>OZ023308.1:12702296-13422614 GCA_964007245.1 Hypomecis atomaria | reverse complement strand
GGGCCCAAGTGGCGCCCCACAGCGATGACGAGGGCGGCGTGGAGGTCTCGTATACGAGTATAATACTCTGCGGTTCCTAGTACCGCCAAAGGACGATGACGTCAACTTCATCTTCGAGCACGTGTACCACTTTCCGAGATTTTTTGCACACTTTTATATTCAATCATTATTATGTGGGTAGAAACATAAGTTTTAAAATAATGATTTCACTTCACAAAATAAAATATAAAGAAACTACAACCTATTAATGTTATTTAGAACAATTTTAGAAATTATTCTATTTTAATATAACGACGAACGCTAACAGCGTTAACGTGACTTAACGGCACGGAAGTTAAGACGCCAATGACGAAACCTATCTCGGATCGAGAACTGGTGAACGAGGGTTGCCATATTCAACCCACCAGATGGAGCTACAACCGCAAAGACGGCCGGAAACGGAAGATGCACTCTCAATATATGTTTAAAAGGCTTCGAATAACGGCGAAGGACATAATTGCATATTTTAAATGTGCGGTTTTTGAACAGACACGATGGTTCGAGGGCGGTAGTCAACCAGAGACTTTTAAATACACAGAGGAAGTCGTAAAAATTAATCTAGCAAAAACATTTTCACGTAAAATGTAGCCAAGACAAAACCCCCGTTCGCACCATCAAAATGTTGTCAGATCTCATGTAGAGCCAAGCTTCTAACTCTACAGCCCTACTCCACAAACTCTGCAGCTTGGTCAAAATAATATGTGACTTGACCGTTTGTCTGTTGCGACGAATTAATAAATAATTTATGTAAATATTCTTTTTGGCAAACACAAATACTGTAGAACTAAAGTAGGGACAAGATAATAGGTCACTTTTGACATTTCATGTATGCAAAGAAAAATATACCTTACACTAAAGGAATAAAACTCATGAAAACAATATTGACGACGACCGATAATTGTTCTCGAAGACGGCTTGGAGTTTTATTCCTTTAGTGTAAGGTATATTTTTCTTTGCATACATGAACTGTCAAATGTGGCCTATTAAAATGACTCCACTTTATATAGCTTTTGCCCGCGGCTTCGCATGTGTAATTGGATTTTTTGGCTCTTACTCTTTCGGTGTAAAAAGTAACCTATGTCACTCTCCAACTCTCCAGCATTTTATTCAATTCAATTCATTTATTTTTCAACATAGATACACATAGTGTATACTTGTGAATGTCCAACAAAATACATTTATTTTAATATTACAATTGAAATAAAACTTAATAAATATAAAATTACATTCGAATAGGAATAGCAAAAAAAGAATGTCAGATTATAGAAACAAATGTCAAATTACAACTAAATTTAAAAATAAATGTCAAATTACAATTAAAAATTTAATGTCAAATGCAAAAAATATAAAACAAAAGTACATAAGTACGTAACATCAGATACAATAATTATTACAGTCAGAACCTAGTTTGCGCAGAGAAGCTTTGTCATTGGTGAAATCTTCTACTTTGTAATAAGCCCTTTGTATGAGGAAATCTTTAAGTATTTTTCTAAATGCAGTCTCTCTCAAATTTTTAGACTCGTAGGCAATACGTTGTAAAAACATAGGCTGTTAATTACAAAAGAATTGCCAGTTTGCCTTTAAACTTTATCCGTGCCAAACATCATGTCTTTCTGTAGCTCTGTCGCTACGTGAAAGAATATCAAACCAAAAACACGCTTTCGGATAAAAAGTAAGCTCGTAGAGGCCGGGTGGCTAGCCCTGGTGTCAGAATTTTTAAGCCGCCTAAAGGCCTACGACACGGCGGTTAACGGTTATAACAACCGGGGCCTGCAATTTAACGTTTCATCCGAGCCACGATAGCATTCATCTGTATATGCCTACCCCGGTCACCCATGCGAAGATTGAACGTTTCTTAACTTCGATGATCGCTAATGAACCCCCTAGTCAAACCTCGCTATGAGCGCTACACTTACTGTAACCAAAGAATCTTCTATCTTCTTCTTCTATCTATATATTTATAAAAATGAATCGTGGTTGTTAGTCTCGCTAAAACTCGAGAACGGCTGAACCGATTTGGCTGATTTTGACCTTGATATATTTGTGGAAGTTAAGGGAAGGTTTAAACGGTGAGAAAATTGTAAAAAAGTGAATTTAATTTTCTCATACAAAATGTTCCTGCATCTAAATGTTGTCATTGACAGTCGACAGATGGTGAGATGAAGTTCACCGGGTCAGCTAGTATATAATAATACTCTATAACTACAACTTACTGTCGGATTTATAAAATTACTAGCGACCCGCCCCGGCTTCGCCAGGTGTATTATACATATGTATAAATATTTCTCTTGAACCAATCTATCTATTATAAAAAAAACAGCATCAAAATCCGTTGCGTAGTTTTAAAGATATAAGCTTACAGGGACAGACAGCGGGAAGCGACTTTGTTTTATACTATGTAGTGATAGTGATGACATTAATAAAACTTAAGGATTAGTAAGGAAATGATAAAAATACTTACCAAATAGAACCTCATGTTGTGACTAGCAGAATGATACTAAATACAACGTACATATTAGGAAGTATTAATATTGGCACGGAACGAAATAAGGCGTGAAAGACGACATTGTGGATACCATGTGATGAAAAGAGATTAGACACGGCAGCCATCTTCAATAGACACACTGGTTACGGCGTTTTTATAGCTGGTCTCACAGCGAGGTCAAATGTCGGGCGAATTTTTTGCGAGTTACATCAATATTATAAAAATATAACTTTTTCTGTACTATCTACCTATACTACTGTAATTTTGGTTAAAGATAAATATATGTTTACTATTATTAATTATTTTTCGCAAACTGACTTCACCCGTGTACAGAATTCGCGATAATTCACACGGATCGATGTTACATTTTTTACATTATTGTTGATTTATCGAAAATGGCTCAGCCGATTTCAATAAAATTTTAATGGGACCAATTTCGAAGTATACTCTTTCCAATTAAAATAGAATTATTGTAATCGGACTACTACGAAAAAAGTTATGCGTGGTTACACATAAAAAAAAATACGCGTCGAATTGAGTACCTTCTCCGGTTTGGTTCGTCAGTCAAAAATACGAGCTTTTAAGACCCTGGATATCTTGTAGTAGCAGAGTCCTAGCCAAGACAAGTAAATCGAGCCCAAATACGACGGGTCTATCTTGTTTAGTACAGGAGTTCCTATGGCCACCTTCCGACTTCATCATCAGATCAGCTATGGTACTATATTATTGAATTTTCACGCAATATTTGTTTTTTTATTCCGTATAGATTAAACACATATACACATGCTTGCAAAGTTTCAGCTCAATTGGAAACCGGGAAGTTGGTCATTTGTAACTTACAAAATTCCACCCGAACTTATCTACATACATACTCGTAGGTCCATTAGAAGTTAAATGAAAGCTTGTAATAACTAGAAGTTCTCCGAACAATACATAAATTGATAATATAAAATAAATAAGAGGTACAATATACATATAAACAACAAAACAAATCATAAAACACAAAAAAAAAAAACAGTATTACACCTGCGAGCAAATAACTACAGAGCTACAGTCCCTAAGTGAAAGAAGTAAAAATATGTCCGAACGCCGTCATACATACCGACTTAGATAAGTATTTACATTCAATAATTCACTATGACCCGTTTTTTCGAATCTCGACGTTATGTCACATGATTAGTGCTTGATTAGCACTTTGGCATCGCGCGGCGTTGTTGCAATCGTCTTACGACTAACTAAAAAGCCTGCCTACTACATAGCTTGGGCAGAGTTTTCCTTCGTACACTTTTATTGCACGATTGTGACTATAATAGATATTTGCTCGAAGTACTGTACCAGCCTTTTTAATAGTCCAATGCAGGACGTAGGCCTACCCACGAAGGGTGATTGGGCCATATCCACCACGCTGGCCCAGTGCGGGTTGGTGGATTTACACACGCCATCGAACTTCTTCTACGGACGTGTGCAGGTTGCCTCACGATGTTTTCCTTCACCGAAAAGACAGTGGTGTGAAATTCCGTACATAAGGTCCAAAGAAACCGTACGGGACCGGGATTGAACCCACGACCTCGAGAATGACAGGCTAGCGTTACAACCACTAGACTACCACGGCTTTGCTTTGGCTTTGCTTGAAGTATTACACCTAATATCCTTGTCACGAATCTGGTCCTAACTCAGCGTAATGCTGGTTGCGCATACAAGCAACCAGCTCGCACTCTGGACAATAGACCTCGCGACACTCGATATCTACTTACACTTGAACCTCTTTATCTGAATCTTTATTAACCTTTACCTTGACTCGTTCTTGACCGATTCCGTTCACATTATCTAATCTTGTTAGGTAAGACTTAGATGTTAAACAATCTTGCGAAATATTATCAATATCAGCTGATAAATAGCGAGATACCAAATTTTCCCCATATTTTGAGGGATTTTTTTTGCTACATCATTTAAATTAAATCATCATAATAAATCATAATAAGTTCTTTAGACCCCGCCGTTCAAATAAACCGCAGAAATTCTCCGATCACACTGTAAATCTCATGGCCGAACGACGCTCGCTAAGATTGCAGTCTTCCGATGATGCAAAGTCATATAGGCGTCTCAATAGACAAATTTCGAAATCCTTGCGGCACGACATCCGTCTTTTTAATACTGAACACATTAAAAAGACAATAGAGCGAAACAAAGGCTCCAAAGTGTTCGCAAGAGATTTGTCTATTGGGCAAAGCCAATTGACAAAGCTGAAGAGAGAAGATGGAAGTATAGCGTCGACCAAGGCAGAGGTATTAGAGGAGATTGAAAGGTTCTATGGACAGCTATACGCTTCGGTCGCTAAGCCTGTTAGCAGCGCGGCCAAAGATCCAAGAGCCAAGCTGACCCGACACTTCACCGAAGATATCCCGGACATCAGCCTGTACGAGATTAGAATGGCCCTGAATCAGCTTAAGAACAACAAGGCGCCGGGTGATGACGGTATCACATCAGAGCTTCTGAGAGCGGGTGGAACACCGGTACTAAAAGTCCTCCAGAAGCTTTTCAACACCGTCATCCTCGAGGGCATCACGCCAGAAGCATGGAACAGAAGCGTGGTGGTGTTGTTTTTCAAGAAAGGTGACAACACCTTATTAAAGAACTACAGACCCATCTCGCTTCTGAGCCATGTTTATAAGCTGTTTTCAAGGGTCATTACGAACCGTCTCGAGCGCAGGCTTGATGACTTCCAGCCTTCCGAACAAGCCGGTTTCCGAAAGGGCTTTAGCACCATGGACCACATTCATACGCTGCGGCAGGTTATACAGAAGACCGAAGAGTATAACTTGCCACTTTGCTTAGCGTTTGTGGACTATGAGAAAGCCTTTGATTCGGTCGAGACTTGGGCTGTGCTCGAGTCTCTCCAACGATGCCGTATTGACTATCGGTACATCGAAGTGTTGAAGTGCTTGTATAATAACGCCACTATGTCGGTCCGAGTACAAGAAGAGAGTTCCAAGGCGATCCCTTTAAAAAGAGGCGTAAGACAGGGAGACGTCATTTCTCCGAAACTGTTTACGGCTAC
Organism: Hypomecis atomaria; assembly: GCA_964007245.1. NCBI lineage: Eukaryota > Metazoa > Arthropoda > Insecta > Lepidoptera > Geometridae > Hypomecis > Hypomecis atomaria. Next base: position 13,417,032 of record OZ023308.1, on the reverse strand, counting down.
TTTGGAGAACGCCTTCAAGCTCCTGGAATGGAAAGGATTCGGCATCAATGTCAATGGCGAATACCTCACTCACCTTCGGTTTGCCGACGATATAGTAGTCATGGCAAAATCGATGGAAGAGCTCAGCACGATGCTCGAAAGCCTCAATCGGGTTTCCCAACAGGTGGGTCTTAAGATGAACATGGACAAGACGAAAGTCATGTGTAATTCCCATGTTGTACCCACCCCGATCTCTGTTGGGAACTCGGTTCTTGAAGTCGTTGACTCGTACGTCTACCTAGGACAAGTAGTACAGTTAGGTAGGTCCGACTTCAAGAAAGAGGCCAATCGCCGAATCCAACTCGGCTGGGCAGCGTTCGGAAAATTGCGTAGCGTCTTCTCGTCCGACATACCTCAGTGCCTCAAGTCGAAAGTTTTCGACCAGTGTGTGTTGCCAGTGATGACTTATGGCACAGAAACGTGGTCTCTTACTATGGGCCTTATTAATAAGCTCCAAGTAGCCCAACGAGCTATGGAGAGGGCTATGCTCGGAGTCTCTCTGCGAGATCGAATCAGAAATGAGGAGATCCGTAGAAGAACCAAAGTTACCGACATAGCCCAACGGATTGGCAAGTTGAAATGGCAATGGGCAGGGCACATAGCGCGGAGGACTGATGACCGATGGGGTCGGAAAGTTCTCGAGTGGAGACCACGTACCGGCAAGCGCAGCGTAGGACGTCCACCCACAAGGTGGACGGATGACCTCATTAAGACCGCAGGATCGCGCTGGATGCAAGCCGCTTCCAACCGGTCTTATTGGAGATCCATAGGGGAGGCCTATGTCCAGCAGTGGACTTCTTATGGCTGATGGATGGATGGATGGATCATAATAAAATTAAGTGATTCAGTTTAACTATTATCGAAATCAGACGAGTCGTTTTTAGGGTTCCGAACTCAAAGGGTAAAAACGGGACCCTATTTCTAGGACTCCAATGTCCGTCTGTCCGTCTGTCTGTCTGTCTCCAGGCTGTATCTAATGAACCGTGATAACTAGACAGCTGAAATTTTCACAGATGATGTATTTTTGTGGCCGCTATAACAACAAATACAATAAATGGTATAAAACAGAAAAAATAAATATTTAAGGGGACTCCCACACAACAAACGTATTTTTTTGGAGTTTATTGCTCGCTGTTAATAACGGCAAGAGTAATGGAGCTAAGGGAGCTCCTACGCGGTGCGGAACCCTTCGAGTTTGAGTCCGACTCACACTTGGCCTATTTTTTTATTTGAAATGTAATGTCATTAAAAATAAATAAATATAGTATCTCATTCTTTATTAGTCTGAGTTCTTATACAAACAAATATACAAAATCAAGAGCCGGTGGGTCAAACGCAGTAGTGCCTACCTAGTAGGTACGTAGACAATACTTATGTATCTTCAAGCGACTAAACACTTCTTCAAATACAATTCAATGAAGATAAAGGGAACGCAAAAAGTAAAGGATCATCACTTCAAGTCAATTTTTTCAGGCTTTAAAGGCACTAAAGCCTCCGTTTCATATTTCACACACGAGGCCGTTTCTGTCTGCTGTAGCGCACGTACTGGCGCTCGTGAATTAGAAGGTGCAATATGAGAAAGCTCCATCACGTAACGAGACTGTCGCGGGCGCGGCAGAGCCACCGCCAGCTTGTGGTAGAACCAGGGGTCCCCCCAGCGCAGGTACGTGTGTGTCGCGATGTAGCGCTGCAGCTGCTCGTCCAGAGCCAGCGCGGCTGGGTCCTCCAGGAGTATCACGACTAGCCGCGGTCTCGCATCTACCATAGCCGCTTCGTGAGCCTCGCGAAACTCAGCTCGCGTCCAGGTACTGTCTAAGAAATGCCGTGAAACGAGCGCCAGGGTCCGCCGCGACTCGCGTACTGACTCTACGATCTGCTCCGGGATTCGCAGTCCGGGGATCCAGTCGCGGTGGTGTATACACAGCCGGTACGGCGGCTCGAGCCGCTTCATCAATTCGCGAGCGATATGATCGTCTTTATGCGAGAAAGTGAGGAAGGCGTCGTAGCGGCGGTCATCCTCGTCTACGTCGCCGCAGCAGAGGCAGCCCCACCGGTGGAGCACCGCCTTGAGGAAGAAGCGGCGCTCGCGGGACGCGAGGCACGCGATCACGGCGACTGCGACAGCGAACAGAGCCGCGAGACCGGACACGTATGCTGCAACGGATGGTAAACATTTCCCGATGTCCACATCTTTGGCCCTCCTGCCATCGCTGCAGGTGGCGTTATCAGCTCGGTCCGCCAGACCGCGCAGCGCCAGCAGCAGCGGCGCGGCGTCGCAGCCACAGCCCAGCTGGTTGCCCGCCAGCTGAAGGCTCCCTTCGATGTTACCAAGTTTTATCGCCGTCTCATTGTCTACTTCTGTTATTAAGTTGTTGCGCAAGTCGAGTGTCTGAAAACAAACACCAAAAATAGGTCAAACATTGGCCAATATACTCCGTAACTTGAATCGTTTAGAAAATCGGCATGTGAATTAAATATTATTTCATTTTGTCAGTTACGACGTAATCAAAGCCCATCGTTTATATCACAAATTCAAATCTTCTTGGGTTTTTTATCATTTACAACTGAACGAGTCATGAGTGAGTCATCATGAGTACGAAAAATAATTTTGGGACCGATGATGGTAACGAGGCACATACAACAAAAAACCAAAACAATGGCTAGTCTATGAACAGAAGTGAATAAAGCTGTTCTACGTTGGATATTAGGATTTTTTTAATGGTTCTATCTTTGACTATTAGCTATCTTATGAATTAGTAACGTAGGTATCTTGGATAGCATTCTGAGTCTTGCACCTCAGAATGCTATCCAAAATACCTACGTTACTACGTCGAGAGATACAAACTGTTCATTTTTAAAGTACTCATGGTATAGGCCGAATCGTACAAGTCGACGGATGTGAAGTTAGCTACAAGCTGCGCAATATCCAATCCTGACTGAAACTCACATAAAGCTGCGTGTTGATTGGATATTGGTCACATCGCCCGTAGGCAGCCAGACAATTTCGAGAAACTGGTTGTAGTTGGGAAAGTAGATGGCAAAAGACCACGTGGACGCTCACCTACCCGTTGGTCTGATCAGATTAGGTCAATCACCGGGCTTCCAGTTTCCACTGCTCTGAAGAAAGCCGAAGATAGGGCGGCGTGGAAGCAGCTCGTCACTGATTCCGTGAAAGCATTTTTAGACGGGCACGACCTTCCGTAATGAAGAGGACGAAGAAGAAGAAGATTGAATATTGCGCAGCTTGTAGCTAACTTCACATCCAATCATGATTCGCCTTATATAGGCCGAATTAGATATCTAAGCGGCTGTGGTGTTAGCTAACAAGCTGCGGATAGACAGACAGACAAACTTAACTCTTTATTTACAACCACAATTTTAAAAAAAACACTATTTACACATAAACGACAAAAATATGATTATAAAGTGGCGGCCTTATCACCCATGGCGATTTCTTCCACGATAGCTCAATCATCGCGCAGTTAGTATTGTTATTTGCAGCTTGTAGCTAACAAATTAGCCGCCAAGATTTTTGATCGGCTTATACTGTCATTACCTTAACGTTTTCCAGATCTTGAGCCCTCACGTCGACGATCTGGTTGTCAGCAAGCAACAGCTCATAGGATCTATTCTCGGAGCGAGGGAGAAGCGGCACTTGCTCCAACGAAGCTCTGGTACAGTTCACTCGGAATATCCACCTACCCCGCACCGGGTCCTCGTCGGGTCTTTCGGAGCAAGAGCATTTTCCTGGCAGCCTGAATGCTGCGCACTCTCTCGGCCGCGCGCAAACCATATCCTCTGCCCTTGTCTCGTTCAGCAGCCTGCCGTTAGCACAATGCAGCGTAGTGAAATTGTTCAGGATTAAAGGGAATTGCTCCAGGGCACGACGCGTCCAATACATATTACAATCGCATTGGAATCGAGCATCGGCATCGAATTCGAAGAAAACTTCGCTGGGTGTCATTTGTTTTGCTCTGTCCAGGTCTTCGCTCGTCATCTGTAGCAGAGCGACCGGTGCGCCCTCTAGTAGCACTCTCACTTCGTTGGATCTCTTCGTGAACTGCAAGTCGTCGAACTGAAAACAAAAATAACAATTGCAAAAAATGGCTAAACTGACTTTCATTGTGTACAAAATTCGAATAGTATGCTCGAATTATTGATGTATACAATTTTTACATTATTTTGGATTTTTCAAGAACGGCTCGGTTGATTTCAATATAATTTATAGGTGACCACAGGACTTCGGAAGTACCTATACTCTTTGGAACTAAAAAAATCTTTAATTTTTGTTTTATTCAGAACTAGCGACCCGACCTGGCTTCGCACAGGTGTTTTGCGAGTATACATATAAACCTTCCTCTTCAATCACTCTATCTATTAAAAAATCGAATCAAAATCCGTTGCGTAGTTATAAAGATATAAGCATACATGTGGACAGACAGCGGGAAGCGACTTTGTTTTATACTATGTAGTGATAGTGATGGCACGGTAATGTGATAGGTCTACATTTGGCCACCAACTTGCCTGATGGAAAGCTAAGTTGTAGCCGAAGATGGAGTATGTAGACCTAGAATTCGATTCGGATCATAATTGGCGAAAATATCGATGAACACAGACAAAAAAAACATACAGACGGACATAGAACCTCCTCTTTTTGGAAATCGGTTAATGAGTGGAACTGTTCAACGATGTATTTTGTACTCCGAATTATTTCTGAAGTAATCTGAGTAGGTAATTTTATTATACTATTTTTATTCAGCGGCTTCAACCGCGTGATATTTTCATTTTGAAGCTATTCCATTGGAACCTTTTATTTTTCGGAATAAAAAGTAGCCAGTGTCACTTTCGGCTATTTCTGGAGACTGGTCTACATACTTTAAAATTTCTAAAAACATACTAATAAATAAACATCCAAATACAGAGCAATCCCCTATCCTTCCTTCCTTCCTTCCTTCCTTTCAGCCATAGGACGTCCACTGCTGAACATAGGCCTCCCCTAAAGATCTCCAATAAGACCGGGTGGTAGCGGCTTGCATCCAGCGCGAACCTGCGGTCTTAATGAGGTCGTCCGTCCACCTTGTGGGTGGACGTCCTACGCTGCGCTTGCCGGTACGTGGTCTCCACTCGAGGACTTTTCGACCCCATCGGTCATCAGTCCTCCGCGCTATGTGCCCTGCCCATTGCCACTTCAACCTGCCAATCCGCTGGGCTATGTCGGTAACCTTGGTTCTTCTACGGATCTCCTCATTTCTGATTCGATCGCGTAGAGAAACTCCGAGCATTGCCCTCTCCATGGCTCGTTGGCAATCCCCTATGTTCATCACAAAAATGCTTCCCCCAGGTGGAAAAATGGGAATCAAAGCCACGCCCCTGCACTACTAGGCACAGGAGACATGCTAGGTCATTAAACACTGGGTCAAAAACGCAGTCAAAAATTTGTTCAAAGTAATTATCACAATAACACCGTCTCACCGTCAACATTGTGACGCTGGTATTGCTTAGCCCGAGTTCCTGCAGCGCCGTCAGCTCCTCTTGCTAGTCGTGCGTGTTGTAGAACCAAACATTCTTCAGAGTGATCTATAACACCGTCTCACCGTCGATTTGGTATCGCTCGTGTTTCGCAGCCTGAATTCGCGTATTCTTGACTGACGTCGCTCGATTGAAGAGATTGATAACAGTAACACAGTCTTACCGTCAGCTTGGTGACGCTGGTATTCCTTAGCCCGAGTTCCTGCAGCGCCGTCAGTTTCTCTCGCCAGTCGCGGCACAGCCGGCTCACGTTCGTGTTGTCAAACCAAACTTTCTTCAGAGAGTGCAGTGAAGCAAGGGCCGAATACCCTGGAAACATAATCCTCGTCATTACAGTAACGAACTTCTCCGAACAGTAGATCTTGGGACACATCATTTTACAGTTTGTGCAAAAAGTACCGTCGACGCGTTACGGCGAACTAAGATTAAGAAAAAACAATAAGATTTTAATCAGCAGCCAAGGTACCGACTATACTTGGTAGACGCGGGTACTGATGAAAACCGAATTGGTGTCTACCAAGTATCCAACACATTTAGTTGTAGGTACCAGCAATGACAGAGCAGTGTTGGTAACATAACATAATAAGTAAAATGGCACAGGCACAGGCGACCTCACCTACGACGCTTTTTTTTTTGCACAAACTTTAAGGGTCATCAATGTGGCGTTTTTTTCCTAGTTAGCGTACCCTTCTTTACTTCTCGTTGATTTGACTTAAACTGAATATTTTAATTTTGAGACTATAAGTAAATAAATTTGATCGTTTAGGTAATTTGATAGCTTTGATTATGCACGCCCGAGATACGTAAAAACTTGCTTATTGGAGAAAGGTTGTTAGTTCAAATCAATGAAAAAAGCAAAAAGCGCAAAATTGAAGAGCAACACTGGATTTTCATAAGCTCATATTTCGTATGATTTAGTTCATACTCGGAAATTACAAAGGACCTTGCCAAATATAATAAAAATCGTGTTTAAAAATGCGATCTGTACAGAAAAATCAACAACTAGACAGAAGAAAGCAAAATCTTCGTGTTAAAATGGAGAGCTAGAGATTTAAAAATGTTTAGTGTATTATCTCCGGTCCGGACTCGTGGTTACACCGCTTTGTTACACCAGTGTGACTACGAGTAAACTTTTTTACTCGTGGTTACACTACTCTAAAAGGATCGTGCTTGACTAAATATTAGGTAGGTAGTGATGTGCCCGATTCTCAGTCTCTAGCAGTTATAAAGCTTTATTTTAATATTTGGAGTGTTTCGGAGTTATTGTTATATAGTTTTTGGAGAAATTGCATTAAAAAAAAATATAAGAGGGATATCTTAAACACAGTCTCTGACCCCAAACTAAGCAAAGCTTGTAAGATGCTTAATATGGCTGCTAGAGACTGATATACTACATACATATTTTCAAATACATACATAGATATATAATTACTAAATAATACAACCAGACACAGAGCATATTTTCTTTTACAGTGGCAACTTATAATTTCTCATTTCACTAATGATTTTGTTAAAACCGATTTTTTTTTTACAAAACTTAAATAACCTAAAACAATAAACTAAAATAACTAATCTAAACTTAAATAAACCTACCTAAAATAAACTAAAGTAAACTAATTAAAAAAAATAGAGACCGTTTAAACCTACAAAAGGTTTAAACAGTATCTAATCTCTGACAACGTGCCCAAAATGCTGGCCGCATTCCATCCATCAGCCATAAGAAGTCCACTGCTGGACGTAGGCCTCCCGTATGGATTTCCAATAAGACCGGTTGGAAGCAGCTTGCATCCAGCGCGTCCGTCCACCTTGTGGGTGGACGTCCTACTGACCGCTGGCCGCATTGCCTCGCTGAATTGCGAGGCTGACTTTCTGCCCAAAATACAGGCCAGCATTTTGTTCACGTGTGCTCTTTAAATCTCCCCGACAAATCTTTGAATTACATTCATTCAGCACATAACATCTTGCCCTGGGTGGGAATCGAACCCACGCATCTTTGACCCAGTAGTCCAGCTACTTACCATTATGGTCGCAGACGTCGCCAAGCCGCGGGTTGTTGCTGAGGTCGAGATACGCAATGGCCTCGAACAAACTGGAGCCCAGCACCTCCAGCACTCTGCTGTCCAGCTCGTTGGAAGACAGGTCCAGGTTCATCAGCATGGCGGATAATGTGCCACTGTTGATGTGGATACAAAACGTTAATTGGTCTTTTGAAAAAACAAATTAAATTTATTTTGAATTCTAAAAATCATATACAGATTTTTCAAGAACCGATAAACTGCAAAAGGGAAAGTCCTCAAATGGAACGACAATAACTAATAAAAAAAATATGTCGAATGGTTATCAAACTGTCAAATTTGTAATCCGTCAAAATTTTGTAAATGTTCCCAGCCGTTTTTAGGGTTCCGTACCCAAAGGGTAAAAACGGGACCCTATTACTAAGACTCCGCTGTCCGACTCTCCGTCTGTCACAAGGCTGTATCTCATGAACCGTGATAGCTAGAATGTTGAAATTTTTAGAGATGATGTATTTTTGTTGCCGCTACAACAAAAAATACTGAAAACAGAAATTGAATTGGCGGTACCAGCTGTTTCACATTCCAGTCTACCCGTGACCACGACCGATGCGACTCGGTCGAAACGTGGGGATGATGAGGTATTTATTTATCCCGTAGCTTTAGTGCGCAATTAGTCCCGTAGTCCCATAGTATATTATAACACTAGCAGACTCCGTAATTTTTTATAATATAGCCTATGACACGCGGGGATTGTGTAGCTCCCCAACAGTGAAATAATTTTTCAAATCGGTTCAGTCAGTAGTTTCGAAGCCTATTCTATGCAAACAAACAAAAATTAAAATCTTTCCTCTTTTTCTTTTTCTTTTTATTTTATATTGGTATAGATTTAAAGTGCTGAAGTGAATTCTCATATAATACTTATAACCACCACGGGACCGTGGAACGAGCCATTTGTGCGGGCTAATGTTTCTGCTAACGCCATCTATATTTTCAAGCTACAACTAAGAGGATCGTGAATCAACCAAAGTCATTGCATTTTCTGTAGAATAGAACATCAAAAAAAGTCGCGGTATACTTTTAATACAATTATTTTTCGCAAAAAATGGCAAAATCGCCTACCATCGTTGTCAAAATTCGAATATTTCGCTCAAATTGTTTAAATTATTGTTGATTTATCAAAAGGGCTCAGCCGATTTCTGTAAAATTTAATTAAGACCATTTTGGGAGTGTACCCTTTCGAACTAAAAAATATTTTTTCGATTCGGTTCACAATTGGCGAAATTATCCATAAACATACCGACTACGGAAATATGAATTAATGTAAGCGACATTTTGGTGATTTTGAGTGATATATATCGTTGGATTCAGAATTCCGAGCTCTATCGAATGGTTTATATAACTTTTTAATATCTTGAAAAACATGTCCCTTCCCACAAAAAAAATGAGCAAAAATATCAAAAATGGGGGTAAAAAGTACGTTAACAGACATTAAAAATGCAATATGCCTTATACGTTGAGTTTCTCATCGTATTAACCAATTGATTTCCCTTACGCTATTACAAGTTACGTTTTTCAAGTCCGATGTGCCTCTTACATCAATTTACAAAAATAAACACTGGCCCTTACGCAGGCAAACAAATATTAATAGAAAATCAAACAAACTTAAACAGGCAGAGGTTTATATAGGAAAGTGGTTTGATTTCAGGTTTATATTTTTTGCAGCCTCTACGGGACATGTCCTATAATAGTTGGCCTCTTACATTAATATGTAAACCATTCAGATTATTTAAATTAGCCAATAAACTGACCCTTACATTAAACTTGGTATGACATGTCATATAAATATTTGCTTCCTTACGTTAAAATTTTCACCGTGATTGTGTTAATAATGTCCCTTACTTTAATTTAAAACATGTTAATATCTTCTTTTCTACTTACATTAAATCACACACTCCCTTTGTTTGTTTACTGCACAAATGGATAAAGCTCTCTGTAGCCATCTTTGTCACACAGTGATCCTAATCTGAGATATCCCTGTAGTTTAGGAATCGACGTGTCCCTTACATTAATGTTTTCTGTTAAAATGACCGAAATTACGTACATCTCATTATCAAATACCAGGCAAAATTGCAGTGAAGGACATCGCTTCAATCGGTTTTTTAAATAAATAGCCCTAAAGTTTGTCATAATCATTTATTTAATAATTTAATTTTATTACTAATATTTTTTAACCGACATTTTTTTAATATTGTATTTTTAAGTGTAATATAATGTACCTACCGAATTTTCAATTTATAAAGTTTTGTTTTCGCGTATTTTAATATTCATTAGTGACCAATAAAATTCGATGACGTAGGTAGGTATGTGAATCCACCAACCCTCACTGGGGCATCGTGGTGGAAATGACCCAATCACCCTTCGTGGGTAGTCCTACGTCCTGAAGTGGACTATTAAAAAGACTAATACAGTATAGTAAGTACACAATGACATATCCGCAAATAAATCAATTGAACTGTTGTATGAATCAGGAGTTACTTTGCAGCGGAAATACACTTATTATTTTTTCGAAACAAAGATTTAAATTGAATTGTATTAAAGAATCAAGCCGTGGTAGTGTAGTGGTAATGACACCCGCCTTACAATCACGAGGTCGTGGTTTCAAATCCCGGTCCCGTACCAATGAATTCCTTGGAATTTATGTACGGAATTTCACACCACTGGCTTTTCGGTGAAGGAAAACATCGTGAGGCAACTTGCATACGTCCGTAGAAGAAATTCGATGGCGTATGTGATACCACCACAGGTGGCCCGCACTGGGCCAGCGTGGTGGATATGGCCCAATCACCCTTCGTGGGTAGGCCTACGTCCTGCAGTGGACTATTAAAAAGGCTGGTACAGTACAGTAGAGTATTAACCCTAGAAAGCTAACGTTCGTCAAAATTACGATCACAGGAACAATAACTGACTGTCCTTTTCTAACCGATACACTAATCCCCTTGCTTTTCTGTGTCAACTTAGTGACTGATAAGCCACTTTGTATGGCAATCGTATTTTTCCGATAGGTAATTTAATTTTTGAGATATCTACTGAACGTTCGTCATTTTGACGAATGATTAGCTTATAAGTAACTTTTATGACTGTTGTATGCGGTAATGTTTCTTTTTATTGTATTTATTACTTCGATTGTAAAGTATGGCAGCAAATTCGGTGCTCACAGATAAATTAGTAGTTTGGCGTTAAACAATAATGGAAAAATTGATACCAATATGGTATTTCTTATATTGAAAATGAAGATCAGCTATTAGTTGACAACGTAAAGAGTGATTATTTTAATAAACCTTCTGATAATGAAGAACTAGAAGAAATACCGCCTCCATAACTTTTTTACATAGATATTAGGAGATTTGACCAGATGTATTACCATTTCATATCATGATTATGTGAACTCTTAAATAATTATGTTTTGTAATCTTAAAACAAACCAGCGGTCTATGTGCGTGTGCGCTTAACATATCAACATCAACTTTTATTTTTTCTATTGCGATAATGCACTGACTTCTGAATGTAAACTAGTGCTACAAATAATTTAAATAAAGCAACTGCATGAAAACTATTTGAAATCATGGCTAAAACGTCAAAAGTACAGCGGAATCTAAAAACAATAAGATAGTTTGGTATAAAAAATTTAAAAAAATAGATTTGATCGTCATTTGATTATCTGACAACTGAAAATACATTCATTATGTTGGTAAAAAAATAAAATGCTATAATTTCAATAGTAAAAAAAATTACGTATGACTAAAAATGCTAAAATAGTTGTAAAATTCCCATTTTTGCGAGGAAAGTAGAATTGATTTTTGTCCAACTGACGCTTTTAAAATATAAACTGTTTTTAATTTTTATTAAATTTTCATATTTGTTACTTGTGTTGCCGAAGAAAAAAAATTTTTTTTAACTAAGCTTTATAAATTTAGTCATAAAAGCTTAAGCGCTTCACTGATCTGAAAAATACATGGGACGCATTAAAACTGATTAAATAAATATAAATATTATGTAATAGGAAAGTATATTTTTTCTATTTCACATTTTATTTAGATTCCATATATCCTAAAAAAATATAAAACTGATTTTTATATACTTAAATTCTGATAAAATATATATACATACAAAATCCATCGTCAAAAAGTCGAATGGTTAGCTTTTCATGCAAGTTTAGGAGCTATCTAGGGTTAAAGAAATGGAACATAATTACTCACTTTGGGATCGTACGCAAGCGGTTTCCATTCAACTCCAGGTTCACCAACTCCGATTCACTTTCGCCTTCATTAAACTGTTTCCAATTCAGTTCCTCAAGAACTCCTTCCTTTATTGCTACGCGTGCTATAGTTTTGTTCCTTTCACCAAATAGCCTCTCTGGTAACGTGCGCAGATTTAGTGCTTTTTCAATCACAAGAATGGTTACATTATGGCAGCTGGCTAGCCAGTTGTTTGGTAAATGATTTATCTCTGGTGACGTTAAATATATCTCTCTGAGGTTGGTACAGCTTGCCAGTGCTTGAGGCTGCGTCTCCGTCCAGTTTGTAATGTCCATCTTCTCGAGCGCAGGCATGGAGTTTACCAGTACCGTCGTCGCGGGCGACCTCAGCTCTAGCGACTGCAGATCTGGTGATATCTCCACCGCATCTAAATCGACATCGCTCTCAACAGTCAGATTGGTCAAAAAAGGAGATGCATAAACTGCTGCTGGAAGTCGATTGACGCTAGTTCGAATCAAGCTGAGTTTTTGAAGCTCAGATAGCGTATTTGGCTCGCCATCTGGTAACTGGACGCTCTCGATCTCCAGCTCGCGTAAATTCTTCAATGGAGCGAGGAAGTTGAGCTCTGCTCTTACTTGGTTGTCCTGTAATGCGCGTATTTCTAAACGCCGTAGACGCTCGAGTCCTTTAAAGTTTTCTGCAATCAGAATTGATTCCGGAACGTCTAAGGTTAGCTTGCCGTACCTTCTGACTGCTTCCGTTTCATTGAACAGCATTGTGACATTTAGCCAGTTTAGTGTATCAAGTATCGGCTGAGTAGCCGGTAGCAGGCAGTTCTTCATTTCAACTTGCCACACTGTGTATTCGCAGTCAGCGCACGGTATTACAGTAGATTCTGATTCATTGGTTTTTTTGCAATCCATGGACAAATATCCTAACTCATTGTTGTATGTGATGTCTATTACAGTGTCTGTAAAAAGATGATACAAAAATACATTAGAGTAATCAACAATTCTGAACATTACTTACGTTATAATAATAATAATAATAATATAAAAAAAAAACCGCTGACAGCCCAGACGTCTTTTTGTATATAATTTTCTGAAAATTGTATTTTTTTAGTTTATCGAGCATTTTTCTGCAATATTTCAGCAACAACAATAACCATGTTATATTTCCCTTCATTTGGATATATTTTGCAACAAAAACTCGAAGAAACTTGGAAGAAAACTCAAAATTCAATATTTGACAATTTGAATCAACATGACAGTTCACGAAAATTTTAGAATACTAAACAAATACAATGATCACAAGATCGAAGACGAAGATAACAGCGGATACAAGAGGCGCACGACCACCACCATCGCCCGCCTCGTCATCAGCTCCGAGCGCATCGTCGGGTGATGACTTCCACACCACCCGCGAGACGAGCGGCTCGTCGAGCGACACGAGCGGGCCACGGACGCCGCCGCCGCCACCACCACCAGCGCGACGACGAGGCCGTCCACCGCTGCCGGCACGCTTGGGGCCTGTGGGGCATACTGCCCCGCCATCCGCTCCCGCTACCGGTGGCATAGTGCGTCGCATGCGATGGACTCAAACCATTAATGAGAATTGCATGCGCGCGTACTTTGGGGCTACAGAGGGGGGAACCAACATGACGGCGTACTGTGCCAGAATGCTGCCTTTGTTTCAGGCCCTTGAACCGACCGTGGCCGTGACTGCCCAACGACTGTCAGACCAAGTGCGGGCTATCCACCGGTGCAAGCTGCTGGATCAGTCCGTAATTGATCGGCTCCGCCTGAAGGCGCTGCCTGCTCGCTCCGCTGCTCCCTCGCCGCGGGACCCGCCCGCGCCTGTCGCGTCGTCAGCCCCGACAATGGCTTCAGTGCCGATGTCGGCGGCGACACTTGCGACGGCACCGGCTGGTCCTGCGATCGACGAGGCGGATGGGGCGAGTTTGAGCGTACCTAGCCAGGTGAGTGAGCAACTGAGGAGGGCTTTGGAAGACGCGATTTCCCAGTATCGGTTCGCACCCGACTCTAGGCCGCGACTGCCACGTTTTCCCACTCATAGGCGTAACTTAGCGCTTATGGGGGCTCTGAACCCATTGCTGGTCCCGTATTTGCGGGCTAGCGAAGGCTTAGTCGATACCCACTCGATCTTGTACTGCGGCGCCATCGCGGCGTGTCGCGTTGCACGTGTTAAGTTCCCGGACACTAACCGTGCACCGCGACCCGCCGGGGGTGTGCCCGCGTGGCAAGAGCGGATCCAGCGGCGTATCGACTCGTTCAGGACTCTCATAGCAAAGCTAATCTGTTTCAGCCGGGGGAATAACCGCCCCCGAGTCATGCGTTTCGTGACACAGGCCTTTGCCGGGACTGTTATCAGACCCCAGCACTATTTGGCCAGTGTCACGGAACGCATAGACTATCTGAAACAGAAAGTCTATGCGTGGGCAAACCGCATTCGTCGCTACAGAGAGCGTGTGGACCGATATTGGCTAAATCGCCTCTTCCAAAGTGACCAAAGGAAGGTGTACCGAGGCTGGGAGAGAACCGACCAACGTGTGAGCGATGGGCAGGTGCCGGATGCTAGCGCCATGAATGACTTCTGGCGCGGCATCTGGTCGGTGCCCGTCGAGCACACGGAGTGTGACTGGATGCGTGTGGTTGAGCGGGAATGCGAGACTATCGAACCCATGGGATCTATTTTAATAGATCCCGTAGACGTTAGTTGTGCAATCCGTACGGCTCAGAACTGGAAAAGTCCTGGGCCGGAAGGGCTGCATAACTTTTGGATAAAATGGTTTCGATGCTCGCATGACCGCTTAGCCACGCAATTTCAGGAAGCCCTCGAGGTTGGTTCTCTGCCTAGCTTTTTCACCACCGGTGTCACCTTCCTGCTCCATAAGTCCGGTAGTACCACGGAAGCAAAGAACTATCGGCCCATTACGTGCTTGCCTACCATCTACAAGCTCCTTACATCCATTCTGACCATCAAAATTAACGCGCACGTCGTTGCGCAAAACGTTTTGGCCTACGCTCAGAATGGATGTAGGGTTGGGTCCCGTGGTACTAAGGAGCTCCTCCTCATAGACATGGCCATTAGCCAGCAAGTCCGGCGGAACAAGGGAGCCCTCTCTGCTGCCTGGATTGACTATAAGAAGGCCTATGACTCAGTGCCTCATTCGTGGCTCGAGAGGATTTTAGAGTCGTATAAAATCGATACAACTCTAAAATCATTCTTAGTGTCATGCATGGGGCAATGGGCCACAGTCCTTCGTCAACCAGGTGGTGGAGACGGCTCCGTTGGCCCGCAAGACTTGATAAGGATTGAGCGGGGAATATTCCAGGGTGACAGTCTGAGTGCATTGTGGTTCTGCCTTGCCCTGAATCCTCTCAGCACTTTGCTGAGAAATTCAGGGCTGGGCAATCGGCTTCGCAGACAGGGTGAAGACATCTCTCACCTGCTGTACACGGATGATCTCAAACTGTTTGCACCGAAATACCAAGACCTGGTGGAGCTGCTAAAAACAACTGAAGTTTTTAGCAGTGCCATCAGGATGGAGTTCGGTGTAGATAAGTGTGCGGTCATGCATTTACAGCGAGGGAAGGTTGTGGATTCTCCAAATCTACAACTTTCTGAGATGATGACTATCAGGTCTCTCTCCGAAGCCGAGACCTACAAGTACCTCGGTATGTCAGAGTCGTTGGGTATATCGGCAGTGGACATCAAGAAATCGGTGAAGGAGCGCTTCTTTTGTCGCCTGGCAAAAGTACTTAATAGTCTTTTGTCTGGCGGCAACAAGGTGCGCGCCTTCAACGGTTGGGTGATGCCGCTCCTGATGTACTCCTTTGGCATACTGAGGTGGACTCAGACTGAGCTGGACGCCTTGGATAGGAGAATCCGTCGACTGCTCACATTGCATCGCATGCTACACCCGCGCTCGTCTGTCATGAGACTGTACATTCCGCGGAAATGTGGTGGCCGAGGCTTTTCAAATGCAAAGGACCTCCACAACCGCGAAGTGTACAGTCTCCGGGATTATTTCCGAAACAGCGGACGTGGGATGCATTGCGATGTGGTGGAGGTTGACAGAGGCCTCACCCCGCTCTCCCTGGCGAACGAGAACTGGCGCAGGCCATCGGTGCTCAGCACCGATGATCGCAAGGCGGTATGGAAGAGCAAGGAGCTGCATGGGCGGTTCTATCGGGCCCTTACAGGACCCGATGTGGACCTGCTCGCGTCGGTGGCCTGGCTACGCTTCGGTGACCTCTTTGGGGAAACCGAGGGTTTTGCCTGTGCAATTGCGTACGAAGTTGTCTTGACGAACAAATACCGGAAGTATATCCTGAAGGACGGTACGGTCGACATTTGTCGGGCATGCCACCGTCCCGGAGAGTCACTCAGGCATATTACTTCTGGTTGTTCTCATCTTGCCAACGGCGAGTACTTGCACAGGCATAACCAAGTGGCCAGGATCATCCATCAGCAACTTGCTCTTCAATACGGCCTTGTCGAGTCTGAGGTGCCGTACTATTAGTAGGGTACTTCTTCGAGTAAGGCATTCTTTGGTGATTTTCGTGGCAATTTTCGAATTCAATGTTTTTTTTAAATCCTTGTCAGAATCTTAAAATATATGTAAAAGTAATATATTATATAGAAGAGGCACCTCATAGAGCGATATACTTACAGAGATAATCGAGGTTAAAAAAATGGAGGCCACGCAAATCATAAAACACCCCACGAAAATGATAATTTTAAATTGACTTTCTCAGATGAGTTACTTACTGTTACTTCATATTGAAAATAAGTTATTATGTTATGATAAGGTAAAAAATAGGTAGGTTACTAAGGCAGAAATCGTATTTAGTAGTATCAGCCCAACATTATTTATTAAAGAAATTACAAAAATAAAACAAATACATCTTAAAAAAAACAAAAATAGGTGGTTTCTAAAGCAGATAACGTTTTTAGTGGTATCAGTCCAACATTATTTATTACTAGCTGACCCGCTGCTAAACGAACTATGCGGTCAGAAGCTGATGGTACTGGTGAATCAGCACGTGACAATAGCAATGGAGTAAGAGTTTCTTCCAATGGATCACGGTTTTCTTTGTAATGAGTTTCTGGTACTTGTATGAGTTTCTCAACAAGGCAAAGTTTGGCTTGATTTTTTTCTTTAGGTTATACTATATTTTCGGGAACTTATTCTACATTTCTTTCGTTTTGCTTTTTGCTCGTGGCGGTTTTTACTCATGAATATAAGTATTTTTCCTTCGGTTTTTGTTTCATAATATCTCGTTCGGGTTTTCGCTTTGAACTCTTCATTATGTTTAAGCCTCTCTCTTCTTCTCTCGGATAACTTTTTTCTTTCTATTTTTTCTTATCTTGTTAATGGCATTTTTGGTCTAAAATGTTGATAATCCATTATAATTTTACTAAACTTGAATAAAGGTCTAATCTAAAGCTATTTTCAATTGTTTTATTTATTTATATATGCACGATTAATGTGACAACGCGAACTTAATGGTAGGTATATGGAATTCTCTGCCAGTTAAGTCAGAAACCCACAGAACGTGACATTATAAGTTTGATTTAAACTAAGTTACATTTAACTTAAGTAATATAAAATATTATCATTCATAACTAATACAAAACTCAAAGTGGTTTTATTTGCATGGGCAAAAATTGATTTGCGTGGGTCAAAACTACCACGTAAACCACGCAAATCACGACCACGAAAATCAAAATAAATCCTTTATGCTAAAAATATACAAAAACCTTTTAAACAAATAAACTGTGTTTTGATTATAAGTTACGTTACTTTATATGTGTTCGCTACAATATTTTACTAAATAAATAAATTCACAGACACTGGAGATAATTAAACCACGCAAATCAAAGTTTTGAGAAACCAAACCCACGCAACCATGTTCTTACCTCAATTTTTTTTAAATTCGACGCACCATCACACAAGCACTCTGCTCGGCAGTCGGAGCGCAATTAGTTGTTAACTTGAAGTAGGATTACGCAACATCAGGTCGCGAATTTAGAGAAGTGCTAGTGAAATTATAATAATCCACGCAAATCAGGAACTACCTTGGGACAGTTACATTAAATTTTTTTTAGGCAATGTATTTCTTTCAGAACTATGGTCTAATTTTTTATAGTATTTTAAACGTTTTAGGACTTAGTGTGTTTTTTTTGGTAACGATGTATCGTTTAGTTTAAAATATATAATTCACTAAGTGATCAGATCGGGGCTTGGGACACTCCACGAAAATCAAAGAATGGTATTTTATTTTTTTATCATATTTATTTATAAATATAATTGAATAATAATAATCAGTATCCCAGTTTAGAGAGGTTTTAAGCTTTGCGCGAAAAAAAAACTGGCTCGCTGACTTTAAAATTTCTATTATTTTTAAGTAAAGCCGCTTGAAAACTCTGACCAAAAGAATGACCCAGTACGCACCAGCGCCAGTTCTTGAGAATGGTCGTGCGTTGCTCTACTGGGACCGCTCTATCATCACAGACAGGACTATTGTCGCCAATAGGCCTGATATCGTGGTGGTCGACCGGTCCCAGCGCCGGGCAGTGCTCGTCGACGTCACCATCCCACATGACGAGAACTTTGCTTGAGAAAATAAATTTGAAAAAATATGAAAAAATTTTAAAATTTGAGAAAATTGGCTCACAAGGTTACCGCCATGTGGGATGTGGACTCGACGATCATTGTCCCGATAGTCGTTTCGGTAAACGGCTTAATAGCGAAGAGTCTCGACCACCATCTTAAGAGGCTCTCGCTAGACGGTTGGGTCAAGGGTCAAATACAGAAGGCAGTCATCCTGGACACGGCGCGCATCGTCAGGAGGTTCCTCTCACTGTAGCCCCAACCACCGGTAGCTTGGGCCCTGCCCCGCTGCCGGCGGCACTCTAGGTTTAGGTTTTTTTATAGTATTTTGTTTTTTTATATAAATATTGTAAAAAAACTTAAATTTAAGAAAATAAATGAATATGTGTATAATAATAATAATAATAAAACTTTATTTCAGACACAAGATCCATAATTATGTAAAACAAAATAAATAAAAATTTAAAATAACTCAAACTAAGTCTAAGGCACAATAAGTCTTAATTCATTATTTAGTGGGTAATTCGTACCCAACGTCTATACGTTCAGTCTGCAGCAGCCGATCCGCCAAACTTCTTATGATGGAGTTCTTACAGCTGTCAACTCTGGACATGAACGACGCTATCCTCTTTCGTTGAATTGCGTTGAACGAATCGACCCTTGTTTCCGTGTACATTTCGGAAGCACTGCAATACCACCTCAGGCCCATCAGGTGCCTGAAGATGTTATTGTAGGCCACGCGAATAGCATCATGAGACTTTTTCGTATATTATACAAAGTGTTAATGGTTTTGTATGCATGTTTGGCAAGGAGTTGACGTAATAGTCCAGCAGCCCTCTCCTGAGATCTTTGGGCAGGTTTAGTTCGACGAGATGCCCAAATTAATCTTTAAAAAAAATCTCGATCGACGTAGCTAAAGTACTGCGCAGGTATTAAACGTGTCGATTTGGTGGGGTGTCGATATGGTTACAATAACAGTAAGTTTTTTTATTTTAATATTGAGGTATTTGGACGATAAACCCGGAAAAACAATTGTCCTACAAAATGGATGCTATGATTGGAGAGTCCTCCACTCCGAACGTTTCTAAATAACGAGTCATCACGAGTGATTTTAAATCATCAAAATTATTAATAACAAGCTGATTTCTTGTGTGCAGCTTAGTGAATGTTTGTACAATCAAATGGCTTCATAGTCCTACAAATTCAGTGGTATGTTTTTCCAGTCCTACCTTAAGTCCTACGCTTAGAAGTTGTTTATACCTGCGCAGTACTTCAGCTACCTCGATCGAGATTTTTTATAAGACTAATCTGGGCGTCTCGTCTAAATTATCCTGCCAACGAAGATCCAGCCTGCTATTAATCTCTTTAAGATCATAGGAGAGGGCAGCTGGACTATAAGTAGTCATCCAGTCAAATATTTTTTGTTTTTAACCGATTTCCAAAAAGGAGAAGGTTCTATGTTCGTCTGTATGTATTTTCTTATGTGAATTTTCATCGATAATTTTACCAATTGTGAACCGAGTGAAAAAATCTTTTTTAGTTCGAAAGGGTATGGTCCCATTAAAATTTTAAAGATATCGGCTGAGCTGTTTTTGAAAAATCAACAATAATGTAAAGAATTGGAGCCAAATATTAGAATTTTGTAAACGATCGAAGGCGGTTTTGCCATTTTTGCAAAAAATAATGATATCTGCTCTGTTTTCGGTACATCCACTGCTGAACATGAGCATTTTCTCTTCACGGGAACATTGAGGCCTACGATATCTGCCACGCTGGCCAGACGCAGGTTGGCAGTTTCTTTATACATCATCTAAAATATGAAGAACTCTGAGATTTTGAAGTTAAGGGGTATGATACAAGCAAGGCAGGGACAATACTGAGCATGCTCCCAACTTGTGGGCTTGAGTTGGCTTGAGTATTTGGATTATCCGTGGGCCTTCACCCCATTTATTTTTATTTTTCTAAACAAAGGTCTGAGGGTCGTGACCACCACCTCCCATAAGCTTCTCTTGAATGATCTTGCGACATCACGCCTCTATCCTCGGCGGCGTGGAGCGCCTCGTGAACTGACGTGTCCAGCGTGGTGCGGATCTGATCGGACCAACGCATCGGGTTTCGACCTCGTGACCGCCTGCCGTCGACTTTTTCCAAGTTATCTCCGTCCTTTCTAGCTATGTGGCCAAAATACTCAAGGACACATCTAAGGCAGATGGTCGAGAGTCTATCCGTAACCCTGGAGCTGTTTAAGTTTTAAAGACGAACAAGTTCGTCTATGGTTTAAGTATTCTGCTGTTGTTAATAAAGGCTCTTTGTGAGTTGTACGTACCATTGTATAGGCAGTGCGCGTGTAGGCAGCGTGGTGGGGGTTCCCCTGCTGCGTCCGGCGTGGGGTTCCCTCCCGCGGCCGCACGCGCCACCAGCAGCATCAGCACCCACGTTGTTGCAATCATTACAGACACTTAGCACCTGAAACACGGACCAATAATTTTTAAAGTGAAAAATTCTTTAGCGGCTTTGTGCATTTTTTGGAATGGGTCAAAAATGTTAAACTCGCCAGCTGATCGAAAATTCGTAAGGCGGCGCAGGGCGCTTGCACGAGTGTGCGTGTGTGATATTGTATTTTACCGTATATGTAAATGATAGTAGGTAATTTATATGTTCAAGTTAAAACTTCAACATATAAAGTACATGCTTACCCAGAAGATACAAATTTACTCGGGATTTAAAGACACGTTTTAGGTACGCGGGAAGACAGGCCCAGGCACAGCGTTCCACATTCTGGCTGTTCATATGAGGAATGTGGACTCGAAACGCTTAGTTATAACGTGCGTAATGTCAACCATATTAAAATAATATGTTTTCGCTAAAAACGGCACAACCGACTTCCATCGTGTACAACATTTGAAAAGTTGATGTCTACAATTTTTACTTTATTGTTGATTTTCAAAAACGGCTCAGCCTGTTTCGATAAAATTTGAAGGCTCAGGCACAGAATGTCCCTTTCTTAAAATGTCTACCGCTCAAAAAATGTCCCTTTCGCAAAGTGTCTCCTTTTCAAAATGTTGCTTTCGCAAAATGTCCCTTTCGCACAATGTCCCTTTCGAAAAATGTCCCTTTCGCATAATGTCCCTTTTAAAAAATGTCCCTTTCGCAGAAGGTCCCTTGGAGCCTCAGTGACTCTGACGTGTTGTTAGTGCATATGCAAGTGATGAAGAAAAACAATTAATTCCGATGAATGTATATGTTTTGAGTAACTGAAAGAAAACTGTTTCATAAAACATTTCTTATTTTTCTATATAAGCGCGTAATAAAGTTTATGCGCGTTTTGTGCACACACTACTACTACTACCCACACATAAACATGTATACGACGAATTTATAGCATTAAAATTATGACATCGAATTGAATTTTGACATTATTTTGTTTTATTATTATTTCTTTTTGAATTTGTGAATGATACAAAAAATTTATTGTGTGATTTAGTACTTAAGTACAATGTATATTTATGTAGATTTACATTGTTAATATTACCTATATGTACCTACGATATGAACCGACTTGTAACTTTTGTTATCAATAAATTGATTATGATTATGATTATGATTATAAACACCACTTTTCGGTGAAGGAAAACATCGTGAAGCAACCTGCATACGTCCTTAGAAGAAATTCGATGGCGTATGTGAATCCACCAACCCGCACTGGGCCAGCGTGGTGGGTATGGCCCAATCACCCTTCGTGGGTAGGCCAACGTCCTGAAGTGGACTATTAATAAGGCTGGTACAGTACAGTACAGAGTATTACAGAATGAACCAGATGTAGAGATGGAAATTTATTTCCATTATCCATTATATACATAAATTTATATACAGTTACTACCCAAACCTTCTCCATCCTCCCCGTTTTTAAAGCCGGTGCTCCTCAAAGTGTCCGCTAAAATCTTTAAATAGGTATTTTTTGTTTTTAAACTTTTGAATTTTTAAAATTTTGATTTGAACACATTATTACTAATTGCGCACTCAAATTACGAGATAAATAAATACCTCATCATCCCGAAGTTTCAACCGAGTTGCATCGGTCGTGGTCACGGGTAGACTGGAATGTGAATCAGCTGGTACCGCCTATTCAACTTGAACTTGCAAAATTGTCACTCCGACACACAACACTGACGGTATCTAATAATGTCTTGCTACCTACACTACGCGATTTACATTTGTTGACAACAGAATTCCACGATGCTGATAACTTAAATCCATTTTCCCGGTTAAAATTATGTTTTTTTTATTTCCACCGCTTCACGAACTATTCTTGAAAAATAGTGTCGATCCGTGGAGGGGACTTTTGGGTCGTGGAGCTCGATCCAATGACCAGTACCTCCGTCAAGCAAATGCTCAGCCATAGCAGACTTTTGTATCTGGCGGTTTTTGACTCCCGCAATATCTTTTTTATTTATCTGGTAATTTGAGTGCGCGATTAGTGCCGTAGTACATAGTCAAATTCTTGTTTTGAATAAATATTTAGTGTATTTCCGCTCTGTCGTAGTCATATAAGTTAAGGGTACTATTCAAAATCCAAATTAAATCACAAACAAAATTAGTAATTAATCATCAAACTGTATCATGGTTCACTATGGTTAGGTCAGGTTAGAAAAGTTAGGCTTAGGTATGTTTACAAAATATGAATGAACCTGAAACAAAATTTTTAATTAATCCGTTTAAAATAATAAAAAATAATTAAACCTGTAACAAAAATAGTGATAAGTAATCTATATAAAAAATGTAGTAAACCTGAAAATAATATTTAATTAATATGTTAAAATTACAAATATAATTTATTTATAAAAAATGGTATAAAATAATTGAAAAAATGCTTAGTCAATAAATAGCACCCCTATTCTTACTGTACTCTATTCGACACGTGTTTCGCCTCTAAACGAGGCATCTTCAGGACGTGTTGACTCTTCGAGCTCACTCGCAAGAATGACGGCTCGCCGCGCCGGCGCTTCTTATATACTCGTCGTGACGCACCGAAGTAAAGGCGATGTGACGGTAGTTTGATCGTTTAGCAACTCGTTGTGTGTGTTTTGATGTTTCATTATTTCTAAATGCTCCAAAACATTTAAGCGAAAACCTTTTTCACATACATGTAGAATTTCAAAAGTGTTGTTGTTATCCAAATCGTGTCCAGTTTCTAATAAATGTTTCGCAAAATTCGACTTCTCTGGGTGATTGTTTCTAGATGCAGCTAAGTGTTCTTTGTAGCGGGTTTGAAAACTCCTTCCAGTTTGTCCCACATAAACTGCGTTACATGTGTCGCAGGTTAACTTGTATACCCCCGATTTCTTGCTTTTTTCTAAGGAGTCTTTCCCATTGCACATTCGTCTCATGTTGTGATTTGTTCGAAATGCCACATGTACATCATTTCTCCGCAATATTTTTGCAATTTTTTCTGACGTAGTCCCTAAATATGTCAAACTACCCACATATTTATTTACTCTCACAGGTGGGCAGGAGTATAACATACTACTACATTTTTTAAATAGATTACTTATCACTATTTTTGTTACAGGTTTAATTATTTTTTATTATTTTAAACGGATTAATTAAAAATTTTGTTTCAGGTTCATTCATATTTTGTAAACATACCTAAGCCTAACTTTTCTAACCTGACCTAACCATAGTGAACCATGATACAGTTTGATGATTAATTACTAATTTTGTTTGTGATTTAATTTGGATTTTGAATAGTACCCTTAACTTATATGACTACGACAGAGCGGAAATACACTAAATATTTATTCAAAACAAGAATTTGAAGATGAACTTCCGCAAAGTAACGCCTGATTCAATAAACTGTAGTACATAGTAATAATAGGTATTTCTTTCTCGTTTTAAAATGCACAAAAGCAAGCTGCTTGTGCTAGAAATGGAGCCTCTGGTTACTTTGCGTTGTGGACAATCAGAAAATGGAAAAATGGGAATCAGACATTTTCCTAAAATCATTTAGGTAAACAAACCCATTTTTTGTTGACTTGTTGCTTAACACATAAGTTAATCAAATCCATCATCATCATTATCGGTCAATGCTTGGATGGGTGACAGCGGCTGGCATTTTCAAACTGAGCGCTACCGTGGCTCGGATGACACATTAAATTGTAGGTGCCGGTTGTTTTAACCGTTTAGCCATGTCAGAAGCCTTCAGGCGACCTAAAAACTCTGACACCAGGGCTAGCCACCCGGCCTATACGAACTTACTTACTATCAACATTATAAGCCGTAAGACGTGCACTGCTGGACATAGATCTCCCCTATGGATTCCCAATAAGCCCAGTTGGAAGCGGTCTGCATCCAGCGCGTTCCTGCAGTCTCAATTATAACGTCGTCCTACGCTGCGCCTGGCGGTGCGTGGTCTCCAACCGAGAATTTCACAGCCCAATGGCCATCCGTTTTCCGAACTATGTGCCTTGCCTACTGCTATTTATACTTGCTAATCAGGGCTATCTCTGTAACTTTGAACATAATGACAATGATTTTAGTCACGCGTCGCGTCAATCAGAAACTTAATTAAATAAATAAATAAATGATTTATTGACACAAAAATGATTACAATTTTGCTAATATACTTAAAATGTATAGAATTTAACATAATAAAACCACATAAAATGAACTTATTTATTAGCTACAATATTCATAAGCTATGGATTGCCGAACTTTTTTTTTATTCCATATAGGTTTGCGTTTGACTACATACTGCCTGATGTGGAGCAGATATGCGGTCTAGGATGTAGCACGCTTACCTAGAAGATACCTATTTACTCGGGATTTGAAGACACCCACGTCGTACTTTAGCGGGAAGACAGACCCAGGCAAAGCGTTCCACATTCTGGCTGTTCGTATGAGGAATGTGGACTCGAAACGCTTGGTTCTAACGCGCGGAATGTCCACCATAAAAGGGTGGCGCTTTGGTCGCGTCTGTCTAGCCGTACGATAGAAGAAAGGATCCGGTGGGACCAGATTGTGCAACTCCTGAGCGCACTCTCCGAAGTGTATCCGATAAAAGGCCGATAAACACGCCACCTTACGTCGATGCTCGAGACTTTGCAGCTGCGACAGTCGTCGTCAATCAGCCTCCTGGCTCGCTTCTCAATCGACTCCAGAGCCTCCAGTTGAAATTTGGCAGAGCCATCCCAAAGGTTATGCCGCACTAAGCTTTAAGCTTGTGTCTCGGAAATCCGTGCTCCCCTTATAAGTTGGCTCTACATTAAATAATTGATTGACGTCGTCGTATTGAGAGAAAAAAAGGAAAATGTTTTAATTTACAAATGCAAATAACAATAAACATAATTAAGTACTTACATTATCTTTTTCTACATAACAATATTAATGCAATAAAATTGATTGCAGTGTGATTGCGGAGCCCCTGAGCAGAACATGGATCACCTGCTTACGTGGCCAGTGTCCGAGCCCCTGCACGATGGAAGATCTACACCAGGCTACACCATGCAGGGTCGCAGTAGCCAAATATTGGGAGAAAATAATTTAACTACTTTGAACCATTGACACGACAAAGAAGAATAATAAAATTGATTCCAAAACTAGCAAGTCTAAACTACGAGTATATTCAACTTTCAGCACAACACATTTTATCACATTTTACTTAAAAAAGATTAAAAATTTAGATTAAATTATTTTCACATTAAAATTTATTAGTAACGACATAGTTATCTGTACGTTTTAACCCGCGCTAGACAATGATAAACTTATAACTGAGCTGATAACAATTTAATTAGTAACTACAAAAACACAGTCACAAATTTAGTTTGTTATTTAATTAAAAATATTATCGCACATAACCTTATAGGAATAATGAAATTGAAAACGAAACGATTAAAACGGGGTTCAGAGTTGTTGTATTATTTACTGAATCGGTAATAATATGTGAAACATACGAATGTTTACATCAAATGAATGTGTGAGGTCGATATCGCGGATGTGATATCGACCCCTCCGGGATAAAACGTCGTAAAAGCCATTTTGGCCAAAATTTGTTTTGAACGGTTTTAGTCTGAACACTGAAAGAATGTATTCTTGAAGTGTCGTTTTTGAACAGACGACGTGACTTTGAAGTGGCGTATCACTATCACTACATAGTATAAAACAAAGTCGCTTCCCGCTGTCTGTCCTCATGTATGCTTATATCTTTAAAACTACACAACGGAATTTGATGCGGTTCTTTTTAATACATAGAACGATTCAAAAGAAAGGTTTATATGTTTAATACACCTGTGCAAAGCCGGGGCGGGTCGCTAGGATTGAATATATAAAAATAAATGTCCCATTTTAACGCTAAATTCAATGAAAATAATTTACAAATTATTTACAAGTTAAGTATTATGAATTTCAGAAACAGGAATCCAGATAGACAAGTAGGTAAATGCAACGACTTCTGCGAGCATTAGATTCAGTATGAACAGATTTAGTATAATTCAAACATTGTAGCAGAACAATAGCAATTTTCGGCAGAAACTCATACATTTTAAATAATTTACTGAATGATATCTACTTACTTCATTCAACATTTCCAAACTTTCCTACCAATATTATTATTTTGTTTGAAATCACAGTATTTATGATATAAAAAAGGAATAGCGCGAGCATAGATTAAGGATTGGTCTTCGTTCCGCTAGAGGAGCGAGACCTTCATTCATCTATGAGCGCGAGGTCCAAGTCCGGGGCGGACTATTACACTTTTATTAATACAACAAAAGTGTTATTTATATATCCCATCACTATTCAGAATTCAGGATTGCATTCTTTCGCTGTTCAGAATAGGTGGTCATAACCGCACGCTCTATCAATCGGTACTATATTACTTATTTAATGTGTTCAAATTACAACAGTTAAATAACAGTTTTTTATTACACGCTCGTACACTTTTTAAACCCAATTCTTCCACAGAGCTATTACAACCAGAGAGCTATGTTATGTTACAATCTGAAGGAGATGCATTGATTTAATATAGCACGAGTTAGAAAGAGACATGAAAAATATCTCGATTCAGTGGCTGTTGCCGTGTTTTTCACCCGATAGTGTCAAATTTCAATTCATATTTGACAGTTTTGACAGCTCTGGGCAAGATTTTTTCATACATTTTTGTTGTTCAACAAAACAGCGACAACAGCGCTATCTCTTTGGTTGTATTAGCTCTGTGAATTCTTCTCATTGCAATTGTTTATTAAATCAAAATCCCTGTGATAAAACAAATTTAAGAAGGTTGAAGTTGCCAAGCAGAATAAAATCAGCCAAGTGCGAGTCGGACTCGCGCACGAAGGGTTACGTACCGTATGGGAGCCCCATTCCTCTTGCTAGCGAGCAAAAACTCCTAAAAATCACGTTTGTTGTATGGGAGCCCCCCATAAATATTTATTTTATTCTGTTTTTAGTATTTGTTGTTATAGCGGCAATAGAAATACATCATCTGTGAAAACTTCAGCTGCCTAGCTATCATGGTTCATGAGATACAGTCCGGTGACAGGCAGACAGACGGACAGACGGACATCGAAGTCTTAGTAATATAGGGTCCCGTTTTTACCCTTTGGGTACGGAATCCTAAAAAAACGTGGAAGCCGTTTACAACGTAGGTATTGTTTTATAATGAAAGCCATGCCATCTCTGGAACTACTGAATGTATAAGGTAGGTTATTTTGAGTTTCTACTTTCTAGTACCTATTTATACAACTTGAAAACATGTTTAATGAGATATAGTTGTTTATACATATAATAAATCAAAAGAAATACAGGGTTATTCCTAATCATTTACTTAGCATCCTTTTAGGGGCTTATTCTGTACATCAAAACTAACAACTTTTGTTCAGAGACTATTGTCATAACCTAAAAAAAAAACAGCTGTTCCATACATTTTATCGAGGGTGAACGATATTATTTTTTCTATGGAACAACAATTTCTTTTTATTGAGATTTGATAAAAGTCGTTGAACAAAAGTTGTTAGTTTTGATGTACAGAATAAACCCCTAAAAGGATGCTAATTGATTAGGAATAACCCTGTATGGGGGACAAACTTTACCATTTTCGTTTTTTTTTTGCCGTAGTACTGAAAAATGGCTTTTTGGTTTTTACTACGTTTCATCCTGGAGGGAGCGATATGTTTATCTCACATGGTTATCTCTTGATGCTGAGTCCTCTCATCGCTACTTATTTGTATATATAGCGTAGATTATTAGAATCTCTTTATTTGAATTCCTTATTATTTTACATTATTAGAATTTCTAAAATTGTGTTCTTAGACTGCATATACAATATCTCTTAAGTTTATAAACTCCATTCCATTCCATTCATTTATTTAGCTTTTGGTATACATAATACATACACTTAGCGGCGTCATTTCCGTACATAACAATTTCAACTGACTATAATAATAAATTAAATAATGTTACAATGTTATTTAAGAATTTTTGCGGCTGTAAATAGGCCTTGTTAATTGAGCAGCTGTATAGAGGCATTGTCAGGATACTAAAAAAATAAATTATGAATAACAATAATATTTAAATGTCAAACTTTCTCAAATTGGGCCGATACAGATTTTTGCCATTGAGACCTATCCTTAATAAATATATCTGCCGAATAATAGGCTTTGCTTATCAAATAGCGTTTAATTGTGTTTTTAAATTACGTTTCACTGAGACCTAACAACTGTCTTGGAATGACATTGTAATAGCGCACGCTATTTCTAATAAATGACTTGTTTGTCTTCTCAAGCCGACAACTAGGATACACCAGTCTGTGTTTGTAGTGTGAAGTGGCAGATTTATCTTTAAAGTTAATTAAGTTTTTTCTGGCATACATAATGCATTCGTATATATAAAGAGAAGGCACAGTTAAGATATTTATGTTTTTAAACAACTCCCTTAGTGATTTTCTAGGTCCCAATTTATAAAGAGCTCTAATTGCTCATTTCTGTAACACGAAAATTTTTCCTATATCGGCTGCTGAACCCCATAGTAATTTACCGTAAGACATCACACTGTGGAAGTAGCCAAAGTAGACTACAGTCAAACCTGGCTAACTGAGAACTGGATAAGTGAGAAACCTCTATAAGTGAGAGTAATTGCCAGGTCCCGTCATTTTACCCATCAATTACCTCTATAAGTGAGAGACCAAAACCTCTATAAGAGAGAGTCGTTTTTCCCTCATGGACCTCTATAACTGAGAGTACTACTTGTCTGAACCTCTATAAGCGAGAGTTGAGGGTAATGAAACATCTGCACTTTATGACCCATTCTTAAATTTCGTGGAACTACATAACTACCGTTGATTTCGGAACGTGTTCAATTCTTTTTTTTTGTATTTTGTGGGAATAAGTAACATTGTTTTTGTATCGCATTTTTTTGGAATGGCCACACGTGCGTCTATACTATCTTGTTTATTGAAATAGTGCTCTATTCAAAATTATTATGTGTTTTTCTTTCATCTACCTAACATTATTTTTGTATCACATTCTTTTGGAATAGCCACATGTGCGTTTACACTATCTTATTGGTTAAACTTACTACAGTTGAGTATCAATTGAGGAGAAAAGTTAATAAATAAATCTTTAGGAATAAATAAATAAATCGTTAAGTGATAAGCTTAAGATTGGTATTTAATGCGTTCAAAAGTGGAAAATCTCGAAATAAAATACGCAATGAATTTGATTTATCAGAATCCAACTTTTATAAAATAATAAATTCAACAGACCCTACACGGTCTCTGTGGTCTTAGGACATGGAAATATTACAAAGATTCGACTTTTCTAATTTTCTTAATTTTAATAAGTGCCTTTTAGAATGAATAAATAAAATCATCTATATGTTCAATTCTAATCAACACAACCCGAACAATTAGTACCTAAATACTATTTATAAACATATTTATCATTTTTCACGCATGTAGATACCTACATACAAATTAGACGTATTTTTTAACCTCTATAAGAGAGAGCAGCCACTTCTGAAACTGGATAAGTGAGAAACCTGGATAAGTGAAAAACCTCTATAAGAGAGAATTAGATGGCGGTCCTTTCAACTCTCTCTTATCCAGGTTTCACTGTAATCTATATTTGTGTTCCTACATAGCTTAGCTTAGATCAAAGTTCCTATATTGTTTAGACCAAAGTTACTATATTGATTAGACTATTTCATAAGTTTTATACATTGTTTAGATTATTAGAATTTATATTTAAATTCCTATATTGCTTGGATTACAAGTAACGATAAGATTAGCTGCTGGGCCAAAGTGTCCCTTCAGCATCACTGAAATTCTATAGTCAAACCGCTAAACTCAGACATCGCCTGCGCGGGTACAAGGGCGCCGGGGGAGACGACAAAGGGGGACTGAGACAGGTGCGGGCGCCGGGGACCCGCTGCCCGCGCCTGTCTCAGTCCCCTGTGTCGTCTCCCCCGGCGCCCCTGTACCGCGCAGGCGATGTCTGAGTTTAACGGTTTGACTATAGTAGGGCACAAAAGTGACACACCATTCGACAATACTACGGACCTCCAATATCTCGGCAATTATTATAAAGTTCAAAGTACTTACCAGGCGTATTCCAACCACCGGTTATAGTCCTTTGGAGCACTGGTCTCACCTCCGCTGTCACTGACTATCTGCGCCGCGTTCCCGTCGCGTCGCCGCACCCATATCTTCATCTACCCTCTCTCTGCGCGTTCCCCGCCGTCGCAATACCGATGTGTTTTGTGACTACCTTCATTTTATTTCATGTATTCATGCTTCCATACAGTACAAGATGTTAATAACAAAGTTTAGGTACAAAGTTCAGTATGGACCCTGTCGGGCACTGTATATTCGATAACTTCTTTAGTAAAAATCGGCCAAGTGCGAGTCGGACTCGCTCACAAAGGGTTCCGTACCGTATGGGAGCCCCATTCTTCTTGCCGTTATTAATAGCGAGCAAAAAACTCCTAAAAATCACGTTTGTTGTATCATATGGGAGCCCCCCTTTAATTTTTATTTTATTCAGTTTTTAGTATTTGTTGTTATAGCGGCAACAGAAATACATCATTTGTAAAAAATTCTGCTGCCTAGCTATCATGGTTTATGCGATATAGCCCGGTGACAGACAGACAGACAGACGGACATCGAAGTCATAGTAATAGGGTCCCGTTTTTACCCTTTGGGTATGGAACCCTAAAAGGCAGTTTTTACTAAAGAAGGTATACAATACACGCTATGCTAACATTTGTGTTCACGTTTTTTATGTTTGCCTAAATCCAGCGATCTGAATTGAAAGTCTGTCTTTTAAATTAAAGTAGAGGCCGAATCATACAACTTGGCGGCTGTAATTTTAGCTACAAGCTGCAGATAACATTTGCCATCGAAAATAATTGCGGAAAAGTCCGAAAAATCCTGGTCATTCAACTTAACTATACATTTGCCTCAGTGGCCTGGTGGTTAGTGACCCAGACTCCCGGGCCAAAGAGGCGTGGTTTCGATTCCCACCCGGGGCCTGATTCTCTATCGACAAAACGTAACGTAACGCTGTAAGTATTATTTTTATTTCCTTGAATTCCTTTTGGAGAAATGTTTGATATATTGACTGCCTCGGTGGCTCAGTGGTTAGTGACCCTGACTTCTGGGTCAAAGAGGCGTAGGTTCGATCCCCACCCAGGGCAAACATTTGTGTGATGAACATAAGTGTTTGCTCTGTGTCTGGGTGTTATTTAGGTACTATCTATATAAGTATGTATTTAAAAATATGTATAAGTAGTATAATCAGTCTCTGGCAGCCATATCACAAGCTTTGCTTAGTTTGGGGTCAGAGACCGTGTGTAAGATGTCCCTAAAATATCTATTTATATGTAAAATTATGGTAAAATGAATTATAAACCGAGTTTAAGTTATGTTGTTTGCAAAATATTTATTTTTCACACTAGTTTCTCAAAAACAAAGAGCACATTAGAGCGCGTTGCGCGCTTGTTTTTATAGGGCAAGGATTTTTATGATGAATAAGTGTTTGGCTCTTCTGCATATTATTCTATATGTGAGTAATTGTATGTAATAATTCTAAAATATGTAAGTACTAACCTATATTTTATGTGGTATAGGTAAATGTTAGTCTCTGGCAGCCATACCTATCACAAGTTTTGCTTAGTTTGAAGTCGGAGACCGTGTGTGATACGAGTATGTCTCCTAACATTTATTTTATGTATACGAGTACGGAGCACTACAATGACGCTATCGATTACTACCATGCATGTGGAGCTCAATTTTTGAACCTATAGTTCGGCCGTTCAGAGAATGCGTTCCTGACACGTCATCTTGAAAAAATGTTTTTGGCCGATATCTCGGAAACTACCTACTTAAGGGCAAAAAACATTAAGATAATTATTGTAGAAAAAAAAATAGCATCTTTTGTTTCCAGTAATTTTTTTTGTATAACTTACCGTTTACGATTTGTGGCCCATTTTAATGAAATTTCATTAAATGGACCTTAAAACATTAAATGGTGCATAAATCGTAAACGGTAAGTTTTACAAAAAAGTTTGATGGATACAAAAGATGCGAAATTTTATTTTCTACAACAATGATCTTAATGTTTTTTGCCCTTAAGTACGTAGTTTCCGAGATATTGGCCAAAAACATTTTTTCAAGATGACGTGTCAGGAACGCATTCTCTGAACGGCCGAACTATAATAGAAATTGAATTTTCAAATCGCATACTTACATCGCTAATTCGTTATTTCGTTAGCACTAACACAGATCTTCATGCAATGCTTGCTCTTAGAGTTTGTGCAAAAAGAGAACCGTCGTGGCGTTACGGTGAACTAACAATAAGATTTTAATCAGCAGCCAAGGTACCGACTACTTGGTAGACGCGAGTACTGATGAAAACCGAATTGGTGTCTACCAAGTATCAAACACTTTTACTTGTACTAGCAATGACAGAGCAGTGTTGTCAACGTAACAAAATAATTATTTTTCGCATAAAATGGCAAAACCACTTTCAATCGTGTACAAAATTCGAATATTTCGCTCGAATTGTTTACATTATTGTAGATTAATCAAAAACGGCTCAGCCAAATTGTGTAAAATTTAACTGGGGCCACCTTGGGAGTACATTACCCTTTGGAACTAAAATAGAATTTTTCGATTTACAATTAGCGAAATTATCGTTGTTCATCGTGTACAAAATTCGGATATTTTGCTCGAATTGCTTACATTATTGTTGTTTTTTTTTCAAAAACGGCTCAGCCGATTTCTGTAACATTTAAATGAAACCATTTTGGGAGTATACCCTTTAAAACTAAAAAAATAATTTCTATTGGGTGCATAATTGGCGAAATTATCGATGAACATACACAAAAAAAAACATACGAACATAGGACCTCCTTTTTGGAAGTCGGTTAATTAGTAAAATGGCAAACGGGTATGATTCGCGTTCTGACCATTACTATTGAGACGGAATACTGCATAGATAAGATTACTGTACCTTAGCTATTCCATTTGGCGATCAAAAAGCCAGGCGAGTACTTAGTTACAATCTACGCAAAGCGAGACATTCTACCAGATATTATTTGTATTGATATTTTATCCCGATATATTGTATATTTGTTATGCTACTTCAGTCAAGGTCGGCCCACTGATAACACACTCAATACCGACAAAATACTCGTATTAAAATATTGCACATTCGTAAAATGTATTTTGTTTCTTTGTGGTGTTTGTACTGTCCTAGCCTTTTTAATAGTGCACTGCAGGACGTAGGCCTACCCACGAAAGGTGACTGGGCCATTTCCAACACGGTGACTTAGTGCGGGATGGTGGATTCACAGAAGAGAGAAGGAAATAGAAAGGCGATGTGGAGGGGGGTTTGTCGCCACGTACATGAGTGATAACTCATGTTACGTGAAATCATGACATTTACCGTCACAGTCGTTCAAGAGATTTCACAGGTAATTTTTGCCCAAAAAATGCCGGTTCGCGCTATTGTAACGTGTCGAATACAGAGCAGAGACTTTAGTTTACAAAAAGGAGGAATATCCTTCTAATAGCAAGTCTTAGTTGTGGGCATTTTTAGATTTAAACGTATATCTTTTACTGCCTAGAATTTCGTTGATAGTGGTTGCAAAACTTATATCTACTGAGCTACCTGTACTGTACTAGCCTTTTTAATAGTCCACTGCGGGACATAAACCTACCCTCGAAGGGTGATTGGGCCATAACCAGCACGCTGACCCAGTGTGGGTTGATGGGTTCACATACGCCATCAATTTTTTTCTACGAACATATGCAGGTTTCCTCACGATATTTTCCTACACAGAAAAACCAGTGGTGTAAAAAACCGTACATAAATTCCAAAGAACTCATTGGTACGGAACCGGACTTTGAACCCTCGAACCCACGACATAACGATACGTTACTGCCATTAGACCACCACGGCTTACTATCCTATTCTACTATCGGATGAGCAACCTGTCAATCCCGATTATTCCCGATCGATCGAGTCAAACGAACGAGTCGCGACTCGCGCGGGCGATTCATTTTGACCCGTGGGTCGCATTGATGTCAGCTCTCGATCTCTCAGCTATTCTTGATACTTTATTATTACTTAGTAGTTGTTGTAATTGTTATTATTTGTTGTTGTTCATAAAAACACAACTTTTTTGTAATATGTTTCAATTCAGTACAAGTTAATTATTTGCTACATAATATTATTATAGGTACCTAAGTGATATTATTTTTTAAAATTAATGAATGTAATTATTGTAACTAATTGACGTGTATATTATGTATTTTTGATACCAATAATAATTTGAATATGAGTACCAGGGGCCACAGACCAAAATACAATAAACCCGATTATTCCCGATCGACCGAGTCGCGACTCGCGACACATGCGGGCGGCGTGCTCGCAGCCCCGACACTATTTATTCATTTTGACCCCTGGGTCACGTCGCTGTCGCCATTCGATCTCAGAGCTATTCTTGTACCAGAGGCCACAGATAAAACTAGATTAAAATCCTACTGTCATTTACGATAGTAATAAATGACTGCCTCGGTGGCTCAGTGGTTAGTGACCCTGACTTCTGGGTCAAAGAGGCGTGGGTTCGATCCCACCCAGGGCAAACATATTTGTGTGATGAACATAGGTGTTTGCTCTGTGTCTGGGTGTTATTATTAGGTACTATCTGCGTATGTATTCAATGTTTTTAGGAATAGTTTGAAGTCTCTGACAATCTGAATCTTAAATATTATCTTTAACTAATTATTATTAATTTTAATGTAATGTTTGTATGATTTCCAATAATTTGCTGACTGACACCGAATTTATTTGGACTACGTTTAAAGGATTTTTGTTGTTGTTTCTGTTTTTGAATTTTGACTGCATAGTTTTATTTTTCTCAATATTTGAATTTTGACTGTAAAATTACAGTCAAAATAAATATTTTCTATTTTAATATTTAAAATGTTTTGCTCGATATTAATGCATGTTGTCTTCACCTATAATTATTGTGACATTTAGTTCCTATTTTTATGTATAATTTTCTTTTGACAATGTATTGATGTACACAATGTTGGTGAACTGAAATAAATAAATAAAATATTATGCAGTATTTATCAGTCTCTGGCAGGCATAAGCTTTACTAAGTTTGGGGTCCGAAGACCGTGTGTAAGATGTCCCCTAATAATTATTTATTATTTATAAACACAATTCTGCAATGTGTTTTAGATTTAAAAAAAAAACACTTTGAACCCTAAACTATATTTATTTACGTAATAATTATTTTTCGCAAAAAATAGCATGACCGACTTCAACCGTGTACAGAATTCGCGAATTTTTGGATCGATGTAGCATTTTTCACATTATTGTTGATTTATCAAAAATGATATGGCCTCTGGTATTAGAGTTTTTACGCCCGAAGGCCTCTGACATAAATGGTTAAAACCACAACAAGTGTTATGTCGCTCATTCAGGCATTTGTTTTCGCTCGCTTTTAATTTGAATTAACTTTCGCTCGGTTCAAATTTATAGGCACTCGATTAAATACTATCCTCATTTCAGTATTCGTTACTACAAACTTTTTGCGGTCAGTAGTAATTAGGTAGATTGGGAACGTAACTTTCATGGATTAGAGAAAATATAATAAGTCAAGTATTTATCAATAAAATGTCAAGCGGCATGTCAATTATTTACTTATAAAAATACTCGTAATAACAAAAAATAAAAAATCACACTCCAAAAAGAATAATCGAAATTTAAATTAAATAAAGGTTACTGATTATTATTTATCTAATTGAGATTGTGTTTTTTATGTAGGTTAGTGGAAAGCTTATATAAAACCCTTTTTTTTTACCTGGGGAAATCTTTTAAAGATACCACCGCACCTCGGGGCAGGCGGGTGGTTATGTGGGAGTCCCCGCCCATTGCTGGACGGTATACCCACCAAAACCCCAGGGTGTTCCGCCACTGCGCTATGTGTCGGGGCTACGGGCACGCTTGCGCACTCCTCCGCGGCACCCGACAGCGCTGGCCCAACTCGGGCCCCACCACGGAGCTTGCGCTCCCGCCAGAATGACGATGTGCCGAACACCAGACACATCGTCATCCACCACCTGGGACCAACCAGCACTGGGCGTCAGACAGCACCCGTGTCCGACAGCCCTGGTCCCGATGCAACGGGTCAATTAAAGTGGCCCCGCGCCTGCCACTACGGCTGCAGAGGATAGGGAGAACGGCCGTCGCGATACCGACACTCCTCTTCCCCTGCAGCCCCACCGCCTCCGCCAACACGTTGGCGGCACCCGTTAGGGCCGCTGGCAGGACGGATAGACAGCGGCACACTCGCCGCCCGTCCATCCCGTCGCCGCCCCCGCCTCGATGGGCTCGGCCGCGGCATCGCAACGAGCGCGATACCGCAGTCCACCTCAGTCGACTTGCGACCTACTGGCCAGCCTCCGCACGGGCTTGTCCAGGCCCAAGACCCGGAGAGGCCGGCCCCACCCCGGGTTCCTCTTCGTTCACCAGGCTGGCGAGACCTGGCTACTAAGCCCCTCCGCCACGACAAGGCGGGAACCCACTCGGGGGGGAAGCTTATATAAAACCCAGCATAACCTAACAACCTACATTAATTGTTACTGCTGCAGTGGAACGATATTTGGTGAGCATTCATGCATTTTGGCAAGCATTATAATTTTTTATTTATTTGTTAGTTATTCTTAGGGTCGGGAAAGTTATTATGATCTGCATTTAAATTGTTCCCTTTTTATTTGAGCTCTGGCATAAATTAGACATCGGCAATTCCATTTGCTTTCTCTGTTCCGTGGTGAAACTTGTGGTGCTCTTATTTTTGTTATTATTTTTCCTCTTTCGTTTGGTACAATGAAATAATAGGAGTAAACTGCCCACATTGCAAGCATAATATACGGATTTGAGGAAACACTAGTGTTCCTACTAACAAAATAAAACAGTAAAATTGATCGTTTTGTACAATTTCTAAACAAGAGTAAGCAAAGGAATCATCATGTAAGTACTTCCATGAATCAGTTTTTTATATTTTAAAGTGTACAATAACAGTTTTTATTAACTACACCAGAAAACAATGAATAAGTACGTAGAATCAGAATCAGAATCATTTATTGACGTATGGACCTTACTAATACCATAATTAAAAATACAAAATATGTAAAATAATACATAGTACCGCCAACAATAGGTCTCGTCATTCAACTAAGAAAATACAAAAAAAGAAACGAGTAGGTATATTAATAATTATATAAATTATATAAAAAAAAAAAAAAAACCGCTGACAGCCCAGACGTCTTTTTGTATATAATTTTCTGAAAATTGTATTTTTTAGTTTTTCGAGCATTTTTCTGCAATATTTCAACAAGAACAATAACCGTATTATATTTCCCTTCATTTGGATATATTTTGCAATGAAAACTCGAAGAAACTTGGAAGAAAACTCAAAATTCAATATTTGACAATTTTAATCAACATGACAGTTCACGAAAATATAAGAAAACTAAATAAATACAATGATCACAAGATCGAAGACGAAGACAACAGCGGATA
Source organism: Hypomecis atomaria (assembly GCA_964007245.1). Classification (NCBI taxonomy): domain Eukaryota; kingdom Metazoa; phylum Arthropoda; class Insecta; order Lepidoptera; family Geometridae; genus Hypomecis; species Hypomecis atomaria. The sequence continues at coordinate 13,378,463 of OZ023308.1, read as the reverse complement.
CAAGAGGCGCACGACCACCACCATCGCCCGCCTCGTCATCAGCTCCGAGCGCATCGTCGGGTGATGACTTCCACACCACCCGCGAGACGAGCGGCTCGTCGAGCGACACGAGCGGGCCACGGACGCCGCCGCCGCCACCACCACCAGCGCGACGACGAGGCCGTCCACCGCTGCCGGCACGCTTGGGGCCTGTGGGGCATACTGCCCCGCCATCCGCTCCCGCTACCGGTGGCATAGTGCGTCGCATGCGATGGACTCAAACCATTAATGAGAATTGCATGCGCGCGTACTTTGGGGCTACAGAGGGGGGAACCAACATGACGGCGTACTGTACCAGAATGTTGCCTTTGTTTCAGGCCCTTGAACCTACCGTGGCCGTGTCTGCCCAACGACTGTCGGACCAAGTGCGGGCTATCTACCGGTGCAAGCTGCTGGATCAGTCCGTAATTGATCGGCTCCGCCTGGAGGCGCTGCCTGCTCGCTCTGCTACTCCCTCGTCGCGGGACCCGCCCGCGCCTGTCGCGTCGTCAGCCCCGACAATGGCTTCAGTGCCGATGTCGGCGGCGACACTTGCGACGGCACCGGCTGGTCCTGCGATCCACGAGGCGGATGGGGCGAGTTTGAGCGTACCTAGCCAGGTGAGTGAGCAACTGAGGAGGGCTTTGGAAGACGCGATTTCCCAGTATCGGTTCGCACCCGACTCTAGGCCGCGACTGCCACGTTTTCCCACCCATAGGCGTAACTTAGCGCTTATGGGGGCTCTGAACCCTTTGCTGGTCCCGTATTTGCGGGCTAGCGAAGGCTTAGTCGATACCCACTCGATCTTGTACTGCGGCGCCATCGCGGCGTGTCGCGTTGCACGTGTTAAGTTTCCGGACACTAACCGTGCACCGCGACCCGCCGGGGGTGTGCCCGCGTGGCAAGTGCGGATCCAGCGGCGTATCGACTCGTTCAGGACTCTCGTAGCAAAGCTAATCTGTTTCAGCCGGGGGAATAACCGCCCCCGAGTCATGCGTTTCGTGACACAGGCCTTTGCCGGGACTGGTATCAGACCCCAGGACTATTTGGCCAGTGTCACGGAACGCATAGACTATCTGAAACAGAAAGTCTATGCGTGGGCAAACCGCATTCGTCGCTACAGAGAGCGTGTGGACCGATATTGGCTAAATCGCCTCTTCCAAAGTGACCAAAGGAAGGTGTACCGAGGCTGGGAGAGAACCGACCAACGTGTGAGCGATGGGCAGGTGCCGGATGCTAGCGCCATGAATGACTTTTGGCGCGGCATCTGGTCGGTGCCCGTCGAGCACACGGAGGGTGACTGGATGCGTGTGGTTGAGCGGGAATGCGAGACTATCAAACCCATGGGATCTATTTTAATAGATCCCGTAGACGTTAGTTGTGCAATCCGTACGGCTCAGAACTGGAAAAGTCCTGGGCCGGACGGGCTGCATAACTTTTGGATAAAATGGTTTCGATGCTCGCATGACCGCTTAGCCACGCAATTTCAGGAAGCCCTCGAGGTTGGTTCTCTGCCTAGCTTTTTCACCACCGGTGTCACCTTCCTGCTCCATAAGTCCGGTAGTACCACGGAAGCAAAGAACTATCGGCTCATTACGTGCTTACCTACCATCTACAAGCTCCTTACATCCATTCTGACCATCAAAATTAACGCGCACGTCGTTGCGCAAAACGTTTTGGCCTACGCTCAGAATGGATGTAGGGTTGGGTCCCGTAGTACTAAGGAGCTCCTCCTCATAGACATGGCCATTAGCCAGCAAGTCCGGCGGAACAAGGGAGCCCTCTCTGCTGCCTGGATTGACTATAAGAAGGCCTATGACTCAGTGCCTCATTCGTGGCTCGAGAGGATTTTAGAGTTGTATAAAATTGATACAACTCTAAAATCATTCTTAGTGTCATGCATGGGACAATGGGCCACAGTCCTTCGTCAACCAAGTGGTGGAGACGGCTCCGTTGGCCCGCAAGACTTGATAAGGATTGAGCGGGGAATATTCCAGGGTGACAGTCTGAGTGCATTGTGGTTCTGCCTTGCCCTGAATCCTCTCAGCACTTTGCTGAGGAATTCAGGGCTGGGCTATCGGCTTCGCAGTCAGGGTGAAGTCATCTCTCACCTGCTGTACATGGATGATCTCAAACTGTTTGCACCGAAATACCAAGACCTGGTGGAGCTGCTAAAAACAACTGAAGTTTTTAACAGTGCCATCAGGATGGAGTTCGGTGTAGATAAGTGTGCGGTCATGCATGTACAGCGAGGGAAAGTTGTGGATTCTCCAAATCTACAACTTTCTGAGATGATGACTATCAGGTCTCTCTCCGAAGCCGAGACCTACAAGTACCTCGGTATGTCAGAGTCGTTGGGTATATCGGCAGTGGACATCAAGAAATCGGTGAAGGAGCGCTTCTTTTGTCGCCTGGCAAAAGTACTTAATAGTCTTTTGTCTGGCGGCAACAAGGTGCGCGCCTTCAACGGTTGGGTGATGCCGCTGCTGATGTACTCCTTTGGCATACTGAGGTGGACTCAGACTGAGCTGGACGCCCTGGATAGGAGGGTCCGTCGACTGCTCACATTGCATCGCATGCTACACCCGCGCTCGTCTGTCATGAGACTGTACATTCCGCGGAAGTGTGGTGGCCGAGGCTTTTTAAATGCCAAGGACCTCCACAACCGCGAAGTGTACAGTCTCCGGGATTATTTCCGAAACAGCGGACGTGGGATGCATTGCGATGTGGTGGCGGTTGACAGGGGCCTCACCCCGCTCTCCCTGGCGAACGAGAACTGGCGTAGGCCATCGGTGCTCAGCACCGATGATCGCAAGGCGGTATGAAAGAGCAAGGAGCTGCACGGGCGGTTCTATCGGGCCCTAACAGGACCCGATGTGGACTTGCTCGCGTCGGTGGCCTGGCTACGCTTCGGTGACCTCTTTGGGGAAACCGAGGGTTTTGCCTGTGCAATTGCGGACGAAGTTGTCTTGACGAACAACTACCGGAAGTATATCCTGAAGGACGGTACGGTCGACATTTGTCGGGCATGCCACCGTCCCGGAGAGTCACTCAGGCATATTACTTCTGGTTGTTCTCATCTTGCCAACGGCGAGTACTTGCACAGGCATAACCAAGTGGCCAGGATCATCCATCAGCAACTTGCTCTTCAATACGGCCTTGTTGAGTCTGAGGTGCCGTACTATAAGTACGCACCGGCGCCAGTTCTCGAGAATGGTCGTGCGTTGCTCTACTGGGACCGCTCTATCATCACGGACAGGACTATTGTCGCCAATAGGCCTGATATCGTGGTGGTCGACCGGTCCCAGCGCCGGGCAGTGCTCGTCGACGTCACCATCCCACATGACGAGAACCTCGTGAAGGCCGAGAAGGACAAGCTCAGCAAGTACCTTGACTTGGCTCACGAGGTTACCGCCATGTGGGATGTGGACTCGACAATCATTGTCCCGATAGTCGTTTCGGTAAACGGCTTAATAGCGAAGAGTCTCGACCACCATCTTAAGAGGCTCTCGCTAGACGGTTGGGTCAAGGGTCAAATACAGAAGGCAGTCATCCTGGACACGGCGCGCATCGTCAGGAGGTTCCTCTCACTGTAGCCCCAACCACCGGTAGCTTGGGCCCTGCCCCGCTGCCGGCGGCACTCTAGGTTTAGGTTTTTTTATAGTATTTTGTTCTTTTATATAAATATTTTAAAAAAACTTAAATTTAAGAAAATAAATGAATATGTGTATATAAATTAATATTATATATTGTAACGTAGTCTACTAAAAAGCGTACACAGCTGTGCTTATTTACCCGACTGCCAATGAAGGGTATTGATTTTCGCGCTTATCTTGTATAATAGGTACGTTTGTCACAAAGAATCATATAATAATGCAAGTAAATAAACGACAGAAGCACATTATTATTGCTAAAATAAAAAATAGTGAACCGTAATGCCATTTTCCATACAATTTATTTTTTACATACAAAAAATACGACGCGAATCATGAGTCAGTAATACTTTTATGAGACACTACCTGCCCGTCCCGGCTTCGCTCGTGTGCAATAATAAAAAAACTACTTTTTATGACTTAAATATAAAAGTAACACATATGCTATCGCTGACTTTTTTGAAGGTATTAATAATAATAAGCCTGTTTATTTCCAAAATCCTTAACTAAATTACAAATACTTCTTTGAGAACAAATAACACTGATAACTGGTACTAATACATTTGAATCACAACAGATTTTCTTGTTCTGATCTTGGAACCCCTTCTTGGGTATAGGCCTCCTCCAGCTTACTCCAAGTCTCTCGATCTTTTGCTTTGTCTATCCAGTCGTTTCCCGCTATGCTCGTTATGTCGTCAATCCATTTTTTCGTTGGACGGCCTTTTCTTCTTTTTCCCATCGGTCCTTTCCATTTTTGTGGCTTTTTCTAATTTTTAGTATACTCCGTTCCATCCCTTTTTGGTAGGTCACAAGTTTGGTTTTTATTTTTGAGTTGTATGTCCATGTTTGACACCCGTAAGTGAGAGTCGGCAGAATACAGGTGTCTAGGACGCTCTTTTTGAGATGGATTGTAGGTATTATCCAGCTCTTAAACTTTTCCATACAACTCAACCGTACCTATATCTCTTATCGTTAAGGCAGCGCGTTAGTAAGAAACGTTTTCATTCGACCGTTTTTTCTCCAGCATACTATAAAAAACCGACTAGCGTGGTAATCTATTTACATTTTTCGAGTAAATTTATAGCCTATGACACTCGCAAGGAATGTAACTTGCTATATTGGTAAAATCCTCCCCCCCCCCCCTACAACCTCACAAACTTTACCTCTTTATAAAATTAGTATAGATTAAATTTAGTTTTCTTTCAGTTATAATGTATACTTTCTAAGTGATGTGGGTGTTACCGCTGGTTTTGGTTGGTTGGCTGCTGTCGCGCGCGGCCGCGCTAGAGGGGATTCCCCTGCGATGTCGCGACACGCGCTGTCGGTACCGCGGGACATTCGAAGGCAGCGTACACATGTACGATGTGGATGGTACGATATTGTATCTTATACCTTTGAACGAAAAATTCTTGTTTAAAGTTATAGCTTGAAACGACCGAGTCAAGGTATAACATATACTAGACAAGGTTTCCAAGGAAACTTGCTTTATACATGGTTATTTCTAATCAATTAGCAACCTCTTAGGGCTTATTCTGTACATCAAAACTAACAACTTTTGTTCTGCGACTTTTGTCAAAACTAAAAAAAAAATCAGCAGTTCCATACATTTTGTCGAGGGTGAACGATATTTTTCTATGGAACATCAACTTTTTATTTGAGAATTAATAAAAGTCGTAGAACAAAAGTTGTAAGTTTTAATGTACATCAGAATAAGCCCCTGAAAGGATGCTAATTGATAAGAAATAACCAAGTATACCTACTAATAGATAGAGATTTTCAAGTTGCCAAATGCGATCTTAGAATAATTTGGCAACTGTTTTGTTATTATTAATATAAGTACATATTTGATTCTAAAAAAAAAACCCAAAAAAATATAGCTTTCTAGATTCAGGTATCAGGTTTGACCTATTACTTTAATACTAAAACTTTCTTTACAGGTCAAAAAATTGGCGTCATATATACTAAAATCGACGGATGTTTTTGGGTGCACTGCATCGGGCGCGGAGCACTGCGGTCTGAAGCAATGCCGCGAGCCGACGCGGAGCTCATGGCCTGGCAAGTTGTCCTGTCGGAGTGTCAGCTGCCAGACACCTCGATACTCGACCAGCTTCGCTGGCTGAACGTCACGATGCTCTTCAACAAAACAGAAAACTTTCTAATGCTGGAAAATCTCCCACCGAAATCGCGGCTGACCACTGAGCACTTCACAGGACTCGGCGATCTCGCCCATTTGGAAATGCACATGTTTAAAGATCAAAATGTGAGCGCAGAGCAAAATTTCCTGACTCCTCTCAAGAGCTTACGCGTGTTAAGATTTCGCTTCGTGAAGCTACCACCTGGTGAACTGAACTTGATACCGCCGACTCTTCAAGAGCTTGGACTAGTCTTCACTGGTGTAGAACGGCTTCCAGAAGCGGTTTATAAATCCTCTTCGTTGATCGATCTAGATGTTGAGAGTCATGTCGCGTTCGATGCCGTTGAGGTACCACCAAACTTGCAGTCGCTTGAGTTAAAGTCGCCCGCAACTACTCTGCGGATAAATTCAGTGCCTGCGCTCAAGAAACTTAAGCTTACGAATTGGACAGAGACGCAACCTCAGCTGCTGAATAATAGCGGCAACCTCATCGGTCTGTACCTGATAGCACCAGCGGCACACATGCTGCCAGAGCGCTGGATCACTAACTGCTTAAAGCTGAAATATCTCGTTATTCAGCAGGCACGAAATCTGACTAGCTTACCTGACAGAATCTTTGGATACTCTGACCGCTGGAGTAGCGGTCTCATCGACCGAATCGCTTTCAAAGAAGGAGTGCTAGAAACACTCAATGTAGGGCAGTTTGACGACGACAGCGGTAAATCTAAGATCCTAGAGCTGGAGCTGAATGGCAACCGCTTGAAGCAAATCCCAAAGTAAGTAGTCACTGCTTTTCATTCTGACTTTTAAACCCGTTTTATTATGTCTTTTTTTGTGTGACTCATTCAAAAAACAATGTGTTTCAGTGCTACGTTATCGAAATTTCTAAATAAACTGGATCTATCTTCAAACGACCTGGACAGCAGTGTAGTGGAAGCAGCTGCAGGGATAAAATATGGTCTACTGGAGCTCAACCTGAGCAACAATCCGAGGCTCGGCGACGTCTGTGACGTAAATGGTAAGTCATTGCAAAATTAAAAATAAATGCTGCCCAAAATTTAATATTTTTTGTGGGTGGCGCGCAGAACTAAAAACTAAGCAAATAACTTGTATTTATTAACTACAAGGTCTTTGAAACTATGTCAAATCAGTTGATGCTCTGTTGTATATAGCCTGACAACTATTTTGATTCTTAAGTGTATGTAAATCGTTAACGCTACTTATCTATAGCTGCTGAATGACATTCATTGTAAATTAAAAAATGATTAGATTATCAGTAAATGTCAAAAAAAAAACCACAAAACGGAGTTTAGCGCGCTGAACAAGGGCATAATCCCTCCTCCTCTTCCTCCCAACCCAATAGCAATCTGTTTGCAGGAACTACTGCAGGGTATTCACCTCTGAAGCCAGTGGGCTCTCTCAAAAAGTTAATTCTGAGCAAGACTAACGTGACGCGGATCTGCCGGGACTGGCGGAAGGACATGCCGTACCTTCGCGAGTTGGACCTTAGCTACACTCGCGTGTCTAAGCTGTCGGTGAGGTCACGCTCCATACATTCATCTATCAAGCATAGGACGTCCAATGCTGGACATAGGTCTCCCCTATAGATCTCCATTACGACTGGTTGGTAACGGCTTGCATCCAGCGCGATCCTGCGCTTATAACGAGGTCATCTGTCTACCTTATGGGTGGACGTCTTACGCTGCGATTGCCTGTACGTGATCTCCCCTCGAGAACATTTTCACCCCATCGGTTGGAAATGGCAGTGGGCTGACGCTCAGAGCTTTGCTTTATCTTTTTCTATCTGACCCGGCGAAAATCCATTAACGCAATCTCTTTATAAATTATATCCTATGTGTATTCTGATGTGTAAGCATTACTATTACAAAGTTACACCTCAATCCGAGAAGTAGTTTTTGCGTGAAAGAGAAACTAACATCCATATTGTGATTGGTAAGTTCCTCGATGATAAACTAGAATATTCTAAAGCGCTTAGGATGTGCAACATACAAACTCTCTACAGCTTTTACATAAATAAAACATGGAACTAGCCTTAAGTTTGTTATTCTATCATTGTGTGCAGTTCGAGGACCTGCAGTTCACGAGTAATATGTCGGGAAAAGTGCAATTGCGAGGGGCGCCGGTGACTCTGTTGGAGATGTCGGCCGCTGACTTCGAGAGGTCGAAGCATACGCCAGCCAGTCAAGCTTTCATACACCTCGACCCTTACACTCAATTCCAATGTGACTGTCAAATGTATTGGACTCGGCGGGTGCTGGAGCGTTCCCCGCATGCACTGCAACGCATCTCCGAGCTGCGGTGCGCAGGCGGCAAGCTGTTAATCAAAACAAGGCCTGAGGAACTTGTGTGTCCGCGGCCCGAGGATTGCACGCTCCTAGATAAATGCACTTGCTCTGAACGACCTGACGATGACCCGACGAGGGACACCCAGCTATTCATAGTAAACTGTACAGACACTGCAATGGACCACGTGCCGCACTTGCCTTCGCACGAAAATCGACTCTACAAGCTTCTACTAGCACGTAACAAGATAACCAACATTCATGCCGGTGACCTTAATAATGTTAAGGTAAGAATCTCACTTCAAAAGCAGCTTGTCTTATGAACTTTTGTTACCATTCAAAAGCTTGATTGATTTTTTCAATTGACGATAGGCTATCAACCTACTAATATCATACAAGGAAATCGACATTAAAATGTTTATTAATACCTAGTTGTTGACATAATTTTTTCCTGTTTTGTTTCAGACGCTCGATTTGCGCGATAATTTTATAACAAAACTGGATGAGGAAACGGCGACGAAACTTGGAATCTTGAGTGGGGAGTTGTGGCTGGGAGGGAACCGCCTGGACTGTGGCTGCAGCGCTGCGCCGCTGCTGCAAGCGCTGCACGGCCGCGCTCCGGGGTCCACTGATCTCGCCGATGTTTATTGTAACGATGGAACAGCGCTCAAAGATGCAGCTATCGTAGAGTGCCCACCGTCTATCGCTGGCTATGTGGTGGCGCTGACGATGCTGTTCGCTCTTGCAGTCGCCGTGATCGCGTGCCTCGCGTCCCGCGAGCGACGGTTCTTCGTCAAAGCGGTGCTCCACCGGTGGGGCTGCCGCTGCTGCCTCGAAAGAGACGACGACGACCGCCGCTTTGATGCGTTCCTCACTTTCTCGCACAAGGACGAGGATATCGCTCGCGAATTATTGGAGCGACTCGAGCCGCCGTACCGGCTGTGTATGCACCATCGCGACTGGGTCCCGGGACTGCCGATCCCGGATCAGATCGTAGAGTCGGTGCGCCAGTCGCGGCGGACGCTGGCGCTTGTATCGCGGCATTTCTTGGCTAGTGCCTGGACCCGTGTTGAATTTCGAGAAGCGCATGCGGCAGCCTTAGTGGACGCGAAGCCGCGGCTGGTCGTGATACTCCTGGAGGACCCAGCCGCGCTGGCTCTGGACGAGCAGCTGCAGCGCTACATCGCGACACACACGTACCTGCGCTGGGGGGACCCCTGGTTCTATGACAAGCTGGCGGTGGCTCTGCCGCGCCCGCGCCAGCCTCGGTCGGTAATGGGTCCCTCCCCGCTTGTGCGCTCCGCCGCTCGTCCGGGGCCACTCCGTGCGATTGAGCAGAAACGCTCGCCATCGCATGAACAAACTGTTGTGGAGGTTTCAGTACCCTTATTACCAGTATCTGTTAGAGAGTCGTTAAGCTGATATCGGTATCATTGAAAGCTTGAAACCAAAAAGGTACGTTGCCCAGAATTGAGGTTTTTGGGTCACACTTTTATGATCTCCTGATCTGATTTCAAAACACCCCGGTCTCGGTACTGCAAAGATAAAATATTTTATGGCAACACTGCCAAAGTCAAAGACAATTGCTAGCGCCAGTAGGCAGCATTTAATGAACAGACAGTTCTTAATTTTGTTTTCAAAAATCTTTCTGAGCCTCTGGTGGACGCGATGAATGACGAAAATGCTGATGTTTATTTGGCTCAATAATACGGAATATAAAAAAATCCAGTTTGAGGATTCGGCTCAATGCCTTAGCATTGCCATTCAGCGTGGCAATGCTGCCAGCATGCTGGGCGCGCTGCCAACTGGCAGTGGACGCAAGCATTTGGATTATCTTAAGACTTTCAAGCGTCTGCGGATGGTCTAATTACTTTTCATGTAGAAGTGATTTATTTATTATGTAGATTAAGCTTAAAAATATAGTATTTTGTTTTGTTGTAGTTAGTAAAGGCACTGCTTTTAGGCAATTAATACTCAATAGGTAGAGTTTTATTTACATTTCAGGGACACTATATATATCATATAAAGTAGCATTGTATTTTGTTGTAGTTAATAAAGGCACTTTTGCCCATAATAAAAGGTAAAATAAAAGTATAATTTATTAGTATTTACCATTACCGTGGTATTGTTGACAAGAAATCTGCATGACATACCCGCTAAGCAAGCAAAAATTGCAATAACATTACTGAAAGTAACAACAACAAGCTTGTAACTTACAAATATAAGGTTGTCGTATCGTATTTAAAGAGAAATAAAATTAGATTTAGATTCATTTTAGTGTCCTCTTGTAAAGCCTTTAGTAATAAGCAATATTGTTCAAATCATTTTAAAAAAAAAATGTTAATCTTAAAAAGCACAGACCCTGGAGTCTGTGGAGTGTAACATTCAAATAAAAAATATATATATATAAGTTTGCAACGTTCATGCAAGCTTACAGCAAGCTTGAAACGAAGCCCTAACGGCCGCGCTGTAGATAAACCCTGTAACTTGCCCAGAGCTGATCATCAAAACTTTTTATAACTTTAAAATGTGAAGTTGCAGTAACATTACACAAGAAACATGTCTGAAAGTTGTAAAATAAACTTTCCGCAAGTATAACGTGTAACATTTCCACAACTTTGAATATGAAAGGTAATAGTAACTTGTCTGAAATATCTTGCTTTAAGGTTACAAATGAAACTTGCACATGCATTGCATTTATTTAGTAGTCGCAAAGTTACATATCTGTAGGTTTTCAGTTCCAGGTTCTAAAAAAAAGGCTTTTTTTTTTATTTTTTTGAGTTCTAAGTACAAGTCAGAGGGACGCGTTTGTGTGAGGAAGAATGAGAGACTTTATTTCACCATCTTCAATAAGGAACGTTTTAATCAAATTTACAAAATATGGGGATACTAATTTCTGCAAACACAACGTCATCGCGATGCAGAAAATCAATGTGCGATGCTAACGCCATCTAGTTTTTTAATGTTAACTGAGACATTCCACAACTTTCAAAAATTAACTTCCAGCAACATTACATAGGTAATGTAAATAAACAGCCCAATTCGTAATGTTGTAGGAAAGTTGAAAAAAAATTATTACAAAAGACATATTGTAGCGATGTTACAGTATAACATTTCAGTAACTTTCATTTGTAAGGTACAGGCAATGCCGGACAGTGAAGTTAATAAAATTATATTGCTGCAAAGGTTTATTTGTAACGTTCCAAAAACATTTTTGCCACAATGTTAATTACTTACGTTTAGGTATTTTTGGGAGGCAATATCCCTGCAAAGTTGAAATATAAAGTTTCATGCGAAATATAACAGTAACATAACTCAATAACTTTTAATAAGTTTCAACCTAACAATAAGATATATGTTACTGACATGTTCCTGCAACATGATGTTAGAAAGTTACAAATGTGCCATATACAAACTTACTACAACTTATTGCAAGTTTCATGCTTAGTGGGTTGGCAGCGTGCCCAGCATGCTGGCTGCATTGATACGCTGAATGGCAATGCTTATGCGTTGAGCCAAATAAACACCAGCATATTGATCGCGTCGCGTCCACCAGACTCTCCGAAAGACTTTTAAAACAAGATGAGCTCCCGGCCCCCACGGACCCAATGTCTCAACTCCAAATGGCTCAAATATGTAACCACTACCAAAGTTAGCATATTTATTTTACCTTATAACACTGTAGGTAAAACTATAGGTAGGTACCTAGTTTATAATCTCAATGAGGTCAGCCCCGTATTTGACGCTGCCACTACTCAGCATGAGCCTCTCTCATGAAGATAACAGTTATAAGAGAGAGGCTTATTAATACTCGTAAGGCTGGCTGGGATCATACTTAGACCAAGACTTCTTACACAGATAACTAAATAAACGAAAAAAGACAAAATGTTATAAATACCATTTATTTATTTCATTTAATACATACAGTCAAAAACTTACAGCAGAAGGCCAAAACGATATTGAACTAACGAATTACTTGGTTGGATAGGTTGTTATTTAAGCAAGCACGGTATGCGTTGCTGGATGTGCCAAAAGTTTTGTTTCAGTTGCTGGATCAGCCGCGACGGCGCTCGCGTCGGCACCGCTACCTAAAGACCTCGTAGTGGATCGAATATTTTTGTCGGGCTTAAAAGTACACCCTTATTTGTCGGGCCACCACCTCGGTTGCTTCCCGAGCTACCTCCCTGTCTGCTTCCCAAGCTACCTCCCTGTTTGCTATCCAGCCTAGGTTCCTGGCTAGGACTCGTTCCGCCGCTCTGTCCGGTACCTACAAATAAAATGATTGGTGAAATAAATTTAATTTATAGTGCATCCCATACTACTTACTTTTACTAGTTACTTTTTATGATAAACATTTCAAAAATTCGTCGCGGAGTCAGTACAGCGGGTTAGCTCAGTGGTCCAGAGCGTCGAGCTAGTGATCCGAAGACGCAAGGTTCGAATCCTGCATCCGCGACGAATTTTTGAAATGTTTATCATAAAAAGTAACTCTTTGAGATAAACCTAGTGTGGGATGCACTATAAAATTAAAATCATTTCATTGATTAGCAGTGCGCTGTCTCTCGTCAATACAGAAGTTCTTATAGCTTCAATTGAGTGATAGCCTGTCTAATACGGGTATCACAGGTGGCGCCAATGCTATAAGTTGGTTAAAATGATAAACACTTCACAAAATTCGTTGCGGAGTCAGTACAGCGGGTTAACTCAGTAGTCCAGAGCGTCAGGCTAGTGATCCGAAGACGCAAGGTTCGAATCTTGCATCCGCGACGAATTTTTGAAATGTTTATCATAAAAAGTAACTCTTTGAGATAAACCTAGTGTGGGATGCACTATAAAATTAAAATCATTTCATTGATTAGCAGTGCGCTATCTCTCGTCAATACAGAAGTTCTTATAGCTTCAATTGAGTGATAGCCTGTCTAATACGGGTATCACAGGTGGCGCCAATGCTATAAGTTGGTTAAAATGATAAACACTTCACAAAATTCGTTGCGGAGTCAGTACAGCGGGTTAACTCAGTAGTCCAGAGCGTCAGGCTAGTGATCCGAAGACGCAAGGTTCGAATCTTGCATCCGTGACGAATTTTTGAAATGTTTATCATAAAAAGTAAAATGATTGGTTATTATATTTTTTACAAAAACTTCACAACTATAAACTTAACACTTAGAGAGCACGGGTTGCATTATTATGCTGAATGGCAATGATTACTTATACGCTAAGCCAAATAAACAGATAAATTTTGATTATATTTTGATCTGCAAAATTTCGTAATAAATGAAATATAGTAGTCATGGCAAAATCGATGGAAGAGCTCAGCACGATGCTCGAAAGCCTCAATCGGGTTTCTCAACAGGTGGGTCTTAAGATGAACATGGACAAGACGAAAGTCATGTGTAATTCCCATGTTGTACCCACCCCGATCTCTGTTGGGAACTCGGTTCTTGAAGTCGTTGACTCGTACGTCTACCTAGGACAAGTAGTCCAGTTAGGTAGGTCCGACTTCAAGAAAGAGGCCAATCGCCGAATCCAACTCAGCTGGGCAGCGTTCGGAAAATTGCGTAGCGTCTTCTCGTCCGACATACCTCAGTGCCTCAAGTCGAGAGTGTTCGATCAGTGTGTGTTGCCAGTGATGACTTATGGCACTGAAACGTGGTCTCTTACTATGGGCCTTATTAATAAGCTCCAAATAGCCCAACGAGCTATGGAGAGGGCTATGCTCGGAGTCTCTCTGCGAGATCGAATCAGGAATGAGGAGATTCGCAGAAGAACCAAAGTTACTGACATAGCCCAGCGGATTGGCAAGTTGAAATGGCAGTGGGCAGGACACAGCGCGGAGGACTGATGACCGATGGGGTCGAAAAGTTCTCGAGTGGAGACCACGTACCGGCAAGCGCAGCGTAGGACGTCCACCCACAAGGTGGACGGATGACCTCATTAAGACCGCAGGATCACGCTGGATGCAAGCCGCTACCAACCGGTCTTATTGGAGATTCATAGGGGAGGCCTATGTCCAGCAGTGGACGTCCTATGGCTGATGGATGGATGGATGGAAATGAAATATAGGAATATCCATTTATCCATTCCAATCTCATCATAAGCACCGACCGATACGAGTACTTACAAGAAATAATCGGCCAAACGCAAGTCGGACTCACGCATGAAGGGTTCCGTACCGCATGGAAGCCCTCTTTAATATATTTTATTTTAATTTAACTTTTTATTTCTGACGTGAATATACAACTTGATATTCTGTGAATATTAAGTGAAAATATGTGAAAATGTAGATTTCTTGGAATAGAGCCCCCCTTAATTTTTTTTCTCTTTTTAGTATGTTAGACAAACACACCATCTGTGAAAGTTGCTATGTTATAGCTAATACTAGCTATCTACCGTTCATGAGATACAGCCCGGCGACAGACGGACAGACGGACAGCGGAGTTTTAGTAATAGGGTCCCGTTTTTACCCTTTGAGTAGGGAACACTAAAAAGGCCAAACCTATTTTTGTTTAGTGTGGGGGCCATAAGTTCCGGATGGGGTGTTTTGTTTATTTCCCCTTCCAGGATCTACCAGAGCCCGCCCAGCTCCTTAAAATAAAAGAGCGTAGCTTTTGGCCGCTCGCATAACCTGACCATTTCTCAGCTGCCAGCGGGCGATTACATGATGAAAATAATGATGATGATTCACTCCCGCCTTTCGGCTTTTGCGCAGCGCTCTGCGCAAAACTTTCCATCCGCCGATTTGTGTGGCGCTTAGTGTAATAAATGATTACTGTGGTATGCTCAACAAAAATTAAAACCCATGCACTTGCAAATATGTATGGTTTCAAGATGGCAAGGTCTTAACACGCAAAAACGATAATGATAAACCTCTCATCGTAAAATCGGAAGAAGATGTCATTAACCTAACCGAAGAAGCAAAAGTATTTTTAATTGTATTGTAAGGTAAAATGCATGATGTGCTTCCTTAAAAAATAGCACATTAAGTTAAATTAGATTGTAAGTGTTTATAACATATGTAATAATGTAGTTATTAATGTGAAGCCTTAATAAAAAAAATAAAAAAAATGCTTAGCAACAAATTAACTTAAATTACATTGTTTTGTAGGGTCCGTACCCAAAAGGTAAAAACGGGACCCTATTACTAAGACTGCGCTGTCCGTCTGTCCGTCTGTCTGTCACCAGGCTGTAGGCTGTATCACATGAACCGTTATAGCTAGGAAGCTGAAATTTTCTCAGATGATGTATTTGCGTTGCCGCTATAACAAAAAATACTAAAAACAGAATAAAATTAATTATTAAGGGGGACTCCCATAAAACAATCCTGATTTTAAGTCGTTTTTCCCTCTCTAATAATAATGGTAACAGATAGATGTTTGAAATTTTCACAGAATATTTAGTTATATTTTCACTTTAATGATAAATAATAAAATTAAAATAAAATGAATACTTAAGGGAGGCTCCCATACAGTACGGAACCCTCCGTGCGAGAGTCCGACTCTACTTGGCCGATTATTTCTTCTTGTTTGGTTGGGTTTAAAGTATGTTTTTTTACTATGTGGGTAGATTTTTACGTTAATATGTATTAACAATATTAAAGCTCGGAAATTATCCAGAAAATTTTCGAATCGATGTTTAGAGTTACAATATAAAAACCGGTTCAGGAGATATTGTTACATTATTTTGAGAAGTTTAGTTGTCGATGTTGAAACTTGTGGGTAAATTGTAATGTTTATCAGTGTATTAATGAATTGAGTTTAATTTTTAGTAGGTATTTACAATTTTTAAGCACTAGTTTATTAATTTTTTGGCATTATATTTGTGAATGTACCTATAGGTAAAATTTAAAGCGCGGAAGTGAGTGCCGAAGTACCTAGACAAACCTACTGTGGTTTTTAGGTGCTGAGTTTATTTAAATCTTATTGTATTATGTGGTGATCATCAATAAAAAAAATCGGCCAAGTACGAGTCGGACTCGCGCACGGAGTGTTCCGTACTTTATGGGAGCCCCCCTTAAATATTTATTTAAAGAAATTGATCACGCACGTACACGCTTAACATCTGCTCCGCAAGAAAAAAATCATAACCACGGGATTTTTCGGAGCAACGCGCGGCGCAGTTGTACCAGTGAGTTGGCGACAGTATAGTGAGCCCGGACAAGTGTTGGCAGCCTTCAGGACACCAGGAATTTTGAGAAAATCGTCGAAAACATTTAACTAACAGCCGGAGTAAAGGTTAGTCAAGAGCAACATCACGGCGGTCGCATTGTTGATAATCGAAAGATAGTCACGTACGACACAGAGCGAATACGCCGACATCGAAACTCTCCGCCCGGCACGTTTTCGTGGAGCTGCACGCACCGATCCGTCGCACGTCATCGGCAGGCGTCTATCGATACGCCCCCCGCCAAGTCCGACACCACCCCTCCCCTCTGAACCCTAACTCGAGGACCAGCAGAGGTGGACTTACAGCACCTGGTGTTAATAACATAATCGGGAGGAAAACATCATCATCATCACCGCCCCCTGCAGATATACTGGCTGCCGATTCCTGGGATTCGACTGGACAGCACGCAGAACATTTAACAGGTTCTGGCGCGTCAGGCTGTACAGAAGAGGAACGCAGGACACCAGCGTCATAGTAGTAATTATTATAGTCTAAGTTTTTTTTTTTTATCTTTGTCAACCTTAAAATATTTTCGATTTTGTGTAATTTTTTTTTTTGAGTTTTCTCTTGTTTTTGCGTAATATCTAGTTACGATAAAATTATCGTAACTAGATATTACGATAATCTAATCTAATATCTAGTTATTACGATAATTAAATCTAATATCTAGTTACGATAAAATTATCGTAACTAGATATTAGCATTTTTGTTGTTTAACTAAATAGTTAAACAACAAAATGTCCTCTAACAAGAAACCAACTTCCTTTACCTCCGCCTCCGCTGCCGCCCCAAAAGCAAGGATACTATCGGTGCGATCGGTGGCATCATCGCTCCACAAAAAAATCCTGAAAAAGTCGATAAAGGGTAGTAAGTCGGAGATATCATTGACGCAGCAATGTGGTACCGAGAGTTCCAGCGTGCCGCCACAAACTCTCGAGACGGAGTTAAGGACCACCCAATCCCTCGACATTCCTCCACCGCTATCACAGGCAGCCAGCGATAGCACCGCGCCGTCAACTTCGGTGCAAGAGTCCAGCTCGGTGTATGTGGCGGCGGTGGACAAGGTCGACAACTGGGAACAGTGTGGGATCTCTCCGCCAATAGATCTAGGGCTCGACGGCGAGGAGACGGACAATGTATCCGAGTTGTCTAACACAACCCCTTGTACACAAAGCAAAAGACTCAGCATGCTGGTTCCACACGGGTTGGGGCGGACAGGGGCTGAGATGGACATGGCTACAAAAGTGGCGAACGAGGCACTGCAGCGAGGTAAGGACGCTCTGGAGGCATCTACAAACCTAAAGCGGGAATTCAAGCAGACTGCCATAGAAAATCTCCAGGATCTATACGAGATCGTCCTGTCCTTGGCTGACTCCAGGCACCGCCACATCGCAATTAACGAGCGCGAACGGACTAGGCATGCTAGGGAGCTTCTATCGGCTGAGAGGGCGCACGTTAGGACCACCACGCTACTACAAAAACTGCAAAGCGAGGTAGCTCTAGCCAGAGAACAAATGGCCGAAATTAATAAGGAAGCAAAGGCCATCAGAGGCTGGCAGAGCTATGAAACCAGAGAACCGCATGAGCAAATAAAGTTAACGGTAGACGCGGTGAAGGCTCTCAGCGTTCAAATAAAGGACGCCTCTACTGGCGAGCGCGTCAATCTGGAGCCTCTGAGGGGTGACAACATCGCCTTAAAGACTGGTGTGGAAACTCTCCAAAGGCAGATTGATGAGCTTAGACGAGAGACGCACTCCGAAAAGGAAAAGACCGCAGAGATCCTCCACCGTAATGCAGAAGCGTTGTCAAGCCTTCTCTCGACACCTCTCCCTCCTGTCCCTCAGTACCCGCATTCGCTTAAGGAAATAGAAAAAACACTCAAAGGGCACATAGAGAAAGGACAATCTATCCCTCCACCTACAGCCCCAGTCCAGATAAATATCCAAGAGCAAATATTGCCCATAACAGAGCGTCTCGAAGCTGTATCGTCGGAACTTCTGACGATGCGGCAGGAAAAAACAACCCAATCCCTACCAGCCCTCAGCATCGGCGCGGAACTGTTACAAGCGGAACAAGGTAGACCACCTATGCCAAGATCGCCGCTGAAGTACCCGTCCTGAAACCAAATCATACCCTGATAGTGACGGCTTCAAGTGCCACCGAAACAACCACTGCCGAGAATCTTATCGACAGGATAAGAGTGGCGCTGGACACTAAGACAACTGGAGCAAAGGTTGACCAAGTACGCAAAGCCAGGAACCAAAAAGTTATTCTGAGCTGCGGAACGGTAGAAGACCTAAACTTAGTGCGAAGTCGTGTCCAACGAGACGTATCTCTGAACGTGGAGACCGCAATCGCAGGTAACCCACTCATCATAATCAGAGATGTCCTGTCCTATCACAAGGACTCGGAGATAGTGGAAAACCTCTTGGCACAAAACAAACACCTTCTGCAGGATGTCGATTTGAAGGAGAGTACTGTTAGGGTTAGGTACAGGAAGAGGGCGCGCAACCCCCACGAATGCCATCCTGTTTTGGAGGTCTCGCCTCGCATTCACAGGTCGCTTGTAGATGCAGGAAATGTAGACCACATTGGACTCCAGAGGAGGCCAGTGATGGATCACTCACCCTTGGTGCAGTGCACTAAGTGCCTAGGTTTCGGCCACACAAAAGCGATCTGCCGGGAAGATCCCACTCTTGGTCTCAATGCAAGGCCAGAAAAGAAGACCTGCCGCCAAGATGCAGGAATTGCGCAATCGCTCATCCCAATAGCTCCAATAAGGAACAAGCCCATAATGCGTTGAGCAGTGAGTGTCC
Source organism: Hypomecis atomaria (assembly GCA_964007245.1). Classification (NCBI taxonomy): domain Eukaryota; kingdom Metazoa; phylum Arthropoda; class Insecta; order Lepidoptera; family Geometridae; genus Hypomecis; species Hypomecis atomaria. Next base: position 13,359,376 of record OZ023308.1, on the reverse strand, counting down.
TGAAAGAGTGAAATGGGACGGTATAGCGCGATCCCGTATTTCGTATTGCTGAGGGCATCCCAGAGGTACATAGCTCAGTCTCCCAAAGAGTAACGGTGAAATCAGGTTTGCGCTTCATTCAAGCTAACCTACATCGGTCACAGACTGCAACAGCCGAACTCCTGAAAGTTGCAAAGGAAAGAATGGTTTCAGTCGCCCTAGTCCAAGAACCGTATGTCGGCAACAAAGGCGTTATGAAGTAGTATCCTGGAACCCGCGTTATTCAGTGCAGTGTGAATATGGAAAAGCCAGTAAAGGCAGCAGTAATTGTTTTTGGTGACAAGCTGGAGGTAATTCATGACCCTCAGCTTGTCACTGAAACCGAAGCAGCTGTTTTGCTGGCCAACGCAGATCTGAGGCTGGGAGTGATTCCGGTCTACTTGGAGGGAGACGAGCATGTCGATCCGTACCTAAATAGGATAAAGGCTTTTAGCGAAAAACTAGCCACCAAAAACTTGATAGTGGCCGGTGACTTTAATGCCTGGTCCCATTGGTGGGGAAGTACATCGGAGAATAGCAGAGGAGAAGCCGTCCACTCTTTCTTCGATGAGATGGGCCTACATATACTCAACACAGGTGACACACCAACCTTTGAAGTCGTCAGAAGAGGCAAACTCTGCACGAGTATAGTAGGTGTTACCGCGTGCGGCTTGCCACTACTGGGGAAAATAGATGACTGGCAGGTAGACAGGAATCTCACATCCCACAATGCAATAACGTTTACCTTGCGTCTAGAATAGGCCCTTGAATATATGAAGCCAGTTACTACACGCAAGTACAACACCAAGAAAGCAAAATGGTCAGATTTCATGTCATGCCTAAGAACCTCACTCGAGGATAGGAAAATATCACCAGAGTCAGTAAGAGAATGTAGGAACCCATATGAACTAGAGTCAATGATCACGAGTTACACACGAAGCCTGCACACACACCATCCCACTTATAGGCCCACGCAAAGGGAACCCAACTCCTCCGTGGTATACAAAAAAACTTGATGATCTGAAGAAAGAAGTTCTTTGAAGAAAGAGACGGATCAAAAATCCCGCCCCCAACAGAATCCAGTATATAGTCGACCAATATCAAATTGCTCGTCAAGACTACAAGGAACAAGCCGAGAAAGCGATTGTGGAGGACTGGAAAGAGCTCTGCACGAATCAGGAGAAAGAGAGCATGTGGGATAAGATCTACAGGGTGATCCGAAAAACCTCGGTGAGGCAAGAAGATGTGCTTTTGCGTGACACCGAAGGCAACACCCTGTCCCCGCAGCACTCTGCAGAACTACTAGCCAGAACTTTCTATCCTGACGACTCTGTAAGCACAGATCTACCGTGCCATGCAGAATTGCGGAGACGGACAAGAGAAACACCAAAGGAGCTACCAGAAAATGACCCCCTATTCACGTCAGCAGAACTGGTATCTGTGTTACGAACACTAAATCCGAAAAAAGCCCCTGGAATAGACGGGCTTACTGCTGACATATGCTCCGCAGCTATCCGGGCTGAAAGAGAAATATTCCTAGCCATAGCAAACAAGTGCTTATCGCTGGGACATTTCCCCAAGCAGTGGAAAGTAGCGCATGTGGTCATTTTACGCAAGCCCGGTAAGACAGATTACACACCCCCGAAATCTTACCGTCCTATAAGTCTTGCCTGTCGTCGGCAAAATCGTCGAAAAGCTTTTGGTGGCCCGATTTCAATGGCATCTCCTCCCAACCATCAGTCAGAAACAGTACGGCTTCATGCCTCAACGGGGAACTGAAGATGCCCTTTATGACCTGGTAGAGCACATAAAAACAGGAGTGAACAACAAAAATTTAGCACTCCTAGTCTCCCTGGACATAGAGGGCGCTTTTGACAATGCATGGTGGCCCGCCTTAAAAGATCAATTTTAGCGAAGAAGAGGTGTCCAACTAACCTCAATGAGATGGCAAACTCATACCTCCTAGACCGGAAGGTCGTAGTCAACTATGCCAGAGCAGCATACGAGAGGGAAACAACCAAAGGATGTGTCCAAGGATTTGACTGCCTCGGTGGCTCAGTGGTTAGTGACCCTGACTTCTGGGTCAAAGAAGCGTGGGTTCGATACCCACCCAGGGCAAACATTTGTGTGATGAACATAGGTGTTTGCTCTGTGTCTGGGTGTTATTTAGGTACTATCTTTATAAGTATGTATTTAAAATATATATATGTAGTATATCAGTCTCTGGCAGCTATATCACAAGCTTTGCTTAGTTTGGGGTCAGAGACCGTGTGTAAGATGTCCCCTAATATTTATTTATTTATTTAAGGCTTAATCAGTGGACCTACCTTTTGGAATGTAATTCTAGATTCACTGCTGCGACTGCTAGAGGCTGAGGAAGTTTACTGTCAAGCCTTCGCGGACGACGCCGTCCTTGTGTTTACAAGTCAGTCATCATCCATCATCGAACAACAGGCCAATCACACGTTGGATATGATTGTGGAATGGGGAATACGAAACAAACTCAATTTTGCAGCGCAAAAGACGATCACGATACTGTTTACAAGAAAGTTGAAGTATGAACCCCCACACTTAATCATGTCAGGCGTTCAGCTTAATTTTGTTGAAGAAGTCAAGCTATTAGGCCTGTTGATCGACCGAAGGCTCAATTCCAAAGCGCACATAAACGCCCAGTGTAAAAAGGTGGCAAACATTTACAAACAGCTCGCGTGCGCAGCGAAAGTGACCTGGGGACTGAACAGCGAAATCACGAGAACCATCTACGTCGCAGTGGTGGAACCCATCATCATGTATGCCTCAAATGTACGGGCGCAAGCGGCAGACCTCGAGGAAAACAAGTCTCACTTGAACGCACTCCAAAGAAGTTTTGTCCAAAAGATCTGTAAGTCGTATCGTATCGTACTGTTTCTCTCAAGTCAGCACTCGCCCTCTCAGGTCTACTCCCCATCGACCTGCGAATCCAGGAAGCGGCAAGCCTGTACGAAGAAACCTGTGTAGCGAATATAAAACTAAATATTCTGTGAACATTTCAAGCATCTACCTGGTACCATCCTCCTTACATAGCATAAAATAAAGTCGCTATTTTTTGTCTGCTTGTCTGTATGCTTAAATCTTTAAAACTACGCAACGGATTTTGATGCGGTTTTTTTTAATGGATAGATGCCCTGTGTAATAGGGCCTATTCTGTGTGGATAGAGTGATTCAAGAGGAAGGTTTATATGTATAATACACCTGTGCGAAGCAGGGCGGGTCGTCTAGTTATTAATATAGAGCGAAAAACGTCGAAAAATTCAGGTTTGTTGTATGGGAGCCCCCCTCAAATAGTTATTTTATTTTTAGTATTTGTTGTTCTAGCGGCAACCGAAATACATCATATGTGAAAATTTCAGCTGCCTAGCTATCATGGTTCATGAGATACGGCCCGGTGACAGACGGACAGACAGACAGATAGACGGACAGACGGACATCGAAGTCTTAATAATAGGGTCCCGTTTTTCCCTTTGGGTACGGAACCCTAAAAACTAACCTCTGTTCCCGCCTGGTTTGCCTCTTCTCGGGTCCTGGCCGGCTGGAGGAGCGCAGCTCACCACTGCCACCAACACTGCACATGCCGCTAAAACCTACACACACAAACATTTGTAGGACAATCATTCTATACGTAGGACGTCCACCCACAAGGTGGACGCATGACCCCATGAAGACTGCAGGATCGCGCTGGATCTAATCCGCTATATACTAAGCGCCACACAAATCGGCGGATGAGAAGTTAGCCGCAGATGACACTTCGCCGTGATTCGCTAATTATTGCGCATGTGTGCACAATGCCGACGCCGCGTGTCGTAGTGGTGAGCACGGGCGTAGGGAGCGCGCGGGAGGCATGAGGTTGGCGGGCGGGTGTGCCCCGGCGTCTCATCTGTCTGGCTCCCGCGCATACCTATATTTCGGCTTTTGCACAGCGTTCTGCGCATAACTTACCATCTGCCGGCTTATGTGGCGCATGGTATACAAACCGGTGTTATTAGAGATCCATACTATAGGGGAGGCCTATGTCCAGCAGTGGACGTTCTATAGCTGATGGATGGATGATTTATCTTTCTGTAAGCCGAGGTGGTCTAGTGTCACATCTGTTCTACAATCCTGAGATCTTGGCTTCAAATCCCGGTACCGTAGGTACACATGAATTCTTTACTTAGAAGTTATTTACGTCCCACACAGGCTTTTCAGTGAAAGAAAACATCGATAAGTAATCTGCGTACGTCCTTAGAAGAAATTCGATGGTGTGTGTGAATTCACCAACTCGCACGAGGCCAGCATAGTGGAAATGGCCCAATCACCCTTCGTGGGTAGGCTTACGTCATATAGTGGACTATTGAAAAGGCTGGTGTAGTACAGTATAGTTCGGCCGTTCAGAGAATGCGTTCCTGACAGGTCATCTTGAAAAAATGTTTTTGGCCGATATCTCGGAAACTATGTACTTAAGGGCAAAAACATTAAGATCATTATTGTAGAAAATAAAATTTCGCATCTTTTATTTTCAGTAAACTTTTTTGTAAAACTTACCGTTTACGATTTATGACCCATTTAATGAAATTTCATTAAATGGACCTTTAAAACATTAAATGGTCCATAAATCGTAAATGGTAAGTTTTACAAAAAAGTTTGAAAGCAAAAGATGCGAAATTTCATTTTCTACAATAACGATCTTAATGTTTTTTGCCCTTAAGTACATAGTTTCCGAGATTTCGGCCAAAAACATTTTTTCAAGATGACGTGTCAGGAACGCATTCTCTGAACGGCCGAACTATAATCATTATAATTTTAAACAGCTAATAACGTATGTCTCTTACATACAGGGCTATTCAAAAATTATGTATGGGCACGGCACGTAAGTTGAATCAAAAAATATCACTCTCTCTTTCATTTGTAGAGAAGACAAAAGAGAGGTAACTACGGTTAAGGGGTCTAGTTATTTGCCGGTCGGTTAGTATACCAATGTTATCTGTGATAAACATTCGTTTTACTTTGACGATGTTATTGCTGAATAACGTAACATGATATTTTTAATTTTTGATTTGTGATTATAATTTTTTTATTTCTCATACTCATAGACATTTTTAAACTGAAAATGACATTGTTATTTTTATGATACTGGTACAATTTTATTTTTGATTCATATTCTATTATGGTATAAATTAAATATATTGTTTGTGTACCTAATACTTGATCTTGTAAAATCTAAAGGGTGTGCTTACTTAGTTGTATTAAAAATGTAATTTGGTAGAATTTTGAAATATTGTTACCAGACGATTCCAAGTGCCTGTATTGTGTCTACGGAATAAAGAAATTTTGACTTTGACTTTGACCAAGCCGGTGTGAGAGGAAGAATCAGAATCAGATTTTTTTTATTACACAAAACTGTTACGAAGGTGTTATAAATATTGTTGTAGTAGGTATCACAGTTTTACCCTTTTCGGAAGATTCAGATCATTATCACGAATCGCTGTATTGTCAGTGATAGAAAAAGATGAAATACGGACTAACTACTCCGTTATCTACTGCGTTTATGTTCTAAGTATCACTTAATTTTTTTAATATTACATCAAAAACACGACAAACAGTAAAAAAACCGGCCAAGTGCGAGTCGGACTCGCGCACCGAGGGTTTCGTACAAACCTGCAAGGTTTACAAAGTTCGTTCATTACGACAAAAAAAGTAATAAGTTTATATTTATTAAAAAATATATATTTTGTAATGTAACTAAAAATTTAAGGTTTTCGGAATTTTTCCTTTATGTGTGCTATAAAACGTTGCTTCATGCCAAATTTCAAGATTCTAGGTCGACTGGAAGTACCCTTTAGGTTTTGATTCCCTTGCGAGTACTTGCGAGTTTCAAAATTTGCGGCATAAACGGCTGTATCTTTTGATTGCGTTGGCTTAGAAGTTTGATTTTTTCACAGCTTCAAGGGACAGTAGACCTGAGTAATTGATATAAATTTCAGCTTCATACCTCCACGCGTTCCTGAGAAAAAGGGTCTTGACAGACGGACAGACGGACAACAAAGTGATCCTATAAGGGTTCCGTTTTTTCCTTTTGAGGTACGGAACCCTAAAAATATTCAATCTGTCACGTATTTTGAAAAATCTGAGGTACAAAGTTTGATGGGTCAGCTAGTAAAATATCTTGTCTATACTAATATAATAAAGAGGTAAAGTTTGTGAGTTTGTGAGGTTGTACGGGGTAATCTCTGGATCTACTACACTGATTTTGAAAATTATTTTACTAATAGAAAGCCACATTATTTGAGAGTGTCATAGGCTATAAAGTAAGCGCGGGCGAAGCCGCGGGCAAAGGCTGGTTATCTATATTTTCAAAATGGCACACAAGCCAAGGAAGGTTTTAAAAAGTTTGGCGTGACGATCTTGACACTTTCCAGGAAAGTTGGCGAGATTTGGCTACGTAGCGCGATAAATGGAAGGAAGTGAGAGAGACATTTGCCCAGCAGTGGGACAGCATAGTTTAAGAAAAAAACATGAAGAATATTAACGTAAAAAAGGAAAAGTCAAAAATGCTTACCAAAATGAACCTCATGTTGTCTTTCAGTCGAATGATATCGATTTCTTGAAAGAGGAAGCTTATATACTTAAACTAGACCAAAGGATAACCAACAAGAATCAGGTGGGAAGAACATGTGAGCTGAAATACAAATATACACAGCTGTTGTACAATTCGTCATACAATATCAGTTTACTGAACTGAAACTGTTTACATTAGTTCTGCTAATGTTGAATTTGAATTTGTTGTTCATATTTTATTTTTTAAATCTGTCGCTAAGGCTTATAACATGAAAGTGGACAAGACGAAGGTATGTGTTATGCCCATGTTGTACCCACCCTAACATCTGTCGGGAGCTCGGTTCTGGAAGTCCTCGGATAGTACGTCGACCTGGGGCAAGTAGTCCAGTTAGGAAGGTAAGACTTCAAGAAAGAGGTCAATCGCCAAATCCATCTCGGCTAGGCAGAGTTCGGAAAATTGCGTAACGTCTTCTCGTCCGACATACCTCAGTGCCTCAAGTCGAAAGTGTTCGACCAGTGTGTGCTACCTACCCTTGATGATTTATGCCACTAATGTGTGAACCATGCTCCTCTTCAATTAGCTTAATGAGCTATTGAGGGGGCTATGCTCGGAGTCTCTCTGTGAGATCGAATAGGTAATCAGGAGAGAGATCAAGGCTTTTAATTAACCGCGCAATTTGTACTGGTAAAACTTTTGTCCAAAGCGTGCGTAAAACTTAAATACAATATCACACACGCACACTCGCGCAGGCATACATTTTCGACGCGCGGTAGAAAAAGAGGGGATATTTCTACCTCTCCTACGCCGCGCCGGCGGTCTACTCTCCCTTCATCTTACTATTTTCGATCAGGTCACGTGTCCTGACGCGAGTTTAACATTTTTTACCCATCACAAAACGTGCACAACGCCGATAAAGAAGTTTTCACTTCAAAAAAATATGAGCAAGTATGTATCGTATTGTACCTACTTACAATGCATATACAGGGTTATTCCTAATCAATTAGCATCCTTTTGGGGGCTTACTCTGTACATACATCAAAACTAACAACTATTGTTCTGCGACTTTTGTCAAAAAAATGTTGTTCCATATACTTATATCGTTCACCCGCGACGAAATGTATGGAACAGCTGATTTCTTTTTTGAGTTTTCACAAAAGTCGCAGAACAAACGTTGTTAGTTTTGATGTACAGAATAAGCCCCTAAAAAGATGCTAATTGATTTAGGATAAACCTTGTATGGTACATCTTTTATTAATATACCTTATCCCTGCACTTAGCAAAACAACACCCTGTATTGTACAGGAACAGAACTAACATAACGACGTAGTTTGCTAATTGTATTCCATTTTTCAAAAATTTCAAGGGTAGAGTTATTCAGACCATCATTATGAACCGCTTTTACTATAGGGGCAATGCAAAATTCGAGAAAAACCAGGTATAACCTACCTAGTACCCACCATCCAAAAATATGAAAAAAAATAGGTTTTTTTTATCGAATTCCAAATTAAAGTTTTTCGTAATGATGGTCTAATCTAAAACATCCCTGTTCGGCTTACAAAACCAAACTAAGTTAATTTCGGCTATCGCTGGTGTCCGCAGGAGTATTATTATATATTCTTTGCCGCAGGGCCGCTCTCCCTATCCTCTGCAGCCGTAGTGGCGGGCGCGGGGCCACTTTAATTGACCCGATGCATCGGGCGGGACCAGGGCTGTCGGACACGGGTGCTGTCTGACGCCTAGTGCTGGCAGTGCTGGTTAGTCTGCTGTGACTGTTATTCGACACATCGTCTTATTTTTATTCGACGTGGGGGCGTTAAGTCCTGCACTGACGTCCCGCATGGGGTGTTTTGTGCATTTCCCCCTCCAGCGTCTACCCGAGCCAGCCCAGCTCCTTAAAGTAGCGGGGCGTGGCTCTGGGCCGCTGGCATAACTGCTCCAGTAGCTTAGATGGTGAATAATATGACGGCGATTTGGATGACAAAGCTAATGATAATGCCAATGCAGAAGCGTTATGCAACCCGTTAGCTATTCTAGTGTCTTCTGTGGCTTTGCAGTGCCACAGAACATGCTCTACAGTTTCGTTTTCTTGCAAACAGCCACGACAAAGTGGGCTGTCAGTGGCTCCCAGTTTATACAGTCATTCTCACATCGTCATTCTGGCGAGAGCCCAAGCTCCGTGGAGAGGCCCGAGTTAGGCCAGCGCTGTCAGCGCCGCGCAGAAGTGCGGAAGCGTGCCCGTAGTCCCAACCTACAGAACTTACTTAAATTAACGTATCATCCGAGCGACGGTACCTACCGATACCTAGTAGCGGTCACCCATCCGAAGACTGACCTTGCCGAACATTGTTCAACTTTGCTGATCGATAAGAAACACTTACTACGTTATGGGTGCTAGCATGGTTTCTAATAGATATACTTGGTAAATAAATGTACATACGGGTATTTTTAGAAGAGAATTATCTAATATGGAGCAATATAAATGGAAATAAAGTAGGTTCATACCTACGCGATATGAGGTACGAATTACTGTTTATCTAAATATACATATACTTAGATAAAATTACATTTTATTTACTTGAACATCAAATCATTCTGTACTTTGCTGTACTTTGTGTGTGAATATCTGCGCTCATAGCGTAGTTTGACTAGGTAATTGTCACCGATCACCAAAGTTGAGCAACGTTCGGCCCGGTCAATCTTCGGATGGGTGATCGTGGGTGGCATTTCCAACTGAGCGCTACCGTGGCTTGGATGACATGTTAAATTGTAGATCCTGGTTGTTTACCCGTTTAGCCATGTCAGAGGCCTTAAAAACTGTGACACCAGGCCTAGCCACCCGGCATTTACGAACTTAGTTACTTACTGTACTTTACCGGACTTTTCAATAGTCCACTGTTGAACATAGACCTACCGACGTAGAGTGATTGAGCCATATCCACTACGCTGGCCCTACGCGGGTTCTTGGATTCACATCCCTATACTCCATCGAATTTCTCATACTGACGTAGGTACCTATGCAGGTCGCCTCCCGATGTTTTACCAGCCTTGTAATAGTCCACTGCAAGACGTAAACTTACTAACCGTCACGAAGGGTGAATCCACAGAACAGAAGAACTCTTGCCAACCGTCACAAAGGGTGAATCCACAGAACAGAAGAACTCTTACCAACCGTCACGAAGGGTGAATCCACAGAACAGAAGAACTCTTACCAACCGTCACGAAGGGTAAATCCACAGAACAGAAGAACTCTTACCAACCGTCACGAAGGGTGAATCCACAGAACAGAAGAACTCTTACCAACCGTCACGAAGGGTGAATCCACAGAACAGAAGAACTCTTGCCAACCGTCACGAAGGGTGAATCCACAGAACAGAAGAACTCTTACCAACCGTCACGAAGGGTGAATCCACAGAACAGAAGAACTCTTACCAACCGTCACGAAGGGTGAATCCACAGAACAGAAGAGTGGGTAAATCACACTTATTGTATGTATTAAGTACCTATAGTTAAGATCCATCACCAGCAACGTTCTGCACGGTCAGTATTTTGGATGAGTGACCGCGGGTGGCATATTCCAAGTGAGCGCTAGCGTGGCTCGGATGACAAGTTAAATTGTAGGGCCTGGTTGTTTTACCCGTATAGCCATGTCAGAGGCCTTCAGGCGGCCTAAAAACTCTGACACCAGGGCTAGCCACCCGGCCTATACGAACTTACTTTCTCACTTACCACCATCATACTAAATAATTGAAAAAAAAAATGAAGCGTAATATTATAAATTTACATACACCGACTCATTTTAAGCCCAATTATGAAGGTGCCATCGTACTTATACTAAAAATTTAGAATATTCCTGTTTCTTTTTCACTTTAGGCATTCGATAGAGAGAACACTTTTTACGTTGCTATTAAATTTACGACGGAGCCTTCATAATTGGGCCTAATGTATGATGACAGGGGTGGCAAATTAGGCTAAAGGCGGCAAATGTGTAAATCCGCGCCTGAGCTTGGGCTTGATTCAGCTCATCATTGACGGTAGGTACTATATGACCAAAGCTGTTTATCGGAAGCACGGCATAAAAAAAAAACAATTTGTTGTGCAAATAAATATTTTCCAAAGACCCCGACCTAATTGAAACTTTCTTTTTCTAATTTTGGAAAAATTTAAATTCTCTGTAGATAAGTTAATTAATAGTTGCCTGCTAAAATGTGCCGATAACGCCGATCGATGTTTATTCACAATTTCCTATAAATAGAAAAGTTTTCATGAATTTTCGCAGAGTTCTTGCGAACACCAACCAAAATGAAGACTATTGTCGTAAGTTTTAACATTTAACTTTATATTTAACACTAGTATTTTGGGCGGTGCGCGGGCCGCAAGCGGCCCGCGAGGCATTCTTTTAATATTTTGTAAAAAAAAAATTTTGTCATTTCTTATAGTTTCATCAAAACTACTTTCGAACCAATGTATGGCGAAAGTAAAAAAAAAAATCCGCCATCTTGAATTTTCATCGACCCCACCAGGTAGCTCTCCCGATTCCCTATGACATTTGGTCAAACACTCCCCATCCAAGTTGTATCGTTTCCGAGCTATTGACGATTCAATTTTGTATGGCGGCCATGTTTCTTTGTTCGGAAGCCATTTTTTTTTTTTAATTCTCCAAAGAGGTCCCAGGGTTTCTTCAATTTTTAGTTCAACTGCTTTACCAAAAATGTTCACCGTTTTTGAGATACGAGGGCATCTCACCATCAGGGTACGACTTTCTTCCAATTTCGGATTTTTCCCAGAGGTTGTGAACCACCCCCAATACGACCCTATATTCACTTTTCCCCCCACACCCCTCCTTATACCCAAATGACAAAAAAAATTTTTACGTAAAAAAATTAATACGTTCAAAAATAAGGAGATTATCAATTCATCCATATTTTTTATAATACTTATCCTATTATTTTTTCGGATGTTACGAACCTCATAATTCCTTATTGCTTTTATTAACAAACGTTCAAAATGAACAAGATTTTCAATACATACGTATTTTTAATCGATTTCCAAAAAGGAGGAGGTTCTATGTTCGTGTGTATGTATTTTTTTGTGTATGTTTAACGATATTTTCGCCAATTGTGAATCGAATCTAAAAGATCGAATCTTCGAAAGTGTAAACTCCCGATTTAGTCACATTAAAATTTTACAGAAATCGGCTGAGTCATTTTTGAAAAATCAACAATAATGTGTAAACATTTCTAGCGAAATATCTGAATTTAGTACACGATGAAAGGCGGTTTTACCATTTTTACGAAAAATAGTTATTAATAATAGGATAAGTATTCATCCTATTATTTTTCTTCCGATGTTAGGTACGACCCTCATTTAATTCCGTAGCTTGTGAGCCAATTTGTAAGTTATTTTTCTGTTGAGGAACATTCATTTATTATGGAGCCAAGTTTGTTGATTTTTAGGGTTCCGTACCCAAAGGGAAAAACGGGACCCTATTACTTCGATGTCTGTCTGTCTGTCTGTCACCGGGCTGTATCTCATGAACCATGATAGCTAGGCAGCTGAAATTTTCACAGATGATGTATTTTTGTTACCGCTATAACAATAAATACTAAAAAGAAAATAAAATAAATATTTAAGAGGGGCTCTCATACAACAAACCTGATTTTTTAGACGTTTTTCGCTCCATGTTAATAATGGTACCAGGTAGATGCTTAAAATTTTCACAGAATATTTAGTTTTATATATTCCCTTCAATAACAAATAATAATAAAAAAATATTTAACGGGGGGCTCCCATATAGTACGGAACCCTCCGTGCGCGAGTCCGACTCGTACTTGGCCGATTATTTTCTCTAATTCTGGGTTGGCTTCGAGAAAAAAAATCTCTTACAAAATTTCAACTTGAAATGGACATAAAGTATGAAATAGCAGCATTTTTTCTTAAATTCTGGGTTCGCCCCATAGTAAAAGTGGTTCTTATTGATGGTGTTACTCTCCCCTATTCGGCTTAGTACAGGGCAACCAGATAACTCTGTAGAAGCCAAAAGAACCGGTGACATGTATGGTAAGAAATAATCGGCCAAGTGCGAGTGGACTTGCGCACGAAGGGTTCCGTACTGTATTGGAGCCCCACCTTAATTTTTTTTTAGTAATTAATTGTTAAAGTACAGTAAACATACAATTAAATATTCTGTTGAATATTTCAAGCGCCTACCTATTACCGTTATTAATATCGAGCGAAAAACGGCTAAAAATCAAGTTGTATTCAGCCTTAAATGTTTATTTTATTTTGTTTTTAGTATTTGTTATTACAGGGGCAACAGAAATACAGAATCTGTGAAAATTTCAACTGTCTAGCTCACGGTTCATGAGATACAGCCTAGTGACAGACATACACACAGACGGACAGACGGACAGCGGAGTCTTAGTGATAGGGTCCCGTTTTTACCCTTTGGGTACGGAACCCTAAAAACGCTGAATTTTTAAAACTACTTAGTGGCTGTGAAGTAGGTATAAGCTACAAAGCGAGCGAAACCCAATCCTAGCAGGATTCAGTTGCGAACATCTCAGTCGCCAACAAGTTTATGACTCGGCATGAAGTATGGGTATACTAAGCGCCACACAAATCGGCGGATGGGAAGTTAAGCGCAGAACGCTGCGCAAAAGCCGAAATATAGGTATGCGCCGGGGAAACCCCATGCCTCCCGCGCACTCCCTACGCATTGTGCATAGATCCGCAATAATTAGCGAATCACGGCGAACTGTCATCTGCAGCTAACTTCTCATCCGCCGATTTGTGTGGCGCTTAAGTATACTATGAGTATTGGGTACGTTCCCTAACCCCATTGTACCTAGTACCTTCCCAAAACACGGCGTAGCTTTCATATCGATATTATTATTCCAGCTGCTAGGTGCAGCGTTGGCCGCGCTCGCGGTGGTGGAAGCTGGAGCGGGTCCCGGGTATGCTGGAGGCAGTGGGGGCTACGGAAGCGACCAATCAAACCCGAGCGGCTACGGAAGCGACCAATCAGGCTCAAGCGGTAAGGTGTAACGTTGTACGCTGGAGGCAGTGGGGGCTACGGTAGCGACCAATCAAACCCGAGTGGCTATGGCGGCGACCAATCAGGCTCGGGCTCTAGCGGTATTATTCCAGTTGATAGGTGTAGGTAGCGTTGTACGCTGGAGGAAGTGGGGGCTACGGCCGCGACCGCAGTCAAAGCCAAGCTGCTACGGCGGCGGCCAATCAGGCACAAGCTATAGCGATAAGATGGTGTTATTCCAGCTGCTAGGTGTAGCGTTGTGCGCTGGAAGCAGTGGGGGCTACTGAGGCGACCAATCAGATCCAAGCGGCTATGGTAGTGGCTACCAAATCAGGCTCAAGCTCTAGATATTTCAGCTGCTAGGTGTAACGTCGTACGCTGGGGGCAGTGGAGGCTACGGAGGCAGCCAATCAAAGCCAAGTAGCTACGGTGACGTCCAATCAGGCCTAGCAGCTACAGTGGCGACCAATCAGGCTCAAGCGCAAGCGGTAAGATGATATCATTCCAGCTGCTAGTGTAGCTTCGCGATCAATGAAATGATAGCTTCGCGATGGTGAAGGCTGTGAAGCGTTGGGGGTTCCAGGGGTGTTGTAAGTAAAACAGTTGAAGGTTTCAGCTTCGTTTATTGAATTATTAAATCAAGTACTTAACTTATTTTATTATTTATTATCTTATTTTATTATCTCAGTTAGATTCTGTTGACCTAATAAATCACTAAAAAATTACAAATAATAATTATTTCATAGTTAAGTGCTTTAAAAATGCATTTTAATTTTGCAGTTTCAAAATTTCGCGCGCAATTTTCGAAAACGATGGATGTCATTATTTTACTCTGTGTCATGAATGACGTCACTAGGCTATGTAAACAATGCGCGTGAATATTTTTCACGATAGTGTCTTTGTTTGTAAGTTTGAGATTTAAGTTTGAAATAATTAATTATAAATGGTTAAAAATGAGTTATCGTTGGTATGGTGTTCCTGGAATACTAGTGTACAAACACCGGACAAACTATAGAATGTTTACATAGCCGTATGACGTCATAACATAGCGACGACTATTTTATGTACAGATTAAAAATACGGAATATTTTGGATTTATTTTTAAAATTTATTTTGTTATTTGACGATCTAAAACAAACATTTTCCGATTGCTTTTTGCCTAAGCTATCTCAAAAATACATTTACAGATTTTTTCTCGTTCATAGTTAGGTTAGGAACGATTCATTCTTCTTATTAAGGAAAATGTAAGGCTTTTTTATTTTATTTATTTATTTATGTTTTTAACGCTAACACTGGAGTGGGCGCCGCGTGACACTTCAGCTGGTGGCAGTCTTTAGTGTGATAGATGAAGGTGTTATGAATTTCCATAGGACAGACAGTAAATAAATTAAATATGTTTGGTTCAGGATCGGCAGCGGCTGCAGCAGCTTCAGGCTCCGTGGTGCAAAAGACGAAGACGGTAGAAGTCACCGAGGTCAAGAGCCAAGCCGCGTCGGCAGCCAGCGCCGCCGGAGGTATGGCACGAAACACACTGATATAAAAAAATATTTTTAACAAAAAACCGACTTTAACTGTGTACAGATATTCAATAGTTTGCACGGATAGATGTAGTAATTTTCACTTTTATTGTTAACTAGCGTCCCGCCCCGGCTTCGCCCAGGTGTATTATACATATAATATAAACCTAATCCTCTTGAAACACTATCTATTTAAAAAAAACCGCATCAAAATCCGTTGCGTATTTTTAAAGATATAAGCATACATGGGGACAGACAGCGGGAAGCGACTTTGTTTTATTCTATGTAGTGATTTATCAAAAATGGCTCAGCTGATTTCGATAAAATTTAAATGGGACCACTTCTGAGTAATGGAGATATTATTATATATTCTTTGGTAATGATTTACCATATAAAAAAAGAATTATCGATATCGGACTATTCTTTAAAAAGTTACGCGTGGGTACATCCATAAAACCATTATACGCGAAAATATTGAAAACTTCTTCAGTTGTTTCGTCGGTTAAAAAAAAACACTAGTTTATAGGTTTAAAAATTAAAATCATTTCATGGATTTAGCAGTGCGTCATCTCTCGTCAATATTCAGAAGTTTTTATAACTTCAATTGAGTGACAACCTGTCTAATACGGGTATCACAGGTGGCGCCGCCAACGCTATAAGTTGATTAAAATGATAAACACTTCACAAAATTCGTCGCGGATTCAGTACAGCGGGTTAGCTCAGTGGTCCAGAATGTCGGGCTAGTGATCCGAAGGCGCAAGGTTCGAATCCTGCATCCGCGACGAATTTTTGAAATGTTTATCACTAATAGGTACTTGTAAAATATCTACGATTAGCGACCGTATTCGTATAGGCCGGGTGGCTAGCCCTGGTGTCGGAGTTTTTAGGCCGCCTGAAGGCCTCCGACTTGGCTAAACGGTTAAAACAACCGGGACCTACAATTTAACGTGTCATTCGAGCTACGGTAGCGCTCAGTTGGAAAATACCACCCGCGGTCACCCATCCAAATACTGACCGTGCAGGACGTTGCTTAATTTCGGTGATCGCTGACAAACACCTAGTCAAACTACGCTACGAGCGCTACAAGCGCTCCAGCAGGGTGATAAAACATCGCGTTATTAGTGGACAAACACAATAGGTTAATAGTGGGTAACTAATAGTGGACAAATACAATTATGAAATTTAAATTTAATAGCAACGTAATAAGCTTTCTCTCTATCGAATGCCTAAAGTGAATAAGAAACAGGGACTATGCTATTTAGCTATTACAATTACGCTGGCGCCTCTGTAATCGGGCTTATTATTTAACTAAATATGTTATTATAATCACATAGTCATAGTCACATAGTATAAAACAAAGTCGCTTCCCGCTGTCTGTCCCCATGTATGCCTATATCTTTAAAACTACGCAACGGATTTTGATGCGTGTTTTTTTAATAGATAGAGTGATTCAAGTGGAAGGTTTATTATGTACAGTACACCTGTGCGAAGCCGGGGCGGGTCGCTAGTATATATTATTAATTTAATGAGGTTTTCCTCTACTCGAGCTTTTTGGCTCGGTCTATTGAGCTTCCGCCCCGAGACCCTTCAGGGAAAGGGTGGCTCAGTTCCCCCCCTGTACAAATACTGTGTTGTACTGTAATTATTATATTATATATTATTTTTCAGGTTCGGGATCGGGCTCGGGCGCGGGCGGGTACGCCGGCCGCCGTCGTCGCGGCGTGGCCAGCGGATAACTCGTGTGCCATACTCGCTCATATATGTATCTATCATTACATTGAAATATAAACCTCTTGGGCATATTCATTATGGTTTTTTTTATTATTTGTCTACATTATTATTTGTCTATTTACAGCCGGCTCAATAAGCCCGATTACAGAGGCGCCATCGTAATTCCATTAACTAAATATAATAGCATAGTTCTGTTTCTTTTTCACGTTAGGCATTCGATAGAGAGAACGCTTTTTACGTTGCTATTAAATTTACGCTGGCGCCTCTGTAATCGGACTTAGTATAGGCGTAAAATTGACTAAAAACAACGGGTTGCACTTCGGGAGTGCCGGCAGAAGTAAAAACTTGAACATAATTAATTTATAGTACTACTATCATTTATGTGGTAAAATACAATATCACACACGCACACTCGTGAGCAGTCATACCATTTTCGCTGCGTTTTTTTTTTTGAAAGAAATTTTCACTTCAAAAATGTCGCTAATATCAAATTATTTTTTTTTGTGAAAGCAACCAGTCTCATATCATCGTGCGGTTATCTGTATATCCTATGACTTATCCCGTACGATCGTATGAGATCGATTGCGTTTACAAAATCAATTTGGTAGTCGCGCCAATTTTCCGTCGATCCTCACGATTGTGTTGAGCCGGTTGTAAAGGGCTGATACTTTACGCCTTTACGGTGCACAAAGGAGCGATATGAGTTCAGAATCCTCGCTTGGGTAGTAGGAGACTACGAATTGTAACAGTCAGATGCACACCAGAGGGCTAAGTGGGAGTTTTGCAAATTAAATCGAATTACTTTTACGTCGCGTTGACCGAGCGCGCCGAGCACACTGACACACACGCTTGAGTTAGCCAATCACTGACGTCGCCGCGCGACGTGTTGGATCGGTTTGGCGCTCGTTACATTACCGTAAATAATACCTACTTACACTTAGCTATTCAGTTTTCTGTACGTGACACAAGATGGCGCTGTGTCATTTCCATAGAAATCATAATCAAACGTTAACGCAATCGAGTTCGAGCAAGAAACTCCAACTTAGCCCTCTGGTGTGAACTATTTACTGGCCATTTTTTCAACGGTAAAACCGTCTATCATCTATCTATCTAGCTATTATCACTGACTTACTTTTATTTTTTAATTCCCTTTTGAATGGTCTACTCAAGATTCCTGGGAAAAGGTTAAAATTTATGAAAGCATGTAATAAGAAAAAAAATCTGTAAGCTAGGTTTAAAGAAATCAATTAATTTAACGTGATAACGTGCTAGGAAAACATAGTTGAATTAACAACTGAAACGAGCCAAACGCTCAGGCCAATCGTGGCTCGGGTCTTTGTAGCTCGTTCCGCGCTCTAGCTTGCATGCTGGACTCAGGCGGAACGTGACACTTTTTCCTGCGCGCAGTCGGCTTTCATCGATTTATCACGTCAAAAAAAGTGATTTTCCGTTTTTAAAATCGCTATTTCCAAGAAATCTTGTGTATATCATGAAACAAATTATTCATATAAAATATTATTATCTACACTAATGTTGTAACATTCTACTTATGTTTCCAATACTTGACTTATAATGACTACTGTTATAGCGCAGACAACAAAACACTCAATTTAAGCAATTTCACATGATGTTATAATATCCACATCGATATCGTAAAATCTCATTATAACATCGCGCGCTCGCTCCTGATTGGCCGCCCTGCGCGCCAAGTTCCCTGTGACAATACATGTTTATATTAGTGAAGATAAAGTAGTGTATGCAACTGTCATATAATGAAGGGTATTAAAACACGAGTGTGAGTTTATGAAACGAGCGCAGCGAGTTTCATAATAGTAACGAGTGTTCATTATATGACAGTTGCATAAACACTACTATTATAATTATTTAAATGACACTTTTCGTAATTTCTTGTTCGGGTCATTCATTTGTATTTTTTTTACTTTGGGCTGTATATAAATAAAAGCCTTTATCAGTGTACATAGTGTGTGTATTGTATATAAGATCACGCCAGGTAGCTGTAGGTGTCCTTCTCCCCCTCGGTGCGCTCCAGGTACTCCTTCTCTATCAGGATGTCGATGCATTTCTGGAATAAAATATATTCAGTTATAATCATTCATCGAGAATACTACAGATTCGTAGTTATCTTCAACAGGTTGAACATGTTTGTTACTCTGTGATTAGAGTTTTGAATATTTTTTTTTATTTCGTGCGCGAGTCCTACTCGTACTTGGCCGATTATTTAAATATAGTATATAAATCGATCATATTATTAATGCTATCGATATTATAAATTAAAAATTATAGATGACATCGATAATATTAGGATGTAATAGTAATAATAATAATAAATATTAGGGACATCTTACACACGGTCTCTGACCCCAAACTAAGCATAGCTTGTGATATGGCTGCCAGAGACTGATATACTACATATACATATTTTAAATACATACTTATATAGATGGTACCTAAATAACACCCAGACACAGAGCAAACACCAATGTTCATCACATAAATGTTTGCCCTGGGTGGGGATCGAAACCACGCCTCTTAGACCCAGAAGTCAGGGTCACTAACCACTGAGCCACCGAGGCAGTCAAACTATAATACTATAAATACGATTGCTTTTGATCAATAATAATTTGTGATGCGATGCTCTCTATATATAGTTTTACCGATTTTACTAAAACTATCTAATAGTTTCGATGATTTTTACTATTAATTTTTTACATGTTTTAAAATTTTATCAAAAGAATTAAAAAAATATTGATACTATTTTTTTTATTCAGAATAGGTTTGCGTTTGACCACATGTCGCCTGATGTTGACCAGATAAGCGGTCTAGGTTGTAGCACGCTTACCTAGAAGATACCTATTTATTCGGGAATTTAAACAAATGTAATAATGGTACTGCACTAATACAGGGTTATCTGCTGACCCTGTACTACGCCGAAAGAGGCTGATCTTAATGAACAACTTGTACTATGGTGCAAACCCAAAATTAGA
The DNA here is from genome assembly GCA_964007245.1 of Hypomecis atomaria. NCBI lineage: Eukaryota > Metazoa > Arthropoda > Insecta > Lepidoptera > Geometridae > Hypomecis > Hypomecis atomaria. The sequence goes on along the minus strand of OZ023308.1, from coordinate 13,339,498 downwards.
AAAAAACAATCAGCTGTTCCAAACGGAATTGCAAATCGGAAACGATAGAATGTAAAAAAACAGCTAATTTTTTTTTCGAATTTTGGTTTAGCCTTATAGTAAAGTTGTTCGTAATGTCGGTCTGAATCACTTACTTTCGGTTTAATAGGTTCGGTTAATCTGAATAACCCTGTAGTTTTCGATAATACTAATATTTCTGATAAATAAGCATATTAAGTGATAAATAATTTATTAACATAACTTTTTCGATAAATGACTGCCGTTTGATATAATTATTGAATTATACAGGGTTATTTCTAATCAATTAGCATCCTTTTAGGGGCTTAGTCTGTACATCAAAACTAACAACTTTAGTTCTGCGACTTTTGTTCAAAACTAAAAAAAATAATCAGCAGAGCAGTTCCATACATTGTGTCGCGGGTGAACGATATTTTTCTATAGAACAACAACTTTTTTGAGAATTAATAAAAGTCGCAGAACAAAAGTAGTTAGTTTTGATGTACAGAATAAGCCCCTAAAAGGATGCTAATTGATGAGAAATAACCCTGTATAAGCGTGCTATTTTTGGAATGAGTAGATAGAATGTTCTTGAATGGAGACCACGTACCGGCAAACGCAACGTAGGACATCAATTGTCTTTATTTCGAATTGGCCTCATAATAATAATTGTTCATAATGGTGGCCTAAATCACATTTCGACTTAGAAGACCAGATCTGGATAGCACTGTTTAGGGGAGGCTTATGTCTAGAGGTTACCTTGATTACGGGCACGCGCGGCTTGAACCGCGAGGACAGCTGGTTGAGGACTTCCACCACCAGGTGCTGGTGCTTCAGGGTCTTCCGGGTCTTCATTATCCGGACGATGGCCGCCTGGGGACAGTGATACAATGTAAATAATAACAAATAGAGAATATAATAGTAGTTTATGCAACTGTCATATAATGAAGGGTATTAAAACACGAGTGTGAGTTTATGAAACGAGCGCAGCGAGTATTAATAGTAACGAGTGTTTCAATACCCGTGTTATATGCAGTTGCATACACTACTTTATTTTCACTAAGTAATAAAAAAAATTAAAAAAAAACATATTGCGAAACATTAAATTCACGCGTACGTGTATTGTCACAGTGATCTTGGCGCCATTAAAATCTAACCAATGAGAGCGCAGCTGCGCGCGCAGGGCCAATCAGGAGCGAGCGCGCGATGTTATAATGAGATTTTACGATATCGATGTGGATATTATAACATCATGTGAAATTGCTTAAATTGAGTGTTTTGTTGTCTGCGCTATAACAGTAGTCATTATAAGTCAAGTATTGGAAACATAAGTAGAATGTTACAACATTAGTGTAGATAAATACCATTAAGGATGAAGCCATTTTATCCTAAACACTAAACAATCTCTAAGACTATTAGATTAAATCTGTAAAATAGTTATCACTACATAGTATAAAACAAAGTCGCTCCCCGCTGTCTGTCCCCATGTATGCTTATATCTTTAGAACCACGCAACGGATTTTGATGCGGTTTTTTAATAGATAGAGTGATTTAAGGGGAAGGTTTTTATGTATAATAAACCTGTGCGAAGCCGGGGCGGGTCGCTAGTTTGTTGTATAAAAGTGCAAAGTTGATTTTTAGGGTTCCGTACCCAAAGGGAAAAACGGGACCCTATTACTAAGACTTCGATGTCCGTCTGTCTGTCTGTCTGTCACCGGGCTGTATCTCATGAACCATGATAGCTAGGCAGTATTTTTGTTGCCGCTATAACAACAAATACTAAAAATAAAATAAATATTTAAGAGGGGCTCCCATACAATAAACCTGAATTTTTAGACGTTTTTCGCTCTATATTAAAAATGATAACAGGAGATGCTTGAATTTTTTAAACAGAATATTTAGTTTAATACTCACTTCAATAATTATTAATAAAATTGAAATAAAATAAATATTTAAGAGGGGCTCCCATACAGTTCGGAACCCTCCGTGCGCGAGTCCGACTCGTACTTGGCCGATTATTTTTTAAATAGATGGAGTGATTTAAGAGGAAGGTTTATATGTATGTCGACGCCCGAGACCAAAACAATTAAGTTAGGGTCAATTATCACGCATGAATATGCGTTGATCTGTTTAAGTATTCGATTGGTAGGCTCAACTTTCTTATTTCAATGTAAAAACTGTTTTCATTAGCGAATATGTTAAGTTGAGGTTTGTTGTTGTTATGACAGCAAACAAAAACTTCTATTTGGTTAAAAGTCATGGTGATTGCTAATTGTCTATCCCTGAATTCATTTCTCGACTTATAAGCGACACTAGTTTGGTTTAAACATTATTTAACTTCGATTTGATGATTAACCATTTAATTATCAAAGCGGGTTATTTTAAATGCAAGTTGCACGCTAGGAGCGCGCTGTGGCGCTAGTAGTCTTTGATTAATTTGATGTTACAATTATTGTAAATAGAAAATAGTTTGACTATTGTTTAGATTGTTTTCAAAACGTTTTTAAAATATTTTGAGTGGTTTTCATTCGATTATCCATGCATGCATTGAAGTGATTTTTTATTAAGGAGTGAATTAATTCCATGACTTCGCTGCGACCGCGCCATGTTGTTTTTGGAATGCAGGGTCGCAGCGGAGGAACATTTTGCGGCGGATTTTTGAAGAGAAATATTGTGAGTGCAATCTTGATTATTAATTGTTAGATTTTAAGTTGTTCTTGCTATTTAATAAGCGGTGACTGTTCGTGATAAAATTAAATAGTGACAATGTTGATTTGTGTTTTCGTTATTTGCAATGAATGAGCCGGGTGATAGAGATAGTGACGTTAGCGCAGCTGACGTCACGGTTTCTAAAAATCCTGAGGGTCCGGGTCCTCCGTTATGTATAATACACCTGAGCGAAGCCGGGGCGGGTCGCTAGTTTGTTGTATAAGAGTGCAAAGTTGCTTTTTAACCGCGTGCTCAATGTTGATTACAGAGTTAGCCCGAGATCCCGCCGCAAGAACATCCCGCTAATAGCGTACACGGTTCAAACCATTTCTTTATGTAATTATATGAATAGGAGAATATATTTATATAGGACTAGTGGTCCCGGTGAACTTCATCTCACCATCTGTCAAGTGTCAATGACATTTTGCACATGCCGGAAAATGTTGTATGGGAAAATGAAATCCATGTTGTTGTTATTTTTCTCGCAAATGTTACAAAATTTCTCACCGTTTAAACCTTTCCTTAACTTTCACAAATATTTCAAGTCAAAATTAGTCAAATCGGTTCAGCCGTTCTCGAGTTTTAGCGAGACTAACAATCACGATTCATTTTTATATAATTATATAGAAGAAGATAGAAGAAGAAGATAGACGATTACCTTGCGAAATTCGGCCGTTATTAAATTATACAAATACTTTGTAAAATTTAATAATGTTTAGTTAATTTACAGGAAAACATATCCTTTATTTGTTTTTTATATAAATGTATTGAATAGGAAAATACATATAAACCAGGTTGCAGTGCGAAATTTGACCGCCAGTATTTTTTAATGAAAAAAGTTTGATTATATTTTGACAAAACATTTCATTCGCTTGTTTTTTTGATACATTACGAAGCTTATAATATGTCTATATAAAGTTGCTTAGTTATATATTATATTGAAATAGTCCCTCGAGTTTCGAATAAAGGAGAGTAGACTCTAATTAAATAAATATTTTTCGCAAAAAACAGCATGAGCGATATTACATTTTTCACATTATTGTTGTTTTATCAAAAATGGCTCAGCCGATTTTAATAAAAATTTAATAGAACCAATTTCGAAGTATACTCTTTCCAATAAAAAAAATAATTATTGAAATCGGACTACTACGAAAAAAGTTATGCGTGTTTATACATAAAAAAAGATATACGTGTCGAATTGAGTACCTCCTCCTGTTTGGTTCGTCGGTCAAAAAAATGGTTTGAACCGTGTACGCTATGAGAGGGATGTTCTTGCGGTGGGATCTCGGACTAACTGTGACCCTGTTTATGAGAGAGACAGTAACTGTACGAGCATCTTCCTGTCCTCCTGTATGTTTTATTTTTTTAAATAAATATCAGGGGACATCTTACACGCGGTCTCTGGCCCCAAACTAAGCATAGCTTGTGATATGGCTGCCAGAGACTGATATACTACATATACATATTTTAATTACATACTTATATAGATGGTACCTAAATAACACCCAGACACAGAGCAAACACCAATGTTCATCACATAAAAGCTTGCCCTGGGTGGGGATCGAACCCACGCCTCTTTGACCCAGAAGTCAGGGTCACTAACCACTAAGCCACCGAGGCAGTCATGTGTTAATGGGTAGCTTCATTTAGAAGAATGTCGATATTGACACAGCTTTTAGAAAACATTTTGAATTGAAAATAATAATGAGATATATGAGAGAGATAGTACCTGTATGAGTATCTTCCTTTCCTCTTCTATGTGTTAATGGGTAGCTTCATTTAGAAGAATGTCGATATTGACACAGCTTTTAGAAAACATTTTGAATTGAAAATAATAATGAGATATATGAGAGAGATAGTACCTGTATGAGTATCTTCCTTTCCTCTTCTATGTGTTAATGGGTAGCTTCATTTAAAAGAATATCGAATTGACACAGCTTTTAGAAAACATTTTGAAAATAATAATGAGATATATAAGAGAGAGAGAGAGAGTACCTGTATGAGCATCTTCCTGTCCTCCTCTATGTGTTTGTGCGTGGCCTCCTGTTCTACCTTCAACTCCGTTTTGAGAGGGATGTTGATGTTCACGCGGAGCTTTTTGCTGGAAAATTACATTCAAATAATGGTACAATAATTATTTTTCGCAAAAACTAGCATGACTCGACTTCACCCGTGTACAGAATTCGCGAATGTTTCGCACGAATTGATGTTACATTTTTCACATTATTGTTGATTTATCAAAAATGGCTCAGCCGATTTCAATAAAAAATTAATGGGACCAATTTCGAAGTGTACTCTTTCAAATTCAAAATTTATTTAAAATTCAAAATTTATTTATTTCGGACAACTCAAACATGATCCATCTTTTGTTAGTAACTTATGCTAATGCTTACAAACTAGGGTTAGTTAATATTTATCTGGTCATATACTTTGGAGGCATCCCCTGCGGAACCATGGTCCGCACGAGATGCCTCAGTACAGGAGCATGCGGGTCGTCCGCTATCGATTTCAGGATGGTGTTGTCACTCCCCCGCAGCCTCCTCACTAGTGACGCCACCTTCTTCCTAATGAGGGCGTGGAAGCCATCAACGTGGTTTTGCGCGAACATGTTAGAAGCACTACAAAATCGAGGGAGTTTCAACATCATCCTGAATACATTGTTATATTGGATGCGCAGGGTATCCATTGACTTTTGGGAGCACCGGAACCACAGTCCACCCGTGTACAACCCCTGACAATACGCTTTGAATAGCGTGACTTTGACCTGATCTGAACAACGAGCAAATCTGCGGGCCAACATGTTCCCTCGAGCCGCCAGCGCCCTGCGCTCCCTTTCCACGTCTTCATCGTCCTTAAGGTCGTCGACAAGTATGTGTCCGAGATATTTAAACCGAGTTACTCGGTTTAAGCTAATGCCATTAAGGGTAATAGGAGGGAAAGTTTCAGGACACTTGCCGGCAGCCCTAAAGACCATGAACTCACTTTTCTTGACATTATAGATGAGACCATGCGATGCGGCGTAGTTCTCACAAACTTTGAGCATATCTCGGATGGACTTCACAGTCGGGCCCAGCAAGACCATGTCGTCAGCGTAACTGATGTTGTTTACACAGACACCCCCGACGCGGCACCCGACACGCATGCTGCTGAGCCCGGCTATGAGACCGTTCACGTAGAGATTGAAGATTCTCGGAGAGGACAGCCCTCCCTGTCTTACCCCGCATTCCAACCCATATGAGTCCGAAACACTATTCGCCCACTTAACGTGATTAGTCTGGCGACTATACCAATATTGAAATATCCGGAGCAGCCCAGCCGGGATTCCCCTGCTCTCCATCTCTCTCCAAAGCACATCATATGCAACGAGATCGAAGGCCTTGGAAAGATCAAGAAAACAGGCAAAAACCGGTGTTTTCCGCTCCGTATAATATTGGACAGTATGCTTGAGAGCCAGGATTGCGCTTTCGGTGGAGAGTCCAGATCGAAAACCGAACTGTGCGTCATGTAATTGTACATATTTATCCAAACTCTGATCAAGCACACTATCCAACACCTTAGCTACTGTAGTTGCCAAGGAGATCGGGCGATAGTTGCTCATGTCCGAGATATCACCTGTCCTGTTCTTCACTATGGGCACCACGATGGTCTTCATCAAGTCCTCAGGCAAGTAGGAGTGACTAATGCACATATTGAAGAACATAGACAGAACCCTCGGCAAGTGCACCCCTGCAAATTTAAAATGTTCGATGCTGATCCCATCGTGACCGGGAGACTTACCTCTACGCATACTACTTATAACCTTTTTTATTTGGTTTGCAGAAAAGTTAAGTAGAGGCTCATCTTCCAGCACGACAGGCGCATTACCGAGCGTGGTGGTGGAAGGACCCAATGGAGACTGCACTTTGAAATGAGCCTTAAACATGTTGGCTATCTCATTCGGGTCACTTCTTCCACCAATACTCGCTGGGAGACCAGGCCCAACATTAAGCTTACTAGTGGATTTCCAAAATCTACCAAAGTCTTTTTCTGCTCTTTGCTTGGCAATGATGTCCATTCTTATTTGCTCTTGGTGTTTTTGACACCACTTTAGCTTACTTTTGAATATTTTACGCGACTTACACATTTCGTCAAACGCAGAGCCAGATTTTGGTCGACCGAGACTGATCCATTCCTCATAGTTAGCCCTGGCAACCCGATGCGAGTATTGAACATGCTGATTCCAGCCACAAATTTTCCCTCTTCTATAACAATTGATTGTTACGTTTTTGGTCTGAACGGCCGCATCGCTAATCACCTTAATTATGTCCTTGTATAATTTGTCTATAACTGTTTTGTGTTCTGATAGATTACACACACCAAAACTGCAAGTTGTGAATTCAGGAGGGAAGTCAATATTACGCAACCCTTCGTTACAAAGTTCATGGTATTTGCGTATTTGAGTTTCATCACGTTCCCCCCAGATTACAGCGCTACGAGGTGCTTCCGGAGGCCTAAGGACAGGGCTAAGTTCTCCCAGGTTACATTCTACAAATATAGGGAGATGATCGGATACAAAAACATCATCATCTATCCCCACATTGACAACAGTACGCCATGCTGATTGCGAGACAACGCAATGATCCAACCAACTCCCCGTTCCATGAAACATATCGAAGTATGTACACGAGTTTGAGTCTATTCCCATAAATTCCACGTCTGCGCACAACCAAGACCTATCCTCACAGAAGTTACTAAGTTCAGTATAGAACAGTTTACCAGGTTGCGCGTTCATGTCTCCAAAAACAAACACGGTTTGGGTATTACTCCCCTCCATAATTGCATTTATTTCACTTAGAACCTCTGTGAAAATAGGCAAGTTATGTCGCGACATTACAGGCATGTAAACACAGAAGACAAGAATAGAATGACTACCTATGGATGCTCTGATAGCTATCTTTCCAATAAAAAAAGAATTATTGAAATCGGACTATTACGAAAAAAGTTATGCGTTTTAAACATCCTACTTAATATCATAAACGTGAAAGTTTGTTAGTATGTATGGATGTTTGTTACTCTGTCACGCATAAACGGATGGACCGATTTGGATGAAATTCGGTATGAAGGTAGCTTAGATCTTGGATTAAGACTTGGTAACACCGCGGGGCGCAGCTAGTAAAAAAAATATATATACGCGTCGAATTGAGTACCTCCTCCGGTTTAGTTCGTCGGTCAAAAATGTCAAACGAAAGTTAGGAATGTAATTGACCGAGCGAGCGAAGCGTCTTGGTTTCGGGCTGACAGAATTTTCTTTCATCTGTTCGACTTAGACCAAATAAAAAAATCAAGACAGAATGTTGAGAAACAAAACAAGTGCGGCCGGCAAAACTACGCCTCGCCGTGTACAGACACAATTACACACACAAACACATACAACGAAACTACGCCTTGGCTCGTCAGTCGAACTATGGCGGCGCAACACCGACGCACTCACCACATATAGAAAAAACTGGCCTCACTTGTCTGTTCACGACGTTCCGTCTTGATTTATTTATTTATAATTTTTTATAATTATAATTTGAATAATTTATTCAGCATCAATAATACAATGTAGAATTTCTTAAACATTCCATCTAAAACTAAGTTAAGCAAATTTCTTAATATTACAATAGCAGTAGTAATAGTTATATAAATGTAAGCAGCTGTTATTACCTAGACCCTGCACTAGGCTGTGCCTGTGTTGCAGGATCTAGTCTCTTTCGCTAATTACATTGAATGCTTAAGCATACGCGTATTTTATATATATAGGTATTTTTTATATGTTATTGTTAGGATTTTAAAGGTACCCTAGACCCTGCGTTAGGCTCCGCCTGTGTTGCAGGATCTAGTCTCTTTCGCTTGTATATACTATTTATTATATTATATAAGGCACTTGTTGCGTGTGTGTGAGTGTGTATGTGTGTGTGTGTATGTGTGTGTGTGTATGTGTGTGAGTGCGTGTGTGTGTGGTTTTGCATGGTACTCACAGTTTTGGATTAGATATTCATAAATGTCTTTCTTGGAAATGCGGAAGCTCAATTATAAGTATTTATTATGTATATAAATATATATAACATATAGATATTTATCTGTTGTATATTGAATATTAATTTATTTATTTATTTATTTATATACAGATTATCGTTTCAAGGTAACTAGCACAATTCTAGGTAATTGGAACTATGAGATGTTCAGTGGCGTTGTAATCCAACGATTTTAAGTATTTAGAGATTTTAAGTTTACAGCCACGTCTAGTTTCTTTGAGGATATCCAGTTTTTTATCAAGGGCTTGGTATATATACCCTCCCATCCAAGCAAAAGACCTCTGTGCAAAATTGGACTTAATGGCCGGGAGCGACCATACATTACGCCGTGAGGGCCTTTGTGGTTCAGATATAGTGTTCTGAGCCGTTTTATGGAATCTGAGTGAAGCAGCTAAGATGTACAACTGCCTTACATTTAGATGGTCAGTGTCGCGAAAAAGCTCGTCACTGGGAAATCTGTATGGTTTTCGATATGCCACTTTTAAAACCGCTCGCTGAGCTCGTTCCAGTTTGAGTAGCAGGGTCTTGACTGCGGATCCCCAGCAGACAATTCCGTAGCATAGGATGGATTGACAGATTCCTAGATACACGATTCTCAGCGTCCCTGGGTCGGCAACTGCTCCAAGTTTTTTGAACATGAACAGCATTTTTTGAGCCTATTACAAAGAGCTTTTACTTGCCAGGTCCATGCCAGTTTCTGGTCGATAATGACACCCAAATATTTAAGGTTTGTGACTTCCTCAATGACCTCACAACTACAGGGCACTTCGTTAGGGGCACCGTTACACTGATGCAGTTTAAGTTGGATAGGCGTTTCAGGTTTCGAACGTTCCGAAATACGGTAAGATAAAAATTTGGTTTTGCTGGTGTTCAATGTTAGTAGGTGATTTTGTAACCAACTTGCTACAGTAGCTAAGCCACTTAGTGCGACATCAACAACCTCATTCCAGTCATTACCATAAAACAACAAAGCGGTATCATCAGCAAATGCAAAGATTTGAGTTTTGTGGAGTTTGAGATTACAGAGGGAGTTTATGTAGATCAAGAAGAGGGTTGGACCTAAAACACTCCCCTGCGGGACCCCAAAATCAACAATGGCATAATCGCTGAGTGTACTTCCTATACGAACCTTCTGCTTTCGCTTGGACAAATAGGATTTGAACCATTCCAGAGGGAGACCACGGACACATGAGCTCAAGTTTTTTTAGGAGGACCTTTCTGGAAATGGTATCAAATGCCTTTGCGAGGTCTAAAAATACACTTATACACCGCTCACCATCATTGATATGCTTAGTTACGCTGTCGACTAGTGAAACTACTGCATCTTCAGTGGAACGGTTACTGCGAAAGCCGAATTGATTTGGTGAGAGCAGGTTATTTTTTTCAAGGTAATTCAATAAACGCTTGTTGATAATCTTCTCTAAAACTTTTGATACAGTTGAGAGGAGAGAAATCGGCCTATAATTTGAAGCAGAGCCCTTATCACCAGCTTTATATATGGGACTTACAATGGCATTCTTTAGTGACTCGGGAACGACACCTGTGATCATACTTAAGTTGCATATATATGCAATCGGTTCAGCTAATATGTGCTTTGCTCGTTTCAGGAGATCATTGCTTATGCCATCCCACCCTGGAGCTGATGATGATTTTAGTTCTGTCAGGATCTTAATTATTTCAAAACTGTCAGTCGGCATTAAGTAAAATGAATTACTTGGCGTGTCAGTACTGGGTATCTCATCAATTAGCTGATCTTCAGTCTTGTCTAAGCGTTTGAGGATGCTATCGGCTAGGTCAGAACCAATTTTGGAGAAATAGTTATTTACATGGTTAGCTGAGTCAAGAGCGGTAGGTTCTGATTTCAAAAGTTCTGTTGACTCTTGTTTAGAGGGGGCAATATTACAAATGTTTTTTACAGTTTTCCATAGCTTTTTACTATCACCATTGGAAGCTTGAATGGCTTTCTTATCATAATCGTATTTAACCTTTTTTATAAGAGAGTCGCAGTAATTACGATAACTTTTAAATTTCTGTTGTAAAGTTAAGTCTTTGCTATTTTTTTTAGACTGTTTATTTAAAGCGTCCCGCTTTCTCAGACATCTAAGTACTTTTTTGGTCATCCAAGGTTTGCAGAAAAATTTTGCGCTAGGTAGTTTTACCATTTGAGTATTGTTTTTATGGCACTTAACAACATTTTTGATGAGAAAATCTGTGGCTGAACTTACATCGTCAGTATTGTAGAGGAGAGTCCAGTCGATAAGTTCAAGATCTTTTATAAAGTTATTGTAGTCTGTTCTTTCGAAACACTTTGATTTCTGTTTAATTTTTCGAAACACTTTGATTTGGTCTGAGCTGTTCGGATGTTCGTTTGGATGTTACTTCTCCTCCACAAGTAGTATAACAGACCAAATCATACAAGTCGGCGGATGTGAAGTTAGCTACAAGCAATATCCAATCAACATGCAGCTTTATGCGAGCTTCAGTCAGGATTGGATATTGCTCAGTTTGTAGCTAACTTCACATCCGCCAACTTGTGTGGCGCGGCCTATACCGACGTAACCCAGCGGATTGGCAAGTTGAAATGGCAATGGGCAGGGCACATAGCGCGGAGGACTGATGACCGCATTAGGACCGCAGGATCGCGCTGGATGCAAGCCGCTTCCAACCGGTCTTATTGGAGATCATATGGGAGACCTATGTCCAGCAGTGGACGTCCTGTGGCTGATGGATGGATAGATATATGAATGGTGCCATTTTTATCGTGTTTTTTTTTACTTTTTTTTAAATATCGATATTTACAAGCTTTTATTTAACTTGCAATGGATGTACCTATGTATGTATGTAAGTTCGGGTGGAATCTTGCAAGTTAAATTTGACCAACTTTCCGATTTACGATTGAGCTGAAATTTTGCATGCATATGTATATCGCGTGACAATGCAATAATATGGTACCGGTTTTTTTGAAGATCTACAGGGGAAACCTATGTCCAGCAGTGGACTTATGGCTGATGGATGGATGGATGGTAAAAATACTCACTTCTTATATCCCAGGAACAGCTCGACGAGCGAGGAGTCAGTCAGCTCCGACTCATCATCAGCGCACACCAGGAGCTTGGCTTTCAGCAGGATTTGCAGCACCTGGAGTTCATGGATACATGGTTCATACAACTAGCTTTTAACTCCGGCTTTGCCTGTGTTACATTGTTACAAGCTATTATTAAGTTTCACCTGTCCCGTTGTCTGTAATCGAATCTTGCAAGTTAAATTTGATCCACTTCCCGGTTACCGATTGAGCTGAAACTTTGCATACATGTGTAAATCGCGTGACAATGCTATATTATGATGACATGGCGCTGATCTGATGATGGAGCTGGGAGGTGGACAAACGAACTTCGCAATGAACGCAACCTCATCGAGTTTGGGCTCATTTGAATGGTCATGGCGAGTAGTTTGTCTTTCAATGGTTACCAGCGTCTGATGATGGAGCTGGAAGGTGGTCATAGGAACTCTGTAATGAAACGCCGCAACCCTATCAAGTTTCGGCTCGTTTGAATCGTCTTGGCGAGTACTTGTTCAGTAAAAAATTAAAAAAAAATGTTTTTTAAATATACATAATTAACTTTTATGCTATTCTCATAAAGCGATCGTGATCTGAATGAAAACTTAACCATAATTATAATATCAATAAGCCCGATTACAGAGGCGCCAGCGTAAATTTAATAGCAACGTAAAAAGCGTTCTCTCTATCGCATGCCTGAAGTGAAAAAGAAACAGAACTATGCTATTTAGCTAATATAATTACGATGGCGCCTCTGTAATCGGGCTTAGTATGCAGTTATCTAAATATAAATATTACATAATCGCTAGGATTAAGTCTTTGTTTTTACAGGTTTTAAAATGAACAAAACATAACATTTCATTACAATTCAAGGGATGAAATGAGTTTTCTCCCGGAACGAAAATTATATCAAAAAACCTAAAATTCTCCCGAGCTACAAAGAAAACGTTAGCCGTGGTGATCTAGTGGTAGTAACACCCACCTGGTTGTGAACTGTAATCGTGAGGTCGTGGGTTCAAATCTCGGTCCCGTACCAATGAGTTCTTTGGAAATTGGGTAAGGAACAATGTATGGAACAGCTGTTTTTTTTTTTTTTTTTAGTTTTGACAAAAGTAGTAGAACAAAAGTTTGATGTACAGAATAAGCCCCTAAAAGGATGCTAATTGATTAGAAATACCCCTGTATATAAAGATGTAGTGGTGCACTTAACATTCACTCGCAACCCATAGTTTGGGAAACCCTACTATGGTAGTATATTATTGTAATATTGAGTACTAGCGACCCGCCCCGGCTTCGCACAGGTGTATTATACATATAAACCTTCCTCTTGAATCACTCTATCTATTAAAAAAAACCGCATCAAATCCGTTGCGTAGTTTTAAAGATATAAGCATACATGGGGACAGACAGCGGGAAGCGACTTTGTTTTATACTATGCAGTGATTAGTTGTGGTTTTAAAAGCAAGTTGTACCTGTATGAGGAAGTCTCCCTTGATGCCGGTGTGTTGCTCCAGTTGCCGGACCGTCCACGCCGTGTTGTCGTTGTACTGGAGCAACACCGCCATCTGGAACGTGCTGGCTTGAAGCGTGTATCTGCAATTAACACAAATAAACAATCATTTTACTGACAAACCGTGGTAGCCGTGGTAGTCTAGTGGTTGTAACGCTGGCCTGTCATTCTTGAGATCGTGGGTTCAATCCCGGTCCCGTACCAATGAGTTTCTTTGGAACTTATGTACGGAATTTCACACCACTGGCTTTTCGGTGAAGGAAAACATCGTGAGGCAACCTGCATACGTCCGTAGAAGAAATTCGATGGGGTGTGTAGATATATGGCCCAATCACCCTTCGTGGGTAGGCCTAGGTCCTGAAGTGGACTATTAAAAAGGCTGGTACAGTACAGTACTGGCAAACAGCTTTCTCTCAAACATGCTTGTAATTATGAACATTATTTTGACAACCTTCGAGAAGTCCCCATTATTGTATTTTATTTTAATTTAATTATTTATTTTTGAAGTAAATATACAACTAAATATTCTGTGAATATTTCATACATGAATTTAATTAAGTTTTTTTGTAATGGAGCCCCCCTTAAATATTTATTTTGTTTTGATTTAATTATTCAATTTTAAAGTTAATATTATGTGAATAGTTTAAAAGATCAGGTTTGTTGTATGGGAAGGCTCCCATATAACAAACCTTTAATATTTATTTATTCTGTTTTTAGTATTTGTTGTTATGCGGCAACCGAAATACATCATCTGTGAAAATTTCAGCTTTCTAGCTATAGTGGTTCATGAGATACAGCCCGGTGATAGACGGACGGACAGACGGACAGCGGAGTCTTAGTAATAGGGTCCTGTTTTTACCCTTTGGGTACGGAACCCCAAAAATCAAGTCATATTCAATTCAAAATAGGTAAAAATTTAAAAAATACGAGTAGAATTTTTAAAGAAATGTAGGACAAAAGTACCAGGCGCCCAGAACAAAACAGAGCTAACCAACCTTTTCAATAGTGTAGGCTATGTTCTCATCGATAGGTCCTGAGTTTCCTCAATCAAGTTAATTTCCTCGCATTATTTGAGTACTATACAAGCCTCGGCCACAACTAGGCATTGATGGACTCCCGTATGTGTGTCTCAGCTTCGCGTCGGCCCACAACTCACGTACGGCTAGACAGACGCGACCAAAGCGCCACCATTTTATGGTGGACATTCCGCGCGTTAGAACCAAGCGTTTCGAGTCCTCATTCCTCATACGAACAGCCAGAATGTGGAACGCTTTGACTGGATCTGTCTTCCCGCTAAAGTACGACGTGGGTGTCTTCAAATCCCGAGTAAATAGGTATCTTCTAGGTAAACGTGCTACATCCTAGACCGCATATCTGCTCAACATCAGGCAGTATGTAGTCAAACGCAAACCTATATGGAATAAAAAAAAAAAAAAGGCCATCAATGCCTCTGTCGCTGGCCGCTGCAGTAACTCAGATCGTATAGGCCAGGTGAGTCCTGGTGTCAGACATTTTAAGCCGCTTGAAGACCTCTCACATTTGACTACATTATACGATTGTAAGAAATGTATCAGCAAGTGGGTAACTCCACTTAGTTACAGTGAGGTTGAAAAACTGATGCAGGTTCCATAAATGTGCACTCATACACACACACACACACACACACAAACGCACACACTAAGAAATTGTATTGCTTTGTATAACTTTGGCAAAATTATCGATGTTCATCGTGTACAAAATTCGGATATTTCGCTCGAATTGCTTTCATTATTGTTGTTTTTTTTCAAAAACGGCTCAGGCGTTTTTGTAAAATTTAAATGGGACCACCTCTGGAGTATACCCCTTCGAACTAAAAATAATTTTTCGATTCGGTTTTTAACTGACGAAATAATCGATGAACATACACAAAAAAAAAAATACATACACACGAACATAGAACCTCCTCCTTTTGGAAGTCGATTAAAAATTTAACTATTTCGTGAAACGATGTGCTATACTAAGGAAGAGCGGGGACTCCTATTACAGGCATATCTTGCTTAAAGGGAATCCCCAATGTATTATTATTGTAAAAACTTGTGAACCGAAATAAATAATTTTAATATATTTTTTAATTTACTTTGACTGCCTCGGTGGCTCAGTGGTTGGTGACCCTGACTGCTGGGTCAAAGAGACGTGGGTTCGATCCCCACCCAGGGCAAGTATTTATGTGATGAACATCGGTGTTTGCTCTGTGTCTGGGTGTTATTTAGGTACTATCTATATAAGTATGTATTTAAAAAAAATGTTTAAATAGTATCAGTCTCTAGCAGCCATATCACAAGCTTTGCTTAGATTGGGATCAGAGACCGTGTGTAAGATGTCCCCTAATATTTATTTATTATTATTTATTTATTGGCTAACCAGTTAAAGTGTCGATTCGGAGTTGCGGTTTTGTATAAAACCAGCTGATGTTTATTTCTCAAATGCCTGGCGGGTCCAAAGTTATTCATAATGATGGTCTGAGTCACTTCCTTTAGGCGTAGTACCTTAGCACACCAGTTCTGGGTAACCCTGTATACCATAGGGTAGGCCTATGTCCGTCAGAACCGACCTGTTCTTAAAGCAGTTGGTGATGAAAAAGAAAAGTTTTCCTTTGTTGCGCAACCACTTCAGTTTACCTTCAGAAAGTTGAATAGAAACTAGTGAACCATACTACCAACTGTATAGTATATATCTATAAACTGTGGGAGCGGCCTATGTCCGTGAGTACCGACCTGTTCTTGAAGCAGTTGGTGACCAGTTCCCCCTTGCTCATGTTGTACAGCCAGTCCAACTTCCGTTACTCTGTATATACTGTGGGAGCGGCCTATGTCCGTGAGTACCGACCTGTTCTTGAAGCAGTTGGTGACCAGTTCCCCCTTGCTCATGTTGTACAGCCAGTTCAACTTCCGTTACTCTGTATATACTGTGGGCGAGGCCTATGTCCGTGAGTACCGACCTGTTCTTGAAGCAGTTGGTGACCAGTTCCCCCTTGCTCATGTTGTACAGCCAGTTCAACTTCCGTTACTCTGTATATACTGTGGGAGCGGCCTATGTCCGTGAGTACCGACCTGTTCTTGAAGCAGTTGGTGACCAGTTCCCCCTTGCTCATGTTGTACAGCCAGTTCAACTTCCGTTACTCTGTATATACTGTGGGAGCGGCCTATGTCCGTGAGTACCGACCTGTTCTTGAAGCAGTTGGTGACCAGTTCCCCCTTGCTCATGTTGTACAGCCAGTTCAACTTCCGTTACTCTGTATATACTGTGGGCGAGGCCTATGTCCGTGAGTACCGACCTGTTCTTGAAGCAGTTGGTGACCAGTTCCCCCTTGCTTATGTTGTACAGCCAGTTCAACTTCCGTTACTCTGTATATACTGTGGGCGAGGCCTATGTCCGTGAGTACCGACCTGTTCTTGAAGCAGTTGGTGACCAGTTCCCCCTTGCTTATGTTGTACAGCCAGTTCAACTTCCGTTACTCTGTATATACTGTGGGCGAGGCCTATGTCCGTGAGTACCGACCTGTTCTTGAAGCAGTTGGTGACCAGTTCCCCCTTGCTCATGTTGTACAGCCAGTTCAACTTTCGTCCGGAATGTTGCGACGAGTAGAAACTGGTGAACCGGTGGACTGATCGCTCCAACTGGAAAGAAGAAAATATTATATACATTTTTACAGACATTCTATTAGTTAAAAATAATGATTGATTCACGTTCTGGAGTCGTAAAGTGTAAAGTAATATTACCTCCGTGGGAAGCTGGAAGGATGAAGACTGCTGGAAAGGCCACGAGCCTGACGATAGCACCTGCACACAAAAACATTATTTTATTCTTCGATTACAACTACTAGTAGTAGGTATAGGTCGAATCATAGAATAAAAACTAAAGTAATATAATAGTAGTTTATGAAACTGTCATATAATGAAGGGTATTAAAACACGAGTGTGAGTTTATGAAACGAGCGCAGCGAGTTTCATAATAGTAACGAGTGTTTCAATACCCGTGTTATATGTAGTTGCATACACTATTTTATCTTCACTAATAAAAAAAAAAATAAAAAAAAAAACCTATTGCGAAACATTAAATTCACTCGTACGTGTATTGTCACAGCGAACTTGGCGCCATTAAAATCTAACCAATGAGAGCGCAGCTGCGCGCGCAGGGCCAATCAGGAGCGAGCGCGCGATGTTATAATGAGATTTTACGATATCGATGTGGATATTATAATATCATGTGAAATTGCTTAAATTGAGTGTTTTGTTGTCTGCGCTATAACAGTAGTCATTATAAGTCAAGTATTGGAAACATAAGTAGAATGTTACAACATTAGTGTAGATTAACAGTATTAAAATAGCAAGAGATATGACATCACCTTGTTCCATTTTAAATATGAAATTTAAAAGGTGTTAGAAAAAGCCGCACATAAGGGTTTCACAAACTAGCATTGAGCTATCTCGGCTGTCCAAATTCAAAAAATGCTAAAAAGTAGGAAGGTAAAATGATCAGAGATTTGAACCTTCTTACTGGAACTAGAGGGTTCAAATTTCTGAAAAAGACATAAAACCATATGGAACCAAATTTTAACTATTTTGACATTCCAACTGGTGATTTTGACGTATGCGACAGACATTGCTTTTTTTGTTCCACTCACTCTCGCGTTTGCTATATAACCGATATATGAACAAGACAGCTGTAACGTAGACTCTATAGATATTTGCTCGAAGGATGTATGCCACAAAATACGGGGTGTATGAGCTTTATTTTTCATACCGGTCTTATTGGAGCTCTTTAGGGGAGAGCTATGTCCAGCAGTGGACGTCCTGTGGCAGAAACGATCATACCTGTATGCTGAAGTCGATGTGTAGCGGCTGCTCGGAGCTGTTGCTCATGTGCTTGCGGAAGTTCTCGTTCAAATCCTTCGACACGCCGATGTCCTGACGAAACATTTATATTTTATTTATAAAAAACATATTTTATCGATAACTCGATCATTATTTTACGATTAAAAAGAATAAATGTATTTCAAACTAGCTGGCCCGGTGAACTTCGTCTCACCATCTATGACAACTTTTACATGCAGGAATAATTTTGTATTAGGAAATCAATTCAATGTCTTTACTATTTTTTCAAATTTTTATAAATTTTCTAACCGTTTAAACCTTTCCTTAACTTAACCCTGACTCTCATGAGATCTTGCGTATCGCAGTGTTATGTACACACACACACGCACGCACATGTACACCCTCTCATACACACGCATAATCACACATACTGGCAAACTAAAACAGGCAACATTAATATTTGTATTCATAAAATAATACTCCTGCAAATAACAAATGTACAGAATAGGCATACTGTATATTATATACCTAGTAATACTAGTAACACATTTACGTAGTCGCGCGAAATTCTACTCGTTAACTCACGGTTTGGGTCACCAAGATACAGGCTTAGCCTAGTTTGGGGCCCACTAGTAATACTAGACGATGTTAAAATCTATTAAATACCTATCTTTCTACTCCGGTAATTTTGTAAAATTCAATTAGTGCTTATACTTGTTACCTTTGTGCCTATCTGAATTGTAAATTTTTCGTTTAGTTAATAAGTACTGTTAGCCGCATAATCGACTCTCCGAGTCGATTGGTATCAGCACATCCCTAACGCGCGCCAAGAGAGGGCACAACACTAGCGACGCTACAGATTTAGACAGGAACGAGCAATGGCGCGCATTAGTATCTTTTGTAATATTGATAACGATTGGATTAAAAGAGTAATTGGTGCTAAACCAGACTTTATAATACGCCCACGATCGACCACTAACAAAATAAGGGAAATCAGGCGCATCCTTTAATAGTACTCAAATTGAATCTGTATTGTTTGGTGTTTGGGTTAGGTATTTGTGAATAAATAAATTATCTTATCTTATCTTACTTCCACAAATATTTCAAGATCAAAATTAGTCAAATCGGTTCAACCGTTCTTGAGTTTTAGCGAGACTAACAACCACGATTCATTTTTATATAGATAGATGACTCAAATCGTTTATTTGAATAACACAATTTTTGACATAATTTTATCGACACGCAGTAAAAAAGCCACAAAAATAAAATACCCAAAAGTTGAAAATAAAAATAATCGGCCCAGTTCGAGTCGGACTCGCGCACGGAGGGTTCTGTACTGTATAGGAGCCCCCTTAAATGTTTATTTTATTTTAATTTTATTATTTATTATTAATTAGCGACCCGCCCCGGTTTCGCACAGGCAGGTGTATTATACATAATAAACCTTCCTCTTGAATCACTCTTCTATAAAAAAAACCGCATCAAAATCCGTTGCGTAGTTTTAAAGATTTAGGCATATACAGGGATATAGGGACTGAGAAAGCGACTTTGTTTTATACTATGTAGTGAAGTGAATAAGCAACTAAATATTCTTTTTATGATAAACATTTCAAAAATTCGTCGCGGATGCAGGATTCGAACCTTGCGTCTTCGGATCACTAACCCGACGCTCTAGACCACTGAGCTAACCCGCTATACTGGACTCGCGACGAATCTTGTGAAGTGTTTATCATTTTATCCGCCAACGCTATAAGTTGGTTAAAAAAATGATTTTGATATAGTTGGATAAAAAAAAGGTTAGCTCAGTAGTCCAGAGCGTCGGGCTAGTGATCCGAAGACGCAAGGTTCGAATCCTGCATCCGCGACGAATTTTTGAAATGTTTATCATAAAAAGTAACTCTTTGAGATAAACCTAGTGTGGGATGTACTATAAAATTAAAAATCATTTTTAACTAAATATTCTATGAAAATTTCAAGCATCTACCGGTTACCATTATTAATATAGAGCGAAAATCTGCTAAAAATCAGGTTTGTTGTATGGTAGCCCCCTTAATTATTAATTTTATTCTGTTTTTAGCGATTGATGTTATAGCGGCAACAGAAATACATTATCTGTGAAAATTTCAGCTTTCTAGCTATAACGGTTCATGAGATACTGGAGACGGACAGACGGACAGCGGAGTCTTAGTAATAAGGTTCCGTTTTAACCCTTTGGGTACGGAACCCTAAAAATAATATACGCTAAAATAGCATAGAGTGTAGTGGGACCAACCTGGAACATGCGTTGCAGTTTGCTCGTGTATTCGAAACCGCACGCCTGTTTCAGTTTTGAGATCATTGAAGCCTGCAAATAGAATTGTTTTATGGTTAAACTAATATGAGGGCTAATGATATGGGTAAGTGATGATGATGATGATGGGTGATAATAATGTGTTGATGAGTGATAAGGGAAGATGGATGATGAATGACGAGTGATACTGTGAGTGACGGATTTGTGATGCTTAGTAATGATAACTGATGATGTATTGATAGGCAATTTATTAGTGATGATTATGAGTGATAATGATACGTGATAATGACTTGATAAGACTCCCTGACTTCTGGATCAAAGAGGCGTGGGTTCGATCCCCATCCAGGGCAAACATTTGTGTGATGAACATAGGTGTTTGCTCTGTGTCTGGGTGTTATTTAGGTAATATCTATACACCACTACTTTTTATGAACATCTAAAAAAAAAATGTAGGTATCAGTACACGATGTAAAACATATGTGTACAGTTAAAATTTAAAAAAGATCTTAGGTAGCCTATTTATTTAGGTTTTATTTTATCCTAAAATTATGCACATAATGTCAATTTCATTCATGTATCGCTATTGCATTCATTATTAAGTACCTACGGTCTTGTTTACGCAAAACAGCTGTAGTTGGAGTCTAATGGATTAGAATAACCAATTATTTCAATTTTTAAGGGATAATTTTAGGATATTGATTTATTAACTTTTTATTGCATATATATGTTTAGTATCGTGCACTGATACCCCCAAATTTTTTTTAGATGTTCATAAAAAGTAGTGGTGTATAAGTTTGTATATAAAATGTGTATAATGATGTAGTATATCAGTATCTGGCAGCCATATCACAAGCTTTGCTTAGTTTGGGGTCAGGAGCAGTGTGTAAGATATCCCCTAATATTTATAAATGATAGTGATAATGTGACAAGTGATGAGTGATAGTGTAGAGTTACCTCGGCGTCGTCACTGGCGGACATATGCTGCACCAGCCTCTTGGCCAACATTTTGCTGTAGAACTTCTGGAAAACATCCTTGTCCTCTATGTATTTGAATACTACCATCTGAAAAACAAAATATCTTTGATTACATACTGCTTCTTTCGTATACAGGTTTATTCCTAATCAATTAGCATAATTTTAGGGGCTTATTCTGTACTTTAAACTAACAACTTTTGTCAAAACTTAAACAAAAATCAGCTGTTCCATACATTTTGTCGCGGATGAACGATATTTTTCTATGGAACAACATTTTTTGTTTTTGAGTTTTGACAAAAGTCCCAGAACATAAGTTGTTAGTTTTTTTGTTAGAATAAACCCCTAAAAGGATGCTAATTGATTAGGAATAACCCTGTAAGTGTATTTTATTTGTTACTTCGAACATTGATATTTATTGCATTTTTCACTAATCCCTTCGTGACATTTTTTCTCATTTGATGGTTGAAATTAACATGGACCTTCTGTATTCTACTGTACTGTGTGTGTACGTAAGCCATGGTGGTCTGGAGGTAGTGACACCCGCCTTACAATCGTGGGGTCGTGGGTTCAAATCCCGGTCCCGTACCATTGGAATTTATGTACGGAATTTCACACCACTGGCTTTTCGGTGAAGGAAAACATCGTGAGGCAACCTGCATACGTCCGTAGAAGAAATTCGATGGCGTGTGTGAATCCACCAACCCACACTGGGTCAGCGTGGTGGATATGGCCCAATCACCCTTCATGGGTAGGCCTGCGTCCTGCAGTGGACTATTAAAAAGGATGATACAGTACAGTTACTGTACTCCATCAGCCTTTTTGATAGAATGCTGCAGGACGTAGGCCTACCCACGAAGGCCTTAACCTTGGACCTTAACGGTAAGCAACGAGTGTATGTTATTGTTCAGCAGTAAGTCTCAACACTTGGCTGTATCACTGTCCCTGTCACACAAAGACACGTCCTGCGGAGAGTGAGCGCGAGAGAGTGGACTCACCATTTGGTTGAGGTGTCCTCCAGTTCAGCCTCTTCAGGATTTTTGCTGGATTTCTTCACTGTACTTGTCTGTATCACTGACCCTGTCACACCAACAAAGTCTCCGCGGAGGGTGAGCGAGAGAGTGGAATCACCACTTGTTTGAGGGTATTCTCCAATTCAGCCTCCTAAGGATTCTTGCTGGACTTCTTCAGCAGCAGATCACAGTACTTAGCTGTATCTCTCTACACAGGGAGTCAGACCTTATAGAGAGTGAGTGAGAGAGAGCACTCACCACTTGGTTGAGGGTGTCTTCCAGTTCAGCTTCCTCTGGATTCTTGCTGGATTTTTTCATCAACAAGTCTCAGTATTTAGCTGTATCTCTCCATCCCTGTCAGACCCTGTAAAGAGTGAGCGAGAGACAGGACTCACCACTTGATTGAGGGTATCCTCCAGTTCAGCTTCTTCAGGATTCTTGCTGGACTTCTTCAGCAGCAGGTCGCAGTATTTAGCCAGGAGTTCTGGGCTTCGGGACGAGGAGTTGGCGGCGCGCGTCACTGCGTTACCTGGGAAACAAACATAATTATACTTATGTACTACTAGATTTTGCCCGCGGCTCCGCCCGCATGATATTTCGAGGCCTTACCTTACCACCTTACATAAAGGAGGTGGAAAATAAAAAAACAAAAAAAGTCGATTTGACATTTGTTTGATTTGACAGTTCTTTTTTGACATTTCTTGGAGCGCACGCAAGAATAGCTCGCAGATGGCAGATTTTTTCCTACAATACACTTATTGTTATAATATGGAAAATTTACGCAATTTCATTATTATTTATAGCCCATGTGTTATTCTGATATATAAGCTATATAATTGCAAAGTTTCATCTCAATCCGTTCAGTAGTTTTTGCGTGAGAGTAACAAACATCCATCCATCCTTACAAACTTTCACGTTTATAATATTAGTAGGATTGTTCTCTATCTTGAACCAATCTCATCCATGCTTGACCAGCGATGGGTCTGATGTCGTCAACCCATCGGGCTGGTGGTCTGCCTATAGAATATCTGCTTATCTTCTATGGGAAGTTACTCAGTCAGGGATCTACTCCACCACCACCGGGCGTCACCATGCCTAGCCATGTGTCCTGCCCATTGCCCAGCGCCACTTGACTTTCGTAATACGGTTTTCAACATTTGTGACTTAGTCCTTCGTCGGATTTCCGTATTACGAACTTGGTCGTAATACGGAAATAATTATTATGATATAATGCAGTGCGAGCAAATTTCTATAACTAGATATTCAGGTCTCCGAAAATCACGAAAGCAAACACAAACCGCATAATATGTCTGGTATCGGATGGATGCGGCTTGCGACTAAGATTTGTGCGCACTGTGTCAATTCTAACGTCTAACATTAAGCTTAAACAGGGTTATTTCTAATCAATTAGCATCCTTTAGGGGCTTATTCTGTTAGTACACCAGTTCTGGATAACCCTGTACCATACATAGGGTAGTTCTATGTCCGTCAGTACCGACCTGTTCTTAAAGCAGTAGGTGATGAAAAAGAAAAGTTTTCCTTTGTTGCGCAATCAGTTCAGTTTCCCTCCAGAAAGTTGAATAGAAACTAGTGAACCATACTCCCAACTGTATGGTGTATTTCTATACAGGGTTATTCCTAATCAATTAGCATCCTTTTAAAGGCTTATTCTGTACATCATTACTAACAACTTTTGTTCTGCGACTTTTGTCAAAACTCAAAAATTAAATTGTTGTTCCATAGAAAGATATTGTTCACCCGCGACAAAACGTATGGAACAACTTATTTTTTTTTTTGACTTTTGACAAAAGTCGCAGAACAAAAGTTGTTAGTTTTGATGTACAGAATAAGCCCCTAAAAGGATGCTAATTGATTAGAAATAACCCTGTATATAAAACAGTTTTCAGTCACAGAGTTGTATGGCAGGGCCGCTGAATGGAAAAGAGTGTTCACACTTCAAAAGCGTGCTATTCGTGCCATTGCGAAAATTCCACGTGACGTCACCGCACGCCCGCATTTTAGGAAATATGGGTGACACTACCGTCGGTCCTAATATATAAAAAAAGTAAGTAAGTTCGTAAAGGCCGGGTGGCTAGCCCTGGTGTCAGAGTTTTTAGGCCGCCTGAAGGCCTCTGACATGGCTAAAAGGTTAAACAACCGGGACCTACAATTTAACGTGTCATCAGAGCCACGGTAGCGCTCAGTTGGAAAATGCCACCCGCGGTCACCCATCCAAGTACTGACCGTGCGGAACGTTGCTTAATTTCGGTGATCGCTGACAACACATAGTCAAACTACGCTACGAGCGCTACGGTCCTAATATCTGGTGGCGGTTATATAATTCAAATTAAACTTGTCCTCATACAAGATGCTTAAAAGCAGTCTGCTCAAGGACCGACTTGCTGAGGTGCCGCATGTCCTAGAAAAGACTGCCAAGTCCACACACGTGATGGGCCCGCGTATGGGTGTATAAGGTGTGTTTGTGTGTATGAATGTGTGTTTGTGTGACTCACTGTTGATGAACCTGCCACAGGCCTTGTACAGTCCGGCGACGAAGCCAGAGTCGTTGTTGAAGGCGACCAGAACTAGCGCGTTGTATTTCTTGTTTGTGTGTATGAATGTGTGTTTGTGTGACTCACTGTTGATGAACCTGCCACAGGCCTTGTCCAGTGCGGCGACGAAGCCAGAGTCGTTGTTGAAGGCGACCAGAACTAGCGCGTTGTATTTCTTGTTTGTGTGTATGAATGTGTGTTTGTGTGACTCACTGTTGATGAATCTGCCACAGGCCTTGTCCAGTGCGGCGACGAAGCCAGAGTCGTTGTTGAAGGCGACCAGAACTAGCGCGTTGTATTTCTTGTTTGTGTGTATGAATGTGTGTTTGTGTGACTCACTGTTGATGAACCTGCCACAGGCCTTGTCCAGTGCGGCGACGAAGCCAGAGTCGTTGTTGAAGGCGACCAGAACTAGCGCGTTGTATTTCTTGTTTGTATGTATGAATGTGTGTTTGTGTGACTCACTGTTGATGAACCTGCCACAGGCCTTGTCCAGTGCGGCGACGAAGCCAGAGTCGTTGTTGAAGGCGACCAGAACTAGCGCGTTGTATTTCTTGTTTGTATGTATGAATGTGTGTTTGTGTGATACACTGTTGATGAACCTGCCACAGGCCTTGTCCAGTGCGGCGACGAAGCCAGAGTCGTTGTTGAAGGCGACCAGAACTAGCGCGTTGTATTTCTTGTTTGTGTGTATGAATGTGTGTTTGTGTGACTCACTGTTGATGAACCTGCCACAGGCCTTGTCCAGTGCGGCGACGAAGCCAGAGTCGTTGTTGAAGGCGACCAGAACTAGCGCGTTGTATTTCTTGTTTGTATGTATGAATGTGTGTTTGTGTGACTCACTGTTGATGAACCTGCCACAGGCCTTGTCCAGTGCGGCGACGAAGCCAGAGTCGTTGTTGAAGGCGACCAGAACTAGCGCGTTGTATTTCTTGTTTGTATGTATGAATGTGTGTTTGTGTGACTCACTGTTGATGAACCTGCCACAGGCCTTGTCCAGTGCGGCGACGAAGCCAGAGTCGTTGTTGAAGGCGACCAGAACTAGCGCGTTGTATTTCTTGTTTGTATGTATGAATGTGTGTTTGTGTGACTCACTGTTGATGAACCTGCCACAGGCCTTGTCCAGTGCGGCGACGAAGCCAGAGTCGTTGTTGAAGGCGAC
Organism: Hypomecis atomaria; assembly: GCA_964007245.1. Lineage (NCBI taxonomy): Eukaryota > Metazoa > Arthropoda > Insecta > Lepidoptera > Geometridae > Hypomecis > Hypomecis atomaria. The sequence goes on along the minus strand of OZ023308.1, from coordinate 13,313,323 downwards.
CAGAACTAGCGCGTTGTATTTCTTGTTTGTGTGTATGAATGTGTTTGTGTGACTCACTGTTGATGAACCTGCCACAGGCCTTGTCCAGTGCGGCGACGAAGCCAGAGTCGTTGTTGAAGGCGACCAGAACTAGCGCGTTGTATTTCTTGTTTGTGTGTATGAATGTGTGTTTGTGTGACTCACTGTTGATGAACCTGCCACAGGCCTTGTCCAGTGCGGCGACGAAGCCAGAGTCGTTGTTGAAGGCGACCAGAACTAGCGCGTTGTATTTCTTGTTTGTATGTATGAATGTGTGTTTGTGTGACTCACTGTTGATGAACCTGCCACAGGCCTTGTCCAGTGCGGCGACGAAGCCAGAGTCGTTGTTGAAGGCGACCAGAACTAGCGCGTTGTATTTCTTGTTTGTATGTATGAATGTGTGTTTGTGTGACTCACTGTTGATGAACCTGCCACAGGCCTTGTCCAGTGCGGCGACGAAGCCAGAGTCGTTGTTGAAGGCGACCAGAACTAGCGCGTTGTATTTCTTGTTTGTATGTATGAATGTGTGTTTGTGTGACTCACTGTTGATGAACCTGCCACAGGCCTTGTCCAGTGCGGCGACGAAGCCAGAGTCGTTGTTGAAGGCGACCAGAACTAGCGCGTTGTATTTCTTGTTTGTATGTATGAATGTGTGTTTGTGTGACTCACTGTTGATGAACCTGCCACAGGCCTTGTCCAGTGCGGCGACGAAGCCAGAGTCGTTGTTGAAGGCGACCAGAACTAGCGCGTTGTATTTCTTGTTTGTATGTATGAATGTGTGTTTGTGTGACTCACTGTTGATGAACCTGCCACAGGCCTTGTCCAGTGCGGCGACGAAGCCAGAGTCGTTGTTGAAGGCGACCAGAACTAGCGCGTTGTATTTCTTGTTTGTATGTATGAATGTGTGTTTGTGTGACTCACTGTTGATGAACCTGCCACAGGCCTTGTCCAGTGCGGCGACGAAGCCAGAGTCGTTGTTGAAGGCGACCAGAACTAGCGCGTTGTATTTCTTGTTTGTATGTATGAATGTGTGTTTGTGTGACTCACTGTTGATGAACCTGCCACAGGCCTTGTCCAGTGCGGCGACGAAGCCAGAGTCGTTGTTGAAGGCGACCAGAACTAGCGCGTTGTATTTCTTGTTTGTGTGTATGAATGTGTGTTTGTGTGACTCACTGTTGATGAACCTGCCACAGGCCTTGTCCAGTGCGGCGACGAAGCCAGAGTCGTTGTTGAAGGCGACCAGAACTAGCGCGTTGTATTTCTTGTTTGTGTGTATGAATGTGTGTTTGTGTGACTCACTGTTGATGAACCTGCCACAGGCCTTGTCCAGTGCGGCGACGAAGCCAGAGTCGTTGTTGAAGGCGACCAGAACTAGCGCGTTGTATTTCTTGTTTGTGTGTATGAATGTGTGTTTGTGTGACTCACTGTTGATGAACCTGCCACAGGCCTTGTCCAGTGCGGCGACGAAGCCAGAGTCGTTGTTGAAGGCGACCAGAACTAGCGCGTTGTATTTCTTGTTTGTATGTATGAATGTGTGTTTGTGTGACTCACTGTTGATGAACCTGCCACAGGCCTTGTCCAGTGCGGCGACGAAGCCAGAGTCGTTGTTGAAGGCGACCAGAACTAGCGCGTTGTATTTCTTGTTTGTGTGTATGAATGTGTGTTTGTGTGACTCACTGTTGATGAACCTGCCACAGGCCTTGTCCAGTGCGGCGACGAAGCCAGAGTCGTTGTTGAAGGCGACCAGAACTAGCGCGTTGTATTTCTTGTTTGTGTGTATGAATGTGTGTTTGTGTGACTCACTGTTGATGAACCTGCCACAGGCCTTGTCCAGTGCGGCGACGAAGCCAGAGTCGTTGTTGAAGGCGACCAGAACTAGCGCGTTGTATTTCTTGTTTGTGTGTATGAATGTGTGTTTGTGTGACTCACTGTTGATGAACCTGCCACAGGCCTTGTCCAGTGCGGCGACGAAGCCAGAGTCGTTGTTGAAGGCGACCAGAACTAGCGCGTTGTATTTCTTGTTTGTGTGTATGAATGTGTGTTTGTGTGACTCACTGTTGATGAACCTGCCACAGGCCTTGTCCAGTGCGGCGACGAAGCCAGAGTCGTTGTTGAAGGCGACCAGAACTAGCGCGTTGTATTTCTTGTGTACTTCCAGAATCGTTGATACGTATACTTTGGGATCCTGAAAAGAAAAAAATATCAGCCAAGTGCGAGTCGGACTCGAGCACAAAGGGTTCCGTAGCGTAAGGGTTCCTCTTGCCGTTATTAATAGGAAGCAAAAAAACTCTTAAAAATCACGTTTGTTGTATGGGAGCCCCCCTCAAATATTTATTTTATTCTGTTTTGTTATAGCGGCAACAGAAATACATCATCTGTGAAAATTTCAGCTGCCTAGCTATCATGGTTCATGAGATACAGTCCGGTGACAGACGGACAGACGGACACGAAGTCTTAGTAATAGGGTCACGTTTTTCCCTTTGGGTACGGAACCCTAAAAAATACGTACCGTGTGCGCCTGTAGGCCGCATTTGTCAATATGTGCCAGTCCCTGAGCGTGTATATGTGCCTCCAGCAACCTCCTCAGCTCGCCGAGGCCGTCGGGAATGCGTGCTACGAGCACGTACATACGGCCCAGGTCTGTGTTCTTATCGCCATCCAGAAGTTTCTGGAAACAAACGAAAATAATAATTTAATTGGTAAAAAGGAATCAAATACAATTTGTACTAAAACAAAGCAATAAATAAATAGTGTGGTTAGTTAGATTATATAGTTTTTTTTATTCATTTATTTATTATTTATCAAGGGTTTTTTTAAGACTATGGCACCGTTGTAGGCATAACAATTGATTTTAAATTAGATTATAACAGCATAAAAAAAACAACAAGTTGCACTCCGGGAGTGTCGGCAGAAGTAAACTGGCTCGTGTCCTGACTCCTGATAGTGACGCGAGTTTAACATTTCTTATACTAAGCGCCACACAAATCGGCGGATGAGAAGTTAGCCGCAGATGACACTTCGCCGTGATTCGCTAATTATTACGCATTGCACAATGCTGACGCCGCGTGTCGTAGTGGTGAGCACGGCCGTAGGGAGCGCGTGGGAGGCATGAGGTTGGCGGGCGGGTGTGCCCCGGCGCGAGTCTCTCTGGCTCCCGCGCATACCTATAATTCGGCTTTTGCGCAGCGTTCTGCGCATAACTTCCCATCCGCCGATTTGTGTGGCGCTTAGTATACCCCCATCCAAAAAAGTGCACAACGCTGCAAAAAGTTATTACTTCAAAAACTGTTTTTTTTGTAGTCGGTTTACGGATGATAATATACACGCTAAGGTGATGGGATACAACTAGGGTATGAATGAACTCTTTATTGTTGACACTAAAATACAATACAGAAGAAATATACAGAAAGGAAAAAAAGAAGCGACTTAAAACTAGTGCAACAAAGGGCGGCCTTATTGCTTATAGCAATCTCTTCCAGGCAACCCCTTCCAGGCAACTAGGGTAGGGTAGGGTAGGGTAGCTTATGGTAGTTTTATGGGTGGTGGTAGTATAGTGGTAGTTTTATGGGTGGTGGTAGTATATGGCAGTTTTATGGGTGGTGGTAGCATATGGTAGTTTTATGGGTGATGGTAGAATATGGTAGTTTTATGGGTGGTGGTAGTATATGGTAGTTTTATGGGTGGTGGTAGTATATGGTAGTTTTATGGGTGGTGGTAGTATATGGTAGTTTTGTGGGTGGTGGTAGTATATGGTAGTTTTGTGGGGGGTGGTAGTATAATGGTAGTTTAATGGGTGGTGGTAGTATATGGTTGTTTTATGGGTGATGGTAGTATTTAGTAGTATAAGGTAGTTTTATGGGTGATGGTAGTATATGGTAGTTTTGTGGGTAGTGGTAGTATATGGTAGTTTTATGGGTGGTGGTAGTATATGGTAGTTTTGTGGGTGGTGGTAGTATATGGTAGTTTTATGGGTGGTGGTAGTATATGGTAGTTTTGTGGGTGGTGGTAGTATATGGTAGTTTTGCGGGGGGTGGTAGTATAATGGTAGTTTAATGGGTGGTGGTAGTATATGGTTGTTTTATGGGCGATGGTAGTATTTAGTAGTATAAGGTAGTTTTATGGTTGATGGTAGTATATGGTAGTTTTGTGGGTAGTGGTAGTATATCATAGGTACCTGGAACTCGTGGTGGAATATCTCGAGATGTTTCTCGATGAGCACGCGGTCGCAGGTCTTGGCGAGCCTTTCCATCGTGGTCTCGTGCAGGTACACTTGAACGCGCCGCTGTTCCTCTTGCAACCTTTGTTCTGCCTGCAAACAAAACAAACAATTTAGAACAATGTTTCCCAGATATTGTTTTAGATTAGAGTTCCCCAGATATCGTTTTAGACCACCTTTTTTAGGGTACCAAAGTGGTTTCACCGTACCCAAAGGGTAAAAACGGATTACTAAGACTTCGATGTCCGTCCGTCTGTCTGTCTGTCACCGGGCTGTATCTCATAAACCATGATAGCTAGGCAGCTGAAATTTTCACAGATGATGTATTTCTGTTGCCGCTATAACAACAAATATATCGAGCGAAAAACGTCTAAAAATTCAGGTTTGTTGTATGGGAGCCCCCCATAATTTTTTTAAATTTTAAGTATTTTGTTTTTAGTATTTGTTGTTATAGCGGCAACAGAAATACATCATCTGTGAAAATTTCAGCTTTCTAGCTATTACGGTTTATGAGATACTGCCTCGTGACAAACGGACAGACGGACAGCGGAGTCTTAGTAATAGGGTCCCGTTTTTACCCTTTGGGTACGGAACCCTAAAAATTAAATGATTTTGAAAACTCAAGGCACGGCTTGAACTGGAGTGCCACAAGGCGGCATTTTTGGTCACATTGAGGTGGTGTTTCCGATCTTTCTGGTTTTAGAGCACATGTATTATACAGGGTGTACTAGAATTTACGGCTTGACGTTGAGTTCAGGGACACCCTGTATCTTGATCTTACAGTCTGTCACAGGGTTATTCCTGAGAAAGTTGGTGCTCTCTCTGGTAAAGAAACGTTCGGTGTCCTTATAAACGGACATGTCTTCATGTGTCCTCTAAAGTAAGTAAGTTCGTATAGGCCGGGTGGCTAGCCCTGGTGTCAGAGTTTTTAGGCCGCCTGAAGGCCTCTAAAATGCCTAAAAGGTTGAAACAACGGTTGTATGTGTCCTCTAGGAACACTGCTTCGAAGGTGTCCGTATAAACGGAAATGTCTTACCTTGATCATGTACTCTGTCACAGGGTTATTCCTGAGAAAGTCGGTGCTCTCTCTGGTATAGAACCGCTCAGTATCGTCTAGGAACACTGCTTCGAAGGTGTCCTTATAAACGGACATGTCTTACCTTGATCATGTACTCTGTCACAGGGTTATTCCTGAGAAAGTCGGTGCTCTCTCTGGTATAGAACCGCTCAGTATCGTCTAAGAACACTGCTTCGAAGGTGTCCTTATAAACGGACATGTCTTACCTTGATCATGTACTCTGTCACAGGGTTATTCCTGAGAAAGTCGGTGCTCTCTCTGGTATAGAACCGCTCAGTATCGTCTAAGAACACTGCTTCGAAGGTGTCCTTATAAACGGACATGTCTTACCTTGATCATGTACTCTGTCACAGGGTTATTCCTGAGAAAGTCGGTGCTCTCTCTGGTATAGAACCGCTCAGTATCGTCTAGGAACACTGCTTCGAAGGTGTCCTTATAAACGGCCAGGTTTTGTCCGCGCGCACTCGGTTCCTCTTCGTTCAGGCCGAGAGCTACGTAGCAGTTGATCACCTGGAATATAATCACAATAAATTATGAAAAAATCGCATTTATTTTAGGTAATAGTCATATTAGCAAAATTACCTACTTATAAAATCCAATTCAGTGAAAGATCAAATGAAAAAAATTGAGATTAAAAATTAGCAGACCTGGTGCTTTACTTTTTAACTATCCCTTTCATCTATCTCACTAATTCATTCGATTTTAATATCGATGGCATTTAGTGCCACCATTGACTCATTCAGAAGTTAATACACCATCCTACAGTTGGGATACACTCACCCCAGTCACAAGCCTCGTGTTGACAGTTTCTCCGTTTACGCTCGATGAGTTTGAGCACAAAGTAAGTTCGTGTAGGCCGGGTAGGGTCCTGGTGTCACAGTTTGAGCACAGCGTAGGTGACTTGTTTACTCATTCAGAAGTGGATACTTACCACAGACACCAGCCTCGTGTCGATAGTATCTCCGTTCCGCTTTCTCTCTAGTTTAAGCACAGGGTTAGTGACTAGTTGACTCATCAGAAGTGGCATACAATCATCAGAAGTGGGATACACTCACCCCAGACACAAGCCTCGTGTTGATTCGTTCAGATAGTTGATTCGTTCAGAAGTGGCATACAATCATCAGAAGTGGGAAACACTTACCCCAGACACAAGCCTCGTGTTGATAGTCTCTCCGTTCCGCTCTCTCTCTAGTTTAAGCACAGGGTTTGTGACTAGTTGACTCATTCAGAAGTGGCATACAATCATCAGAAGTGGGATACACTCACCCCAGACACAAGCCTCGTGTTGATAGTCTCTCCGTTCCGCTCTCGCTCGATGAGTTTAAGCACAGCGTTGGTGACTTGCTTATTAAGCCGTTGGAATAAATTGTCGCGCCATGTCACTAGCGCCAGCTGGTAGATCTCGTAGATACCCTGAGAATATATTAGTTTTTTTGTGAAGTTAAAGTCCGTAGAAGAACCAATGTTACACCAACATAGAAATGGCAGTGAGCAGGGCACATAGCAAGGTTGGTATAGGATTCACATTCCGAACATCCCTAGTGGTCATAATTTATGGTTAGATCCAGCTTAATAAAAGCGTTGTGAGTGTTATTAAAATCTGTTTTCTTAATGGAAAGGCCCTATACAGTTGGTAATCGAGATCTTCGTAAATAATGAATTGAGGATCCAATTAAAGGAAACGTCCACAAAATATATGGAGGCTGGTATAACAATAATCAAAAAATCTAACCACAGCATGCGTTCTCGAGAAATTACATTTTATCCCGAGTCTATTACAGCAGTGAAAATCTTAAAAGACTGACACTGACACTGGCAAATGCATAAACCATGCAACGCCGAAATATAAGAAAAGCGCACATCCTCGCGACTATGTGTATATGAACAATGTGGATGTAAGCACATTTTCGCGACTCCGCACTATAAAATACTTACCTTCCTGCCCTCCTCGCACTCGCGCTTGACCCAGTGCCGGTTGAGGTACGAACAGACCCCGTTCAGGACACGTGACGAGAACTGGTACTCCTCCCATTGGACCGTGTAGAATGCGAGCACGTCTTCGCCCATCAGGTCAGCGCCGTTCTGGAAAACAATATTGTACATATTATAAACCTACTCAATTGGTCACATTTTTTCGTTGATTTTTTTAATTTAATTTTAATTTAAGAGTTTGATATTTTTTATTATTCTATTGACAGTGTATTTTTTTTTGTAATTTTTAAAACTACGAGTTCGTACCGAGAATGAGGGGATTCGCAGACTAACTAAAGTAAGTTTGAAAAACAGATTGTTGATTGGGCTGTAAAGTTCTCGGACAAAGACCGCGGACCAGTAAGCGCAGCGTTGTACACAGCAGGATAAGAAATATTGTATAATTTGGATAAGGATATTGTATATATTGTATTGGATATAAATAAGGATATTGTAATAATTTTCGCAGACCTATTAGCATAATTATGTATTACACAAACGCTTCTACGCTTACCAAAGCGGGACCTAAAGGACATTTATGTAGGCATGTATTAATTATACCAACTTTGTTAACCTAGGCCCACAGACTAAATAAAGTTATTTATGATTTAGGATGTCCACAGAGTAGATGGACTGACGATATAATTAAAATTGAAGGAGCGCGCTGGATGCAGGCCGCTTCCAAACGGTCTTACTGGAAATCCATAGAGGAGGCCTATGTCCAGCAGTGGACGTCCAACGGCTGATAGATGTATTGATCGTTAAATTATAATTTTTATATCATAATATTACGACATTTGTACAACAACTACCTACTATATTAAGACCTGTATACGACTTTGTATGTTGTTAAACTTTTACCATGTTTTTACAAATAAATGATCTCGAATCTTGAATTGCACTCCAAGGATCCCTGAATCCATTCTTGCATTATTTGTGAATATTAGATGAAGACCAGAAAAACTTGCGAGGCAGCCCATAAAAACAGCAAACTCCGTCACTCCGGCTCCTATTCGCGATATACAGGAGAGGCCTATGTCCAGCAGTGGACGTCCTATCGGATGGATACTGTACCTGCAGCAGGTTGATGAGGTAGATCCTGAGGAACTCCTTCAGCCGTTTGTAGAGCTCCAGCCCGACCAGCTGGGCGCCGCCCTGCACCTGCCCGCTCTGCAACATTGCAATCATTAAAGTTAATCATTTATTTTTTAAAAAAATCGTGTGGCCACAGAGATGTTACAACCAGAGAGATAGCGCTGTTGTTGCTTGAGGTAACCACAAAAATATATGGATAATCTTGTCTAGAGCTGTTAAAACTGTCAAATATGAACTGGAATTTGCCAAGAATTTGATACTAACCGGAGAAAAACACGGTGATAGCCAATGAATCGAAATATTAATCATGTCTCCTTCTAACTCATGCCATATTAAATAAATGCATCTCCTTCAGATTTTCTCGATCGCCCACATTATCCCTCTGTACCCCTAGCATGGCAAAGGGATAAAACCATTATAACCACTTTTAATGTCAGTTATTAATGTCAATTCATACTTTGTTTCCACTCCGAGGAGATAAATAGACGGAAAGACAATTTGTCCCTTTGCTAAGCTAGGGGAGCTGGTATCTGTGTGTGTGGCAGTGTCATGGACACGGCCGTGTTGTACGTGAATACGTCTAAGTAAGCAAAATAACCTTAAAATAACGGAGCTTCCCCCTCTCCTCCCCACGATGCGTCACAGACCTCCCTTGATATAATAAATTATTTGATCTTTTAGCTATCCAAAAGCGTCATTGCTTTAGACTTAACATCTTCTGTTCTAATCTGAAGCTGCAACACCAACCTGTGTTCCCCGATTTTGTTGTTTTGGGGAGTGGAGGTTTTAAGTGGAGTATAGAGGGAACGGAGTTTTGGGGGAGAAGGAGTTTTGATTTTGGGAGAGTGGACGATTTTGGGGATATAAATGATAAATAAATATTTGGGGACATCTTACACATGGCCTCTGACCCCAAACTAAGCAAAGCTTGTGATATGGATGCCAGATACTGATATACTACTTATACATATTTTTAAATACATACTTATAGAGATAGTAACTAAATAACACCCAGACACAGAGCAAACACCTATGTTCGTCACATAAATACTTGCCCTGGGTGGGGATCGAACCCACGCCTCTTTGACCCAGTAATTAGGGTCACTAACCACTGAGCCACCGAGGCAGTATGGGAGTTTTAATAGTTCTCTGTGGACTGACCTGTTTCTTGCCGCCATAGCTGGGCTTGCTGGCGACGCGGCTGGTGGTGGCGGCGCTCTGGTGGTGCACCGACGTACAGTAGTTGTACACGTGCCTGTGACCGGCTCAGGAAATATATCACATCATGTCACACAGTAAATATACGCCGGATCAAAGTTAACGGCGTCTATGTGAAGTTAGCTGCATGCTGAACTAATCTCTCCTAGTTGCACCGCTGATAGGTGAATATATTCCAACTGCGCAACCACTCGGTACACCAATGTAGCAAAACTACGGAGTGACCCCTCATAACGTGGTGAAGATAAATAATCGGCCAAGTGCGAGTCGGACTCGCGCACGTAGAGTTCCGTACCATTAAGAAGCTTCCTTATTATATCTTATATTTATTTAAATATTTATTTTTGTAGAGAATATACAACATAATATTATACTGTGAATATTTCATGCATCTTCTTGTTGCTGTTATTAATAACGACCAAAAAACGGCTAAAAGTGTAGATTTGTTGTATCGGAGCCCCCCTTAAATTTTTATTTTTTTCGGTCTTTAGTACTTATTTGTTTTAGCGGCAATAGAAATACATCACCTGTGAAATTTCAATTGAAATTTCAACGTTCTAGCTATTACCGTTCTTGAGAGACAGCCTGGTGACAGACAGATAGACGGACGGACGGAGAGCAGAGTCTTAGTAATAGGGTCCCGTTTTTACCCTTAAAAAAACCCTGAAAAAATACTTTTTTGAAAAAGGATGTACATTGTTCGACATATGCCTCCCTTACAGATTTATAATAAGACCGATATGAAACGGCTCTGAGCACTAGCTGCGATTTATTGATCACAATCACAAAGTCTTCCGTCTGGACATTCTATGCTGTGCTCGGTCTCCATTCGAGAACAGTCTATGTAATATTATAAAGGATACGTGTAGAGATCCATATATCTCTTCTTGGGCATGTGTTGCCGCTTGTACACTTGTTCTATGCCGTCTTGCAAGTCGCCCCATATCTGGAAACACACACAAAATACAATTTTAATAATAAATTATTATAAAATATACTTAACTTTTAAAAAATACAAGCTTTTGAGATCCTAGATACACTATGTAGCAGCAGAGTGCTAGACTAGACAAGTAAAACGAGCCCAAACATGGCGGGTTTATCTTGTTTAGTACAGGAGTTCCTATGGCCACCTTCCGACTCCATCATCAGATCAGCTCCATGGTACCATATTATTGCATTGTCACGCGATATACATATGCGTGCAAAATTTCAGCTCAATCGGAAACCGGAAAGTTGGTCAAATTTGACTTGCAAGATTTCACCCGAACTTACATACATAGGTACCTACATCCATTGCAAGTTAAATAAAAGCTTGTAAAAAGATTCTGAATCGACAAGTAATTTCGCGTTTTCTGTAGTACATCGAGAAAATTCGCGGTACATTTTTGATAAAATTTACGTTCTGGAAGAAACTCTTTTCATCCCTTAAATTGTAACTAAGTACTTAGTAAATGTTATGTTTTTTTGACTCAAATTTTTAGGAAACTTAGGGTGCAAAAAAAATCACAAAAGAACTGTCATCTTTTATGAAAATAGCGGCCTAGTTTATATATTCGTTAGTTTAAATAACTACTTATTATTTAAATAAATCCATTCATCAGTTTGTTTCATAATTTACTACGGAGAAAAACTTATGCGCATTTAGTACGCAGCAATGTTAGGTAATACTTAATTATAGGTATTTTAAAACAAATATAAACAAAATTATACTGTTTATTATTATAAATCTACTGTTTATCAACAAATCAAACTCTTCTTCAGACAATACAGCTGAGATATGATTTATTTAAGCTACGCTAAATCTGAGTTCGTGCCGTCAACTAGTTTCACTTAAGAAACGCTGGTGTAGTGTACTGTACTGTACCTTTTTAATAGTCTACTGCAGGACGTGGGCCTACCCACGATGGGTGATTCATAATTCATTTATTCTGCTTCCATATAGTACATGATGGTAAAACTATAAAGAGTACAAAGTGGCATATGGACCCCGTCGGGCGCAGCAAAAACAGAACACGCTATATCCACCACGCTGGCCCAGTGCCGATTGGTGGATTCACGATGTTTTCCTTCACCGAAAAGCCAGGTGTGAAATTCTGTACATGAGTTTCAAAGAAATTCCTTGGTACGGCACCGGGATTGAATCCACGACCTCAAGAATGACAGGCCAGCATTACAACCACTAGTCCACCACGGCATAATTTCCAAGTTTACATACGGTGTAGTGTATTGGCACGGTAATAGATATCATTACCCTGGTATTGGCACATTGGTTGACCTCAACACCTACTAGGTACTACCTATATATGTAAATGCAATAGGAAGTACCAATGTTTTACCTGCTCGCCTTCTGCATGCTTATTGCGAACAAGTTTATTGCCAACTGACTGCGCAAAATGGTTGTAAATATGCTCTTTGAAATGGGTCAACTATGTGCATGTTTTATTTTTGGAAATCATTTTGGAATTCGACCAAATCTACGATAAGTTGATCTTTCATTGCGGGCATTCTGAATAAGCTCAAGTAGTCCAATGTGCTATGGAGAGGGCTATATCCATCCATCAGCCATAAGAAGTCCACTGCTGGACATAGGCCTCCCCTATGGATCTCCAATAAGACCGGTTGGAAGCGGCTTGCATCCAGCGCGATCCTGCGGTCTTAATGAGGTCATCCGTCCACCTTGTGGGTGGACGTCCTACGCTGCGCTTGCCGGTACGTGGTCTCCACTCGAGAACTTTTCGACCCCATCGGTCATCAGTCCTCCGCGCTATGTGCCCTGCCCATTGCCATTTCAACTTGCCAATCCTATAGAGAGCTATAGAGAGAGTTATAGAGGGCTATATAATTATGCTCAAAGAAAAAATTACTTAATACTTAATTAAATAATTTCAACAACTGAAACAAGCCGAACGCTTAGGCCGATCGTTCTTCTCTATAGTTTGTTCCGCGCTATAGCTTGTATGCTCGGCTCAGGCGGAACATGACACTTTTTCGTGCGTGCAGCCGGCGTTCACCGATTCATAAGACGAAGAAAAGTTGTCACGTCAAAAAAATGACAAGTAGATAATACTCGTATGCTGTCTCTCTACGAGATCGAATCAGGAATGGGGGCATTCGTACACGAACCACGGTTACTGATATACCCTACCGTATTAGCATGATGAAATGGAAACGGGTAAGGCACATGGTTTTTTTTTTATTCCGTATAGGTTTGCGTTTGACTACATACTGCCTGATCTTGAGCAGATATGCGGTCTAGGGGGTAGCACGCTTACCGAGAAGTTACCTATTTACTTGAGATTTGAAGACACCCACGTCGTACTTTAGCGGGAAGACAGACCCAGGCAAAGCGTTCCACATTCTGGCTGTTCGTAAGTAAAACGGGTTGAAAGGGCTGTAACGTTCTCGAATGGAGAAGACGTACCAGAGCAGCGTAGGACGTCCAACAACTAGGTGGATTGATGATACAATCAAGAACGCAAGAACACGCTGGGTGCATAAGTTGATAAGTAAGTTCGTATAGGTCGGGTGGCTAGCCCTGGTGTCAGAGTTTTTAAGCCGCCTGAAGGCCTCTGACATGGCTTAACGGTTAATACAACCGGGGTCTACAATTTAACGTGCCATCCGAGCCACGGTAGCGCTCATTTGGAAAATGCCACCCATGGTCACCCATCGAAACACTGACCGTGCGGAACGTAGCTTAATTTCGGTGATCTCTGACAAATACCAATCCAACAAAAACATTTTCATGTGAAATGTAGCCAAGTCTAAATCACAGTTCCCACTATCAAAAAGTTGTCAGATCTCACGTAAAGCCAAGCTTCTAACTCTACACGCCGTACTCTACAAGTCCTTACTCCACAAACTCTACAGCTTAGTCAATATATGTGACTTGGCCGTTTCGTTACAACAAGAACTGTTTGTATAACAGAATTAATGAACAGTTAATCATTAATCTTCACTTTACGCCTGTGTGCGTGAAAGAGGAACAAACCAACAAATACACTTTCGGATTTATAATATTAGTAAGGAAGTAAGGATAGGAGGCCTATGTAGAAAAAATACTTTTAACCCATTTTTAGGGTTCCGTACTCAAAGGGAAAAACGGGACCCTATTACTAAGACTTCGATGTCCATCTGTTCGTCTGTCTGTCTGTCCGCCTGTCACCGGGCTGTATCTCATGAACCATGATAGCTAGGCAGCTGAAATTTTCACAGATGATGTATTTCTGTTGCCGCTATAACAACAAATACTAAAAACAAAATAAAATAAATATTTAAGGGGGGCTCCCATACAACAAACCTGAATTTTTAGACGTTTTTCGCTCTATATTAATAATGGTAATAGGTAGATGCTTGAAATTTTCACAGAATATTTATTTTTATATTCACTTTAATAATAAATAATAAAATTAAAATAAAATAAATATTTGAGGGGGGCTCCCATACAGTACGGAACCCTCCGTGCGCGAGTCCGACTCGTACTTGGCCGATTTATTTTTATTTCCACAGTTAAAACCTATCGACCCAAATACCTAAATGAATCAAACTTAACCCATCTTATATAAGAGCGATATCCGAAAATAACGCTAAATATGCAAATTTTAATCATAAAACTTTGGCAAATAGCCAACTCAAGTATTTACAAATATACGACAGCTCGTGAGCGGGGAAATGAACTTTATTCACTGAGTGATAAAGGAGGAAATGCGTTGATGAAATGCAAGGGAAAGTTTCTGATAAGTTGTGATTTGTGTTATAAAAGATTAGAACTGTGATTCATGATCTCAGGAAACAAAATAATCATCACTCTTATGACAAATTATGACATTTTCCCAGTTATTGACTGAGTGAGTGAAGCGAGCAATATGAGTCTCTGCTTCTGAAGAAAAAACAAATTAATACCGACTTTTGCATTTTTTGTGTATTTTCATTGATATTTTCGCCAATGGTGAACCGATTTAAAAAATCTTTTTTAGTTCGAAAGGGAATAAAATAAAGTTGAAATGGGACCACCTCGGGAGTATACCCTAATAAGACCCGATGGTCCCATTTAAATTTTATCTTAAACGGCCGAGCCGATATTGATAAATCAACAATAATGTACATGGATGTCATATTGCGCAGAACGCTGCGTAAAAGGCAAAATATGGGTATACGCTCCCACGACGAGAGACTCGCGCCGGGGCACACCCGTCCGCCAACCTCATAACTCCCGCGCGCTCCCTACGCCAGTGCTCACCACTACGCCACTAGCGTCGGCATTGTGCACACATGCGCAATAATTAGCGAATTACGGCGAAGTGTCATCTGCGGCTTCTCATCTGTGTCCGTCCGTCTTCATTGTGTGGCGCAGATTATACGCAAGTTGCTTCACGGTATTTTCCTTCACCGAAAAGCCAGTGGTGTGAAAAGCCAGTGGTGTGAAGAGCCAGTGGTGTGAAAAGCCAGTGGCAGTGGTGCGAAAATTCGCTCAAATTCAAAGGTGATATAAGTCGTTTATGACATTTATATGCACATAAATTTCTTCTCGCTTAACTGCTGTTTTTCTTTACATAAATATTATGTTACCTTAATGTTTTTTTTACCAAGCCGATTGCGATAAAATTGAAACGGGACCACACTTCTGAATTATGATCTGCCGAATAAAAATAATCGGCCAAGTACGAGTCGGACTCGCGCACGGAGGGTTCCGTACTGTATGGGAGCCCCCCTTAAATATTGATTTAATTTTAATTTTATTATTTATTATTGAAGGGAATATAAAACTAAATATTCTGTGAAAATTTCAAGCATCTACCTGGTACCATTATTAATATAGAGCAAAAAACATCTAAAAATTCAGGTTTGTTGTATGGGAGACCCCCTTAAATATTTATTTTATTTTGGTTTTAGTAT
Source organism: Hypomecis atomaria (assembly GCA_964007245.1). Classification (NCBI taxonomy): domain Eukaryota; kingdom Metazoa; phylum Arthropoda; class Insecta; order Lepidoptera; family Geometridae; genus Hypomecis; species Hypomecis atomaria. Next base: position 13,297,832 of record OZ023308.1, on the reverse strand, counting down.
TTGTTGTTATAGCGGCAACCGAAATACATCATCTGTGAAAATTTCAGCTACCTAGCTATCATGGTTCATGAGATAAAGCTCAGTGACAGACAGACGGACAGGAGAGACGGACATCGAAGTCTTAGTAATAGGGTCCCGTTTTTCCCTTTGGGTTCGGAACCCTAAAAAACATCAAAATCGGTTCAAAAATAAATATGTACTCACAAAAAAAAACATACGTACTTACAGACGAATTGAGAACCTCTTTTTTGAAGTCGGTTAAAAATTATAATGAATTACTGCGAAAATTGGTTAGCTCTTTCGCACGGTCAGGGCTTTTTTGTTAGATTTAATCTAAGCTTTTAAAGTTATAGTGAATAAGTTATCTTCTAAGTTTGCGTGCTTTTTTAGGGTTCCGTACCCAAAGGGAAAAAAAACTTCGATGTCCGTCTGTCTGTCTGTCACCGGGCTGTATCTCATGAACCATGATAGCTAGGCAGCTGAAATTTTCACAGATGATGTATTTCTGTTGCCGCTATAACAACAAATACTATAAAAGGAAAATAAAATTATTATTTAAGGGGGGCTCCCATACAACAAACATTACTTTATAACTGTTTTTCGTTCGATATTAATAAGTAATGGTAACAGGTAGATGCTTGAAACATTCACAAAATGTTTAGTTGTACCTTTATACGAGTACAATTAAATAATAAATAATTAAAATAAAATAAATATTTAAGGGAGGTTCCCATACAGTACGGAACCCTGCGTGCGCGAGTCCTACTCGTACTTGGCCGATTATTTTTTGAAAGTCTAGAGAAGATTAAGTAATTATTATATTTTAGTTATCAAGCCTATTGTCAAAGTGTAAATCCTGAGCAACCTTTAGTCCTCAAGTAAAGAAGATAATCTAAGCGGCATTGTCTGAGATCTGGGTCAAAGGCATCGGTGGGCGCTTCCACTTTGTATACAAATCGCAAGGACAGGGTTACACGGAACACTGACACGCTGAAAGGAAGTCTTATTATAGGCTTCCCCTTTCCTGCCCCTTTCTTCTATCGTACGGCTAGACAGACGCGACCAAAGCGACCCTTTTATGGTGGACATTCCGCGCGTTAGAACCAAGCGTTTCGAGTCCACATCCCTCATACGAACTGCCAGAATGTGGAACGCTTTGCCTGGGTCTGTCTTCCCGCTAGAGTACAATGTAGGTGTCTTCAAATCCCGAGTAAATAGGTATCTTCTAGGTAAGCGTGTTACATCCTAGACCGCATATCTGCTTAACATCAGGTAGTGTGTAGTCAAACGCAAACCTATTCGAAATAAAAAAAAAAAAAAAAAGGCTGAATTAATATTTATGGTGCTATATCATAATAAATGTTAGCAGTTTCTCAGCCGCCAATAAATGTGATTCAGCTTATTATAAAAAGACTAACCTTATCCTTTGAAGCAGGAGGTCCCGTGTTCGATTGTCGGCCGAGTAAAATATGTTAAAAAAATCGGCCAAGTACGAGTCGGACTCGCGCACGGAGGGCTCCGTACTGTATGGGAGCCCCCCTTAAATATTTATTTTATTATTGAAGTGAAAAAAAACCAAATATTCTGTGAAAATTTCAAGCATCAACCTGTTACCATTATTGATATAGAGCGAAAAACGGCTAAAACGGTTTGTTGTATGGGAGCCCCTTAATTATTAATTTTCTATTTTTGGTATTCGTTGTTACTTATAGCGGCAACAGAAATACATCATCTGTGAAAATTTCAGCTAGCTAGCCTAGCTATTACGGTTCCCTGGAGACAGACAGACGGATAGACGGACAGATGAACAGCGGAGTCTTAGTAATAGGGTCCCGTTTTTACCCTTTGGGTACGGAACCCTAAAAACTAGCTGACCCGGCGAACTTCGTTTCACGCAATATCTTTATAAATTATAGCCTATGTGTTATTCTGAAATTTAAACATTACTATTGCAAAGTTTCATCTCAATCCGTTCAGTAGTTTTTGCGTGAAAGAGGATCAAACATAGATACTAATATACTTTAGCGTTTATAATATTAGTAGGATTCATTTTCAAATTTTCTGGGGTGGATAAATGTCGTTTATAATATTAGTATGATTCATTTCCAAATTTTCTGGGGAGGGCAATGCCTCCTTTCCAGAGCCTACAAATCAGTGTACCCTGTGCAATTAAAATCACAATGGTAATTTGATATAAGCTTTACTGATTATGTAATGAATATGAGAATCAAGTGCTCAATGGCATGTGATACAAACTTATTTGACTAGTAGTTCTCCCAACAGTAGACCTCGAGGCAAATCTCTTTAACTGAATCCTCATAAGTCTACGATCATGAGTATATGTCGACTCGCTCTTGACCAATTTGGTTCAAATGTATACATAAACTAAAAACTTTTCTAAAATAAAAAACAAGACGTACGAGCGTGCAATATTTCTTACTCAAGCGATTGACACCAAAACATAACATTTTGTTACAATTTAAGGGATGAAAAGAGTTTTATGTCGGAACATAAATTTTAGCAAAAAAAAATACCGAAAATTGTCTCGATACAGGAAACGCGAAAACACTGGTCGATTCAGAATCCTCTTAAAGACTAATTTTCATGTGGCCTGTATGTTTGCCATGTTTTGTGTCATATTCCCTGGCCGGACCACCTTCATTTACCGTGATTAAAATATTATTTACCTTACATAAACCAAACAGTAAGTGTTATTTAGGTGTACAATTTCTGTACAATTATTTAGATGCATAACCTCCGTGAAAAAACAGATATTTCGAGTATGGTCCATATCAGACCAGACCACCTTCATTTGACGATTACTCTAAAAGTAATTATGTACAAACTAATATTTATGTACAAATTTGTACAAATCATGTACATTTTTTTCACTACATATTATATGAATAAAACTAGGTGGTCCGGCCAGGGAGTATGACACCATGTTTTTAGTCTTATTTTGATGTGTGTAAAAAATATCTTTTTAAATATTAAAAAACCTGCTTACTTGGTCAAAATCTTTCTGTCTGAGTGGCATTTGGGGCCTCGCACTCGTCGAACTGGCACTCATTTTCCTCTTCAGTATTCACCGCATAAACAACTCTTTTTAATCACAAAACAACTTTTGGAACACAAACAACTCAGACTCGAAACAACTTTCTTTTTTAAACATAAACAACTTCAGTGCGTACAATAAAAGTAAATAAACACACTATAGAGATCACAGGGATTATGCTAGCTGCTATCTATGTACATAATTTATTTATATTTATTATTTAAATTGATTTACTACGGGCAAGTTGGACAGCGGTCATCAAATCTGGAATGAGAAAAATTTACAAATTAATTTACAAATTTACAAAAAATGCCTAATAAATGGCTAAGATGCGCCCCACGTAATATTTCTTTTGAGGTGTCAGAACGAGACAGAGTTATGGCGAAGTACATATCTGTCACTTTTTCACACTTTGAAAAGAGTTCTTTTCGTGGTGCATGTTTGACCTAATGGTGGCCGGCAAACAAAACAAAACATGAATGAATTCATAAAACACCCCATTTGAATGCATAAAGCACCCTATGTGGCATGTCAGTGCAGGACTTATCGCCCACACATCGAATAAGAATGGTATCCGGCAAGTGCAGTAAAAAATGTTCACCAAGTAAGTAGAATTGATTATACCATCATATAGGGCAGAAAATATAAACTAATTATTCAATATGCTCCATATGCTCTGCTCCACAAAACCTATGAAGATAGGTTAAAAGCTCTTCGTCTTACAACCCTCGAAGAACGACGATTGCGTGGAGACTTGATTGAGACCTTCAAAATTCTCAATATATATCTTCTGGATATTTACGACATGTACATCTTGAAGGAAAATATATGAGATAGCACATGCCAGAAATTCCTCTTACAGCCTACACCATCGCAAACCAACACTGCACACCACATCCTCTGCAATAGAGTTGTCTACAATTGGAACAGGTTGCCTGAGGATGTAATCTCAGCAAGAACTATAAATACACTAGCTTGCCCGACAACATTGTTTTGCCATACAAAAAAAAATGCTATTATAAATTGAGATATAAACTATCCCATCTCTCAAATTGAATCAAACTGCACACTGTGCAAAATTTGGTGCAAATCAGTTCAGTAGTTGAGGAGTTGATCGTGGACAAGCAATGTGACACAGGGAATTTATATATATAAAGATTTAAGAACATAGGTACTGGACCTTTGGATAAAGAAGGAAAAAAAAATCCTTGACAGATACTAATTTTCTTCGACTCTGCGATATAGGCACATCAGTTTATACTGCTTGCTTATAAACAAATTAATAAATAAAACTACTGAAAATTGTTGCTTAGATTCTATAACACACAAGTCAAAGATTGTCACATCCAGAGATAGCAAATGTTGCAATAATGTAGCTATCTTGTTTTGAAATTCAAATTGAAACATACAATTGCTTAGGTATGTGTTAGAATTCAAGTAGCAAAATGTAGATGAATTGCTGCTCCCTCGAAACTTGTTCAAAAAACTTGTTGTAAAAATTGAGTGATCTAGACTAGGTTTACAGGGAGCAGACCAGCAGAAAATGAGGTGGCAAGATGACATCAGGAATGCAAAAGGATAACAATGGATACAATTGCAAGCGATTGGATTGATATGTCATCATAAAAAAGCCATGGTGGTCTAGTGGCAATGACACCCGCCTTACAATCGTGAAGTTGTGGGTTTAAATCCAGGTCTACTGGTCAATGAGTTTTTGGAAATTTATGTCCAGATTTTCACACCACTGGCTTTTCGGTGAACGAAAACATCAGTGAGGCAACCTGCATATGTCCGTAGAAGAAAATTTTATGGCGAATGTGAATCCACCAAGCCACACTGGGCCAGTGTGGTAGATATGGCCCTATCAGCCTTCATAGGTAGTCCTACGTCCTGCATTGGACTATTGAAAAGGCTAGTACAGTACAGATTGTCATCAACAAAGGGAGGCCCGTGTCCAGCAGTAGGTCATCAAAAGCTGATAGTGATGATGAAATCATCTATCAAGTCAAAGAACTTTTTGACATAGATTCTAAGTTGTAATTTTGCCAATGTATCTAAGTTTTCACTTTTCAGTAGCAAGGTGGCACCAATCAGGATTCCAATATAATTGTGATGATAGCCATCAAGTTTTACTGGCTGTTACATCAAAACAGTGAAATGATCACTCAAGTGGAAACTGTGCCATATTAACATAATCGTAACGCCTTTACAAGGAAATAGTAACTTGTCACTATAACAACCAACACCAAACTTACTTGCTCGAAAAATATGTGCAAAATAGCGGGAAATAGTACAGCATGTATGACGAACACAAAGCTGACACGAAAAAAGTAAAAGTGCTGTGCATCTGACAAAGGAATCGAGATTTTGCAACCCACAAACAAGGGCAGACGAAAACATGTTTTTTTCCTGCATAACATCCTAAGAAAACGGTACATACCTCCACAGATTCCAAGGAACACAACATGGCACTGTTTCTGAACACCAAACAATCATGAAATAAACGATTTACACGAACTAAATTGCTAAATTACGACTGATTTCTTTTCCTTCACAATGCTCAAGTAGGCCCATCTAGGTATCTACCTGACAATCGACTGGACTGAACAAAATTGATAATTTGACAAGCAGGTAATGTTACACTACCAAATTACGTCTCACAAAATAGACTGTGAGATTCAAACGAATGTGATCAATACACTTTGATGGGCTTATACTTACGTAGCACTCTTTTTCACGCTGTCATCGACCACATTTCACTAGAAAATAGCACAACTTGATTTAGAATAGTTTTCGTAAACGCACTGTAGATATAGCAAAGTCTGTAACTTACTCAATATTGAATAAAAATAGGCTTTTTCCAATTCAAGCAATGCATTTGTGCATTTTTAGAAAAGAAACAACAAGATAGAAGACAGACAAACAAAAGCTTTTCCGTTGTCTAGTCCTGAGTCGATCACGATTGATCGGGTCGTTTTGATTGGGTCGCGAGCCGCAGGTGAGTGATTCGATCGTTCATCCTGCGCCGACCCGATCACTAACTCGATCACTTACCGCAGGTCGGTCGCGCGGTTTGATTGACTCACACCCGTTATGATGAGTATTTGCCAAACTAATTTGGACTTTAAGCCTAATGAAATAGGATAGGTGCCTTTATCTTTGTAAGTATGAAGTCGTCAAATAGAATCGGGTCGATCAAACGACACGAACTGTACGGATGCACAATCGGGTCGATCAAATGACACAAACTTTACGATCGCGCAGTCAGTCCGATCAATTGATCGGGTTGTTTCACCCGGGTCGTTTCAGTAGTGGGTCGGTCGCGACCCGGGTGGTGAAAAACGATTGATCGACACAGTACTATGACAACGCCACTAGATGGCGAGATTGGACAAGTAAAATGACAACTTTGACATTACTTATTGATGCGTTCACAAATTTTTAAAAGTAGTAAAAAAATCAGCTGTAAACGGTTTGATGGTGTGACGTCAGCTTTATTTATAACTGGTATCACCACGTTAGCCCTTAGTTATTATCTGTAGCCAAAATGTTCATTCTTTGGATTTGACATTTGGTTCATCTTGACGTTGACTAATGACAGCATTGACAGCTGATCATTGGAAGGGAGAGGGGAGACTTGCAAGTAGTTGCAAGCAAGACTGATTTTATTTAGTTTATTTATTTTCAATTTTCCCACAAAAACATCACTGTAATTACACAAAACTTTTTACTCACATAACAAGCTCAATTATCTATAACAAATCATTCAGAAAATCAAACCTACATCATGTGCTACGTGATTATCACCGGCCGCAGTTTGGCGTGGCTACTACTGAGCCTAATCGCTTTTATGTTCATCCTGGTTGGGATTATGACTCCGAAATGGTTATTGGGACAGCCCAGGATCATCAACGAGAACAACGTGACTAGTTTTTACGTTCCTAGCGTCGGAATTTACAACAGGTAAGTGAATAACTGCTCGCCGTTAAGTCCTACTTTTAAATTGCAAACATAGTTCACTCGAAGTTAGCACCGCTATATTAGGCTTCATTTGATTGGTATGCTAACCACATCTCGTGTAGGTCATAATTTATTGGTACTTCAGCTTTGAAGTAGGTACCTATTGCGTTCAGTTATAACTTGTTATCATTATTTTCTAGGTACCTACCCATTGCGTTCACTTATAAGTAGGTACTTGTTTAGGTACTTGTTTTTATCATTATTTTCTTGGAATACATGAATAACAGCTGTATAAAATTAATAAAAGCAGTATTACTTTATTGATGATATTCTCTTATCTCTATTATGTTGCTATTTATTCAATACACATTTTTGTCAAAACAGAGATTGGTAGTCTAATTTCGAATTTGTTTCGAAGTCAGTTTAATAACTTTATTTATCCTTATTAATATTATAAATCCGATAGTGTATTTGTTCCTCTTTCATGCAGCAATGGAGCAATGGATTGACTTCATTTTTGGCATGAAGTTTGAAAGACGGAAGTACATATTAATTTATTTGTTTATAGGCGAGCAGTGTATACTGTATACTGATGTGCCTACATCAAGCAGAGTTGAATAAAATTAGCATTTATCTGTCAAAGAAATTTTTTCCTTCTTTATATAAGGGTCCAGTCTATTCTTAAATGTGTATAGTTCTTGCTGAGATTACATCCTCAGGCAACCTGTTCCAATTGTAGACAACTCTATTGCAGAGGATGTGGTGTGCAGTGATGGTGTAGCCTGCAAGATAAATTTATGGCATCTGCTATTGTGTATATTTTCCTTCAAGGTGTCGTGAATATCCGGAAGATTTTAGAACCCATTAAGAATCTTCAAGGTCTCAATCAGTTCTACATGCAAACGTCGTTCTTCGAGGGTTGTGAGACGAAGAGCTTTTATCCTATTTTCATAGGTTTTGCGGCGCAGAGCATATGGTATCCTGGTGGCTTTTCTTTGTGCACTCTCAAGCAAATCAATGTCTTTCTTAAAGTAAGGACTCCACACCTGGAACCCATACTCTAGCAGAGGCCTTACATAGGTTTTGTAAATCTTAATAAAAACATCCATTGTTACTGTCTGAAAGGACTTGCATATGACATAAATAAATAAGTTAGCCCGTCTGACTATCATAGATAAATGCTCTTCTCATTTCAAATCTGCAGTAATGATGACTCCCAAATCCTTCTGTTGGCCTACAGATGCTAAGGCAACTCCATCAAGTGTGTATGTCTCTCTAGGGTAGGTTCTACCAAGATGTAACACACTACATTTGGTTGTGTTCAACTTTATAATCCAGTCCCTGGTCCAGTTCTGAATGCGGTCTAGATCTTTTTAAAGATCTCCAGACTTTATCAATGCATTAGCCAAAAACTTCCCATCATCTGCGAAAAAAGCTGACTGACAATCTATGAGCTCTATCAGATCCGTTATGAAGATTCCAAACAGCTGAGGAGCGGACACAGCACCCTGATGGACACCGCTGGAAACCATTTTCCGTTCCGATAGTGAGTTCCCCACTCGAACCTGAAATGTTTTACCCGATAAGAAGCTCTGGTACCACTCAAGCAACATACCACTCAATCCATGATGTTCATATTCTACTTTTTATCCTAAAAAATTCAATGGGATAGCACAAAATTCAAAATATCATGTGGTCAAAGCTGCAGGCATAAACTAGTATAAGAATACATGTGTGTTCAAATTGCAAAAGCTAAATAACATTTGTTATGCTGATGTTTCCAGATGTATCCGGATGCGCCAGGACCCGTACAACTGCGCGTCGTTCTCGTTCTACGGCCTGGCCACCGATCCCACCATCTATCCTGGACCGTGGAAGGCTGCCATGTTCTTCCTGTCACTGTGTAAGATGTCATTACTAATACAATAAGATATCTAATAAGATAGATGACTTTTATCAGAATCATTTAATTTATCCTCTGCAACAGAGTGGTTTACAGTGGAACAGGTTGCCTGAGGATGTAGTCTCAGCAAGAACTATAAACACATTTAAGAATAGACTGGATCTTTGGATAAAGAAGGAAAAAATTTCCTTGACAGATAAATACTAATTTTGATCGACTTTGCTTGATATGGGCACATCAGTTTATACTGCTCGCCTATAAACAAATAAATAAATAAATTTATTGATGTATCAAGCTTAATACTATAATTAAAAATACAAAATCTGTATAATAATACATAGTACCGCCAACAATAGGTCTCGTCATTCAACTAAGAAAATACATAATTACCATGTACTACTTAAATTGAAACAAGTATTAATGTTTAAAACAATTGATTAAAAATAATACAAAATAATTTAATAATATTGCGAGTCGGGCTAGTGCACGAAGGGTTCCATACCATTATCAATATATTTATTTTTGAAGTGAATGTATATATCAAGCATCTACCCGTTATCGTTTATCATGATTGTTGTATAGGAGCCCCTTAAATATTTGTTTTATTATGTTTTTAGTATTTGTTGTTATAGCGACAATAGAAATACATAATCTGTGAAAGTTTCAGCTGCCTAACTATCACAGTTCATGAGATACATCCTGAGAACTTTATGCCAACATTGGTATTTCGTTCTTCGAACTATATGCCCTGCCCACTGCCACTTTAATTTGATCACTGATTGATGACCAGGTATTATATTTCAGGTGCAGCAATCCAGTTCTCGACAGTGATAGGCGGAGTGCTGGCGTGCTGCGTGCAGTCCGTCTTCAAAAAGAGTGTTATATCGCTCGCCGGCGCCACGCAGGCCTTAGGAGGTATGTATGGTGGAATCATCATTATCATTTCATGTCAATGGCTAAAATAATAATTCACTGACTGAATCAAGTCAGAAGAGTCAGTTTTGACTCGACAATATTGCTTTTCAAAGAGTAATTTTTGTGATAAACATTTTAAAAATTCGTCGCGAATGCAATGTTTAACACAAAAATAACTCTGAGATAAACCTAGTGTGGGATGCACTATAAAAGGTAAAAAATCATTTCATTGATTTAGCAGTGCGCCATCTCTCGTCAATATTCAGAAGTTCTTATAACTTCAATTGAGTGATAACCTGTCTAATACAAGTATCACAGGTGGCGCCGCCAACGCTATAAGTTGGTTAAAATGATAAACACTTCACAAATTCGACGCAAAGTCAGGACTGCGAATTAGCTCTGTTGGGAGAGCGTCGGGCTAGTGATCCGAAGACGCAGGTTCGAGTCCTGCATTCGCGACGAATTTTTGAAACGTTTGTCACAAAAATAACTCTTTGAGATAAACCTAGTGTGGGATGCACTATAAAAGTAATAATCGGCCAAGTGCGAGTCAGTCTTGCGCACGAAGGGTTCCGTACCGTATGGGAGCCCCATTCCTCTTGTCGTTATTAATAGCGAGCAAAAACTCCTAAGAATCACGTTTGTTGTATGGGAGCCCCCCCTTAAATATTTATTTTATTCTGTTTTTAGTATTTGTGGTTATAGCGGCAACAGAAATACATCATCTGTGAAAATTTCAGCTGCCTAGCTATCATCGTTCATGAGATACAGCCCGGTGACAGACAGACAGACAGACGGACATCGAAGTCTCAGTAATAGGGTCCCGTTTTTACCCTTTGGGTACCCTACTCTTTGGGTACGGAACCCTAAAAAACCATTTCAATATTGCTTTTGTCTGTCCAGATGTTGATTCTCCTGTAAAGGTCGTACTTTTCAACTAACCTTGATGAAACTTTTCTTTACTTGAACTTGAAGCTTAATTTTTTGTCGTTGGCCATATTTTGGAGGGCTATTTCCCCTTAAAAAGGTGGAAATATGCAGCTTTGTTTATTAACCGATTTTGATAATTTTTGGCAAGACTGTGTATTATCTAAATACTAAAAAATTTGCGAGTATGAACCCAACCAGTCAAGAGCAAGTCAAGATACAGGTTGATGAAGATTTTTGAAGTGAAAACTTCTTTAGCCTTGTTGTGCTCTTTTTGGGATGGGTAGAAAATGTTAAACTCGCGTCAGGACGATCGAAAATTCGTAAAACGTTTAAGTTTTCGCTTCTGCCGGCACTCCCGAAGTGCAAACCGTAACTTGCTTTAACTTGCAATGGATGTGTGACCTATGTATGTAAGTTTGGGTGGAATCTTGCAAGTTTTTGACCAACTTCCCGGTTTTCGATTGAGCTGAAATTGTGCACGCAAATGTATATCGCGTGACAATGCAATAATATGATACCATGGAGCTGAACTGATGATGGAGTCGGAAGGTGGCCATCGAAACTCTTGTACTGAACAAGATAGACCCGTCGTGTTTGGGCTCGTTTTACTTGTCTTGGTTAGCACTCTGCTGATACATGATATGCAGGATCGCAAAAGCTTTTTTTTATCGCGAATAAGTCCGCGCTTGACCACCAACTCGCCTGATAGTAAGCGACGTTGTGGTCGAAGATGAAGCGCGCAGACCTAGAAGATACTTATTCACTCTGACCTTGAAAAGCGTTAGATTATATCTCTTAGGAAACAGGAAAGCAGGAAGACTGTTCCATTCCCTGGCGGTACGAATCAGAAATGTTGAGTCAAACCGCTTCGTACACATCGAAGGAAAATCGACAGTGTAGGGGTGGTAATGTGGCGTCCTCCTACTTGTCCTGTAGTAAACAGGGGATGGTAGGATAATACAGTAGCTTATATTTAAGGAACATTTTATAACAATTTACTAATGAACTAGGAGAAGTACTAGTAAATGAATGATGATGATTGCAGGTGTGTTCGGCGTGGTTGGTCTAGTAGTGTACCCGTGGGGTTGGGGCGCGCGCCGAGTCAGACACCTGTGCGGGCCCGACGCGGAGCCTTACCTGCCTGGAGACTGCTCCATCGGTGAGTATGATTCTAAATGTTATTTTAGTTATGTTATTGGATAAATTAAATAAATTTGGTAAGTTTTTGTCATTCATACTGTTGCAGCTCGATGGAATGTTTTAGATAAGTATAGCGTGATTAACTAGTTCGTGATTAAGATGTTTTACGTGACTTAGATAAATCACAATGTATAGATATAATTTAGTATATAAGCTGTTGTTATTCGATAATAAGGTAGAATATAGATTGAGACAGAGAAACAAGAATCAGTCAGACTAGTGTCTTATTTTAATCCATTGTCACCCTGTCAAACACACAACTGGCACCTTGTTGTGTTTAGGTACTTGTTTTTAATGTGTAAACTGTAATGTAATTTAATTAATTGTGAAGTGTAATTGTGTAAGTTGAATTGGATGATTTATTTAAGTAAGTAATTGATTTCTTGTTAAGTCTTTACCATTGTGTAGATTCTTGTTGACTATTCAAAAGCGTGTATCTGACACCCATTTGTCGAATAAATGAACTATGAACTGATTTTTCATCCCACCTATTCAATAAAGGACGACATGGTTCGCCGTACACCAAAAGGAGGTGTTTTCTACAAGAAACTTTTGGCGGGCAGTAATGAGGTTTTAGTCCTCTTTATAAGTGTGCCGCAATTATCTTCGCCGCGCACTTTTTGAATTTGGAATATGATAGTGTTCAGCGCCAAAGAAATAGAATTCAAATATTGTTAGTTGTTTTATTATTAGACACTACATATTATACAGGGTTATTTCTAATCAATTAGCATCCTTTTAGGAGGTTATTCTGTACATCAAAACTAACAACTTTTGTTCTGCGACTTTTGTCAAAACTAAAAAAAGAACTTGTTGTGCCATAGAAAAATATCGTTCACCCGCGACAAAATGTATGGAATAGCTGTTTTTTTTCAGGTCTGACAAAAGTCGCCGAACAAAAGTTGTTAGTTTTGATGTACAGAATAAGCCCCTCAAAGGATGCCAATTTATTAGAAATAACCGCGTATAATTATAATTATTTACATATTAATTTAATAATTTATTTTTAAATTGAGTATTAAACTAAATATTCTTTGAATTTTGAATCATCTACCTGACACCGAATGAATGGTGCCATTGTTATCGTTTTTAGGGTTCCGTACCCAAAGGGTGAAAACGGGACCCTATTACTAAGCTTCGATGTCCGTCTGTCCGTCTGTCTGTCACCGGGCTGTATCTCATGAACCGTGATAGCTAGGCAGCAAAAAATTTCACAAATGATGTATTTCTGTTGACGCTATAACAACAAATACTAAAAATAGAACAAAATAAATATTTAAGGGGGCTCCCATACAACAAACGTGATTTTTAGCATTTTTTTGATCGCTATTAATAACGGCAAGAGGATTGGGGCTCCCATACGGTACAACACGGAATTCGGTGGACCCGCGCTCGAAGGGTTCCGCCCTTCGTGGGTCCGACTCGCACTTGGCCGATTTTTTTTAAATATTTGTTTTTTTTTCAGGTTGGGCGTTATTCGTGACGTGCACTGGGGTGGCCCTTGTGTTCGTAAGTAGCGCCCTTTCTAAACCTGCTGATAAGGCAGCCAACAGTGATAAGGTGCAGTTTCAGATGGATGAGGGGAATAACCTCATTTGTTTGGCTTAGCGACCACTTGACCATTCTGCCTGAAATATACTCTCAGAACCTCCTAATAGAAATAGAAATAAACTTTATTGCGTTGCTGTGTACATACAATAAGATGATATAAGACATATAAAAGTTCCAACAGCCTGCCCATTTCGAGCGTACAATAATGCACTTATAAAAATAAAAGTTAATAATATACCTAATTAAAAAACCCCCTGACACAAAAATATTTGACAACAAACTTTCAATTGACAACCATTTTGGGCACATTTGTAGAATTTTGGTTCTTCCATCCCCACTTTAACCCACCATAACTCTTAAACGGTTCAATCGATTTTTATAAAACATAGCTAAGAACACTCTCGATTAAGTCTCCTTTCATCCAAAAAAAACTAAACTGAAATCGGTTCAGTGGTTCGGGCGCTATGATGCCACAGACAGACAGACACACAAACAGACACGTCAAACTTATAACACCCCTCTTTTTCGTCGGGGGTTAATTACCTAATGCATCAAATTATCTTAAGCAAAATGGCAAATAAGAGTAGGTATTATTAATTTATAAATTAGGTAAGCCAAAGGCAATTACTTTGTGATTTTCAAAGTATTCTTTGGTTGAGTAAAATACCTTTGAGATTAGCCAAGACTTCAGAGCTTTTTAAAGCTATTGCCTTCTAATATCTTTTCTCCTAGCATGGCAAAGAGACAAATAGCGTGTAGACTAATAAAAGTATACATATAAACAAATATACATGAATTTCTAGTAAGGTACAAATGTATTATAACTGAAAGAGATACTTACCAAGCTTATTAAAAGATAGGTTTATGTTTGCAAACAATAAAGCCCCATCGAAATTGAATTATTTGCTTGAAAGCTACGATGCCACAGACAGACATAGGCCGAATCATACAAATCGGCGGATGTAATAGAGGCTGGCTAGTAAAAGCTGATACCGAAAAAGCGCGGCAAATTTAAAAAATACCAGCATGGCAGCCCTAAACTGAGATGGGAATACTTTTTCTCACTCGCACGACGTAGTATTGTTACCATTACCGCGATTCTGATTCTTCCAAATATTTGGGGATTCGCCAAAATTATTTTTTACATTTCAAGCTTTTATTTGCCGAGTAGGTTTTTAATCACGTTAAATAATTTCTGTATTTTGATTACGTGATTATTATACTAAACTGAGGCTTTTGTGCATTGCCCTCTAAATGATTATCAACGCTTACCTACTTATCAGCTACTTCAATACTATGAAGATTATTGAAGAGCATTCTAGGATATACTATGAATCATTTTGTAGGCTTTAGTACATGACGTATATTTATAAAAATGTTTTTAATACAATGTCGCTTAGGTACTTTCCGCTATAAATACACAAATTTAAGGGTAAATCCGCGATAGTGGTATCACCGAGTGTTGCCATATAAAACGTTTGCGAAAAGTTCTAGTATCAACTTTCGCTAGCCAGACTCTCTAGTACATTATGATATAAGTGCTGTAATTTTCAAAGCGCACGTATGTCATACGACGTTTTATAACATATTTGCGAGGAAATTAATAAAACTCTGACTTTCTTAAACGAATAAATCTTTACTTGTCCACAAATTAGCGATGCGCGCGCATCAACGTTTTTTTAGGCAAAGGTAAATTAATATTTTTGTGTTTTTGTTACAGATAAATGGTTGTAATTTATTGTCAAAATTAATTTAATTAAAGAATTAAATGTTTATTTATTATATTTTATCTTCCAAAGTTAATTTTATTCATAAAATATTGATCGCTTTTCTGACATAAAAACTTTTTGCTAAGATTTTAAAAAGTATCGTTCACTCGTGCGTTTTACATTACAAGAACGTAATGAAATACATTACGATATTATAATTATAATCATGACATTATAATTATAATCATGAATTTCATATACAATGTATATGACATTGAAGTGTTCTGTATGTATGAAACATATTATTGCTATTTGTATTTAAAATTTGACTTGTAACAGTGGTGTTATCAATAAATGACTATGACTACATTATGACTATGATATTGAAACTGGTGTAATTACAGCCACTTTACGAGCAAATCCTTACATAGTATAAAATAAAGTCGCTATTTTTGTCTGTTTGTCTGTATGCTTAAGTCTTTAAAACTACGCAACGGATTTTGATGCGGTTTTTTTTAATGGATAGAGTGATTCAAGAGGAAGGTTTATATGTATAATACACCTGTGCGAAGCCGGGGCGGGTCGTCTAGTATGTTATAAAGTAAAATACACACTGAGCAATATACTACTTAATAATAGCACTCACACAAAGCTGCGCGTTGATTGGATATTGCGTATCTTGTAGCTAACTTCACATCCGCCAACTTGTATGATTCGGCCTGTACTGCTCTCGCCATATACTAATACATAACTATGCACATTGGTAGAAGTCATTGCACAAAAGTGTATTTTAGGGTCTCAATCAAGGCAGGAGAGGATAAATTGTATCGTTGCACAATATCACAATATTGACATTGTACTACAGATGCACATATCACGCCATTTTTAACCGACTTCAAGGAGGAGGTTCTATGTTCGTCTGTTTTTTTTTTTGTGTATGTTCATCGATATTTTTTTTTTTTTTTTTTTAATTTCGCCAAATTTAATAATTTCGCCAATTGTGAACCGAATCGAAAAATGCTTTTTTAGTTCGAAGGGGTATACTCCCGAGGTGGTCCCATTTAAATTTTAAAGAAATCGGCTGAGCCGTTTTTGAAAAGTCAACAATAATGTAATCGAAATATTCGAATTTTGTACACGATGGAAGGCGGTATTAACTTTTTCTGCGAAAAGTAATTATAATTTGAATTATTTAATACGTAGTTTACACGCTCTAAATGCTTACATCTCTTTTGGGGAGAGAAAAAGGTTCACAAGGAGCGCTCAAGTATTTTTGTAGAATAAAATATACCTATAATGTTGATATTTTTATATTCATAAGGCTTTTGCCGCCATCACCTAGGACAGCTAGTTTCATCATATTTCATCAAAATGTGCTTAGGAAATGTGAAATAATTGTTTTACAAAAAAGAATTAAGAATCTGAACCTGAATCTGACGAAACTTCCTAGTTTTAGTTAAATAAATTATTGAATAATTATTTTGTTATTAAAAAAATATATTTAAGGAAAAATATAAATTAAAAGTACCTAGCTATACTACGTACACACTTGGCCTTTGAAGCGCAAAAAAATTATATTGCTATCCTATTCTATTGTAAAGCTAAAAACTGAGACAGTAATATATTTTTTCTCTGTACTTGGATCCAGTGTGTTGCCATCTTAAAATAAAGTCATATAAATACGTATATACTTGATTATAAAAAATGTATTTTATTAGGCTTTTATTATTATACATAGTTTGACATCATCTTTGTTTAAAATCGAGAAGGATGTAGTCAAACGCAATCCTATTTAGAATAAGAAAAATAATTAGCGATAATTTGGCTTCAAAAATATATTTCTCATATTTCGTTTTATTCGCTAAATATTTATTTGTATACAGGGTTATTTCTAATCAAGTAGTCCCGCTTTCCGTGGTGTCTCCGTTCCGGTAACTGACAGCTTGGAACTATTAGGCGTTTCACTCTCATCGACTCTTAACTTTGGCTCTTACATAGAGTCAAAGGCCCAATTAGCTTCCAAAAAACTTGGTGTTCTCTCTAAGGTGAGACGGTATTTCACACCTGAGCAACTGCTTAGTCTGTATAAAGCTCAAGTCAGGTCGTGCATGGAATACTGCTCTCACCTTTGGGATGGCTCCGCCAAATATCAACTGGAGGCTCTGGAGTCGATTGAGAGGCGAGCCAAGAGGCTGATCGACAACGACACTCTGACTATGTCGCAGCTGCAAAGTCTCGAGCATCGACGTAAGGTAGCGTGTTTATCGGCCTTTTACCGGATCCTCTTCGGAGAGTGCGCCCAGGAGTTGCACAATCTGGTCCCACCTGCCCCTTTCTTCTATCGTACGGCTAGACAGACGCGACCAAAGCGCCACCCTTTTATGGTGGACATTCCGCGCATTAGAACCAAGCGTTTCGAATCCTCATTCCTCATACGAACAGCCAGAATGTGGAACGCTTTGCCTGGGTCTGTCTTCCCGCTAAAGTACAATGTGGGCGTCTTCAAATCCCGAGTAAATAGGTATCTTCTAGGTAAGCGTGCTACAACCTAGACCGCATATCTGCTTAACATCAGGCAGTATGTGGTCAAACGCAAACCTATTCAGAATAAAAAAAAACAATAAGCATCCTTTTAGGGGCTTATTCTGTACATCAAAACTAACAACTTTTGTTCTGTGACTTTTGCCAGAACTGAAAAAAAAATCAACTGTTCCATACATTTTGTCGAGGGTGAACGATATTTTCTATGGAACAACAACTTTTTTGCGTTTTGACAAAAGTCGCAGAACAAAAGTAGTTAGTTTTGATGTACAGAATAAGCCCCTAAAAGGATGCTTATTGATTAGAAATAACCCTGTATAAATACAGGATTATGCAGAACTAGTTTACTGAGCCGGAAAGGAGGTGATTCATACCATCATTTTGAACAAGTTTTACTTTTTGGTATTTTAGGAAAAGAAAAGTGCTGTTTCTTACATTTTGTCGATTCAGAGTTGTAATTTTGTATAAAACAGTTTTTTTATCAAATTCCGTGTTGGCCCCATAGTAAAAGTTGTTCATAACAATAGTCTGAATTACTCTCTTTCGGCTTTGTACAGGGAAAGCAAATAACCCTGTTTAACGCCCTTGAATATTATGTCACAAAATGAAAATCAAAGAAAATATATTTTGTAATACTCATTTTCACAAGTTTATATAAAATACCTATTTATTAGATTTTTATCATGGTTCTCACATGTATTGATGTAATGATGTCGATTTTATTATACCACTTTCTATACTTAATTAAATTTGACAGTTCTAAAACATTTGACATCCTTTTCCCTCATAATGAAGCAAAAAAGATGGATTTTGTATTTGAACTAATTTAGTTTTGCTTAGTGACTGGAATTGACACCGCTATCTTATAAATATAATAAATAATAAGTGAAAATGTATATTTTAGGTACCTACTTCATAAAAATATAAGTATTACAGCACGGGTAGCACGGCAAAGGGAGAAAACCATTTTATCCATTTTAAATGTCAGTTGTCATTGTCAATCCATACTTTATTTTCTCTTTGAAGGGATATAATGGTGGAGAGAGAATTTGTCCCTTTGCCATGCTACCAGAGCTGAAATTGGTTCTTAGATCTACCAAATATATATAACACTGACTTGTAATTGTTATACAAGGTTATTGGTAATCAGTAAGCATCCTTTTAGGGGTTTATTTTGTACATCAAACCTAACAATTTTAGTTAACTGTTTTTAAAACTCAAAAAAAAATCTTCCACAGAAGAACATTGTTTACCCGCGACAAAATGTATGGAACAGCTGTTTTTTATTTTTAGTTTTGACCAAAGTCGCAGAACAAAAGTTGTTAGTTTTGGTGTACAGAATAAGTCCCTAAAAAATAAGATATTTTTATTTCCAATAAAATTTAAAAATTAGGGTACAGAGCAAACTTTAAAATTTTAAACTTAAATCTAAATTTATATATAACAAAACGAATTACATTATAATTTATATTAATGATTTGTAGCGGTTATGAACTGAAATTGATATAGTCTGTAACTTATCAGTGGGCTCCAAATTAGGCTAAGCCTGTATCTTGGATGCCAATGGATGCATAAATAATTACTTAATTTATAGTTTAAAAAACCCCCGACACATTGACAACCATTTTGAGCACATTTGTAGAATTTTGGTTTTTCCATCCCCACTTTAACCCACCATAACTCTTAAACGGCTCAATCGATTTTTATAAAACATAGCTAAGAACACTCTCGATTAAGTCTCCTTTCATCCAAAAAAAACTAAACTGAAATCGGTTCAGTGGTTCGGGCGCTATGATGCCACAGACAGACAGACAGACAGACAAACAGACACGTCAAACTTATAACACCCTTCTTTTGCGTCGGGGGTTAAAAAGGATGCTAATTGATTACTAATAACCTTGTATATTAACTAAGAAGATTTAGTCCAGTTTTGTATGATTTTCGTGATTATCTTCACTATACAGGGTTACCCAGAACTATTGTACTAAGCCGAAAAGGGGTGATACAAACCAACCAACAACGTTTACTACCGGGCCAACACAAAATTCGACAAAAAAATCAGCTGCTTCATACGTTTTGTCGATTCCTCGTACTGTACCAGCCTTTTTAATAGTCCACTGCAGGACGTAGACCTACCCACGAAATGTGATTGGGCCATATTCTCCACGCTGGCCCAGTGCGGGTTGGTAATTCACACACGCCATCAAAGTTCTTCTACGGACGTATGCAGGTTGCCTCACGACGTTTTCCTTCACCGAAAAGCCAGTGGTGTTAGATTCCGTACATAAATTCCTAAGAATTCATTGGTACGGGTCCGGGATTTGAACCCACGACCCCATGATTGTGAGGTGGGTGTCATTACCACTAGACAACCAATCAATCACCCTTCGTGGGTAGGCCTACGTCCTGCAGTGGACTATTGAAGGGCTGATATGGTGTGAAATCCGAGTCGATTCCGAGTAGCAATTTTGTATTGGACAGCTGTTTTTATTTCCGGTTGGCCCATAGTAAAAGTTTTTCATTATTATTATGGTCTTAGGCACCCACTTGGGGCTTAGTACAGGGTAAGCAGATAACCCTGTATTAAAAGTGTTTTTATCTACACTAATGTTGTAACATTCTACTTATGTTTCCAATACTTGACTTATAATGACTACTCTTATAGCGCAGACAACAAAACACTCAATTTAAGCAATTTCACATGATTTTATAATATCCACATCGATATCGTAAAATCTCATTATAACATCGCGCGCTTGCTCCAGATTGGCCCTGCGCTGCGCGCGCAGCTGCGCTCTCATTGGTTAGATTTTAATGGTGCCAAGTTCACTGTGACAATACACGTACGCGTGAATTTAATGTTTCGCAATGTTTTTTTTTTTTTTTAATTAGTGAAGATAAAGTAGTGTATGCAACTGCATATAACACGGGTATTAAAACACTCGTTACGATTATGAAACTCGCTGCGCTCGTTTCATAAACTCACACTGGTGTTTTAATACCCTTCATTATATGACAGTTGCATAAACTACTATTTTTTTGTATTTTTAAAGCAAAAGACTGCCAAAAGTATTCCCGTGTTGTCCAAATTCAAAATTGTTCAGTATTATTTTCATTGAGTGTGCGCAAGTTCTTATGATCGCAGTTTTATATTGTATGTGACTTTAAATGTTGATCGCAGACGAGCGTGTGTTTACAGCCACAAACGCTGACGCTTTTAGAAGTGACAACTATACAGCCGCGTGTCCAAATTTACGGAAACTAGCTGACCCGGCGAACTTCTTGCAGTAGTTTTTTCGTGAATTTTATTGTATTTTTTAATTAAATAAAGCTCAGTGGTGTGGAGACAGCCACTCACCTTGAGGCTCCTCGTGCTGAGGTAGCTGTTTCTGCTTCTCGGGTCTGTGTGTAGTTTTTTTTTGTCGCCTCGCTTGCTCACAAATTCCATAGATCGAGGGTTTTCTTCAGCAACAAATGTAACTCCAGAAACATACCTTAAATACCATTGAAATAGATTAACATTACCTGTTTTGTTAAAATGATTATTGTAACAATGTTCTGCTCATGTGTTATATGGATAATAAAAAATGTTTATGTTTAAACACTAAAACCGCGTGCGCGGATGCGGGAAGAAAACCTCCGCTCTCGTAGATACTCAGTTCACACCAGGGACGCGTCGGCCCTTCACGGTATCGGACGTTGAAGTGTTGCCAACACAACACAACGAACTCCTCTAGGTTTGTGGTCATACTACCAACACCATACTCAGAAAATAAGTTTGTCTATGTGTGGTCGCATGACATTACGAAGCGCATAAGGCGCGAATTCAAACTCAGGGAAAATACCGAGTGCTGTACGCATCACTCAGGTTATTCACGTTTAGTTTTAGTAGGAAACTGCTACTATAGTTTCGTTCGCATTTGGCGATCTGCATTGTATTTGTATGGGTAGGCCTATGCTTGCTTGCAGTGAGCTATTAAAAGGCCAGTACCGAGTAATAAAATACATCGGTGGCGGCGTTCTTGGCCGTTACGAAACGTTCGTTTGTGATCAAACTTAGAAAATAAGTATATCTATAGTCCGCGCCACACAACTCGGCGGATGGGAAGTTATGCGCAGAACGTTGCGCAAAAGGCATTATATAGTCAAACCGCTAAACTCAGACTTCGCCTGCGCGGTACAGGGGCGCCGGGGGAGACGACACAGGGGACTGAGACAGGCGCGGGCAGCGGGTCCCCGGCGCCCGCACCTGTCTCAGTCCTCTTTGTCGTCTACCCCCGCGCCCCCGTACCCGCGCAGGCGAAGTCTGAGTTTAGCGGTTTCACTATAGATATTTATATTTTGTAGTTTGTATGAATTGTGGTAATTATTTTGATGTATTTATTTAGACTGACATTTTATCATGATTAATTATTTTAGTTCCAATTTTACTTTTTTATTATTTATTATGTAATTGTACAATTTTATTTTATATTCTTAATTTTATTTTGACTATAGTATTACATATTGACAACCATTGTTTAAATACTAGTGAATTACTGTTCTATGTGGGCATATTTGCCTGAAATAAAGATATTTTGAATTTGAATTATAGACTCGCGTCGGGGCACACCCGCCCGCCAACCTCATGCCTTCCGCGCGCTCCCTACGCCCGTGCCAAGGAGCATATCAGGTTCTGGTCTGGTTGTTATGCTCCTTGGCCCGTGCACACCACATCGCCTCTTGCGTCGGAAATGTGAGCACATGCTCAATAATTAGCGAATCACGGCGAAGTGTCATCTGCGGCTAACTTCTCATCCGCCGACTTGTGTGGCGCGGACTGTACCTACGGAGTGATTGTAAATTCATTCGCTCTAGCTAGTAGGTACTACTCGTAGGTATGTAGTTGTGAACGTCGATATAACCAACTTTTACTATGGGGCCAATTAACTCCGAAGAAAATCAGCTATTTCATACATTTTGTAGAGGTTCGATGAACTTTTTGTAAAGAATCTTTTTTTGTCATTACCAGTATGTTATTAAAAATCCACTAAATAGTGTTTATAAAATGTTGTGTGTAGTTATTCATAGTAAATGTTTGACATATTGATGATAGAATTCCTTTAGAATGTAGCGAATAAGTTGTTATTTTACATGTATACCATTGTATTTGTATTTATATTATATACAAATTTATTTAAATATAAGATTGACTGAATTCTGTTTTTTATTTCCACAAAACTTAATTTGATAAACGTTTATTTTTTTAATGTAAACTAGCTGACCCGGCGAACTTCGTTTCACACAATATCTTCATAAATTATAGCCTATATGTTATTCTGATATATAAGCATTATTGTTGCAAAGTTTCATCTCAATCCGTTCAGTAGTTTTTGCGTGAAAGAGTAACAAACATCCATACATACTCACAAACTTTCAGTTTTATAATATTAGTAGGATAAGCTCGCGCTGGACTACCACTCGCCTGGGTTAATCCAGGTTTACACGTAACCTGAAACTACAGCTGTTTCCGTATGGCTCTATACATTTTTGCACAGCGCCCCTGGCGGAAACGAGGAAGAACTAACCAAAATGTATGGAGCCACACGCGAACGCGAAAGTTTAAGTTAACTAAGTAAGTAAAACCTGGACTTAGGGCTCTGAGGCGACGTTGTGGTCGAAGATGGAGTACGAAAAAGGATTCACGTCATCGAATTTCTTCTACGGATGTATGCAGGTTGTCTCCTGTTTTTCTTCACCGAAAAGCCAGTGTCGTGAAATTCCGTACATAAGTTACAAATAATTCATTGGTACGGCACCGGGATTTGAATCTTGAACCCACGACCTCACGATTGAAAGGCGGGATGTTACTACCACTAGACCACCACGGCACAGAACTGAGTAGTTTTTAAATATTTCGAAAACCGTATCATTGGAAGAGTTTGTGCAAAAAGAGAACCGTCGTGGCGTTACGGTGAACTAACAATAAGATTTTAATCAGCAGCCAAGGTACCGACTACTTGGTAGACGCGAGTACTGATGAAAACCGAATTGGTGTCTACCTAGTATCAAACAGTTGTACTAGCAATGACAGAGCAGTGTTGACAACGTAACAAAATTAGTAAAATGGCACACGGGCGACCTCACCTACGACGCTTCTCTTTTTACCCGACTGCGCGACGCAGAGGAGTGATAATGTGTTTAATTATCAGCCTGTGTATGTATGTATGTTATAGAAAAATTAGATTGGCTATCAAATAATGGATCTCGACTGTTCAGTTGTTTTGTTCCATTGTCCATGTGCTTGTTTTTTTTCCAGTTTTTTTGTTAAGTAACTACGTATCTAACAAAAAAACTGAAAATAAAAAAAAGGTTCACTTTTTTTCGCAGTCGGGTTTTTGATTTTTAGGGTTCCGTACCCAAAGGGTAAAAACGGGACCCTGTTACTAAGACTCCGCTGTCCGTCTGTTTAATTTATTTTTTATTGCACAATTTTATTCATTTTGGTACCTTTAGAGCGCTTGTTCACGATATTTTGTTTCACCGGCCAACGAACCGTTTTTAGGGTTCCGTACCCAAAGGGTAAAGACGGGACCCTATTACTAAGACTGCGATGTCCGTCTGTCTGTCTGTCCGTCTGTCACCGGGCTGTATCTCATGAACCATGATAGCTAGGCAGCTGAAATTTTTACAGATGATGTTTTCTGTTGCCGCTATAACAACAAATACTAAAAACAAAATAAAATAATTATTTAAGGGGGGCTCCCATGCAACAAACCGGAATTTTTAGACGTTTTTCGCTCTATATTAATAATGGTACCAGGTAGATGCTTGAAATTTTCACAGAATATTTAGTTTTATGTCCACTTCAATAATAAATAATAAAATTAAAATAAAATAAATATTTAAGGGGGCTCCCATACAGTACGGAACCCTCCGTGCGCGAGTCCGACTCGTACTTGGCCGATTATTTCCACTAGATTCGCGGTGGCGTATAGTTAATAATGAACGTGTGTTGACGCACCAGACATCCATCTGGCGAAAAACGTAGGTAAGCATTAAGCGTTCTTGCAGTTTTATTCCACTAAAACTACTTTTAAAAAAAACACAAAAAACCACACAAACCTATAAAAACTACTTGACGAGTCTAACTATTAAAATTAAAAAAAGTTAACTAGGTCAGTCAATTCGTTATTAATAGATATCGGATTATATATGTATGTATTTACATGTTACCTACCAGCCCTTTTAATAGTCCACTGCAGGACGTAGGCCTACCCATGAAGGGTGATTTGCATGTTTGCATAAGATGCAAAATGCATGTCACTATCACTATATAGTACCTACCTAGGTATAAAACAAAGTCGCTTTCCGCTGTCTGTCCTTATGTATGTTTACCTATATCTTGAAAACTACGCAACGGATTTTGATGCAATTTTTTTTAATACTTAGATAGAGCGATTCAAGAGGAAGGTTTATAGGTATGTAAGTATAATACACCTGTGCAAAGCCGGGGCGGGTCGCTAGTATATTATGATCCTTTTTTATAGCGTTACCTAGGGTATTGCATATTTTGATACTTTTGACGTGACAACGTCTTATAATTCGATAGAGCCGGCTGCACGCACGAAACGAAAAAACATGACTCATGCGGCGTTACCTCGCTCTGAGGCGTTCCATGTAAGGCTTGAAGTGCAAGCGAGAGCGCGGAACGAGCGAGACAAAGAAGCACAATCGGAAGACGTTGTCACGTTCAACTATCGTCAGTAAACCGACTTTACAGACAACCATTTTTTTCATTGATTAATTAATCCGATGTCTAGTTATGAAGATGACTGTTTAGAGTAAGTATTTTTTTACAAAAGGTATTGTACAAGTAACTATCCGAAATTTTCAAAATGTTAATTCACTCTAATTGTTTGAAAAAGAAATATTACTCCAGAATTAAATGCTCAAGCGATTACACTAAATTATAAAATATTTAAAATGAGATTTATGGACACATTACGTACGAATCAAAGATCCTTCTATCAATCAAAAAAGGATTTATAACTAATCTCAAAATAGTACAAAAGTACACGCGATTTTTTCATCAAAAACCTTTATTTTTACGTCGTTAAGGTCGAAAATATAACCGTGAGCGTAAAGATAGGTATTTTTTCGACAGGTTAGTATAAATCAATCAAAGAAATGGTAACTGATTACAGAGTATCAAACAGAATTGTTCAAACTAACTTATTCTTCAAAAACGGCGAAATGTTTGAACTAAAAATTGCTCTACCAATTTATAGTCGAAACTTGAATAATGCTATAGTAGCGCTCTTGTTGTGATTTTTAGATAACTTTGTAAGTCATGCCTGGAGGCGTTTGGTTCGATACCAAGGAATCCATCAAATGCTTTTTATTTCTACTTTCTTGATTTACAAATTGGTATTTTTAGGATTTGAGGAATGTTGAAGCTTGATTCAGTAAAAAATGTGGTTTATGTGTGAAAATCGACCGATTCTTGTAGGTATGGGTAGGTTGGGACCTACTTACGCACCTATTGATGTACTTACCTAATACCTACAATTGAGATGGGCAACGGCTAATACGAGTACATATTTAGACCAGTGCAGAAGCCATGGAAAATGGTAAACAGTGAAAATAAAATATAAAAATTAGGAGAAAAGTAGGAGTAAGATGAAAAAGTAGGAGAATGTAGCAAAAATTATCGGAAAAATAAATTACGGGCGATCTGCTTATATTCCCTTCAATAATAAATAATAAAATTAAAATAAAATATATATTTAAGGGGGGCTCCCATACAGTACGGAACCCTCCGTGCTCGAGTCCGACTCGTACTTGGCCGATTTTTTTTAGTTTTGACAACTCATATTCTCAAGTTGCAGAACAAAAGTTGTTAGTTTTGATGTACAGAATAAGCCCCTAAAAGGATGCTAATTGATTAGAAATCGTTCGTTCGTTCGTTTCAGCCTTAGGATGTCCACTGCTGGACATAGGTCTCCCCTAAAAATCTCTAATAAGACCGGTAGGTAGCGGCTTGCATCCAGCGCGATCCTGCGGTCTTAAAGAGGTCGTCCGTCCACCTTGTGGGTAGACGTCCTACGCTGCGCTTGCCGGATTAGGAATAACCCTGTATAATTATTAACCCAAAAAATTAAAATATTTTTATAAGGCAGTAGTTTTGTAAGGATTTGCTGTTATTCAACAAAATCGCGAGTGAAGCCGCGGGCAGAAGCTAGTACACAATAAATCTCATACAACACGAAGGCAGTACATTCTGTACAACTTTTCATTTTGGTGCGCTCGCGCTCGCGTGTCGACCAATCGCGTGCCAGCGCCCGCGGCCCGCCACGATTCCATGTTTGAAATCTTATATCCTAATGTCGTGTTCGTTTTTTGAATTGTGTTCTTATGTATGAGAGGGTGACGTCATAGTGTAGAGGGAGAAGTACATCCTTAGTTAGGCTTTTGTATATAGATGTTCGGTCATCAGCTTTTTAATAGTCCAATATAGAATATTAGTAGGCTACAACTTCGAAGAACTATGGGAACGATACCACCACGCTGGTCTAGTTACGGGTTAGTAGATTCTTACAGTAACTACGCTATCGGATTTTATCTTTTTCAGACCTAAGAAGAATTCCTCTCGACGAAAAGTCAGTGGTAAGTAACTATAGGTAAACACTACTTAGACGTTAATACCTATACTGTATTGTGTCAGCTTTTTAATAGTCCACTGCAGGACATAGGCCTACCCATATCCACCACGATGACCCAGTGCGGGCTGGTGGATTCACATACGCCATCGAATTTCTTCTACGGACGTATGCAGGTTGCCTCACCATGTTTTCCTTCACCGAAAAGTCAGTAGTGTTAAATTGGTACATAAATTCCAAAGA
The DNA here is from genome assembly GCA_964007245.1 of Hypomecis atomaria. Taxonomy (NCBI): domain Eukaryota; kingdom Metazoa; phylum Arthropoda; class Insecta; order Lepidoptera; family Geometridae; genus Hypomecis; species Hypomecis atomaria. The sequence continues at coordinate 13,270,184 of OZ023308.1, read as the reverse complement.
CCTCATTGGTACGGGACCGAGATTTGAACCCAACCCAACCAACCCACTGAGGACTACCACCAGGGTTTTGGCTCGGACACTTTTTTTGCACGATTGTGACTCTTTAAATATTTGCTCGAAGCATAATGACGAAGATTGACAGACTCAGAGTTCATTTCAACCGCTGGATCGCAATGAATTAAAACGCTTCTAACCATTCTTATAGATCCACAAGGAAGGTCTATGTCCAGCAGTGGACGTTCTACGCCTGAAATGATGGTGATGTCTATCCGTGAACTTCTTCTTCTTCATTTATGTTATGGCGTCTCATTGTTGTGCATTTGCCAGTGTCAAGTATTAAGTTTTATTATTTTTTGATAATATTTTATCGAAATAGTCACTGTCGTAATGACGTCATAGTCCAATAAAGTCGCGGTCAAGTACAAACATAATCCAAGTCATAGATTAGTAAAGCAGTGGAGACTGCAAGAGGCTTCTATGGAGTTTTGGTAACAACTGATAGGTACCTACGTCCCATTAAATAAGTTTAGCGATCACTTATCCACACTCATGCACGTAAATCAGCTTATACATAATCAACGAAATATCATAATTTTTCACTAATTATCACTAATAAAAGTAAGTAAGTTCGTATAGGCCGGGCGACTAGCCTTGGTGTGAGAGTTTTTAGGCCGCCTGAAGGCCTCTGACATGGCTAAACGGTTAAACAACCGGGACCTACAATTTAACGTGTCATCCGAGCCACTGATAATATTAAAAGTTTAACAAAATAATCCTGATTTTTCCATGTTCCCGCCAAAACTCATTTGGCGAACTTCATTCATACATCAGATTTGGCTCAGCCTTTCTCTACCTGTAGTAATTGCGGCAGAGTTCTCGAACCTTCACTTTCGTAACCTATATTTTTGGCGCGTGCTTTATCTTGTGGGGTGCCCAAATATACTGAAAAAAAACTTTTTTTTTCGCAAAAAAATAGCATGACCGACTTCACCCGTGTACAGAATTCGCGAATATTTCGCACGGATCGATGTTACATTTTTCACATTATTGTTGATTTATCAAAATTGGCTCAGCCGATTTCAATAAAATTTTAATGGGACTAAATTCAAAGTGTATTCTTTCTAATAAAAAAAGAATTATTGAAATCGGACGAATACGAAAAAAGTTATGCGTGGTTATACATAAAAAATTTATACGCGTTGAATTGAGTACCTCCTCCGGTTTGGTTCGTCGGTCAAAAAACTTTTCCGATTTAAACTGTTATCTTGGATATTTATTGTGATAACTGAATTTAATAGTCCACTGTAGGACGTAGGCCTACCTATTAAGGGTGATTGGGTCATATCCACCACGCTGGCCCAGTGCGGGATGGTGGATTTAGATACGCCATCGAATTTCTTATAATTTTATAACTCATAATTAATAATCTTTATTTGCTTATGGGTGTTTACAGTGTAATAAAATGTTATATACAATATTTATGATCGCCATATTCCACCTTTCGGCGTGCAAATGTGCTTCAATAATCTTCTTGGACGGCAGGTTGCCAAACGATGTTTTCCTTCACCGAAAAGCCAGTGGTGTGTAATTCCAAAATTTCGAAGAACCCATTGGTAGGTACTGGACCGGGATTTAAACCCACGCGCTCACGATTGTAAGGCGGATGTTGCTACCACTATACCACCACGGCCTGTATTGTAATAATATATATGTAAAAAAATGTGACCGCAGGTCGTCGTGTCCGCTTGTCGTGAAAAAAAAAGTTCCTATGAGACAAGACAAGACAAGACTCTTAATTTACAACCACAATTTAAAAATAAAAAATATTTTCACTTAAACGACAAAAAAAAACAAATATGATTATAAATTGTCGGCTTTATCACCCATGGCGATTTCTTCCAGAACACACAGACAGCACAAAATTAAAAATATCACGCTGGGGAAGCCGCGAGCAAAAGCTAGCTGTACTCTATTATATGACTTTAATGTAATGAGCTATTTAAGATCTATAGAGAGGGCTATGCTCGGCGTCTCTCTGCGAGATCGAATCAGACATGAGGAGATCCGTAGAAGAACCAAAGTTACCGATATAGCCTAGAGGATTGGAAAGCTCAAATGGCAGTGGTCAGGGCACATAGCGTAGAAGAATGATGACCGATGGGGTCGAAAAGCTCTCGAGTGGAGACCACGTATCGGCACGCGCAGCGTAGGACGTCCACCCACAAGATGGACAGAGATCGCAAGATCGAGCTGGATGCATCTACCAACTGGTTTTATTGGAGACCTTCGGGGGAGGCCTTCGAGCAAATATCTGTAGAGTAACAATCATGCAAAAAAAGTGTCCGAACCAAGACCCTATAGTATAGTGAGCAGGCTTTTTAGTTAGTCGTAAGGCGATTGCAAGCCGACTACAACGCCGCGCGATGCCAAAGTGCTCGTTTACAAGCACTAATTAGGTGACATACTCGTAACGTCGAGATTCGAGGAAACGGGTCATTGTGAATTATTCAATGTAAATATCCAAGTATCATATCATATGTATATCACACTGAAGTATGACGGCGCTCGGACATTTTTTTACTACTTTCATTTAGGGACTGTGGCTCTGTATAAATCTCACAACACAGGACCACCCTAGTGTGAGATTTAGGGTTCCACTCTGGAAGTTTGTAAATTTAATCTAAGTACCTACTAACACTACCTTAAGAATTATCAACCTTTACTAACTCCAAACCATGTATTTTATATGAGCAAAAAATAAACGTTATTATTATTATATATTTGCTCGAAGGGGGAGGCCTATGTCCAGCAGTGGACGTCATATGGCTGATGTATGGATAATATACCTACCTAATTTTAATGACGACATGCGACTCCAATAACTAAACATTAGACGTAAAGTCCCCCTTCCCACCCCCGACGGGTCCCCCTACCACCGTGGGAACGTCGGGAATCGAACCCAGTAATCAACCAATCGTGCCACAATTATATACTTACAGACAGACGGGAATACCTACTCTATATGAATGTGGGTGGAACAGGACGGCAGGTATGTGTGTTACATTTCTACATTTCGAATGTTATTTATTGAGTAAGTAATAAGTACTGTATCAGCCTTTTATAGTCCACTGCAGGACGTAAGCCTACCCACGAAGGGTGATTGGGCCATATCCACCACACTGGCCCAGTGCGGGTTGGTGGATTCACATACGCCATCGAATTTCTTCTACGGACGAATGCAGGTTGCCTCGCGATGTTTTCCTTCTTCGAAAAGCTAATGGTGTTAAATTCCGTACGTAAATTCCGAAGAACTGATTGGTAAGGGACCAGGACTTGAACCCACGACCTCATGATTGTAAGGCGGGGGTCACTACCACTAGACCACCACAGCTGTTCCTGTAAGATCGATAGTAAACGATCTGTATCAAGAGCGAACCTGCGGATTTAAATCGCCCATCTTCTTTGGCTACATTTGGCCACCAACTCGCCTGATGGAAAGCGAAGTTGTTGGAGTATGTAGACCTAGACGATACCTGTTCACTCTTGACTTGAAGATATCCAAATTGTAATTGTCAGTAAACAATGACGGAGGCAGGGCATTCCAAACACTGGCAGTCCGCATTGTGAAAGAAGAAGCGAATCGCTTAGTACGAGCAGGTGGTACGTCGACTATGTAGGGATATTATGCGACATCCAGACAATATTCACCTAAGCAGTCGGTGAACGTTCTACACTGCACTTGCCGGTACTAGTCTCCTTTCGAGAACTTTACAGCTCCATCGGCCATCAGGTTTTCCGCACTATATGCCTGTCCATTGCCTATAGGGGTAACAATAAGTATTTTCATGTACGGATCTCCTCATTTTTGAGGAGTTTAAGTTACTAAAAGTAAGTAAGTTTGTATAGGCCGGGTAGCCTGGTGACTGAGTTATTGTGTTTTTTTTAGATTTTCAATTTATTTTATTCAATCTCGCAAACTCTGAGCATAGTCCTCTCCATAGCTCATTGAGCTACTTCAAGCGTGCTTATTCCTGGAGCCTACACTGATAAGCTATTTGGGGGCTAAGAATTCATATATGACGTCATCTACTGCTGATTTATCGTCAACCCCCAAATCTTCTTACGTCTTCATCTGACTAGTGGGGTGGAATGAAATGAAATGGACTCCTTCGTCATCACCATTACTATATTTGCCGATTACATAAATAAATTACATTTTGGTGGACGTGATATTACTAGAAGCCGTAGTGGTCTCGTGGTAATGACACCCGCCTCACAATAGTGGGGGTCGTGGGTTCAAATCCCGGACCCGTACCAATGAATTCTTAGGGATTTATGTACGGAATCTAATACCACTGGCTTTTTGGTGAAGGAAAACATCGTGAGGTTGCCTCACGATGTTTTCCGTACGTCCGTAGAAGAAATTCGATGGCGTGTGTGAATCCACTAACCTGCACTGGGCCAGCGTGGTGGATATGGCCCAATCACACCCTTCGTGGATAGGCCTATGTCCTGCAGTGAACTATAAAAAAAGGCTGTTACAGTTTACAGTAGCAGTTATTATTTGCGCGGCTTGGGGACAACGGTCTATAGGTATGTGCTCGTGCTCTACATCACAAAACATTGTCAGTTTTCTGTGGCACATACCGCCACAGCCACATTCATTATGAGAACTTAAGTAATACCTAAAAATCGGCTAAGTGCGAGTTGGGCTTGCGCACGAAGGGTTCCTTACCGTATGGGAGCCCTTAAGCCCCATTTTAAGCATCTACTTGTTGCCAATATTAATATCGAGCAAAAGACGGCAAAAAAACGGTTTGTTGTGTGGGAGCCCCCTTTAAATATTTATTTTATTATTTTTTAAGTATTTTTTAGTTATAGCGACAACAGAAATCCACAATTTTTGAAAATTTCAGCTTTCTAGCTATCACGGTTCACGAGATACAGCCCGGTAACAGACGGACGGACAGCGGAGTCTGTGTTATAGGATCCTGTTTTTACCCTTTGTGTACGGAACCCTAAAAAGGCAAGCAACCATGTAGACGTAACCATAATAAAATACCTAAAAACCATGCAAGTTTCCGTAGTAAAATACCTACCACTTACGCTGGCCATCCGTCCGAGCCTACCTATGTATTATCTAGTCACTGAAAAATCGGACAAATGACTAGCTTCGTCGGTAAAGCAGGCATTTAACCACTTACCGACTTCTGCTGCCTGCTCTATGAATATTGAATCTTGTAATGAGGGTATGAACAAGATTTTAAAAAGAATGCTTTTTATTTTTTGCTACATAGGGAGGGTAGGTACTTAGGTAACATGGATGTACTTATTTTAGAGCTCTTGTTATCCTGTGGATTTCTACCTAGTCGGAGGAAGTCCTATGATGCGTTTGCCGGTACACATTTAATGTTATTTTATCTACACTAATGTTGTAACATTCTACTTATGTTTCCAATATTTGACTTATAATGACTACTGTTATAGCACAGACAACAAAACACTCAATTTAAGCAATTTCAAATGATGTTATAATATCCACATCGATATCGTAAAATCTCATTATAACATCGATAAAACGCGACCAATTAACCTGGCGAGCCTTATGTCAAAATCCACATACAAGTTGTATAAAATTTTAATACTAGGCTGGCTTTTGAAAACAGTTGGGTTATACGTGAAAACTTCGTCGAAACTACTAAACTTACATACACAAAACTCTTTGGTAAGATCTTGTGCCAATGAAATAAAAAAAGAACAGCGCGCGCTCGCTCCTGATTGACCAATGAGAGCGCAGCTGCGCGCGCAGTCATTGGTTAGTTTTTAATGGCGCCAAGTTCACTGTGACAATACAACTACGTACGCGTAAATTTAATGTTTCGCAATATGTTTTTATTTTTTATTTTTATTAGTGAAGATAAAGTAGTGTATGCAACTGCATATAACACGGGTATTAAAACACGAGTGTGTTTATGAAACGACCGCAGCGAGTTTCATAATAGTAACGAGTGTTTCATTATATGACAGTTGCATAAACTACTATTATGGCCAATAAATATTTCTTATTCTTATTCACGTGGTCTGCATTCCAGGACTTATATAGGTATTATTTATTGAGACAAAACAAAATTAAACAAAACTACAGCATGTACTATAATTCTTATAAGAATAGGCACTAAAAACATTTTTTTTTCAAATAAATAAATAAATATTTTGAGGACATCTTACACACAGCCTCATTAGGTATTAGCCTAATCTATAGTTCGGCCGTTCAGAGAATGCGTTCCTGACACGTCATCTTGAAAAAATGTTTTGGCCGATATCTCGGAAACTATGTACTTAAGGGCAAAAAAAAAAAAAGATCATTATTGTAGAAAATAAAATTTCGCATCTACCTGTTACCATTGTTAACATAGAGCGAAAAACGTCTAAAAATTCAGGTTTGTTGTATGGGAGCCCCCCTAAATATTTATTTTATTTTTAGTATTTGTTGTTGTAGTGGCAACAGAAATACATCATCTGTGAAAATTTCAGCTGCCTAGCTAATATGGTTCATGAGATACAGCCCGGTGACAGTCAGACAGACGGACATCGAAGTCTTAGTAATAGGGTCCCGTTTTTCCCTTTGGGTACGAAACCCTAAAAAGTATGAGTATATGAGCATAAAAGCTCTCTCAAAGCTGTACGAACCCAGCCTATACGAACTTGCGAGTTTGCTTTGATATCAAAATGTTTTATAACAATGAAACAGAACAATCAAGCCATCACTGGCCAGTAGGTATAAATCAAAATCACCTCAAGCCAGTGCGGTGCAGGTTCGAATCCCGTAATAGCAGCCCGCGGCCTGCATTATAGCCAATTATCCACATTTCGAGAAAACCGCCATTTTTGTTTTAACGATTTTAGATCTTTCTTTATTTGAAAATTGGGGTCTGAGATTTTGACTTCGCTAGACGATTGATGTCTTTTTACACGACTGCTTAAAATAATCGGCCAAGTGCAAGTCGGACTCGCGCATGAAGGGTTCCATACCGTATGACCGTATGGAAGCCCCCTTCTTATAGTTTATTTTAGTTATTTATTTTAAAGGGAATATAAAATTTAATATTGAATATTTCAAGCATTTTCCGGTTGCCATTATTAATATCGCGCAAAAAAATCACGTTTGTCGTATAAAAAATTCAGGTATGTTGTATAGGAGCCCTCCTAAATTATTTATTATTTTCTGTTTTTCGTATTTGTTGTTATAGCGACAACGGAAATACGTCACCCGTGAAAATTTCATTGTTCTATCTATCACCGTTCATGAGATACAGCCTGGTGACAGACAGACAGACGAACATCGGAGTCTTAGTAATTTAATAGGGTGAAATGATTTTAATTTTATAGTGCACCCCACACTAGGTTTATCTCAGTTACTTTTAAAAATAACTCTTTAATTTAATAGGGTCCCGTTTTTACTCTTTGGGTACGGAACCCGAAAAGTAAAGGTTATATGGCTGTTTTTTTTTTAATTTAATTCGTCATCGTCTTTTCAGCTATAGGACTGTGCTACTGCTGGTCATAGGCCTACAGGTCTCCATTAAGGCTAGTTGTGTGGCTTGAATTCAGCTCGATCCTGCTGTCTTAATACGGTCATTGGTCTATCTTGTGTATGTGTGTCCTACGTTATGCTTGCCGGTACGTGGTCTCTAATCGAGAACCTTTTGACCCCATTGAACATCAGTTCTTCGTAATACAAAAACATACAGGACTATTACATCTAGATCATGGTGCTTTCTTAGAAAGATGACGCATTTATTCTAAGTTAGTATACCTCTATAAGTAATTGATGTTTGTTTTGATGCAGTTGTCAATGTGAAGCCTAATTAATAAAAAGAATGGTTTGACTTAAATGTCAGAGTCCTCTATTTAAGTTGTAATTATTAGGTCCGTGGTTATTATGAGTTCCAGGGTGCAAATCCCGTCGTACCTACTGAGTTGACGACCCTACTAGCACAGTCGGATGTAATTCTATTTTTAAAAGTTTGACTAGACTTATTTTCTATTTACTTACTAGCGGTCCCGGTGAACTTCATCTCACCATCTGTCAAGTGTCAATGACATTTTGTCCATGCCGGAAAATTTTGTATGGGAAAATGAAATCCATGTTGTTGTTATTTTTCTCGCAACTGTTATAAAATTTCTCACCGTTTAAACCTTCCCATAACTTCCACAAAAATTTCAAAACCAAAATGTGCCAAATCGGTTTAGCCGTTCTCGAGTTTTAGCGAGACTAACAACCACGATTCATTTTTATATATATAGATAGAAGATAGATAGATATATTTCTCATACGAACTTATTTTCTTAATACAATAGAATTAACGATGTCTTTACTTTCTAAATCAAAATAAAGCTCCATGAGAACAAAACCTGCTTTTTAGGGTTCCGCACGCAATGGTTGAAAATGAAAAGGGTAGGTATTTACCCTATTGCTGACAGTAAGTATAGGTACAATGTATCGTCTGTCTCTGTCTGTTTTACATTTGAACTGTGATATCGATTCGTTGTTATCTACAGTAAAGTTATTACTATTTAAATTATTATGATTCGATTGGTTATGATTTTTTAATATTAAAATATATTAAGCCTCATTAATTCTAAAGTATAGGTAAACCAACTTTTTTATTTTTTTTTATTTACCAAGTAAAATAATGCTTATTCTACTTATATTAGTGACAAACACTGAAAATCTTTCCAGTAGAAATCAGTAGTACCTAGTCATAATATATTATTATGTATAACAACTCGTCTGCCTATACTGCGCATGCAGAAAAGTAGTCACCATTCAAGAACCTTTATTAGTCATCAGTTACAACTGCTACGTATCTTTTGACATTTGACATTTTACTATTGAAATTGAGTGACTCATGTTCATTTAATTTTTAATGTTATTTTTTTTTTCATATTGTAGGTATAGTTTACGCTTTCTTTTTTTTCTGTTAATTTATTTTTTCATTTTAATATTGTGATGCAAATGTAATTGATTTAGGTCGTTTTTACCTCAACAAAGAAATTTGTAATTTGTATTTGCCTTATGGTACTTGGTTCAACTTGATAATCCGCTGAGCTATGTCGAGAACCTTGGTCCATTACAAAATAATTTGTGCTTTTTATACGGAACCCCGCTACCTAAGATCCAATCGCGCTTGAGCAGTTTTTAATAATCAACTATTAAGAAACTATTCTATTATTATAAGGTAGTTTTTAATTCGTGTTATTAATATCGTAATGTTTAATAACAGCCTTCTTGCGCTTTCGCTGGCGGTCTGCTGTTTTTGTTACGTCTAAAGTTTGACATACACGATGCGATGATTTGATCAAATTTTCGCTTCATGCCAACTGGGAGCTCATTCAGTTAATTCAAAGGTAGGAATTGGTAGTTAACTATTTGTACTACTACCTGAAACTGGGCGCACAGAACGCGATGATCGCATCAATTCATCAGATCAGTTCAGTGGAGGCCAAATATAGGTAGTTAACTATAGCTGGTTCGTAGTTATTGAGGACCTTTGAATTAATTGAATGAGCTCCCAGTTGGAATGAAGCGAAAATTTGATCAAATCATCGCATCGTGTATGCCCACTTTAAGTAATTAGTCGTACCTACTAGAATGGTACAAGCTTTATTTTCCATCTACCAAAATCTTTGTTTTAAAAAAATAGTGTATTTCCGCTATGTTGTTGTAGGCAAATAGGTTTAAGGGCCCTATTCAATACCTACATTAATTAATCCTTTTAACAGATCTATAAAAAGAAACTACCGCACTACACTCTACTCTCTATTCTATTCTACTCTATGCAGTGAGAATAAAGGTGTTATTTACTAACGAAGTGTATTCACTATTATGTTATATTATTTTTTTAATTATAATCGTGTAATATTCTTTGTTTAATTTTACATTCTACATGATTACTTTCATAAACAAGGAATAAATAAACAAGGTACCTAATCACAGTGAAAGGTTTGTGCGTGTCATCAGCTATACGACGTTCATTGATGGACATAGGCTCCCCTTTGAATTTTCAATAAGATTGGTTGGAAGCGGTTTGCATCCAGTTCGATCCTGCGGTCTTAATAAAATCCTCCGTCCACCTTGTGGGTGGACGTCCTACGCTGCGCTTGCCGGTACGCGGTCTCCAATTCTGAGTTTTTCGACCCTGTCATTCCTCCGTGCTATGTGCCCTGGCCACTGCTATTTCACTTGCCAATCCGCTAGCTATTAGCTGCACAACGATACAAAGATTTCCTTAGTTTTTGCTACTCTACAACAGATGGCGCTACCAATAGTTTTCAACTAACGTATACCGTAGTTCTTCTGTATTGGGAAGTCTGTGCCGTAGTTGCACATCAACGTTATGATGTGTTAGCAATTTTTACAAGCTTTTATTTAACTTACAATGGATGTACCTATGTATGTATATAAGTTCGAGTGGAATCTTGCAAGGTAAATTTGACCAACTTCCTGGTTTCCGATTGAGCTGAAATTTAATTTGAACAAAATTAGTAATTAATCATCAAACTCTATCATGGTTCGGCCATGGTTAGGCTAATTCAGGAAAAAAAAAATGTTAGGTTTGGTTAGGCTTCTCCCCCGAGTGGGTTCCCGCCTTGTCGTGGCGGAGGGGCTTAGCGTAGCCAGGTCTCGCCAGCCTGGTGAATGAAGAGGAGCCCGAGGTGGGGCCGGCCTCTCCGGGTCTTGGGCCTAGACAAGCCCGTGCGGAGGCTGACTAGCTAGTAGGTCAGCTTGCCGGCTGAGGTGAACTGCGGTCTCGCAATTTCATTTGGTTTATGAATGGTACCCTTAACTTATAAGACTACGACAGAGCGGAAATACACTAAATATTTATTCAAAACAAGAATTTGAAGATAAACTTCCGCAAAGTAACGCCTGATTCAAAAAACCAAACATTTACGTGATGGACATAGTAGTTTGCTCAGTGTCTGGGTGTTATTTAGGTACTATCTATGCATATAAGTATTTAATATAAATATGTCTATGAAGTATATCAGTCTCTGGCAGCCATATCGCAAGCTTTGCTTAGTCTGGGGTCAGAGACTGTGTGTAAAGTGTCCCCTAATATTTATTTATTTATATTCGTCTAAGGTCGTCACGACCCTAGTTCTCAGCGGTTATGGGACGGACTATGTTGTTATCCAAATACTACTGACCGTGCGGAACGAACTTCTGTGATCGCTGACAAATACCTGGTCAAACTACGGTATGAGCGGTACATAAGTTCGCAGTTATAGGTCGGGTGTGTAACCCCGGTGTCAAAGATTTCAACCGGCTTGAACCTTAAATCAATTGTACCTAAATAAGTAAGTAAAACTTGAGATATATTGTACCTAAGTTACAACAAACCAAACCTCTTCGAAACCAAAGTCACTACTTACTCACGTTTGAAAAACAAAGAATAAGTAGTAAAGATGGAGCGGGTAGACAAATAAAACGTGGCGTGTAACATAATGGTGGTCGTCACGCGACCACGGCACGCGAGGGGGCAGGGAGGGGGAGGGTCCGCCCTCCTGGCTCGCCGACTGTGGCGCAACGAGGAGGAGGTTCTTTTATTTTGGAGCTGGCGACCCGCCCTGACTTTGTCTGTTGCTCTTCTCAGGTATGTAATGCTCAGTGTAGTTTTATTAGGTACTAGCTGACCCGACGAATTTCGTTTCACGAAATATCTTTATACTCGTACCTATATTTTAGCCTATGTGCTATTCTGATGTATTATCATTACTATTGCAAAGTTTCATCTCAATCTGTTCAGTAGTTTTTGCGTGAAAGAGGAACAAACATCCATACGTACCAACAAGCTTTCGCGTTTATAATTATTACTAGATTTTGCCTGCTGCTTCGCCCGCATGATATTTCGAGGCCCTACCTTACCACCCTTAATAAAAGAGGTGGAAAACAAAAAAAAAAAAAACAAAAAAAACAATTTGACATTTGTTCGATTCGACAGTTCTTTTTTGACATTTCTTGGAGCGCACGCTACAATAGCTCGCAGAAGGCAGAATTTTTCCTACTTACTTATTACTTATTGTTATAATATGGAAAATTTACGCATATCATTATAATTTATACTTAGCCTATGTGTTATTCTGATACATAAGCTATATAATTGCAAAGTTAAATCTCAATCCGTTCAGTAGTTTTTGCGTGAAAGAGTAACAAACATCCATACATCCATCCATCCATACAAACTTTCACGTTTAGATATTAATTTAGTAGGATTTTGTCACACCTACTTTGAGGTATGTTGCCCTAGTACTTATCACCGCTCATAGCGTAGTTTGACTCGGTACTTGTCAGCGATCGCCGAAGTTAAGCAACGATTGGCACGGTCAGTCTTCGACTAGGTGACCGCGGGTGGCATTTCCAGTTGAGCGCTGCCGTAGCTCGAATGACACGTTGAACTGTAGGCCCCGGTGTTTGCACCGTTCAGCCATGTCAGAGGCCTTCAGACGGCACTCTGACACCTAAGTCGTCAGTACAGGGTACGCGATTATTTAGAGGGCTTTAATTATGTGATTTTACAGATGAATACGAGTGTTGAGCTAGTAAGTATGTAAGATAATTGTTTAGTATTCATATTATCAGTAATAACCTTTTGTCCCAGGCCATAACTTAGATAAAATTATGTTTGGATATTGTATTAAAGCACTAAGGTTTTGCATGTGCTATTATCTATGATGCCTATTATCTACCCCTTTTTAAGGTTCCGTACCCAAAAGGTCAATTCGCGCGGTCGACCGAAAAAAAGATCGAAGCTTTCGAAATGTGGTGTTGGAGGAGAATGTTACGCATACCGTGGACGGCGAAACGCACCAATAAGTCCATTCTTGAGCAATTAAAGATTAAGACTAGGCTTTCCACAATTCGCTATCAACGAGTCTTGACTTACTTTGGCCACATCGCCCGTAGGCAGCCAGACAATTTCGAGAAACTGGTTGTAGTTGGGAAAGTAGATGGCAAAAGACCACGTGGACGCTCACCTACCCGTTGGTCTGATCAGATTAGGTCAATCACCGGGCTTCCAGTTTCCACTGCTCTGAAGAAAGCCGAAGATAGGGCGGCGTGGAAGCAGCTCGTCACTGATTCCGTGAAATCATTTTTAGACGGGCACGACCTTCAGTAATGAAGAGGACGAAGAAGAGGAAGACCCAAAAGGTAAAAACGGGACCCTATTACTATAAGACTCCGCTGTCCGTCTGTCTGTCTGTCTGTCCATCTGTCTGTCACCAGGCTGTATCTCATGAACCGTTATAGTGGTTAGTGAACCTGACTTCAGGATCAAAGAGGCGTGGGTTCGATCCCCACCCAGGGCAAGCATTTATGTTATGAACATAATTAAAATATGTATATGTACCTATAGTATATCAGTCTCTGGAAGCCATATCACAAGCTTTCCTTAGTTTGGGGTCAGAGACCGTGTGTAAGATGTCCGCTAATATTTATTATTATTTATTTACTAAAACAACAAATACTAAAAACTGAATCAAAATAATATTTAAGGGGGGCTCCCATATAGTACGGAACCCTACGTGCGCGAGTCCGACTCGTACTTGGCCGATTATTTATCATTTTAATAATAACTTTTACGCGCGGCTTCGCCTGCTTCAAAATTTTGATGATTTTGATTTAAAATGTATAGGAAATTTCTTTTGTTTATAGTAATCGATTTCCATGCATTTCCATCGCCATTTTGCGGCGATCATGTCGTAAAGTTATCTTTTTTTCTTTCTTCTATGCGTGGAAGTCTGCAGCCAATGTCACCTATCATCCATGAACGTTTCGCCTGTCCTATGTCCAACAGTGTCCTGCATCTGACATGACGATGGTAGAGCAAGTGACGCTATCAGCCTGGTATCGGGCACCCGGGGCTATAAATCAGGCCTGCATCGGGAAACGAGGATCAAGGAAACCGCACCAATTAAAATATTAATTGAGAAAACTGTGGAGACGTCTTTAAAAAATAACTAAATCATTAAAACTTTAGTCATTATTATTATAAACTACGGTACTAATCGCAAACTCAAATTACGAGATAAATAAATACCTCATCATCCCGACGTTTCACCCGAGTTACATCGGTCGTGGTCACGGGTAGACGGGAATGTGAATCAGCTGGTACCGCCAATTCAACTTGAACTCTTTGAGGAAATATTACTACGTATGTAAACCTATTAAAAAAAATGTTGAAAAGAGTATACTGTTTGTTGTATCATTTAAATTATATTGAAATCAGCTGAGCCGTTTATATAAAGTTGTATCATTTAAATTATATTGAAATCAGCTGAGCCGTTTTTGATAGATCAAAAATAATGTACATGTATTTCACATCGATTCGTACAAACTATCCGAATTCTGTTCACCGTGGAAGTCAGTGTTGCCATTTTTTGCGAAAAATTATTATTGAATATAGGTTTTAAATTATTATTAAACTAGTGACTCGCCCCGGCTTCGCACGGGTGCAATGTTGATACTACTTAAACCTACTACAGAATGTCTATATAAACAACGTTCACAGTTTTTGGACTTTTTTGTAGACCTTTTTAAGGTGTAGATACAATAGGTACTATAGTACATTATTTTGAGCTATCTCGTAGGATTCAGCCACCGTTTGCAATTATTTGTTGTATTATTGATTTTAAATCTCCACAGTTTTCCCTATTCGTAGATTCATCACCGATCAATCAACCACGACGGCCAATAAATCCATTTTTTTTCCAATAAACGTAACGTTACCGTGTTATTACGGAATAATAACGAAGCTGCAATTAACTACAGATATCTATTGATCTAGTGTTAGGATTCTCTGAAGGATGAACAACGTGATATGACTTTTAAAATAAATAAATTAATTAAAATAAGAATACAAAGATTAATTGGTTTTGGCGTGACGCGTACAACATATTTGCTAAAATGGAATGCTTCTTTAATTGTTGTTTGCACGCTGTTGCTACAATACTCGTAACTATTTTGTTTTTTAATATTCTCTGAAGGATGAACTACGTGATTTGACTTTTAAAATAAAATAAATTAAGATAAGAATACAAAGACGAATAGGTTTTGGCGTGACGCTTACAACATATGTATTTGCTAAAATGGATATGATTCTGTTGTCTTGTTGCTTGCACACTGTTGCTACAATAACTATTTTGTTTTTTAATATCTGAAGGATGAACAAAGTGGTTTGACTTTTAAAATAAAATAAATTAAGATAAGAATACAAAGACGAATAGGTTTTGGCGTGATGAGTACAACATATTTACTAAAATGGATTTGCTTCTTTAATTGTTGTTTGCATGCTGTTGCTACAATAACTATTTTGTTTTTTTAATATTCGCATGAGACGTCACCTGCCGGTCCCTCCTGAAGACCAGCGCTGGTTGGTCAACCAGCATTTATACTGAGGTGGGACCAGGTTGTGACACAAATAAAATTAAGTGATTAGAATGACATTGTGTTATATGATTGATTGCTTATGCTGTTTATTTTTTTGTTTGCAGTGTTGTTTGTTTTGTGGTTTTGTTTAATTTTATTTTTGTCCGAATAAATAACTGTCTGTTGTCTATAATAGCATTTTAGATAATGAAATTAAAAATCTGAAATGCTATTCAACGAGTCTAATACAATAAAATAGAACAATAAACTTAATAAAAAAATCGCAATAAATGGCATAACCGATTTTAACCGTGTACAGAATTAGAATAGTCTGTATGAATCGATTCATTCATTCATTTCGTGTCAATGGCTAGACTTTTTTTTAAAGGATCGATGTACCTAGTAATTTTTACGTTTTTGTGACTTATCAAAAATTGCTTAGCGGATTTCGATAAAATTTAAATGGGACTACCTCTAATATGATTCATCAAACAAAATAAAGAATGAGAATATTTTTTATTGAGATACGAATATTCTTGTAATGTAATGGCTACAACTAAGATTCTGTCTCCGATATCTTTTCAAAAAAAAAATTCTGACTTATTACACTGTCTGGTACGATTAGTATAAAATTATGCCACACCCTATCAAACAGGGTATACATGTCTAAAATTAGAATTAGTTTCTATGTGTATGTGTTTTGCATAAATAAATAACTATAACTATTACCTAGAGAGATCTGCTAACAGAGATCGCTATAAGCGATAAGGCCCATTGTTGCACTGTTTATGTAACTTTGTTTAAAGGTAAGTATATCTCGGTAATTCCATAGTGTAGGCTTATGTCTCACAGTAGACGTCCTGCAGCTGATATCATGATGATAAATCGAAGGTTTGCCAGACTACATACTAATAAATAATGCAAAATAAATCCCGAGCACGTTATGATACGTGCAGATCGAGTGGGACGTTCCGAGAAGGCTTGCATATTGATGGATACCCGACAGACTGTCGCAAAATATCGCTAGTATAGATGTATAAGTTTCGTACAACTTACTCGTACTATCAGGGTTAAAGCAACGCTCACATAGATATCACTCACAGACATCTTGAACACAGAATAATAACGTCTATACTCGGAATTTTAATTCGATTCCAGATTTGACATTAGCTACTGTCATTTTTGACAGTTTTTGACAGTACATACTGTCAAAAATGACAGTAGCTAATGTCAAATCTGGAATCGAATTAAAATTCCGAGTTTAGAACGATAATTTCACATCAAGAAAGCGTCGAGTTTGAGACACAAACATTGAAACTTACCACACTCTGATTGTTGAACACTTTAGAAACAATTTCAACTTATCCTATTTTAAAGTCATCACAAAAAAGGCCCGTTTTGACATTTGTCTTTCCGACAAAACTAGTGATGTAATGTAAATGAATTAACGTTATTACGAAAGTCGAAGGAAGTAAATACAAAATTTAACGAAAAGGAAGATAAAGAAGGATTTACTTAAGTACATCTACCTATATTTAAGAGAAAGTCAGTGTCCACGGATCCAACTGGAAAATTATTAGAAAATAAGAATGATTTTGTGTCCACGTTCTCATGGTGGCTAATTAGGTATGTGTGCATTCATCAATGTGGAGGCGATGAGTCCTGCCATGACGTCCCGCGTGGGAGGTTTTGTGCATTTCCTCCTCTAACGTTGCCCGGTCCAACCCAAGGGTATTATTTGTGACTTATACGGAACTTTGACAGATTTAATGGAGAGTATGTGCGCTCGAACTCCACGACCTGATTCCTTAATCTCCTTTTCACAACAGAACAAGCCGGAAGTCACATAAATACCATCCCTACATAGTCGACGTACCACCTGCTCGTACTAAGCGATTCGCTTCTTCATTCATAATGCGGGCCGACAGGGATTGGAATGCCCTGCCTCCGTCATTGTTTACTGACAATTACAATTTGGATATCTTCAAGTCAACAGTGAATAGGTAGGTATATTCTTCTATGTCTACATACTCCACCTTCGGCTACAATTTTGCTTTCCATCATGCGTGTTGGTGGCCAAATTTAGTCCTATTCTACATTTAAAAAAATCGTAAAGTTCCGTATTCGTCCAAGCCGTCTCCATACAAGTTCCGAATACGTACAAGTCATTCGAAAGTCTAAAACAATGCCCTAGTCCCTTCAAATAACGGAGCGTGGCTCTGGGCCGCTGGAATAACTGCTCTAGTGGATTGGATGGTGTATGAGATAGCGATGAGGATGTCGATGCAGACAAAAAAGCAGTAGCAGCGCAATTCATAATAATATGTGTGCATTATTCGTACGCTCATTATATGAGCTTATCTTCTATACTCTCTGTATTTTGTGTCCAAAGGTTCAATAGCAAACTGTCAATAAACAGATGGCTAAATGTCAGGTATCATGTCGTGTACATTATTATACATAAACTAGCCTCGTAAAACATATCTAAATCGTGCGGATCAATATGAACGTTTTTATTACACTACTGCCCGGTGAAATGCTGTTTAAATTTTTTAGGGTTCCGTACCCAAAGGGACAAACGGGACCCTATTACTAAGACTTCGATGTCCATCTGTCCGTCTGTCTGTCTGTCCGTCTGTCACCGGGCTGTATCTCATGAAACACGATAGCTAGGCAGCTGAAATTTCCACAGATGATGTATTTCTGTTGCCGCTATAACAACAAATACTAAAGACAGAATAAAATAAATATCTATGGGGGGCTCCCATACAACAAACCTGATTTTTCAGACGTTTTTCGCTCTATATTAATAATGGTAACAGGTAGATGCTTGAAATTTTCACAGAATAATAAGTTTTATATTCACTTCAATAATAAATAGTAAAATTAAAATAAAATAAAAAATTAAGGGGGGCTCCCATACAGTACGGAACCCTCCGTGAGTCCGACTCCGGCCGAGTACTTGGCCGATTTTTTTACAATATAAAATGTTTATTTAGCAGAAGATTACAGAGATACAGAAATACCAGTGGACCCTGCACTAGGTTGACCTGTATCGCAGGGCCCGACTCAGGGGTGCTTACATTTCTAATACTATCTCTGGTGTTAGTAGATTGTAACTATTATCTAGTCTGTGGCTGTCCACCCGCGAGGTCTTATTAGAGATCCGCCCATCTTAAAACCAAGGGACATCAAGGGATTAATCTATTATTAGGTATGTATCTATCATTATCTGTTACATTATCTGTTACATTATCTGCACATTGCCATTTCAACTTACCAAAAGATACATTCATCATTCATTTCATTCATTTCATGACTGAGTCGATATCGTAGAGATTCTAAGCTTACTACTGGTACTGGTACTTTGGTATTTTTATAGTCCACAGATGAATAGGCATAGGTCTACTCATGACGATTCTTGAGAATTGGGTCTACACATTTACTTACTCTCTACTTGACACGAGTATCTTATTGAAGGAACATAAGAAGTTGATGGTATTTTTATCGATCCAACAAAGTAACACTGCCCGAAGATTTTCGGTGGAAAAAAATAGTAAAATAAAAACCATCGGATCTAAAACCAGAGCGGTGGAGATGTATTTTTTTTACAAAAAATTCTCGATTCCAAGTATGGCCGCGGGCTGTCGGCAGTTGGCTGGAAAGTAGGGACAGCAAAGAAAGCTTGAAACTCTACTTTTTCTTAAATTAAATTAAAATGGAACCGTAAGAATCATTAACTTTGGTTTCGTAAGCATTCCACGGTCTTTCTGCTGCTGAAGCTGACGTGTCTATCTATTATGAATAGTCATATCTATTTAAGATAAAGATAAAGATATTCTTTATTGCTCTGAACTGTGTACAATTAGATGTTACAACAATATCAAGACGCAACAGCTTATCCTAGCGGACATGCAATATTTAGTTTTGGTATGACTAACAAGCTTTGTATGTTATCTTGCACCACAAACTAAAGAGATATAACTTATATAATAACCATTACATACCTATATTCAAATCATATGCCTATAGTAGTAATTCTATATTTACATTCAAAATTCTTCACTTACAGTCCATCAAATCTAAGAGGTACCGTTTGACGTTTCATATTATACAAAGAAAAATATACCTTGTACTAAAGGAATAAAACTCCAAGCCGTATTCGAGAAGTGGGCGAGTTCCAAGAACCAACTTACACTTCCACTTCGGCTTGGAGTTTTATTCCTTTAGTACAAGGTATATTTTTCTTTGCATAATATGAAACGTCAAACGGTACCTCTTAGATTTGATGGACTATAATTATAACTATTGAACTCAATACGACATAGATCTGCGTAATGTACTCATTTGCACTTTTATACCTACATGAAGAGATAGTTTCAATACTGTAATAGTATATAGTAGGTACGGACGCCAGCCAGTCATAATACAAACAAGAATTTGTAAGTTGTCATTAATTTCTAAACGTCAAAATGTTTCGTAAATTCAAATTATTGTGTTCTGTGTAAGCTGCGCTAATTAAAGAGGGTACCTACACATAGTCGCAACACACTTCGGTATTGCGACTGTGAGGAGTATATGGAATGAGGGTAGACAGAGAGATGGTTTGGGCGACGGGCTAGAGTGCCAGTCTGTGCTAGCGATCAGTGGTGTATGGGTAAAAGTTAAACAGCTTCGAAAAGCCAGTAGTTGGAGCGAGCCTTGTATTTACTTTGAGTTTTATAATGACTGCAGAGATATTGGAGGTCCGTATTATTGTCATAGTGTATCATCTGAGTGTCCTACTAGAATCTTAGTGATGTTGTTGGAGCACTAAGCCCATCAGCTAACAATTGTATTCCTAGTTTGTAAACTTTTAGCTCAATAAAGCTCACAACAAATAGAGCGTCTTTAGTCAGAGCGCAAATACAGCGCACGTACTTGAACTTCCATTTTGTTTGTAAAATTTTGAAAATTTTTGAAAATGCGATCCCAATTTAGGTAACCTTCATCTACTTCTACCTATAGGCGGAAGCACTCCTACCTATTTATTTCACATTTAGAGCCAGTATCACATCAGCCAAAATTCGTAATCAACCAACCTAAAGAACATACTCGTAAAGAAGATTACTCGAAAAAAATTCTAAAACCGCCTTCCATCGTGTATAAATAATGTAAATATTTCGCTCGCATTGTTTACATTATTTTTGATTTATCGAAAATGGCTCAGCCGATTTCTGTGAAATTTAAATGGGACTACCTTGGGAGTATAACATTTCGAACTAAAAATTGTTTTTTCGATTCAGTTCACAATTGGCGAAATTATCGATGTTCATCGTGTACAAAATTCGGATATTTCGCTCGAATTGCTTACATTATTGTTGTTTTTTTTCAAAAACGGCTTTGCCGATTTCTGTTATTTATATGGGATATATAATTTATATGGGACTACCTCGTAAGTACACCCTTTTGAACTAAAAAATAATTTTTCGATTCGGTTCACAATTGTCGAAATTATCGATGAAAATATACAAAAAAAAAAATACATACACACGAACATAGAACCTCCTCCATTTTGGAAGTCGGTAAAAAATACTTCTAAAAGTACGTGTAATGTACACCTACTTAAAAATAAAACTGAATATTTGGTTGCGAACAGTACCCAGGTACTTATTGTACGGTATTTTTGTAAGTCACGATTATAATAATTTTGAAAATTTGTAATTACACAGTGGAGGAGCTACCGTTTCTACATAAATAATATCTTTTAGCAACTCTTAAAACATATCACAGCATCTAGAATAATGAAATACGTAACTTGTGTTTTGGATAAAGTTATTACTAATATGGTAGTTATTTCAAAATGTATTTTATTGTGTACAGAAAATACAATAAAACCACGTAAGCACAATTCTTTATTTGTCAGAACATGGTAAAGAACACATAATACAAATACACAAGATGGAGGTCATTATAAGTAGTGCTCATGTCCATGCCTGATTAGGCGTACAAATATAATAAATCATTTTAATTGTTATATAAATGCAACACAACGAAATTAAAAGCAATTGGATCATCCACAGACCACAGAAGGTCTAGATAATCCAAATGCTCGCGCCTGCTGCTAGTAGACAGCGTGTACAGCATGCTGCAATAATGCATGCAAATATCAGCATTTTGGTCACGCATCGCGTCCACCAGACGCTCATATATATTTTTGAAAACGGTATATTTTCCTCCCGGTCCTCACGGACCCATCACCACCACCTCAATTTTTTTGATGTTTGCACTGAGTTATAAGCATCTTTATTTTACGTCCTGATTATGTATAAGTACTGTTTGCTGAACTGGTTGCCATAGCCCTATTTTGGGTCTCAGAAAAAGGGATTGACTGGACAATGTTTTTTTTTATATTCTGAATAGGTTTGCATTTGACCACATACTGCCTGATGTTGAGCAGATATGCGGTCTAGGATATTGCACGCTTACCTAGAAGATACCTATTTACTCGGGATTTGAAGACGCCCACATTGTACTTTAGCGGAAAGACAGACCCAGGCAAAGCGTTCCACATTCTGGCTGTTCGTATGAGGAATGAGGATTCGAAACGCTTGCTTCTAACGCGCGGAATGTCCACCATGAAAGGGTGGCGCTTTGGTCGCGTCCGTGTAGCCGTACGATAGATGTACCTACCAAGTAGAGGTAGTATGCCAAATCCACACCCTGTAATCCAATCGAACCATGTTGGTCTAAGTGCTACTAACACCCGCCCTACAATCGTGAAGTCGTGGGTTCCAATCCCGATCCCGTAACAATGAGTTTCTATAGATTTAACTGTGCGAATCTTCACAATGTTGGCTTTCCGGTGAAGGAAAACATCTTGGTGTATTTGAATTCATCAACCCGTACTGGGCTAGCGTGATGGATATGGCCCTCCCTTCAGTGGCCCGCGCGTGCCGGCGCGATATCTGTCATCTGGCCGCACGCGCCTCGATTTTTTTTATTTTTTGCGCATCTGCGCCGCCACCTACTAGAATAGAGATTTCTCGTAACTTTTTTATGGACGATCTAATAAATGTAGTAACGTTAGAATCGTATTGAATCAGCCTATATTTGAGTCTAAAAATAGTATGTGCAATATTTATTCAGTGTATCTTTAAACTTAGGTTAAAAAAAAAAAAAACTAAAAATTAAATTAAAGGCGAAAAATTACTAAAATATTTGTATCATTAATGAAAAGCAATTTTAAGAACTCATGTTTGTTTTTTTTACATTAGTAATAACTATTACACATTATTTACATAAGAACATAACACATCTCAATACATTTTATTTACACAATGGGCCTTTGTTATTCTCGGAGTTCTCGAATTTCAAGTGGCGGTTGCGATCGTACAAATTTGAGTCCAATTTCCGAAGACATAAAGTATGAAACGAATGTAGACGAGACCCACTATTTCTCGCTTTGTTTCACTGGCAATCTATCCACATAAGTTAAAACAGGATAGCACGATTCCTCACGATTCCTTCGACTTCGATTAAATTAGACAGAAAAAAAAAAAGAGAGCGACCGAAATGAGGTCACTGGCCGCATGCGCCGTTTATGCGAGCGACCATAATAAGGTCACTGGGCGACTGAAGGGTTAAGTACCCTTCATGGGTAGGCCTACGTACTGCAGTGGACTAATAAAAAAGGCTGGTACAGGTCGCGGCATAATTATAAGTCTAGCGCTGAGCGCAGTGTGGAGGGGGTGGCTACGCATGAGTTTAGTATGGCGGTCAACATGCGCAACCATCCCCTCCACAGTACCCTCAGCGCTAGACTTTTTATTTTGACAATTTTCATTAATTTTCTGTAATCATTTCAAAACTACTAAACTTACTAAGATTAATTAATGCTCTCTCAAAAGTCTCAAATATCTTAATCTTAAAATCTTGATATTCTTTGATCCAGAAACAATTAATTAAATCAAATCAGTAGCTAATGTAATTGAGAAGGTTTTTACAAGCTTTTATTTACTTTCACCTGTCCCGTTGTCTGTCGGTCTGTAATCAAATCTTGCAAGTTATATTTGATCCACTTCCCGGTTACCGATTGAGCTGAAATGTTGCATACATGTGTAAATCGCGTGACAATGCAATATTATAATGACATGGGGCTGATCAGATGATGGAGCTGGAACTTGTTACTATTTTAGATGCTATTTAAACAAATTCTTTGGTCAGAGATTGTTAATTTTAAATTAAAAGTTTTATCCTACTGTACTATTATATTTAACAGTGAAGGTGCAATATATTACAAGCAATCGATCCCATAGTCCCGTGCCATATTCCGTGGAGTTTTTGTGCCCGTTTCATAAATTCCTGTCTAAAATGTTAAAATCCGTCCAGAAAACGTTGAAGGTTCATGATTTATGATCGAAAATCGGTGCTGATCTCGAATGAAACAATAAATCCTTCGCTTTCCTAATTCTTCGGACTAAAACTAAAAAAATATCCACAAGGTACTTGCGCTGGCGCAAATGTGAACTGACTTGAACGTTTTCAAAATTACGATTTCGTTTCACCGGCCTGATTCTACTAATATGAGATGAATTTGTACTAAAAATTGCAGAGTAGGAATTATTTTTCTCAAAAAAACAACAATTTTCATTTATTGAATTTGAAACTTCCATCCATCCATCAGCCAGAGGACGTCGAATACTGAACATAGGTCTCTGATATAGATCTCCATATTCTCCAAATGATGACGTCCACCTTGTGGGTGGTCGTCCTACGCTGCGCTTGCCGGTACGTGGTCTCCACTCGAGAACTTTTCGACCCCATCGGTCATCAGGCCTCCGTGCCATGTCAACTTGCCAATCCGAGGGGTTATCTCGGTCGGCACAGAGAGACGCCGAGCATAGGCTTTTCCTAGCTCTTAGTGTCCTTGCTTAGTTATTGAAAACTTATCTGTTTTAGGTCTGGCGAAATGCAACTACTAAACATCATATTTAAGCGTCGTTAGTAGCTTGTTATCGTACCTAGGTATAGATAGCTACTTTTAGGTCAGACGTTTCGTGACAGCTTTTTGTAAAGAGTTAACAATTCGTTTTTTTAATGAGGAGGTAAATGTTAGCTGTAGCGTTATGACTGCCTCGGTGGCTCAGTGGTTAGTGACCCTGACTTCTGGATCAAAGAGGCGTGGGTTCGATCCCGACCCAGGGCAAGTATTTATGTGAAGAACATTAGTGTTTGCTCTGTCTGGGTATTATTTAGGTACTATCTATATAAGTATGTATTTAAAATAAGTATATGTAGTATGTAAGTATATCAGTCTCTGGCAGCCATATCACAAGCTTTGCTTAGTTTGGGGTCAGAGACTGTAAGATGTCCCCTAATATTTATATTATTAACTGATTTTGATAATATTTGGCAAGATTGTTTAGTATCTAAATCGTAACAAGATTTGCGAGTGTGAACGAAAACGGTCAAGAGCGAGTCGAGGTAAACTTGTGAAAATTCAGTCAAACAGGCGATGTCTACTGTTCTAAGAATCACTAGCCTTTTTAATGCCTTTCTTATTCTTAAATTCGGGCAAGATTAGTGCTCCAAGTCGGTTCAAATCCCGTCCAGGCAAGGTATAAAGATAGGCGCGCGATAACGCCAATAATTACACGGTGCGGGGTACATTTATCGAATTAATCTATCGCCGTGTACGTTCTTAGACTTTCGGCTTCCGAAGCCATGTTTTTTGTTGCATCTTCGCCTGGAGGTGAATTAAAAACTAAACTTGCGTCATGAGCTTGGAGTGTTAAGTTTGTTTCAAAATATTACCAATATTATATGTTATATACAGGGTTATTTCTAATCAATTAGCATCCTTTTAGGGGCTTATTCTGTACATAAAAACTAACAACTTTTGTTCTACAACCTTTGTTAAAACTAAAAAAAAAACAGCTGTTGCATACATTTTGTCGAGGGTGAACGACATGTTTCTATGGAACAACAACTTTTTTTTTGAGAATTAACATACCTAAGTCGTAGAACAAAAGTTGTTAGTTTTGATGTAGAGAAAAAGCCCCTGAAAGGATGCGAATTGATTAGAAATAACCCTGTATAGTTTTTAAATAACATAATTTATGAAGATATTTTAGAAATTAGTTTTATCAAAAAATAATACCTAATTGTTGAAATAGAGTTACATAATTTGCCACAAAAGTAAGTTCGTATAGGCCGGGTTGCTCGCCTTGTTGTCAGAGTTTTTAGGCCGCCTGAAAGCTCGATTACAGAGGTGCCATCGTAATTATATTAGCTAAATAGCATAGTTCTGTTTCTTTTTCACTTTAGGCATTCGATAGAGAGAACGCATTTTACGTTGCTATTAAATTTACGCTGGCGCCTCTGTAATCGGGTTTTGAATGCCTCTGATATGGCTAAACGGTTAAAACAACCGGGACCTACAATTTAACGTGTCATCCGAGCCACGGTAGCGATCAGTTGGAAAATGCCACCCGCGGTCACCCATCCAAATACTGACCGTGCGGAACGTTGCTTAATTTCGGTGATCGCTGACAAACACCTAGTCAAACTACGCAGAAACACGATTGCACATTGATTTGAATAAAAGGAATATTTTATCATAGATTTTTTTATTCCAGGGCAAATACAATACTACTTATTAGCTAAAACTCCACAAACTACTACTAGGTACATAAAAAAAATGGATCATCCACAGACCCTTGCAGGTCTAAAGATAATCTTAATGCTCAAGCCACTGCCAGTTGGCAGCGTGCCCAGCATGCTGGCAGCATTGCCACGCTGAATGGCAATGCTTATGCGTTGAGCCAAATAAACACCAGCATTTTGGTCACGCGTCGCGTCCACCAGACGCTCAGAAAGACTTTTTAAAACCAAATTCTCGTTTTCGTCTTTGGTCAATAGGCATTAATGATAAAGATTAAGTAATCTATCGCCGTTTATTATCAGACTTTCGGCTTCCGAAGCCATGTTTTTGTTGCATTTTCGCCCGGAAGTTTATGGCGTAAGAACATGAGCTCTTATATCCGAACTGGTTTAAGAATGTGGCTAAAAAAATCACTAAGTATTTAATTATTCTTTGCAGTTTAAAGAAGTATCTTATTCTACCGTGAAACTTTCGCGAAACTGCGAGATACTTTCGTGAAAATGACTTTACGTAGTAGGTATAACTGTATGAATAAAACTATAGTCCGTATCACGAAAGAAGTTCTCCAAAGTAATTGAAACTAATTTTAACGGATCGGTCATGCGATTGTGGCGACGTGTCCAAAGAACTTTCATGAAACGTACTCTACCTATAGTGGACATGATACGACTACGGATTGCTACACTTGCGGCATTAAAGTACAGGATCTCGCCCTACGTCCAGCACTTCGAGCAAATATCTATAGAGTAACAATCGTGCAAAAAAGTGTCCGAGCCAAAACCTCTGCCCAAGCTACGTAGTGAACAGGCTTTTTTGACATAACGTCTAGATTCGAGAAAATGGGTCATTGTGAATTATCTTCTTCTCTTATACTCGTATATAAAATTCTCGTGTCACAATGTTAGTAACCTTACTCGTCCAAAACGGCTTTACTGATTTTTAGCAAATTTTATATGCATATTCAGTAGGTTTGAGAATCGGCTACTATCTATTTTTCATACCCCTAAGTGATAAGGTTTGTTCACCCCCGGGCGAAGCCGGGACGAGGAGCTAGTTTAATGTAAATATCTAAGTCGATATGTATGACGGCGTTCGGAATTTTTTTTTACTACCTTCACCATTAAGTACACTTTCACTTAGGGACTGTGGCTCTGTAGATATTTGCTCAAAGGTCCAGCAGGAATATCTCAGTCTGATGATTACTTATCATTCACTATTTGGGACCTACAAGTATTAAATTCAAGACGGTCTTATGCAAACAGCTATAAACATACTACCTATACCTACGTGAGGAAGTCGAGACGGGTTTGCTAAATATGCTAATATTAATTACTATACCTAAATAAAGGTAAGAATTATGTGCAGCCTTTCGAGCTTCGAGCTAAAATAAGATCAAGATCGATACATCCGTCTCGCGATGACTGCAATGTCAATCAAGGATCAAGACGCATATCAAGACGACCTAGGACGAACCTTGCCTGCAGGCATGTAGGCAGAGCACGTGGTGATTAGTGCTTTTGACAGATTTGGACCTAGGTTTTGTTGGTATTCGCCGGGGGCGCATAATTCGGCTTGTTAAAGTCCTAGGTCCTCATAAAACATAATACCTACTAAGTGTTGTTTCGAAAAATGTAAATGTTCAAAGAGGTGTAGGTAGATACTTATCATATGAACAATTTTGCCTACTTTTGTATGAAACATTTAGCCATGTCAGAAGCCTTCAGGCGGCTCTAACACCAAGGCTAACCACCCGATATATACAAACTTACTAAATTAGGTACTTGATACTAAGTCAGGAACCAACTACGAATTCGAAATAAAAAATTATTTATGCCTTGGGAAAGATTTTAAAATAATATTCTTGATCGCACA
The DNA here is from genome assembly GCA_964007245.1 of Hypomecis atomaria. Classification (NCBI taxonomy): domain Eukaryota; kingdom Metazoa; phylum Arthropoda; class Insecta; order Lepidoptera; family Geometridae; genus Hypomecis; species Hypomecis atomaria. The sequence continues at coordinate 13,242,234 of OZ023308.1, read as the reverse complement.
ACTAGTTGTGCTAAAGCAGTTGGTCGACGAGGAATTCCCCTATTTAAGCATATCTGTAGGTATGTAGTTAAATGCAAATCCATACATCACTACATAGTACAAAACAAAGTCGCTTCCCGCTGTCTGTCCCCATGTATGCTTATATCTTTAAAACTACGCAACGGATTTCGATGCGATTTTTTTTTGATAGATAGAGTGATTCAAGAAAAAGGTTTATATGTATAATACACCTGTGCGAAGCCAGGGCGGGTCGCTAGTACGAAATAAAATCAGCCAAGTGCGAGTCGGACTCGCGCAAGCAGGGTTCCGTATCGTATGGGAGCCCCATTCCTCTTGCCGTTAGTGATAGCGAGCAAAAAGCTCCTAAAAATTACGTTTGTCGTATGGGAGCCCCCCTTAAATATTTATTTTATTCTGTTTTTAGTATTTGTTGTTATAGCGGCAACAGAAATACATCATCTGTAAAAAATTCAGCTGCCTAGCTATCATGGTTCATGAGATACAGCCCGGTGACAGACAGACAGACAGACAGACAGACAAACAGAAGGACATCGAAGTTTAATAAAAAAGATTAGAAGAGAACCTTAATAAAAAAGATACATTTATATTGACAACTTTGTTTAGTTTGGGTTCAGATACTGTGTGTAAGATGGTCTTCTAACATTCGTTTATTTATTAACCGATTTCCAAAAAGGAGGAGGTTCTATGTTCGTGTGTACGTATTTTTTTTGTGTATGTTCATCGATAATTTCGACAATTGTGAACCGAATCGAAAAAAATTTTTAGTTCGAAAGGGTATACTCCCGATGTGGTCACATTTAAATTTCACAGAAATCGGCTTAGCCGTTTGTGATAAATCAACAATAATGTAAACAATTCGAGCGAAATATTCTAATTTTATACACGATGGCAGGCGGTTTTGCCATTTTTTGCGAAAAATAATTACTAAATTTTGCAGTTGGTCTTGGTTCTGTTGCAGAAGTCGTTCATTATGATGAGCTTCTCTCATCTCCGAAAACTTTTCTTTGAACTTTACAAAAGAACACCTTTTTATAAGAGGGTGAAGATAAGGTCTAACTAAATCTCTATAATGGCAATAAAGCTCCCGTAAAGTTGGCGGAATTTTATTTGTAGAGCGACATGAGCCCAATAAAGAATAAAGACATCATTAACCTGAAAGTAAACTCAACGGCTACTTAGAAGCAGCGCTACCGCAGCATTATAATATACCTACTAAGTATATTATGCATATAAACTTGCACTTGTTGCTATAAGCCATTCCCAAAACTTTGAGGTGGCGGGGTCCGTGCCCGTTGTAGTACGACACGGTTTCTTATTCACCATAGAAATTCCCTTTGTCTACTCCAGAATACTTGGCTTAGCGGTTACGTTACTATTACTATACCTAATCAACACTGATGCCGATGTAAACAACTAGCTCCTTATTTTTAATTTTAATAATATAGAAAAACCACTTAATTAGTGCATAAAAGATTACAAAAGTGCTCCAATTGTGTCAAATGTCGTGAAATAATAAAGGCAGGACGATTACAATCTTATTTAACTATAAATAAACAGTGACAAGTGAAAAACAACAAAGACAACAAGTACCTAGTCAAAATTGAAGATCGCGGGTTTTGTTTTTTTAAAAAGACAAAAATTGATTTTTACTTATTTAATACGTCTGATCATATTAAGAGTTGAATTATAACTAACTTACAACTAAACTAAAAGCTAACGGGAGCGGTGTTATCTACCGCCTCCCACGGTAATGCATGCCGGACCACCGTGGAGCCAGACGCGCACTCAGCGGTTTTGCCGGCTGGCTATTCTCGGTAGTGGGCTAGTGGACAACAGTAATAGTTGCTGTCGGTGCTCCAGCATACATGACTCCTTCCTCCTTAAGATCGAAATTATCGCGCGGATTTTCTTTGCCACGATAATTTCGTCTGTAAAAGTATACTGAGACACAAAATGCAAAAACTATGACTAAAATTACATATAAAATTAAAGTTCCTATGCTTATTCTCTTCATGTTAATCGCACTATCACGTTCACTATATTGACTCATTTCACTTTCACTTTTCACTAAAATGCTGGATAGTTGCTGCAGGTTGGTGAGGTCCATCCCTTTTACGTTCAACGGCTCCACAAAGCGCGTCTTCTCCGGCGGCATTAATTAAGGCAGGTTTATGATGGGTAATGCAGGTAGAGACATTCTTCCTGAGTGCTCTCGATGTCTTCTCATGACTAAGCCTTTAACTTCGGCTTCGCAATCGTCGTCTGTAGTCACGATGTAGGTCCCTCGAAGGTGGTGGTGAGTTATCTCGTTCCCGCAGTTTTGAGTGAGGAGGACGTCAGTCCTAGCAAACACCATCCATCGGCTATCCTGTATTTTCTCTACTTTTACCTCTTCTACGTCAACTGGTATCTGGTGACACTGAGTTGTATCTGATGCGAATCGGAGCAGGTCGGCAATGCAGGTATCCTTAACCAAGGAGGATGAGTTGTCTTCTTCACAGAGAAATAGGTATTCTTCTATTTCCTTACAGGGGCGTGATAGCGACACTGTTTTCAACCTTTTCGTCAGTAAATAAGGAAATTTTGGCAGGATAAGGTGAGTTTGGCTACGGGAATTTGTAACAGGTAGGGGAAGGACCTTGTAGTATGTGAATGTATCGTTTTCTACAAGGGGTATGTCCATAATGAAAGTTATTTGATTTTCCTTTGCGTAAGCCTTTAGCTCTATACATTGCTCTAATTTCAGTAGATTTTCAAAGTTAGCCGTGAACATGAGTTTACCTTTTCGTTCTACATCCTTAAGTATTAACAACAATTCGTTAGGGTCTAAAATGGCTTGATGTAACATTCCTAATTTACTAAAAGCTACAGTAGTTTCAATCTCGTTCAATATGGTATAGAATGTTTGGAAGTTATGGAAAAATAAGTGATATGTGTTAATGATCTTGAGCGTATCTGTAGTGGCGTTATTACTACTTAACTGTTGTTTAACTTCCCAAATTGCCTTATCCAATTGAATGAAATTGTTCTTAGTATTGTTCGTAATATTCACCAATGACTTCAGCATTTCTGCGACCACTGTTACTCTTTTATTTTCTGCGATTTGCGTCGATTTTACATTTTGTATTAACGCGTCATACTTCATAGCGTCGTCATTGTCTAAATTTCCGGAAATTAATTTGATTATCGATCCCAGGGGATTTAGGAGGCCGCGTTTAACTCTTTTAACAGGAATTAGCTGGTTTAATTTCTGCAGTGTAATATTTTTGATAAAATCTGTCTGAGTCTTTATGTCATTGATGCCTGCGTTAATGGGTTTATTTCCGAAATAGTTCTCTACATGCTTATTCAAATCTACATATCTATTAACATTAAAATCTAAATCGTCTCTGATTAAACTTAAATCTAGGGTTTTAATAATAGACCACTTATCACTACTTATAAGGGCTTGACCTTCTTTGATCGGGAAGATCCCGGGGTTATCCCTGATCTGCTGAAGTAGAAGGGCCAGGGCAGCTGACGTCTGCAGCAGGACCAGGGCGCACCTGTGAAGGACGTTTTAAATCCTTAATTGGTGCTTTAGTCTCACGACCTTTCATTTTAATCGGTACTATGTTCCTGTCTAATTCACCTACGACTTCCGCCTTTTCGTACCGCGGTTTATCCTTGCCTCTTCTTACGTTTACGCCTTTTACGAAAACTGTATCTCCCTCTTTTACTTTGAACTCTTTTTCTCCTCCAAGTTTCTCCTTGATTTTCTTTTTGATATTTATAGCTTTATCGGTTAAATATTTGTATAGGAATTTGATACGGTTTTTGTGATCTTGTACTAGTTTTTGTGTGTATTCCCTGTTAAATTCGACATTAAATGGATTTTTAGAGTCGGTGTGACCGAATACTACTTCGAAAGGCGTTAGTCCTGTGGTGGAGTGGATTGTATGATTATATGACATGAGCGAGTAGGTCATTACTGACGCTGCGTCTGTGAGTTTGTGTTCGTATTTGGCAAGCCGATAAATTTCGATAAGGGTTGAATGAAACCGTTCGACCACCCCCATTGAGTTTGAGTTATGTGGGGTACCAATATGCAGGTCTACCTTATAGAGGCTTAAGGTTTCCTTCAGCAGGGCGTTATTAAATTCTGACCCGGAGTCGGCACTGATTTTATGTGGTACTCCATACATAGAAAAATACTTAATGAGAGCCCTAATTATTTCAGGTGTGGTTTTGTTCTCAATCCCCATGGCTTGTCCGAGTTTGCTGAAAGCGTCGACTAAAGTTAGGTATGATTTTCCTTCTATGGTGAAGACATCTATGAAAATCTCTTGGAATGGTTTTGTTTGGGTCTGTGTGAGTTGTAGCTCTGGTTTTAGTGGTTTCCTGTCGTATTTCATAGTTTTACAGCCGTCGCACGAATTTATTATGGTGGCTACTGTAACCTCCATGTTATTCCAATAGTATGTTCGTTTCAGATGCGTAGTCGTCTCTTTTATTCCTCGGTGACAGGTTTTTCCAATGTGGTACTTTTTCGCAATCTCTTTCTGCTCATTTTCATCTTCAACGTATATGACCCTCTGGGTACATTCGAAAATCTTTACGGTATCCTTTTTAAATAATTTGGTAATTACTTCAGCAAATTGTTTCCGGTGTCCTTCGTCTTCAAAATAGATGAAATATTTAACTTTTGGTTTAATATATTCTTTAAGGAACTGTTTCACTAAATCTGGTCTTTCCAGTGGTAAGTGGACTTCCAAAATCTTTTGTTTTGGCCTTGATAAGTCCTTAACTGTCAATTCTCCTCTGAACCAAGTGTGTACTAAGATTTGGTTAGATTTAGTATCTATGGCCTCGTTCATAATGGGAATTCCGGAGGAATCCGTTTCGTAAACGGAATGTTCAGTTTCTGAGTGTTCCGATGCTGTCAACGTGTCGCTTGTTGCGGATGGAATAGAAAAAGGAGACCTTGGTTCGTATATAGGGGTTAGCGGGCCATATTCTGATTCGGATGACAAAACGATTGTGTCTTCGCTTTGATCTTCTTCTGATTCTGACAGTATTATCTGGTAGACGGTCATATTGTCGCCGTCTTGAGTTTCTTTATCTGTTTCCTTTTTTGGGTTTTCCTTTTGTTTCTTTTCTACGTTGACCTTCATAGAGTCGACGTCCTTCTCTATCGCGTTGACTTTGATACGCGATAAGGCATCCGCTACACAATTTTGTTTGCCTTTTTTATAGATGATGTCATAGTCGAATTCTGCCAAGCGGAGCTTCCACCTGGTGAGCTTGCTGTTATGTTCTTTCATATTATTGAGCCAGGCAAGGGGTCTATGGTCGGTATAGATGGTGAACCGCCTACCGTATAGGTATGGCCTGAAATGCTTCACGGCCCAAACGATGGCTAATAGCTCCTTTTCTACGGTACTATACCTGGTTTCAGCGTCATTCAGGGTGCGACTGGCATAGGCTATTGGTTTATCCGAGCCTATGGGGCCCTGGGATATTACTGCACCAATCGCGAAATCAGACGCGTCAGTTGTGAGTATAAATGGTTTTGAGAAGTCCGGGAATTGTAGGATAGGCGCATTCACTAGCAGCTCTTTACATCTCTCAAAAGCGCCCACAAATTCGTCTGTGAGTTCTATTTTGTTTCGCTTTTTTAAACAGGACGTCAAGGGACGGGTGATTTTGGCAAAGTCCTTAATAAATTTACGGTAATATCCCACTAATCCCAAAAAGCTTTTAATTTGGGTAGTCGTTGTTGGAATTGGGAAGTTCAGAACGGCCTGTATCTTATCATCATTGGGTTTAAGTCCATCCTTAGTTATCATATGGCCAAGGTAAAGTACCTCCTTGCGGAAGAATTCACACTTGTCCAATGTCACTTTCAGGTTTGTTTCCCTCAATCGGTCGAAAACCATACGCAACTTCTCAATGTGTTCTTGCAGGCTAGATGAATACACGATTATATCATCTAAGTACACAAGGCAATGCAGTCCTTGTAATCCTCTGAGCACGTTGTCCATTGCGCGCTGAAACGTAGCTGGTCCGGTTTTTAGACCGAATGGCATTCGGGTAAACTCGTAGTGACCCGCTTGCGTGGAGAACGCTGTCTTTTGTCGGTCTTCTTCCCTCACTTCGATCTGGTGGAATCCGCTTGCTAAATCGATGGTACTAAAATACACCGATTTCCCTAATTTGTCGAAGAGATCAGCGATATTAGGCAGCGGATATTTATCATCCGTGGTCACTTCGTTGAGACGTCTGTAATCTATGACCATGCGGTATTTTCTTTCACCTGATGCGTCGGTTTTTTTGGGTACCAGGTGTACTGGCGCGCTCCAAGGTGAGTGCGATTCCCTTATGACGTCATTTTCTAAGAGTTTGGTCACTTGGTTTCGGATTTCTTCGTTGTAGAGGGGTGGATGTCTATACGGTCGAATAAATATGGGGTCTTCGTTTTTGGTTCTAATTTCGTGTTTGACCTTGTTTGAAAATGAAAGTGGTATACCTTCGCAGTGGAAGATGTCTCGATATTCAGTGCATAACTTTTCTATAGCTTCTCGTTCTTCTTTATTGGTGTGATCTAGTCGTAACTTTTTTAGATTTTCTTTTAGGAGTTGGTCAACCTCGCAACTACTCGAGGCTACGTTTGTGTTACATACTTCGCCCTCGTGTTTGGTTACTTTAAGTGGCTTAGCAAATGCCATTGAAATGGTGTCTTCGGAAGTATTTTGAATAACGGTGTAGGCGAATGAATTTTCACACGTGACAAGGGCACTTGGCATTCTTACTCCTTGTCCAAAATCAACAAAGTCTATGATGGCCTCGCCATTTTGTAGATCGGTTGGGACTTTGACTCTTGATTCCGTTCGGGGCTCTAGTAGTATTTCGTACGGTGGGTTATATATAATTGGTATGTTTGCGTAGGGTGTCTGTAGGATCTGGTTTTTCATGTCGATTTTAGCTTCCAGTTGCTTCAATAGGTCGCTTCCTATTAGACCATCGTAGCGACTATCGACGTCATACACATAGAACTTGTGCTTGCCTACGCATTGGAAGGTTTTTAATAGCGGTATGCAGATAGCCTCGCTGTGCTGGCTACGGGCGTGTGTACTTATCACCTCGAACGGCTCGTAGTATTTGAAAGCTGAAAAGTATTCGTCCGCTTTTGCAGGGCTAATGAAGGACCTTGTACTTCCGGTGTCAATCATGAACCGTGCTTTAATTTCGGGTATTACTATATGCGGTAGTTTTAGAACAGAACTGCAATTTAGCTCTATTATTTCGGGTGAAAACTGGAGGCTGTTAACTGAAAATTTTCCGTGCCCGTCATATCTGCGTATTCGTACGCCTCCCCGGGCATGTCATGGGCTTCCGGGACCTCTGTATTGTACATGTAGTTTTCATCGTAGTACGCGGCATCGACATTTTGCTCAGTGGTTTCCTCTACAATTTCGTTATTGTAGAATACGTTTTCTGTGTCCGCCGAGGCATTCAACATGTTTTGCCTCAGTGGTCGGGCTGTCCTCATCGAGACGTCCGGTTCTTCTATTGGTTTGGGGCGATTTGCGTTTGGCGGGATGCCGAATTTAAATCCTTGGCCAAAATGTTGTTGCGGCATAGGACGTGGTCTTGCGAAGTTTGAGTTAAATGGTGGTCTAGGACCTTGTCCAAAATTGAAATTTGGCCGTGGGGCGCCGAATCTGAAGTTCTGGGGCCCGGCATTTTGATTAAATCTGAAACCTGTTGGCGGGGTGTTCATTTGAAAATTGGGTCTAAAACCAATCTGTAGGGGTGTGTTTTGGGGCTGAAGGCCGAATCTAAAACCTTGGGGTTGTTGCGGTATCCCAAACTTAAAGCTTGGGTTAGGCGCTGCGACTTGGTTTTGGTTTGGTATTCCGAATTTAAAGTTATTATTAGGGATGTTGCTTACTGTTTTAGCGGGTGCGGCCGAGGCCTGTCTCTGTTTTTGTTTGGCATTAAATTGCGTCATGAAGTTAACTTCTTCGGTGACGATGCTCAACGCGGCCTCTAAATTGGGGCACCCTTTCAGGCGCACGATGCGAATTAGATCTTCAGTGAGGTTGTACAGAAATACATTTAGAGCCATGTTATTATAAACGATCATTTTAGCCGCTTTTACTCCTTCGTCGGTTAAAAGATTAACCTTGGCAAAGAGTGTGCTACGGGTATGCTGTATCCTGTGACAAAAATCTATGTAACTTTCCCCGTTGTTAATGCGCATTTGTTCTAATTCAATCGCGATACACTCCTCGGAGCGTGGGTCGCCGAAATGCTGAACTAATACATCTCTGAGTGCGGGCCATGAGTTTATGTCTTCGCGCTCACTTAGTAAAGCAGCGGCCCTACTAGGGCATGCAAACCGGTTACCCGAAAACCGAAAAAACCGAATAACCGACCACATTAGAAACTCAGTTTTTTCTAGTAATAAAACCGTTTTTTTCGGGTTTATCGGTGTTTTCTACAATTTTTTTAAATTCGCATATTAACTTTCCCCTTCGCAATAAAATACATTATTGTCATCTAGTTGCTCTAACCTACAGATAAATAATAAGCCAAGCGAACTAAGATACTTTTTTTCCATTTAAAAATTACGTCTAATGTAGGTAAGTACATTAGACGTCATTTTTTCGTATAGGTATACGTGCTAAGGATGAAATTCAAGTGCGAAAGTTCTCACTCTCTCTCTGCCTTTAGCCCTTTACATGCGAGTATCGTGATATAGGCAGAGCGCTGCGCTGTAGCGTTATAAGCGTAATGGAACGCGTTTTGTCTCATCTTCACCAAAACGCTATCGACCACCGCCATTTTGTTTCGTTACATTAGTCCGACAGTCTCTGCTAAGCTACGTAGTAAAACTACGCGTGGTATATATTGCACGTTTCTCTAATATTTGTAAATTATACATAAAAGTAAGCTCGATTGTTGAAATTAAAAAACAAAAGAAATATAAATAATGACTATTATTTCATCAAAATCATAGAACATCGCATATCAGGAAGACTAGACATGGAACAACCACCCGAACAAGCTGGTTTTCGTCGCGGGCTATATAAACTACAGACCATCTCCACGCAATCAACCAGATTATAGAACATACGTGTCAAATTGAGTACCTCCACCGTTTCGTCGGTCAAAAAGCATTTGATAGCATCACTCACGTTAATCTTCTCCGCCTCACCTATTCTCAAAGTACTGCTGCAATAAAATTACAATCTTCTGGTCCAGCATTTACAATAGAGAAATGTGTTAAACAGGGAGACCCACGGTCCCCGAAAATATTCACGGGCGTCCTCGAAGAAGTTTTCAGAAAGCTGGCGGCAAGCTGGGAAGGATGGCGTGTTAATGTTGGTGAAAAATGGTTAACTAACCTTCATTTTGCAGACAATATCGTCAGCTAGTATCTCTTCCTCAGTCAGAGAGCTACAATCAATGCTACAAAACCTAACCACTGCAAGCCTTAGGGTTGGATTGCGGATACGGAACATGTTAATTAAAGACCAAAGTGATGACCAATGGCATCAAACATCGGGTAACTTTCGATGGCGATGACATATACGTTCACGATTACATCTATCTTGGCCAAATAGTCACCTTCCAGGCGAGACAAGACCAAGAAGAACAGAGAACGCCTGGAAGAGCTGTTGGGCCTGAAAGAACATATGAAGAAACGCCTTCCGATCACATTTTGACTTATGGTGTACAAACATGGTCATTAACTAAGGTCCAAAAGTCCAAGCTCAAGGTTTGCCAAAGAGCGATGGAGCGCAGTATTTTCGGTGACCGGTTAATAGACCGAGTAGGTACTGCGAGTAAACACCGAACTGCGTTCCAGAACTCAAATCAAAGATGTAGCTTTCATAGCCGCTAAACTGAAGTGGCAGTGGGCCGGGTAAATCAGTCGAATGCCAGAAGACCTCTGGAAGACCTCTGGGCTAAAATCACCACCAAATGGAGTCCCAACTCGATGCGGCCTCGTGGCAGACCCTCTATTCGATAGTGCGATGAACTGAATACATTTAATCCAAATTGGCGGCATCAGCACAAGACCGACTAAACTGGAAATCTCGAGAGGAGACCTTTGCCCAACAATGAGGCAGTACAGGCTCATAAACAAACAAACTGTTTTATATACTAGTATTTTCATTAATTTACTAGAAAAAAACCGAAAAACCCGAAAAACTCGATTTCCCCGGTTTTTTAAATAAAAAACCGAAAAAACCGGTTTTCCAAAACCATCCGGTTTTTGCATGCCCTAGGCCCTACCATGCAACCTACTGGTAATTGCGTGAAATATATATTGTTGCTGTACTGCATTAGTTGTTGAGCTATATCCGTTATAAATGTACTGCGATTTTCTTATAAAAAGATTTAGCAGATTTTGTTCCCCCTCATATTTAGGTATTATACATAATAAATCTTTGGGTACTATTCTCACCGTTTGGTCTACCATTTTGATATATTTATCTTAACACAATTTATAAACTAGTTTAACTAAGTACTTGAAATTATAGCGACGATGTCGGTACGCAATTGAAAATCAAATAACGATTATTTGGTCTAACCAACGGAAATAATTGAAAACAGGGAATGGAATGCGAAAAGGTTTACTCACATAACACCCGTCTTCATCCTTCTGCTGTAGTTAGTAGTGCCTTGTAAAAACTGTCGCGTCCAATGAAGACAAATTTATTTGTTGGTTCGGATTGCTGCGAGCTCGGTCACTGAATTTAAGAAACCGTAACTACGTGTACGCGCGAATATCACTTTACGACTTTACGCGACGTATCCCAGCAATCCTACCGGCTGCGCCAGTCAAAATTGAAGATCGCGGGTTTTGTTTTTTTAAAAAGACAAAAATTGATTTTTACTTATTTAATACGTCTGATCATATTAAGAGTTGAATTATAACTAACTTACAACTAAACTAAAAGCTAACGGGAGCGGTGTTATCTACCGCCTCCCACGGTAATGCATGCCGGACCACCGTGGAGCCAGACGCGCACTCAGCGGTTTTGCCGGCTGGCTATTCTCGGTAGTGGGCTAGTGGACAACAGTAATAGTTGCTGTCGGTGCTCCAGCATACATGACTACCTTTAGTTCATGGGAAATCCGATGAGAAACCACTGAGATCACAGTAAGCACACTATTTGTGAACACAAAACATTCATCCAAACACCGGCCAGTCTTTGAACGAGTCCATAATATAAGATATGTTGTTGACCTGATTTACAATATTTACCATTTTATTCAAATCAAATCTGACACATACCCACCAACGGTTTAAAATTTTTTTGACAAGTTTAAACAACTACAATCAGTATTACTCGAAGGAAGAAAGATAGTATTATTGAACATAGCGACATCTATTGGAGACTATAGATAGCCGAATTTACGTACATTTGACAAGCACATCTAAGTATTAATAGATAGAAATAATTGATAAAGTTTCAAAAAGCGACATCTATGTAAGCACTTTGTCACACTGTAGCAACACGCAATGGTTAATTTCGCACCTCCTCAACAAGCGTAATTGGATCAGTGGTTGTCATATGCAACTTCCAAGCTGAGACACCCAGTTCGAGCCTTGATGCAACCTGTATTTTTCTACGAGGTTATTACATGAACTATTTTTGACTAATATTATACATACATCAAAAATGAATTTCCTGGAAAATATTACCTTTAGACGGACACGTACAACTTCTGACAGTGAAATTATGACACAAACACCAAACGCTACTATAAATAGCTTACCTGATATCTCTGACGACGAAGAGACTGAACTAGTAAAGGGACTTAGAGATAAAATTGAAACTTTGACGATTCAATTGAGTAGTGCACACTTAAGAGATTGAAACACTTATGATTGAGAACAGCGAACTGAAAAAAAATAATGACGATTTGACCAAGAAAAATGAATTACTTAAAAAAATTACTCATAGTCCAGCAAAACAGAAGAACTCAACCCCTAAAAAAATACTTTTTCCACATAAAAAACCTATGCAGACAAAAACACTTTCTTTCAACGACATAACATTTGAGGATAAGGAAGTACAGACAGACCAAATAGAATTAGAAAAGGAACTTCAAATTAAGCCAAAGAAAACTACCAAACGTAAAACCAAACCACAAATTCAAAATACAGAAAAATTAGGAGAGACTGAAACAAATAATCACAAAATTCCAGTGCATATTACAGGGAGATTAGAAAGTTCAAAGAGGCAAAGCAAGATTATTTTAATTAGCTCTAACACTCATAATAGAGTACTGCAAGTAGCTGAAGACACTTTAAATGGATCAAACGGAAGTACACTGTTTCGACACTATCTCACACCTAACGGAGGCATATCTGAGCTCCTACTAGGTTTAGATACAAAAACCTCCAACCTGACCAAAGACGACTACTGTGTTATATTATTAGGCGAAGAAGATTTCAATCAGGCTGAAAATAGCATTTCTCTTGTCTGTCTCATTCGAGAGACACTAAATAAAATAAAAAATACAAACTTTATACTCTGTTTACCTACCTACAAGTATACTATAGATAGCAGTTCAGTTGAAAGTATGAATTTATATAACTACAAAGTCGACACTTTCAATAAGTTGCTATACTTGGATAATTTGACACTAAAATATGCATTCATGTCTGTCATTTGATAATAAGATGTATTACATGCGTTCCGGAATGTTGAAAAATGCTGGTCTGCGAACCATAATGAATCACATCTCAAACTATATAAAAGAGTTAAGATTTGATATTTGTAATAATAACGTCTATAATCAGGAGTATCAACAAAAGACCGATCATCGTAATGTAGAGTTTTTTCGTGAATAACTATCTACACATTATCCATCAAAACATGGCAGGTTTGATTAGTAAAGCTGATGAGTTAACTGTTTGCTTAGATGAATTAAGATTAGAAGATAATGTAATTATTGATGTTATTTGTGTAACAGAGCATAACATAAGGTTGGGCTATGAAAACAGTTTCTCAATACCTAATTATGAATTAGCTTCTAGTTTCTGTAGACCGAACATTTCAAAAGGTGGAGCATGTATTATTGTCAGGTCTGGAATTCAGTACAGAGAACTCCCGGAAATAAAAGCTCTATCCATTACTGGAGTGTTTGAGTGCTGTGCCATTGAATTGACTTTATATAAAATTATTGTTGTATGTATTTACCGAATACCAAAAAATTATCAGAAGTACATGTCCATATTTTTTACAGAATTAGACAATCTTCTTCAAAAAATTAGTAAAAAAAACTACAAACATAAAGTTATGTGTGGTGATTACAATTTGAATATCCTGAAACCTAGCCACAACACTAGAACGTTAGAAAATATACTAATTAGCTATAATTTGAAATTAGCCATAAAAGAGCCGACTCGTTTAAGTAGCCAAACTTGCATCGATAATATAGCCCATGACTTTAAAAATCGTTATAAAGTAGACGTCATTGAATACGCATTATCAGACCATACAGCACAACTGATCAAATGTCCTGTAGATAAAAAACCACTTATTAAGAGTTGGAAAGTAATACGCCGCGATTACAGCGAAGACAATATTATGAAATTTATTTCATGTATTAAAAATCTTTCATTTTGTGACTTGTATAATATTGACGACCCTAATGATGCCTATAATTATTTTATTGACTTGTTTAAATTATTTTACGACCTTTGCTTTCCTGTCATAGAGAAAACAATAAACTCTACAAATAAAATTAAATGGATATCCCGCGGGATAAAACGGTGTAGCAAAAAGAAACGTGCTCTCCTTTGGCAATATAGGCTAAACCGGAATGTCTCCAACAAAAATAACTTAGTTAACTATACAAAGAGATACAAAAAAATTGTTAAGCTAACTCAAAGAGCACAAAATGACTATGCATTAAAAACGGCAACAAACAAATCAAAGTGTGCGTGGAATATAATAAATAGCTCAAAATGTAAGATTCCCAGAGAATTTGTTGGCCATATAAAGGTTGGTAACGAGGTCATAACTGATCCATACGAAATATGTAACGTATTTAATGATCATTTTGTAGATAAAATTAAACCTTCCACAAACAGTATACAACGCAGTAAATGGCTGATTGAAAGTAGATTACAATCATTGTTTTTTGCTCCGAGTACACCTTATGATATGCTTAAAATAATTAAATCACTAAAAAACACAAATAGCGTAGGATATGATGGCATTGCCACTAGTGTTGTTAAACGAGTGGCGGAATACATATGTGGTCATTTAAGCTTCATATTAAACCTGTGTATAGGTACCGGTACTTATCCCGAATCACTAAAAATTTCCATTATCAAACCGATATTTAAAAAAAATGATAGAGAATGCATTGATAATTATCGACCGATTTCTCTGATCGCGATCTTTTCAAAGGTCTTTGAGAAATATATTTGTTCACAACTCTACGGCTACTTAGAGAAGAACAATATCCTGTGTAATGAACAGAAAGGCTTTAGAGAAAAAAGGACCATAAATATGGCCATATATTATTTCTTACTAAATGTTATGTCAAACGTAGATAAAACCAAGCCAGTTTGCTCCATATTCTGCGATATGACGCAAGCTTTCGACTACGTCCAGCACAGCATACTCTTTAAAAAAATGGAAAAATATGGCGTCAGAGGAATAGCGTTAGAATTAATACAATCTTGCTTAACTAATAGGAAACAATTCACAGAAATTACAAAAATTGATATAAATAAGAAACAAGAAGTCACTTATCGATCTCGAGAACGATCTCCTACATTTGGTGTTCCGCAAGGTAGTGTAGCAGGTCCTGTATTCTTTACTTTGTATATAAATGACTTCCCTAAAGCTATATCACACCCGACGATTCTCTTTGCAGATGATAGTACCGTGACAATTGCATGTGACAACAAAATGACATATGAAAATGACATTAATAGTACCTTAGTATCAATAATTGAGTGGTTAAATGATAATAATTTAAAAATTAACTTGGATAAGACAAATATAATGCATTTTAGGTAGCGTACAGTACCAGATAAAATCAGGATACACTATAACGAAATTGATGTAAAAGAAGTAGAATCTACCAAATTTCTAGGTCTAACGATTGATAGCAGGCTTAATTGGAAAATGCAGGTTGATGTGCTGAGTAAAAAAGTCTAGATATGGAATAATATTCTGGGGGAAATCTACTGATAAGGAAATTGTGTTCAAAGCCCAAAAAAGGTGTTTAAGATCTATGTTTCATCTAAAAAAAACTGATAGCTGTAAACCATATTTCTTAAAATATAAACTTCTAACCTTACCGTCCTTATACATATTTGAAATAGCCATGTTTGTTAGAACAAATCCGGACTTATTTGAACGATGGGCTGATAGGAACGACCGTAGGAAAAGAGATAATACTAGACTTTGTATACCATGTGTAAAAACGACGTTGATGCTCAAAAGTGTCTTCTGTATGGCACCCATTGTGTACAATAAAATACCAAGATGTATTAGGGAATTAAGTGACGGCATGTTTAAAAACAAACTAAAAAAATTATTAATGGACAAATGTTATTATAGTATTGCTGACTTCTTGGATGACAAAATTGACAAATGTTTGACATGAATAATTCTTGTTTGACATTTATTTAGTTAAAGTTATTAAATTAATTATTTTTTGACATTATTTTATGATTTGACATTATTTGACTTTTTACTTGACATTATTCTAACTATTTTGACAATGTTGACATCTTATAAATCAGTACTATTCTTTATTTTTATTTTTACATTATTATTTAAAATTTTGCTTGTATTGTTTTGATAATTATGCTTTTAACATTTGTACACCACGATGGGCAAGAACATGCGATCTCTACCTACACTACGAAAATCTGTATGCGACTTTGTATGTTGTCTACATTACCATGTTTCTAACAAATAAAGTATCTTGAATCTTGAATCCTTGCCACACAAGTCAGCGAATGGGAAGTTTAGCGCAGAACGCTGCGCCAATGGCAAAATATAGGTATGCGCGGGAGCTAGAGAGACGAGACACCGGGGCACACCCGCCCGCCAACCTCATGCGCTCCGCGCGCTCCCTATGCCCGTGCTCACCACTACATCACTTGCGGCGGCATTGTGCACACATATGCAATAGTTAGCGAATTACAGTGAAGTGACATCTGCGGCTAACTTCTCATCCGCCGACTTGTGTGGCGCGGATTATACAAACAAACAAACAAACAACAACACTTTATTAGACAACCACATTACATAAAAAACAGATTTTAAGGACAAAAACAAAACAATAGGTATCTAATTGGCGGCCTTATCGCTTTAAGCGATTTCTTCCAGGCAACCAAGCACGGATAGAAAATATCAGTTGACAAAAAAACGTGGCCATAACAGAAAGAAAATTTAAACAGCATAGAAACAAACACTTAACAAAATATTAATAATAGGCAATACCTATATCTCTACACTATCTATATACATTATATATTATACTTCTATGACAGAGAAGAAATTAACACAAAGGTGTAGACTTGTAGAGTTAGTGAAGTACTTTGTAGAGTAAAGGCGTGAAGATTTAGAAGCTTGGTTCCATGAGCGCTGCCTGAATTATATTTAAGGAGGTGCATACTTGGAGGTGTCCCAGCGCGGAGCCTCTGGCAATACCAAAAGTAGGTACCTCGCCGTCTTTCGAACTCTCAGATACATAGATACTGATACAGATGATTTTTAGGGTTCTGTATCCAAAGGGTACCCTATTACTAAGACTCTGCTGTCCGTCTGTCTCCAGGCTGTATGTCATGAACCGTTATAGCTAGTAAGCTGAAATTTTCACAGATGATGTATTTCTGTTGCCGCTATAATAACAAATACTAAAAACAGAATAAAATAAATAATTTAAGGGGGCTCCAATAAAACAAAACTGATTTTTGGCCGTTTTTCGCTCCATATTAATGATGGTAACAGGTACGAGTAGATGCTTGAAATTTCCACAGAACATTTAGTTGTATATTCACTTTGATAAAAAATCATTAAATTAAATGTTTAAGAGGGGCTCCCAGGGGACAGTACGGAATCCTCCATGCGCAAGTCCTACTCGTACTTGGCCGATTATTCCTATATATTTGGCATATGACTGCACCCAAATTCCACCGCGCGAGTGCAATGGACACCCGGCCGCCCGCGGCAGATTCGTACACATATAATTAGTTACCTTTCGAAGAACGGCTTTTATTATCTCGGCTACTGTGATTAGACGCTACACGCGATCCCGGGAACTACACGCCACACGATGGGAAACTCTGAGATGTAACTAAAGCATATAATAAATCATAATACCTGCTAAGAAGTAGTAAACTCTCTAACAAAAGAAACAAGTGAATACGCTTGGCTCAAGAGCATTACCTAGATATTTTTCTAGTTTTGAGGTAATTGAGATGCCCGACAAGGGTGACTAAGTTGTAAGCACATATCTTAATTAAGACCTCGAATGTACACTTAGGAGCTATAGAGAATTATGAATAAGGTATCCTTATACACGCCACGTACCGGCAAGCGCAGCGTAGGACGTCCACCCACAAGGTGGACGGACGACCTCAATAAGACCGCAGGATCGCGCTGGATGCAAGCCGCTACCAACCGGTCTTATTGGAGGTCTTTAAGGGTGGTCTATGTCCAGCAATGGACGTCCTATGGCTGAAAAGAAGAAGAAGAAGATCCTTACAGCGAAGACAGGATTTTTGGAATACGGCGGTATAGCCTGCACTTTTTTTCATTTTGGAAAGATACGAGTACTATATCATAGAAATAGCTCTAAGATGGTAAAATGCAAGATCGTTCCTAATTCATGATCAAGTCACAGTATTGAGTATACAATACTGTGACTTTAATTGTTAACTAGTGACTTATTAAGTAAGTATCTGTCCCGGTTTTCGTAACTGTTTAGCCATATCAAAGGCTTTAGGGCGGCTTAAGAACTTTATTGACAGTGTTCTCCGCGTTTTCGACTGACTGTTAAAAAAGGAGAAGGTTCGTAAATGTAAGGTTTATTATAAAGCATAGAATAAATCTTATAATACATATCAAGAAGTAGGTAGTAAACTCTCTCTCTAAACTATGACTTTAACTTCGAGATGTATTTTTTTTTTATCAAATAGTCCGCCTACACTATGTACATCAACACATTCACAAAAAATAGCTTATCATATTAAACAGAGTCAAAATATGTCACAGTAATTACAGGCGAAGACAACTTGCAAAAATAACTTAACGAAAAACATTACTTAATTTAAAAAAAAAACATAATTACAAATTTTCAAACATAAATAAAAAATGAATTGATAAAACTAAAAATTGTGAAATTATTACGTGTTCAGGTAGTCAGAGAACTTAGAGCAGTTTTAAAGTGGTGGAAGCTGTCACCAAATATGTCATGATATCAGTTTTCTTTAATGTAGTGTTGTTGTACGTAGGTAACTAAAGCATAGAATAAATCATAATACCTGCTAAAAAGTAGTAAACACTTAAAAAAAAACGTGTAACAACTCATAAGCTTAGCTCAAAAGCTTTTAATCATCTTCTAACTTTTGAAGTGTCCTTACGCGCGAACACAGGGTTTTTCGAACTTATAAAGTACCTACATAACTGAAGTTACCTGTCCATCCAAAGGATTACTTAAACTTGTATCTGCGACTGGCCACAACTTAGACCATTCTTATTAGTTTTGGTAGATAATTTTCATAAATATTTTTTTTAATTTAAAAATAAATTGACTTTTGCATTGTACGATACCTATTTGAATACATATTTTAAAAATCACAAGATTGTTCAATCGACAAAGCTCTTTAGAGTTGTTTTTTAGGGTTCCGTACCCAAAGGGTAAAAACGGGACCCTATTACTAAGACTTCGATGTCCGTCTGTCCGTCGGTCACCGTGCTGTATCTCATGAACCATGATAGCTAGGCAGCTGAAATTTTCACAGATGATGTATTTCTGTTGCCGCTATAACAACAAATACTAAAAAGAAAATAAAATAAATATTTAAGGGGGGCTCCCATACAACAAACCTGATTTTTTAGACGTTTTTCGCTCTATTTAAATAATGATAACAGAGAAAGTGGATGATTGAAATTTTCACAGAATATTTAGTTTTATATTCACTTCAAAAATAAATAATAAAAATAAAATAAATATTTAAGGGGGCTCCCATACAGTACGGAACCCTCCGTGCGCGAGTCCGACTCGTACTTGGCCGATTATTTTTTCAATTCACGGTAAATCTCTTGCACCTCTTAGAGATCTGAAAACAAAACGGCATTTCTTAATAAAAGTGTGTTCTGCATGGCATCTATTTTATCTGTAACAGGATACCAAAAGTCATTCGATGCAAGCAGGAATTTAAATTTTTAAGAATCTATTAAACAATTTCCTAGTTGACAAGGCCTATTTTAGTGTAAAATATTTTTTTAAATGACAAGAGCATCAATGACTATAAATTATTATTGTAAAATCCTGATATTAATCATGATAAATAGACCTAATATAAGACCTTGATAATAGACCTTGCCTTGTATGATTGACATGTTATACATAGTGAAACAAAAACTGTTGTGAACTGTGTCGCAATATTCGTTTTCTGATTCTGTTATAAATGGCCAATAAATGATCTGAATCTGAATCTGAATCCTATTTGATTTTAAAAATGTTGATAAATTATTTTCCAACTGCATATTATTAGCAATCTAATACGTACGATATTAGTAAAACATTTTATTTTCATCAGTTATTGTACATTCTCTTCTTAAATTTAATTGTGTGACATTTGTGCGCCACGATGGGCAAAAACATGCGTTCTCTATTATATTTACACCTGTTTACGACTTTGTATGTTGTACACGATTACCATGTTTTCACAAATAAATGATCTTGAATCTTAAACTTAGGTTAAAAAAGAGTGTCCTCATAATTAGTAAAATATTTTGGGAGTTCAGTACGGAACCAAAGTCAGGCACTCAGAATTAAAATCGCGCCTAATTTATAACATCCTTATTTTTGTGTCGGAGGTTAAGTAGGTAATGTCGTGTTTAGAATGATGTCACCATCCCCTACTCGCGCCCTCCTGCGCCCTCACAGGAGTGCCGAGTGGTAGGCAGACGCCATTTTGAGGTTCAATCTACTTGTTTACTTACTTGCGTTAATAATGTCTTTGGTCAATAACTGGGCAACAAGATTCTGTTACAATTTTTAAACAAGCTTTTATCAAGTGTTAAGTTGGTAGGTAAATAAATATTAGGGGACATCTTACACACGGTCTCTGCCCCAAACTAAGCAAAGCTTGTGAAATGGCTGCCAGAGACTGATATACTTAGATACTACCTTACCTACCTACCTAAAAAGAACTAAAAAGTAAACTCGAATACGAGCCTCGATAGGATACCTCAGTGGTTTGATTACAGAGTTCCTATGGCCACCTTCCAGCTCTATCATCAGATCAGCTCCATGCCATTTGTTTGTAAATAATTCAAAAAAAAATATGTGTTTAATATTTTTTGATAATCTACTTAGCTGAAGGGACTACGACCGACGTAAATTATGGCATATTTAAATAAAAAATCGGCCAAGTACGAGTCGGACTCGCGCACGGAGGGTTCCGTACTGTATGGGAGCCCCCCTTAAACATTTATTTTATTTTAATTTTATCATTTATTATTGAAGTGAATATACAAATGATAGTCTGTGAAAATTTCAAGCATCTACCTGTTAGTTCATCTACCATTATTAATATAGAGCGAAAAACGACCAAAAACAGGTTTGTTGTAAGGGAAGGGAGCCCCCCGTAATTATGTAAAATTATGTTAAAATTCTGTTTTTAGTACCTTTTAGCGGCAACAGAAATACATCATCTGTGAAAATTTCAGCTTTCTAGCTATAACGGCTCATGAGATTCAGCCTGGAGACACACGGAAGGACAGACGGACAGACGGACAGCGGAGTCTTAGTAATAGGGTCTCATTTTTACCCTTAGGGTACGGAACCCTAAAAATTAGTGTGGTAATAAATAGTGAGACGACGAAATGAAAGTCGATAAGTCCTTAAGGTTATTGAAGTGACCACATATTGTCAAGCATAGCGAAGGATGTCCACTGACGTACTTACTTAGACTGACGGTAGGTATAATTAAAACCGCAGGAACGAGTTAGATGCAAGCTGTTTCCGACTTGTCCTACAGGAAATCTTTAGGGCAGGCATGTGTCCAGCAGTGCACGTCCTACAGCTAATATAATGAAGTAAACATAATATACAACTTGTATGTAAGTAGGTACTAAAAATAACTTGAAAACGACAGATATATTTGATATTATTATAATCTCTCGTTTCAATAACCATTATTTCACTTTAGTTGATACAATTTAATTATGATAAAAGCATTAAGCAAAAGTACTTTAATAGAGCGATTACCGAAGCATTTTCATTGTTTTGGATAGGTACCTACAATAAGTACCTAATCATTAATTTCAAATTGTTTATTTCCTTAGTATGGTAGTAACTTCACAGTTTACACTAAAACGTCACTTATTTTACAATTAAACTACCTATAGATACTTTGCCTATTACATGAGAATTAAAAATTTCATTGAAAGAAAAATACAAAACATGAACTCCTAACTAGGTAATACCAACTATATAATTAACTCTGTGTTAATTATAACACCCAAAAGTAGTTAGTTTGAAACAATTTAAGAATAATAGTTACATTGAATAACAATCAACACTTCAAATCAAAAAGAAAAACAAGCAAAGAAAATTGCATAAAATCGAAAGCACCAACCGCCGCCGCCATTGCTGTTCCAGTACCGCTACTCACCAACAGATGGCGCAAGTTGTACCACAACCGCTCCACCACTCAAATTGATTATAATTGTGTTGAACTGCATTTAAATTGACTAACTGGCGTAATAAAGAAGCCGTCACACTTTTTGCCGTACAAAGAATCTCAATCGCGATGGAATTGACGTGTATAGAGTGATTAATGGGAACTATAAGCGTTAACTGCTTTTCTACCGGCTACAGCTGTCGCAGTCGCACATTTGCTAGTTTGAATCCAGGTAAGTAGTAGTTTTCCGAACAGTAAGTAGATCTCAATGTGTTGCCAGTGATGACATATGGAACTGAAACGTGGTCATTAACTGTGGGCCTTATGAATAAACTCAAGGTAGCCTAACGCGCTATGGAGAGGGCTATGAGTCTCTCTGCGAGATCGAATCAGGAATGAGGAGATTCGCAGACGAATTTTTTATCCCAAAAAACCGTGGTTCACGTAGGATAGGCAAAACACTTTTTAGGGTTCCGTACCCAAAGGGTAAAAACGGGACCCTATTACTAAGACTTCGATGTCTGTCTGTCCGTCTGTCCGGCTGTCCGTCTTTCCGTCTGTCTGTCTGTCACCGGGCTGTATCTCATGAAACGTGATAGCTAGGCAGCTGAAATTTTCACAGATGATATATTTCAGTGGATTAACATAATGCCATAGAATTTTTTCATCGAAATTATTTTATTATTTTATTCGGAAAGCAGACGAAGATTATAAGCTGAATTACTTAAATCTTAAATAACTGTTCACTATTAACAAGTTGTCGCTTATAAAAGTCCAATACGAGTAATGCTTGTTCATTCAGCTTAGTACCTACAGCATAACATTAAACAAACATTTCAATCGTTATGTTAAGTTGAAAAACAGCACACCTAAGATTCCGTACAAATCCTGAAAATTGTACAAAATTGGGAAATAAGTTGTAAAAACTTCAGGGCGTAGCTATGAATCATCAATAAGAGGTTTTTTTTTACTTTTTTCGTAATACATCGTTAAAATAATTAAAAACCTGTTTTAACTTGTGATAATGAAGCTATGATACCCCACATGATAGGTACGATTAACTCACTATGGAATTTCGGCTCATAGGTATTTTTGTAGATATGTATTTTTATCATTAAATTAGAAATGTACAGTTTTCAGATTTATTCAGATTAAATATGTGTAGGTACTCTAAGACAACGCTCCTTGCCAAATGTCATAGTTCTAGGTCAATGGGAAGTACCCTGTAGGTTTCGATTCCTTTGTAAGTGTCGAAATATGCGGTTTTTACGACATAAACGGCTCTAACTTTTCTCTACGATAACTGAGAAGGTTGTTTTTTTTCAACTGCAAGAGACCATAGATATACGTATCATTCAATACATAGTACAAAATAAAGTCGCTATTTTGTCTGTTTGTTTGTCTGTATGCTTAAATCTTTAAAACTACGCAACGGATTTTGATGCGGTTTTTTTTAATGGATAGAGTGATTCAAGAGGAAGGTTTATATGTATAATACACCTGTGCGAAGCCGGGGCGAGTCGCTAGTATGGTTTAAATTAAACTTGTAACCTTTACGCGTTTCCGAGATAAAAGATCTTGTCACACAGACAGATAGACGGACAGACTACAACAAAGGTGATAAAGGTTCCGATATTTTCTTTTGAGGTACGGAACCCTAAAAAGGGTAATATATCTAACACGCGGCAGAACACGCATAAAATATCCAAGCGCAATAATATTATCTAAGTCATGGCCAGGAACAAAGGTTATTACTGATATTGTGAATACTAAATAATTATTTCACATACTAGCTCAACACTTGTATTCATCTGTAGAATGACATTACTAAAGCCCCCTAAATAATCACGTCAAACAAGTAATACAGAGTTTGTTTTTTATTTTTATTGTGTGTTTACAACATTACATTTACTTTACATTTTGATCTATTGCTATGTCTATTATATCTGTGTCTAATCTTATCCTACCATCCCTTTTTTTACTACAGGACAAGTAGGAGGACGCCACATTACCACCTCTACACTATAAAATTTTCCTTCAATACGTACGAAGCGGTTTGACTCAACATTTCTGATTCGTATCGCCAGGGAATGGAACAGTCTTCCTGCTTCCCTGTTTCCTAAGAGATATAATCTAAAGCTTTTCAAGGTCAGAGCGAATAGGTATCTTCTAGGTCTGTGTGCTTCATCTTCGACCACAAAGTCGCTTACCATCAGGCGAGTTGGTGGTCAAATGCGGATTATTTGCATTTAAAAAAATTCAAATTTTTCTATCGTGGTCTTGATTTAGTAAAGTAATACAGGGTTATCTGCTTAGGCTGTACAAAGCCGAAAGGGAGTGATTAAGATCATCATTACGATCAACTTTTACTATGGGGACAATTCAAAATTCGAGTAAATAAATCTGCTATTCCATACAAAATTGCAACTCGAAGTCGACAAAATGAATGAAACAGCAATTTTTCTCGAATTTTGGGTTGACCTCTTAGTAAAAGTTGATCATAATGATGGTCTCAATCATCCCTATTTGGCTTAGTACAGGGTAAACAGATAACCTTGTACAGTAAATCAACTTTAAAATTTAAAAATAGGCCAAAATCAAACTTCTTGCAAAAAGCTGTGCGAAATGCAGCAATCCATGCGCAGCTGAGTGAGCTTCAATTTGGATTGGGTTACCCGCAGCTTGTAGCTAACACCACACAAATTAGTGTAGGTAGCAAGACATTATTAGATACCGTCAGTGTTGTGTGTCGGAGTGACAATTTTGCAAGTTTTAGTTGAATTGGCGGTACCAGCTGATTCACATTCCAGTCTACCCGTGACCACGACCGATGCAACTCGGTTGAAACGTCGGGATGATGAGGTATTTATTTATCTCGTAATTTGAGTGTGCGATTAGTCCCGTGGTACATACATAATAATAATGTGTTCAAATCGCTTATAAACAACAACAGTTTAAGTATATATCTCAATTTTAATTACTTAAAAAATCAAAACTG
The DNA here is from genome assembly GCA_964007245.1 of Hypomecis atomaria. Lineage (NCBI taxonomy): Eukaryota > Metazoa > Arthropoda > Insecta > Lepidoptera > Geometridae > Hypomecis > Hypomecis atomaria. The sequence goes on along the minus strand of OZ023308.1, from coordinate 13,217,317 downwards.
TATATTTAAGGGGTAGCTCCCATACATGTAAAGAGGGGATGCAATTTTTTAACCTCACCCCTTCATATGGAGTTTCGTTGAGTAGGGTTTCTAAAATGAAATTCCTAAAAGCTTTTCATCACAATATGTACCATTGGTGAAATAAAGGTCGACAAAGTTGAAAAAAGAGTGCCCCAATATTTCTGAAGTAAGTATACAAAATAGAATTGTCATAAATGAGTTTATAGACCATATTGATATTGAAAACTATCTCTCATAATTATTTTGAACACCGTAGAATTATAACTTTTTAAGTTAGACAGGGTTATTTCTAACCAATTAGCATCCTTTTAGGGGCTTATTCTGTACATCAACCTAACAACTTTTGCCAAAACTCAAAAAAAAATCAGCTGTTCCATACATTTTGTCGAGGATGAACGACATTTTTCTATGGACTACCATTTTTTTTTTTGTTTTGAGAAAAGTTGCAGAACAAAAGTTGTTAGTTTTGATTTACGGAATAAGCCCCTGAAAGGATGCTAAGTGATTAGAAATAACTCTGTATAAGAAACTTAAATTTTTTAATATGCTCATAGCCCTAAGAAACATATTTCATAACCAAATATGTTTTTAGCAGTTTACCATCTAATGAAATCATAAAAATTGATTTTTATCATGATCATAAGCATCGACACATCTACGGAAGCCTATCATACGCGTGTCGAGACACGCACTTGATAACTTATTTTATTATTTCTACATTGTACACAATAACGATAAAAACTCTTTGATACATAGCAAATTAAGCAAAGAAGATAATTCATAATCTAACGAATATAAATAACTGACCTAGCAACAACTTAATTACTTGATCAGATTCCGCTGAACTTATTAAACATTGTTGCGCGTTGCCAAGTTACGTAACTTTAAGTTTGATAATTTTTGGGGCGAAGTGGGGGCGAAATTGTGACAATAATCATCGAACGTCGTCATATAGAAGGTACCTAAAATATTAATTTATTTGTGAAGTATGTAAATAAATAAATAAATAAAATAGCCTTTATTTCCCAAATGCGTTTACAAATTCATAACATATTTAAATCTTAAAATTTTGAATCTTAAATATTTTATTTGGGCACCAAAATTCGGTAAAAGGCCTCCTCCATACTGTGCCATGAATTTCGATTTAGGGCATGTCTAGTCCAGGTTGGGCCCGCTGCTTCCACTACGTCATCGGACCATCTTCTTCTGGGGCGTCCGACTGGCCGCGCGCTCTCTCTCGGGTACCAGTGGATGATGCGTTCGCTCCATCTGTTGTCTGTATTTCGTGCAACGTGTCCCGCCCATTTCCATTTCAATTTACAGAGCATTCTTGTTGCATCCATGATTTTGGTCTGCTGTCTTATTTCTGAATTTTTCACTCTGTCTTTTAACTTGAGTCCTAGCATAGAACGCTCTGCAGCTCTTTGAAAAGTTGTAATCTTTTGTACCAGTTTTTTAGTCAATGCCCATGTTTGGCAACCATAAAGTAGAGTTGGTAATATAGTATTGTCCATCAACCTTATTTTAAATGAATAGGAATCTGACTTTTAAATATATCTTTGTGGAACCAATATTTCCGCCATGATGTCGCTATCCTTCTATCTATTTCTTTGGCGGTAGAGTCTCGGAAGGAAATAGTTTGTCCCAGGTATATGTATTCGTTGACATACTCTATGTTGCAGTCATCCAGTTTTATAGGTTGTGATCGTCCGTTGGTCATAATTTTGGTTTTTAATAAATTCATATGAAGTCTGATTTTTTTGCTCTCTATATTTAAGGTACTAATCATATGTGCAGTATGTACGGCCGTTTATTTTTAACCGACTTCCAAAAAGGAAAAGGATCTATATTCGTCTGTATGTATTTTTTTTTTCTGTATGTTCATCGATAATTTCGCCAACTGTGAACCGAATCGAAAAATTAATTTTTCATTTCAATTTCACAGTAATCGGCTGAGCCGTTTTTGAAAAATCAAAATTGATGTTAAGAATTCGAGCAAAATATTCGAATTTTGTACACGATGGAAGGTGGTTTTGCCATTGCGAAAAATAATTATTGTTAATCGACTTTAAAAGAGAAGGTTCTCGATTCGACTGTATGTTTTTTTTTTATTATGTACTAGCGACCCGCTCCGGCTTTGCACAAGTGTATTATACATATAAAGCTTCCTCTTGAATCACTCTATCTATTAAAATAAACCGCATCAAAATCTGTTGCGTAGTTTTAAAGATACAAGCATACATGGGGACAGACAGCGGGAAGCGACTTTGTTTTGTACTATGTAGTGATGATGTTACGGGATGACTCTGCCAATTATTAGGAACCGATTTTGATGATTCTCTTTTAGTTTGGTGGGTAGATGATACTTTAGAGGTTCCATTTAATTTTATCGAAATCGGCGGAGTCGTTTTTAACAAACTAATTATGAGAAAATGACTACATCGATGATACCTACATTGATCCGTGCGTTCCTTAGATATCAGTTTGAATATTTAAATAAAAAAAATTCTTTCAACTACTTCTAAAAACTGAAAATTGGTGTACGAGTAGGAAAATAACATTTAAAAAGCTTGATGACAGTCAACTACCTGACAAATGTAACATGACCTGTCAGTCGGACTTTAAAGTCCTACTTTAAACCCTATTGTACTGTACTGTATCAGCCTTTTTAATAGTCTTAGCGCACGTCGCACGCTGGCCCAGTGCGGGTTGGTGGATTTACATACGCCATCGAATTTCTTCTACGGACGTATGCAGGTTGCCTCACGATGTTTTCCTTCACCGAAAAGCCAGTGGTGTAAAATTCTGTACTTAAATTCCAAAGAACTCATTGGTACGGGACCGGGATTTGAACCCATATGACCTCACGATTGTAAGGCGAGTGTCACTACCTCAAGACCACCACAGCTTGTAAGAAAGAAAGAAAGACTTTTTTTATTTGCCAGAATGTAGTATACCTATACAAGGTGATATAACAGTTTACAAATTTCCTTACATTCTGTCATTTCTGACGTGCAAAATATACTGACGTTAAAAATATGTACCTTCTATAAACCCTACTACTTATAGAGGCTATAATATCACAGCCGCCGAGTTTTAAATTCGGCCTGTAACGAAAATGATTTATGTTACAGGTATCAAATGTTACAACAATGTGGTGGGTGATAATAACTGTATGTGTGTGCGCGGCGGCGGCGACCAACGAGCTGAGCTGCCCCGACCGAGCTGACTGCAGGCTCTTTACTCGAAGACACGACGGGCGGGAATTCCTCGTGGAAGGTAAACCGTTCTAACAACTGAAGCGACTAACTTCGCTACATGAAGACGTCACTAAATACGCGCGCCGTTCGTCAGCCAATCACAAGCCGTATCGCCGCGCGTCAGCCAATCACAAGCCGAATTCTGCATCGCGCAAACGAAATGTACAGCGACGGCCGAACCAAACTGTTACGAGATGGGTTCTTGGATAAACAGTTGAAACGCCGATTATTAATTTTGCACTTTATTGCACACAATCACTTCACAAAAACACACGACACAATTGTTTCGCACAAAACACTTTACACTGGCACTGATATTCACTAGTCACTGCACTGAACACGTGATGCTTTCGCTTCGACGGTGAAAACGCTAATTGAGTCGAACGCCAGTTCGTCGCTCTATTTAGGTATATCTGAATTACAGTCGCCTCGAATTCTCTTGAATTTACGACGCTATTGTGTTTGACACTGTAACCAAGAGAAAGTTCTAGAATTTTTCTTCAGTACAAAAAAAACACCAAAAAACTAACAAAATAGATGGTAAACAAATAGCGATCCACAACTGTCATAAAACCACAGCTTAAGGCATAAGTACTCTCGCGCTTTAGATGTAAACAACTGGCCGTAGTTACTGCGCGCGCCTACCGCGTGACAATACTGAGACCAATCGTTACACTGTCGGATATCTACTATCCCCAGGCACAACAACTCGCCCGGAGCCAGTGGTCTCGAACCTACCGATTTTTCGGTATTCTCGATTTGGCGCCTGTCCTACCGAAATGCCAAAACGAGGCAATTTTCAAAGATTTTCCTCCTTTTAAAGAAAATATCCCGTTTTCTTTACTAAATTTCGAGTTAATTTGTGAAATTGATAGAAAATTCTCCTGATTTTCCCAATTTTCTACCGAATTTCATTTTGCAACAAAGAAATAGGTTGTTTAGGCCAAACACTGATTTATTAGATACAATCATCGGCCAAGTGCGAGTCGGTCTCGCGCACGAAGGGTTCCGTATCGTATGGAAGCCCCCATAATATATTTTAATTAAATTATTTATTTTTGAAGGGAATAAACTTGTAATATTCTGTGAATATTTAAATCATCTTCCTTTTGCCGTTATTATGATTGCAATGATACGATCCCAGTGATATAGACCGAGTATTAATTAGTTTAATTACACATGTATTGTGTGCAAAATTTCAGCTCAATCGGTAACCAGGAAGTGAATCAAATTTAAGTTGCAACATTTGATTACAGACCGACAGATATAAAACGGGACAGGTGAAACTAAATAAAAGGTTATAAAATATGAAATTCCAAAATAATTAGGCATAAAATATCATTTTTTGCTGCAAATCTTTTTAGCATATTATTATTTTAACGCTTTATTTGGGCTACTGATAAAAGTCTGGGCCCACTTTGCAAGATCTTTACAATAGTCTGATTAATTTACCCAAAGGCTCCTGAACTAGTTAATAACTGTATTTAAATAATAATATCTTTGTTATTGTTATAGGTCATTACATTGACTATAGATTGTATGAAGAAACGAATAGAAGGGGCTATCCACTGATTTATATGAGCTGTAGAGGATGGGAAGCACTCGACTCCCCGGCACTGCCGCGATTTACAAACAAGTACTACCTGTCGCGGGTAGTGTTCGACAACTGTCCACCTCCACGCAATGGCTCCTTCGAGAGCGTGCTGGCGAGGTGCAACGTGGTACAGCAAGTATTTAACGACGAACTCTCGCTGGAGTTGCTTTACCTCCCCGAGAATGCCTCACTGACCGCGCAACACTTCGTTGGCGACAAGAAGTACACTAATATTCGCATTGGAGGCAAGTCCGATGCGCTTCAGCAACCACTACCCGAGGCCGGGTTCCTTTCAAGCTGTCAGAACCTGCGTGACTTGAGAATAGACGATGTGCGGCTCCCAGCTGGCGAGCTCGAGCGCCTGCCACGCTCCATCACTAGTCTCACACTGGGTGGCCAGACCCTCGACATCCTCCCGACTTCTCTACCAGAGATCATGGAAGAAATTTCACGCGCTATGCCTACCTTGCCGGATTTGTTACTACTATCCTCCGAATATACCGCATCGAGTCCGAAAATAGCAAAAAAACTGAATACCACAGTTACCACACGGTCTACTCTTCGGTCGTTACACTTACACGAATGGAACCAAAAGTCTATGATGCCATTTGAGCATTGTGATGTTTTGCAGTCGCTTTGGATTGAAATAACAAAAGTGGAAGAGTTACCGGATCGCTGGGTAGCATGTCCACAACTGCAAGTTTTAGACTTCAGTACGGCACCACAGCTTACATCGCTGCCAGCCAAGCTCCTGGACGGCGCGGTCAGACTCTCGAGACTTCAAATAGTGAATACCAAAATTGAGTCGCTACCTGACGGGTTTTTTGATGGGGTTCCGAATCTGAGGGAACTTGATCTCTCAGGAAATAGATTACGAACCATCTCAAGGTAAGCAAATTAATCGATCAAGTCTGTCGCTAGTAGCGGATTTACCAGTAGGCTGAGTACTTAGCAAGCCTAGAGCGGCAGATTTTAGGGGGATTGAGTACTAGAGTTAGTGCAAAAAGAGAAGCGTCGTGGGTGACGTTGCCCGTGTGCCATTTTACTAATTTTGTTACCTTGACAACACTGAGTCTGCTTTGTCATTGCTAGGACTACTAAAAATGTTTAATACTTAGTATACAGACACCAATTCGGTTTTCATCAGTACTCGCGTCTACCAAGTATGGTCGGTATATTGCGTATTATTGTTTAGAATCAGTCTTTTGGGAAAAATTCAACAGCCCATTGGCAAATGCGTAAATTGACCACTGCTTGTTGCGAGTGCCAAGTGTAATATCTTTTTCGTTCGTTGTTCTCTTTATTAAATGTATGTATTTGCAGTGCTACGTTCCAAGGTCTTCGGTTGAGGGTACTTTCTCTGCGGTCTAATAAGCTGACATCAGAATCATTGAACGTTTTGGCGCCAATTACAGCTCTTGAAGATCTGGACCTCGGCGAAAATGAAGACGTGCACGATGTCTGTGAACCAAACGGTAATAAAGCATGCACAATAGTAATAATTATTTTTTGCAAAAAATAGCATGACCGACTTCACCCGTGTACAGAATTCGCGAATATTTCGCACGGATCGATGTAGCATTTTTCACATTATTGTTGATTTATCAAAAATGGTTCAGCCGATTTCGATAAAATTCAAATGGGACCAATTTCGAAGTATACTCTTTCTAATAAAAAAAAGAATTATTGAAATCGGACTACTATGAAAAAAGTTATGCGTGGTTACACAAAAAAAATACGCGTCGAATTGAGTACCTCCTCCGGTTGGTTCGTCGGTCAAAATAAAATCGGCCAAGTGCGAGTCGGGCTCGCACACGAAGGGTTCCGTACCGTATGGGAGCTCCATTCCTCTTGCCGTTATTAATAGCGAGCAAAAAAATTCTTAAAATCACGTTTGTTGTATGGGGGCCCCCCTTAAATATTTATTTTATTCTGTTTTTAGTATTTGTTGTTATAGCGGCAACAGAAATACATCATCTGTGAAAATTTCAGCTGCCTAGCTATCATGGTTCATGAGATACAGCCCGGTGACAGACAGACAGACAGACGGACAGACGGACAGAGGGACAGACAGACGGACATCGAAGTCTTAGTAATAGGGTCCCGTTTTTACCCTTTGGGTACGGAACCCTAAAAAGTGTTCCACGCTTTGTTTCCTGGGGCATCATTTTTGACTTTCGTACGGCTAGGAACATAGTCGGATCTTTGAAAGTGACAGTACGAAAACCATTCACCATAGGCACGCCATAGGTATTTGTTTTTTTTATAAACGTTTCATTTCACGATCTTTCCTTTTGCAGTCTATGGTTTCACTTAAAATTTCCATGTCCAGTAACTACTAAAATTTCGCGTGAAATGTATCCATTTCATTTTAAATCAATTTCCAGAAAAAAAAGTCATCCATAAAGTACAAGTAGCGGCTTGTAAGTCTAGCGCCGAGGGTACTGTGGAGGGGGTGGCTGCGCATGTTGACCGCTATACTAAACTCATGCGCAGCCATCCCCTCCACACTTCGCTAAGCGCTAGACTTAACTTCGTACGCCTTGGACGTCTAGGCGTTTGAAGTTCAAAAATAGAGCCCCTGACCTTTACCGTCTCATTTTTGTGAAGACAACAATGACCCAAAGTCGATAGTGACATTTTGTTTTTTTTTGACATTTCTTGAAGCGCACACGAGAATAGCTCGCAGATGGCAGATTTTTTCCTACTTACTTAAAACTTATCGTTACATTTTGAAAAAATCATGCATTATCATTATTATTTATAGCTTACTATCGACCCGCCCCGGCTTCGCACAGGTTTATTATACAGGTAAACCTTCCTCTTGAATCACTCTATCTATTAAAAAAAACCGCATCAAAATCCATTTTGTAGTTTTAAAGATATAAGCATACATGGGGATATGAGGACAGCGGAAGCGACTTTGTTTTATACTATGTAGTAATAGTGATAGTGATGTGTTATTCTGATAATATATTAACTATATTATTGCAAAGTTTCATCTCAATCCGTTGAGTAGTTTTTACGTGAAAGAGTAACAAATATCTACATAGGTACTCGCAAACTTTCGCGTTTATATTTTTGTAGAGAAAATACAAATAAATTCGTAAATTATGAATTTATTTATTGACTTTTACATTGGTTACTGCCTCATTTTACCCTTATGGGGCAGGGGTTAAAATAAATAAATAAATATTAAGGGACATCTTACACACGGTCTCTGACCCCAAACTAAGCATAGCATGTGATATGGCTGCCAGACACTGATATACTACCTATACATATTTTAAATACATACTTATTAAAATAATACTTAAATAACACCTAGACACAGAGCAAACACCTTTGTCCATCATACAAATGTTTGCCCTGGGTGGGGATCGAACCCACGCCTCTTTGACCCAGAAGTCAGGGTCACTAACCACTGAGCCACCGAGGCAGTCAATAGTAAACCTAGTGTGGGATGCACTATAAAATTAAAAAAAAAAATCATTGATTAGCAGTGTGCCATCTCTCGTCAATACAGAAGTTCTTATAACTTCAATTGCGTGATAACCTGTCTAATACGGGTATCACAGGTGGCGCCGCCAACGCTATAAGTTGGTTTAAAAATGATAAACACTTCACAAAAATTCGTCGCGAGTCAGTATAGCGGGTTAGCTCAGTGGTCCAGAGCGTCGGGCTAGTGATCCGAAGGCGCAAGGTTCGAATCCTGCATCCGCGATGAATTTTTGAAATGTTTATCATAAAAAGTAACTCTTTCAGTCAATAGTTCAAAATTTAAGATATTACAAAAACCTTTATTCCCAGGTTACTCGCCGTTACAAAATTTAACCAAGCTGGAATTACTGAACTTGGAGCATACATCCATCACGCGCGTGTGCCGGGACTGGCGAGTCAACTTCCGAATGTTGAAAAACTTGCTCCTCGCGGGCACAAAGATTGTACAATTACATGTGAGTAATATTTAACTAGTACTTAGTTCCGAACAGCAGACCTTGTGACACATCTCTTTAACTGAAACTTCATAAGCGATTGAAAGGCGAGCCAGGAGGCTGATAGGCTACGAAACTTTGAATATGTTGAAGCTGCAAAGTCCCGAACATCGACGTAGGGTGGCGTGTCTATCAGCTTTCTATCGGAAACACTTCGGTGAGTGCGCCCAGGAGTTGTACAATCTAGTCCCATATACCCCTTTCTTCCCTTTCTTATGTATTTATTAGTATGTATGTGTATGTTTTATAAGTACGAATTATTTTTGTTAACGCACACCCCCGTCTTTACTTGTTCTATATTTCCTATTCCATCCAAAGGTTGCCTGGCAGAGATCGCTTTTAGCGATAAAGCCGCCTCTTGTTACACGCTATAGCTTTAATGTTTTTGTTATCTGTGTTACTTGTGCTCTTTGTGTTAACAGTAAAGAATATGTATCTATCTATCTATCTTCTATCGTACGGCTAGACAGACGCGACCAAAGCGCCACCCTTTTATGGTAGACAACCAAGCGTTTCGAGTCCACATGTCCTCATACGAACCGCCAGAATGTGAAATGCTTTGCCTGAGTCTGTCTTCCCGCTAAAGTACAATGTAGGAGTCTTCAAATCACGAGTATATAGGTATCTTCTAGGTAAGCGTGGACCTAGACCGTATATCTGCTTAAGTGTGCAGTCAAACGCAAAATCTCTATGTTATAAAAATAAGCAGCACTTTATAATACTTTGCTCTAATATTGCACTTGATATATTTTTTCAGTTTGGAGACATTCTGCACCCACGATACGAAGCAGTGGGCGAGGCAACCGTAGAATTCACCAACACAGTTACCTCGATCGAGCTCACTGAAGAATACTACAAGACAGCGGTGGCAGCCCCTGGCCCTCTAGTCACCATCAAATTCAGGTCAATACTCAACGTCACTGGGTCCGTGGGGACCGGGTGCTCATCTTGTTTTTAAAAGTCTTTCCGAGCGTCTGGTGGACGCGACACGTGACCAAAATGCTGGTGTTTTTTTTGACTCTACCTGCGCATAAGCATTGCCATTCAGTGTGGCAATAAATAAATAAATAAATATTTGGGGACATTTTACACACGGCCTCTGACCCCAAACTAAGCAAAAGAAAGAAAGAAAGAAAGAAAGTTTATTTATTAACAGAGTAAGGAAATCGGTACAAATTATTGTTCGCGAAACAAAATTTTCTTAGATTATAAATGAGTCAGTTGGATTAACAGCGGGCCCCAAACTCGGCTAAGCCGGTCTCTTGGTGGCCCATTCCAAATTTGCCATGAACTGAATTGGCGCGTTATTAGACTATAATTATCATTTAACATACCATATCAAATCTCGAACTGTATATAATTGACATAAAGTTTTGAAAAGTGAAATTAGAAACAAACAAAACATAACATTGTAGGTATAACAAAGACCAAGCATGTTACTAAATAAAATTATAATAATACATTGTTGATTAATTGCTTTGCTTTAAATTTTATGAAAATGAAGAGAGAATTATTTAAACTGAAATGATTTTAGTGTTACCATTAATTTACTATCATCAACACAATCATACAATTTAGAATCTCCGGAACTATAGTGATGATGTGTGTGTTAGTGGGTGTGTATGTGTGACACTGCAATACACGAGATCTCATGAGAGCCAAGGTTTGCAGTGTCACGTACGTGTGTGTGTATGTGTGTGAGTGTGGGTGCGGAGCGGGTGGCAAATTATATGTTAGTGTCGTACACCTTGACGAGCAGTTCTGTTTCTTTGTAACCGAGGTTAAGCATCCATGTCTTCACTCTATGTTTAGCCTTCCTGTGTGGGATTTCTTTGATGTCGCAATGCTTACACACTGCGTTGTAAGCGAAAGTATGAATGTAAGGGGGGAGGCGACAAGCAAAGACTGTCTTTACTTTAGGGAGTGGCACGGCAACATGTCGGGCATTCCTCTTTGGGGCCTGGGAGGTCATTGAGAGGGATTTTCTTACTGCGCTCAAAACAAAAAGTTGTCTAACAGAGAGGACTTCTGCCTCTTTGTAAAGTTCATCGGTGGGATATCTGCGTGGCCTCCCCAGCATCACCTTCAAGACTGCCCGTTGCGCTCTCTCTACTGCAATCATGTTACTCGCGGCTGCACCGCCCCACACACCAATGCAGTATTGAATCACAGATTGGCACAACGATGTGTACACAAGCTTTGTAACGTCACTGCTTGCGGCTCCACGGAGTTTTTTCATGATATGGATAGTCCTTCGAACTTTTTTTGACAGATATGCGATGTGTTCTTTAAAAGAGAGTCTCTGATCAAGTTGAACACCCAAGTATTTAGTATGCGCTACTCTTCCTACAACACTACCCGTCTCAGAACTCTCATATTGAAAATTTAGACTGTCAAAATCAGGCTCCGTGGCACGAGTAATATGAAAGCCTACGAAGTTGGTCTTTTTAACATTCAGAGTTAGTAAATTACTACTGAGCCAATTAGTGATAGTTGACATTCCGCGCTGCGCAGCCATCCGAGCACCGGACCAGTCTTTGCCGTGAAATATGGCTGCTGTGTCATCGGCGTAGCAGATTAACGTCGCGTTTGGAATGTCTAGTTTCAGCAGGTCGTTCATATACACTACGAAGAGCGTTGGCGATAGGATTCCTCCTTGGGGGACTCCGAACGATACAACTGTCTCTTCGCTAATGAAGTTTCCTATTTTGAGTCTCTGTCTTCTGTTAGTCAGGTAGCTGGCGAACCAGGCAAGCGCATTTCCACGTACGCCGAGAATTTCAAGTTTTTTGAGCAAAATAGGAACCGAAACAGTATCAAATGCGCGTGCCAGGTCGAGGAACACAGCTAAGCATCGGTGGCCGCTATCCAAGTGTGCTGAAATAGTCTCAGTCAAGAGTTGAACAGCGTCCTCCGTGGATTTCCCACGCCTGAAACCAAACTGTTTAGTAGACAGTAGTTCATTCTTTTCCAAAAAATCTACTAGCCGATTGTTCACTATTTTCTCTAGTAGCTTCGAGAGAATGCACAGCAAAGAAATAGGGCGGTAGTTGTCCACACAGTCTTTAGGGCCGCCTTTGTGAATGGGGGAAACCATAGCAGTTTTCCAGGCTTCGGGGAAAATACCTGTTGATATGCTCAGATTGCATATATGGACTAGTGGCTCCAAGATATAGTTTTGTACCCTTTTCAGCACCGCTGCAGAAAAAGAGTCAATTCCGGATGCACAGTCAGATCTAAGGGATTTGAAGAAATCATCAACTTCGCGGATATCAGTAGGGCCAAGAAAGAGAGAGCTTGGGCAACAATTATCGATCTTAAGGTTGTTACAGAGTTCGTCTTCTGTTGTGCCCTGTTTTCCTAAGATGTCTGATGCTAGTTTTACTCCCATGTTAGCAAAATGCTGATTATAGGCATTGACGGTTTCTTGTGGGTTTTTTTCTTTTTGTAGAAGTGTCTGAGAGTCATTCTTAGGCCCGGGAATATCACAGATGTTTTTGATTGTTTTCCATAGTTTTTTAGGGTTGTTATGGTTTTCTGTTAATTTACTGTTGTTGTAATTATCTTTTACTTTACGAATTATGTCATTACAGAAGTTCTTATAGCGGGTGTAAGATAGTTTTAGGGCTACATTGTTTGGTTCCTGATTGACTTGTAAATGTAATTTGTCACGATGACGCATGCATCGAATGAGGCCGGGAGTTACCCACGGTTTGATCAAGACTTTGCTACGGCTTAATTTGGTTTCATAAGTATGTTTTTGCGTGATATCCGTTATGATATGGTTTAGCAGGTTTACCGCTTCATTGACGTTGTCAAGTTGCATGAGTTGTGACCAGTCGACTTTTTCTAAATCTTTTCCTATGGCTGAGTAGTCAGCAATTATTTTTATTCTATTTTTATGTACAGCTTTAGACTTTGTGGTTTTAAGACCCACAATCGTTAAATTATGATCAGTAAGAGGGCATTTAGATACTACGCCAATAGCTTCACTGTCAGTTTTAACAAAAATGTGGTCAATGCATGCAGCAAAGCTTGTGATATGGCTGCCAGAGACTGATATACTACATATACTTATTTTTAAATACATACTTATATAGATAGTAACTAAATAACACCCAGACACAGAGCAAACACTTATGTTCATCACATAAATATTTGCCCTGGGTGGGGATCGAACCCACGCCTCTTTGACCCAGAAGTTAGGGTCACTAACCACTGAGCCACCGAGGCTGTCAAACCAAAATGGCTGGCAATGCTGCCAGCATGCTGGGCACGCTGCCAACTGGCAGTGGGTGCGAGCATATAGATTATCTTTAGACCTTTAATGGTCTGTGGATGATCCAATTGCTTTTTATGTAGTAGTAGTGTAGGTAGTTTAGTAGTATAATTTGAGAGGTGCTTTGGTTTTATTACGTGATGCTTATGTTTTGCTGTGTGCTGAATCCGAAAATGACCTTCATTTTTGACCGACGAATAAACGGAAGAGGTATAAGTCGACGCGTAATTTTTTTTTTGCTATTTTTATGTATAACCACGCATAACTTTTTACAAAGTGCATGGTACGATTTTAATAATTCTTTTTTTTTTTATTATAAAGGGGACACTTCGAAGTTGGTCCAATTTCAATTTTATCAAAATCGGCTGAGCATTTTTGATAAATCAACGGTAATGTGAAAAATGTCAACATCAATCCGTGCTATTTATTCATGAATTCTGTACACTGTAGAAGTCGATTAAGCCATTTTTGCGAAAAATAATTACTAGCCGAGGAAACGGAAGAGATTTACAAGTCGAAGCGTATATTTTTTTAAGTTTGACCACGCATAACTTTTTAAACAGTGGTCCAATTTTAATAATTTTTGTTTTTGTTTGGTAGATCATCAAGCCGTGGTGGTCTAGTGGTAATGACACCGGCCTTACAATCGTGAGGTCGTGGGTTCAATCCCGGTCCCGTACCAATGAGTTCTTCGGAATTTATGTGCGGAATTTCACACCACTGGCTTTTCGGTGAAGGAAAACTTCGTGAGGCAACCTGCATACGTCCGTAGAAGGAATTCGATGCCGTATGTGAATCCACCAACCCGCACTGGGCCAGCGTGGTGGATATGGCCCAATCACCCTTCGTGGGTAGGCCTACGTCCTGCAGTGGACCATCAAAAAGGCTGGTGCAGTACAGTACAGATCATACTTCAAAGGTTTTTAAAAGAGTTACTCAAAACATTCAAATTTGATCGAAATCGGTTGAGCCGTTTTTGATAAATCAACAATAATGTGAAAATTACTACATCGATACGTGCGAACTGTGAACTATTCGAATTCTGTACACGGATAAAGTCGGATTTGCCATTTTCTGTGAATAAATATTATTTCTTGGACTACATTTTATTTTCATAATTTTGTAGCAAAGAAAGTGTGTATGTTGGTTTATTGGTTTGTTCCTTTCTCACGCAGCAACGGAGCAACAAATTGATTAGACATACCAAACGCAGACCTCATTTGCTATGCGTATGATACGGTCGCACTATTCAATAATATACCTAATTAAAAAACCCCCGACACAAAAATATTTGACAACAAACTTTCTATTGACAACCATTTTGGGCACATTTGTAGAATTTTGGTTCTTCCATCCCCACTTTAACCCACCATAACTCTTAAACGGCTCAATCGATTTTTATAAAACATAGCTAACAACACTCTCGATTAAGTCTCCTTTCATCCAAAAAAAACTAAACTGAAATCGGTTCAGTGGTTCGGGCGCTATGATGCCACAGACAGACAGACAGATACACAGACAAACAGACACGTCAAACTTATAACACCCCTCTTTTGCGTCGGGGGTTTAAAACAGCATGACCAACGTCACCCGTGTACAGAATTCGCGAATATTTCGCACGGATCGATGTTACATTTTTCACATTATTGTTGATTTATCAAAAATGGCTCAGCCGATTTCAATAAAATTTGAAAGGCACCAATTTCGAAATATTCCCTTTTCAAAAAAAAAAAGAATTATTGAAATCGGACGACTACGAAAAAAGTTATGCGTTAAAAAATTAAAAAAAATATACGCTTCGAATTGAGTACCTACCTCCTCCGGTTTTGTTCGTCGGTCAAAAACGGAAAGTGACCTAGGGTACTTTTCATCCTGAAAAAAAAGGCTCCTATGGCGTAGCACTAAAATCATAATATCACGCGGGCCAAAAGCTAGGATAATTTTTTAGCTGTTGTTTCATGAAACAGTTTTCTTGTTCGAAATATTTAGATTATTTGACAATTTATTGAATATGTTTCAGGTCTGATGAGGGAGGGAACCAGACTGGGGGCCTGGCCTGCGACTGCCGCGCGTACTGGCTGCGACGCGTCGTGGACAGCGGCAGCCGCGCTATCAGGATCGAAGGCCTGCGCTGTTCCGACGGACGGAAATTCGAGAGTGTGACACTCGATGAAATGTGTCCCGAGGTCCCTGTATGAGTTTAAAAAGTAAAATAAAAACTTAGGCACCGCCGCGCCGCCGCCAGAATTATTTTCATTCTCTATTTCAGATACCAATACTGTTTATTTTACAGCTTAAATGAATAATACTATATTAATTTTTGTTTAACGCAAATAAGTCTGCGTTTGACCACCAACTCGCCTATTGGTAAGCGACGTTGTGGTCGAAGATGATTATATCTCTTAGGAAACAGGAAAGCAGGAAGGCTGTTCCACTCATTCATATGGGACCTATCGCGCAATGAAACAAGAGATATGTATCTATTAATTAAATAGGTACCTCTTTTTCTCCCGACGTTTCAACCAAGTTGCATTGGTCTCACGGGCAGACTAAATGCGACGCCGTACCACTCAAATTGAAATTGTCACCGCGACACACCACACTGACAGTGTCTGCAAAGGTCTTAATGCCTACACCATTCAGTTGTTGACACACTTGTTGACTACAGGATTCCACGACACTGATAGTTTGAAACCATCCTCTCGGTTTAAAATACGGTGCTTTTTAATTTTTACAGCCTTACGAAATATTCCTGAGAAATAATGTCGATCAGTGGTGAGGACTTTCGGGTCGTGGAGCTCGATCCAATGACCAGTACCTCCGTCAAGCAAATGCTCGGCCATGGCAGACTTCTGTATCTGCCGGTTTTTGACAGCCGCGATATGTTCTTTGGTCCGTTCAGCAATAGTACGCTTCGTTTGACCTATATAGGAACTACCGCAGCTGCAATCTACCTTGTGACGTCAAAAGATGTCATTCCGTTTCAGAACTCTGGGTGTGTACCCAGAGTTCTGAAACGGAATGACATCTTTTGACGTTCTAACTTGGCTCAATAGTTCGGATAAGGGAGTACGAGTATACACTGTTTTAATATAGAAGGATAACGTGCTTAAATCGCGAAAGTTTAAATAAAACATTTAATAATGAATTAAGGGCTTTTGACGGCTCTAAGCATAATTTTAAGGTGTAACTATTTTATGGTTCCGTGCCCAAAAGGTAAAAACTATTACTAAGACTCCGCTGTCCGTCTGTCTCCAAGCTGTATCTCATGAACCGTTATAGCTAGAAAGCTACATTTTTCACAGATGATGTTGCTGTTGCCGCTATAACAACAAATACTAAAAACAGAATAAAATTAATAATTAAGGGGGGCTCCCATGCAAGAAACCTGATTTATAGCCGTTTTTCGCTCTATATCAATAATGGTAACAGGTTGATGCTTGAACTTTATTTCAAGAAACTGGGAATCCTGACACTTACCGGCATCCTGATTTATCAGGTGGCAGTGTATGCTAGGACGAACCTGGCTGCGTTTCCAGAGCGGGGCTCCGCGCACAGGTATCCCACCCGGGACAAGCACAAGCTGCAAGCCGTCCCCCACTCCCTCGAAAAGTCCTCTAAGTTGACTCATGTCATGGCGCCGAACGTTTATAACAACTTACCTCTAAAAATAACGTCTTCAATAAGCCTACAGTCTTTTAAAATTAAATTAAAAAAATGGCTTATCGAGCAATCTTTTTACAGATACGATGAATTTTATAAATGTTTGACATGATTATTAATTGAATTTATTTTGACATTCGTATTTTGATTATTAATTTTATTTAATTGAATTTTTTATGACATTGTGTACATTATTTGTTTAATTTTTCCATTATTATTGAAGTTATAACTAACGATTATTGTAATTCCAATTTATTACATCATTGTATTCAATGTTTGTGTATACATAAGTATATAATTTGACGTGTAAATTGCCATTTTATCAATAAATAACTTATGACTTATGACTTATGAACTTTTCACAGAATATTTGGTTGTATATTCACTTTAATAATAAATAATTAAATTAGAATAAAACAAATATTTAAGGGTCCCCATACAGTACGGAACCCTCCGTGCGCGAATCCGACTTGTACTTGGCCGATTTTTATCTAATAGAGACAGAGAATAATAAAAAAAACAGCTGAATTACCCTTCGTACGTACGTCGTACGTTGTAAAGGTAAAAACAGCTATATTTTTAGTTCATCTAAAACTCTAGATCAGTCAAGTTAAGCCTTCAGAGTTGAACCCATTGACAACTTAACAAACAAACAAAATGTAAATGTGAAATAAATTTGACTTAATTCAGTTTCAGTGTTTTTTTTCTTGCACTCTGATAATAGTTAACATATTTCTGAAAGAAACGGAGCCAAATACGTGATGATTTTAATAAAATAAGTATAAACATGAGTATATACATCAAAATGATATTACAAGTATAAGTTAACAGAAGATCATTTAGATATTAAACGATCTTATCAAAATAAATATTATTGATAATTTCTACCTATATCAATATATGATTTTTTTTGATTCCGTCTATCTGTCGCGTCGGTCGGTTATCCGTCCGCAAAAATCAGTCGTTTAGGTCACAAAATAACAGCATATTTCGACACTCACGTGGTACTTAATAATTTTTGCAAAAAAATGGCATAACAGACTTCAACCGTGAACAGAACGCGCGAATAGTTCGCACGGATCGATTTAGCATTTTTCACATTTGTAAACAATAACGTGAGCCGTTTTTGATAAATAAATTGGTCGAAAACGGCTCAGCCGATGTCGATGATATTTTAATGGGACCAATTTCGAAGTATATTATTTCCAATAAAAAAGAGTTATCGAAAACAGACTACTATGTAAAAAGTTATACAAAAAAAAAGTATGTAAGCGTCGAATTCAGTACCTCCTCCGTTTCGTCGGTCAAAAATGTCTGAATAATCTTAATTAAATTAAAAATTTAAAAAACCCCCGACATTTGACAACCATTTTGGGCACATTTGTAGAATTTTGGTTCTTCCATCCCCACTTTAACCCACCATAACTCTTAAACGGCTCAATCGATTTTTATAAAACATAGCTAAGAACACTCTCGACTAAGTCTCCTTTCATCCAAAAAAAACTAAACTGAAATCGGTTCAGTGGTTCGGGCGCTACGATGCCACAGACAGACAGACACACAAACAGACACGTCAAGCTTATAACACCCCTCTCGTCGGGGGTTAAAAATAGTCCTCTGAATTATACAAATCTTATATACTCGTAATTCAGGTGACTGTCGCTTCACTCAGGACTCTAAATAATTATAACACCCTCGCTGCGCTCGGAAACTATAGTCTCTCGCTACGCTCAGAGTCCAATATGCCGCCCGTGACGTAAATCACGACTTTGTTCTCTTGGTACATAATCCACTATTTTAGACTTACTATGCCGATCTGTTTGCCGCAATCGGATGAAAAACTAAATTCACACGCTTTCATTAGCAAATAGCTGTCGCACCTAGCATATCTGTAGAGCCTAACCTAGCATACCTGTGATGCCTAATTAATTAACTCGAATCTAGGCTGGCCGCTGGATGGCGTCCTCTGGTTCCCAGAGAGACGGACTTTTTGCGGAGATCAAACGAAGCGCGGCGGCGACGCGCTTTGATGCCAAAGAGTAGGCGGTATCTTCGTAGAAGGATAGTTAGAAGGAGCCTCGTTCAAATTGCCTACAGTACCCTTACATCGGCCTTACTGCCTTAGTTATTTAATAATTATTTTTAACGACCATTGTTGACATATTTAATTATTGTTGTTATATATGGGTAATAACCTGAAATAAAGTAACTTTGATTATTTTTCTTTTAATAATAATATTTGCATAATAAAGAAAATCCTTTATGGATACCACCGAACCTGGGGAGGCCGGTGGTTATGTGGGAGTCTCCACCGCTAATCGGTGGCATACCCACTAAAACCTGGGGTGTTTCCGCCACTGCGCTATATGTGTCGGGGCTACGGGCACGCTTGCGCACTCCTCCGCGGCCCCAACAGCAAACAAGTAAAACGAGCCCAAACACGACGGGTCCATCATGTTAAGTACATGAGTTTTTGGACTACGAGGTCGTCCAAACAATGATGAAGTTAGGATAACCGTTCACAAAGGAGTACTCCACCGAGCGAAGTGTTGTGCTCGGGCACTATAGCTATCCGACGTGAAGCAACCTGCATACGTCCGTAGAAGATATTCGATGGTGTACGTGAATCCATCAACCCGCACTGGGCCAGCATGGTAGATATGGCGCAATCACCCTTCGTGGGTAGGCCTAAGTCCTGCAATGGACTATTATAAAGGCTGGTACAGTACAGTACGTTGGCGTTTTGTTTTTAAACTACTAATAATTTAATTATTTATTTATTTGTAGCCAATAATATTATGCTTAACATAGTATTCAGTAACAAAAGTGACATAAAATAACAATTTATAGGTATTGAATATTATTGAACTTGATTGACATAGGTAGATCTTCGAATTTTCGAATACTATTTAATACTCTAGTCATCGCTGTAGGATACCCTGTGTTGCGATGACTAGTCTCTTCCAAGGGATAAAGAAATAATGGCTTTGTGAAAATGTAATAAATAAATAAATGTAATTTAAAAATATTATCATTTAGAGCATGCGTTGATTAATAATAATAATATAGGTTTAGTGTAAAAGTAAGTTTGGAACAACAGTGAATTCATATGTAGAGTAGGTATGCCTTATGAAATTTTTGTGTGCTATTATTACCAAGTATTATGTATGATTGTTTAACTGACAATTCGTATTAAATCTTCTGTTTCTTTGTAGTTTAGATTATTAAGATAGGTTTTAATTTTGTGTTTACTTTCCCATTTAGTGCAATTTAAAATATCAATTTGTTTGTTTATTTTTTTGTATAAATAACTTCTGCGAAAGCTATAACTTCTTTGACCTATTAGTGTTCTTGTCTGAGTGACTGGCCAGTGGGGTTTACGTCTGGAACTTGAGCTTCCAAGTGCTGCGACCTGTGTATTAAGTGCAGTTTTGTGAAACCTTAGCACCGTAGCCGAGATATAAACTTGTCTGATACTTAATGCTTTCGTCTCTTTGTATAATTTATCTGTTGGATATCTAAAGGGTTTCTTATAGGCTACTATTAAGACCGCACGTTGATCTCTTTCTAACTGAACGACTGGTTGAAAACATTACCTACAGACTTTATGTCTAAAATATATTCATCTTAATATCTAAAATACTGTATGCTATAGAGAATTTAGATCTGTATACTGTATATACCTGGTCAAAGCCCGGTGCGAGTGATTAACTTATCATAGTTATTACAAGTGGGTATTCTTGACTCTAAATATGTTACGCGCAGGTTTACTTCGCCACTCGATTGTCCAAAACGGCCAAAAAAATCATAACCAAACTAATGTTACGTAGTATTCTTCTTTGCTAATGATAATTTTTTATCGGAAGCTTCAAACTTAGTACCTAGATACATATTTTGAGTAATGAAATGGCTATAAATTCTCTGACTTTGGAAATACAAAGGCTAGACTTTTAACGGTTAAGTTTGAATTTAAATGGCTGTGGGTCTGTAGGTAAATCGAGCCTAGACTTGGTTGTTTCAATCTGGCTAAGGCTATGGCTGTAGGCAAATTAGCTATCGACTCGTTTTACCTCTCGACCCTACTACATCCTAGCTACTCTTTGCACAGCCAAGACTATGTTTCAATCTGGCTATCGCTAGATGGCTGTTGACAAATTAGTTGTCAAATCATTTCGCCTATCCCTACTATACCTTACCTACTCTTTGGCAAGCTCCTGCGAGCTATGCGAGCGTCGCTGCGCGCGCGCACTTTTTCTCCCCCCTCTCGCTCGCACCACCCCTCCCACTCTGACAAAAGCGCCGCTGGTAACTACGCCATATTCTGCGGCACAGGTTTTTGCTCTCTGCCCAGGCTCTGCGGTTTTTCACGTAATACATGTCCGGTTGATGCTACCAAGTTGTAAGTGCGATTTGGTGAGGGCGCTGGTATCGTATTTTCTATGGAGACAACCACCATAGAACCTCCTTTGTTTATAACATAATTCTCGTGTGGATATTTTATTTATTGCTGAATATTATTTTTATAGACGATATTTCTTAGCCGATTGAAAATTAAGATTTAGAATACAGTTAATTTAACTACCGAGTATGCCTTGAAGACATTATTAGGCTTTTTTAAGATTTTATACTGAATTTATGTTGATATTTTTCGATCTAATTTTGATAGAAATTTAATCAAAATTTTTTTTGAATTTTTGGCTCACACTACTTTTAAATTTGGTCTATATACGAGTACCTACTGATTTAATTAAAACTGGACAATCCAATTGTTTTATTAATTATTTTATTGAATTTAATAATTCCAAATAATTTTGTGGGATGCCTATGTCCAGCAGTGGACGTTCTATGGCTGAAAAGACGACAATAATATTAATGCATTTAAACAATATGAATTTCCAAAAATATGTAGTATTTTTTTAGTTATAAATTCTATTATTTTGTCGACTTAATATATTAACTTTGTAAGCTTAAAAGGCAGATGGCTTTGGCGCCTTTTAGAAAATAATTATTGTACATTTGTATAGTTTTATTTTACGTGTGGCAAATTGTTCGATCCTTTTTGGCTTAGTATTTAAATGTTTTCAGCTTAAGCCGTCGATTCGTAGAGATATTACGAGTATTATAATAGAGATGTCGGCATCTTGTTTGAGCGCTATTTTGTTTTTGTCCTACTTTAGTAAGTGACAGGTGATAGGGAACATGGTTTCTTTGCATTGTTTTCGTTTTTTACCGACTTCCAAAAAAGAGGAGGTACTATGTTTGTCCCTATGCATATTATTGTGTGTCATTGATATTTTCTCCAATTAAGAACCGATTGAAAAATAACTATTTTATTTCAAAAGGGTACTTAAGCTCCCGAGGCTAAGCCGTTTTCGATAAATCAACAGTAAAGTACATGGATGTCGCATCAATTCGTGCAAACTATGCGAATATTGTACACGGTGGAAGTACCGGCTTTATTTGCCAGAGCGTTTTTAATTATGTATTTCTTTTAGCTAATTTCGGAAAAAAATGTCAAAGCGTCTAAATCAAATCAATCAAAAACGGCTCATCCCGTTTCAATAAAATTTAAATCGGACAACCTCGGAAGTATAATCACTCGAACTAAATAAGTTTTGATTTTAAATCTGTTCACACAAAAAAAAAATACATGCAAATGAGCATAGTACCCTATCTTCTCCTATTTGGAAGTCGGTAAAACTCAACAATTTCTAAAAATGCCTAAAAATATTCGAATTTTGAACGTAGATTGCAATAATTGAAGTCGGCTGTGCCATTTTTGGCGAAAAATAATAAAAATATCAATACAAAGAATATTTTTTTACGTTCCTATTACGGTCATGATATGGTATGTTATAGTGGACAGCCACCTTTATAATCAAATCCAATTGTCTAATTAGGGTTTAAAAGGGAGTCGCCAGTGGGGAGGATTTACCCTCGTGACGTCAGCGTGACGTCACAGGGTGGGGTTGGTGGGGACTATGATGTAGTCTGTCGTAAGAGGGAGGGCGAAATGTGGTTTCTGTATTTGGACATTTTTAACCCCTGACTATTGTTTAATTTAGGTATTTGTCTTATATTTGGAAATTTATAAGGGAGGCCTCTGCTCAGCAGTGGACGGTCTATATACTGGTCAATATTATGATAGGTAACTTTTAGTATGGAATATTTAAACTGTAAGATGCCGAAATAAAAAAAAACAGCTCGATAAAAATAATTTGTCGTGCGAGAGTAAATTAACTTATTGTACGGCTGATTTTTAATCAATCAAAAGTCTTTATTGCAACAATACATAATTATGTGGTAATACATGCAGATCTTAAATAACATGTTTCAGAAGTTACACTCATATGACCCTATAAGGGCGTGGCAACGTTAATTTATATAACGGGACAATAGCTTTAAGTTTAATTTTAAATAGTATAATTTCACTTAGCCACTTAGTATAATTTCGAAGGACTAGGAATGGAAGTGGCAACATTCCTGGGGTAACGCTTGTGACAAACGCTGCTGATTGATTCTAAGGAGGTTTTAAGTGACACTGACATCGCATGATCGGCCGATGGGCGGGAAAATGCGAGGTGACATGTCAGACAGATGTCAGTGGGTTGTAAATAGAGCTTGTTCGGAAGAGGTTGTGGAAAATTGAGATTAGAACGGTTCAAGTCTGGTGATTCTTGATAGAATGGTGGCAGCGTGCGTTACGCTGCGGAACGCCATGTCCTTCGCTTAAAGTTCTCTATAATTGTAATCATACGTAATCTTCTGTGCAATAAACTGATTGTTCGTGACGTCGCCTTTACCTCCTCGCCCGCTAAACCCACGCCACCCCACACTGAAGCATTGTTGGGTCAGTCAATGGTATAAAACATTACCACATTGAAGAAACATAACTGATGCGGTGCCTTTTTATGGATCCGACATATATAATATTATATTGTCCTATTTTTAAGCAATCAATGTCATCCTATTTTTGATCAATCAATGTCATAATTATATGTACATTTAAAATTAGTTTTACATCATTTGATAATATAATTTATAAATTAACATAACAAAAAAAAAAAAAAAAAAAATCAAAGGGAAATTATTTTTTGCGATGTCGCGTTAGTCCTTGAATTAAGTTATTTATAATGTTGAGCATTATAATTATTTGCTATAGGTACATCTGCCTAGGTACATCTTTGAAAGTGTTATAACCTACCACAGTAAAAGTTATTTATGTCACAACTGTCTAACTGTGCAGCATGCCCCTAAAACCTGCACCACTCAGGACCTAAATGAGGCAATAGAGAGCGCCATTGAGGTGGCTAATATTAAGGCAAAAGCCGGAATATAAAATGTTAGCAAAATCGACTCAAAAAGAACAAGAGCTAAAATTACAGCCGCCAAGTAGTCTTATTTGTCCTATAAGAATAATTTATTAATCTTTTGAAATTTATGATCAATAGGTAATATATTATATGACCGCGCAACACAAGTTGGCGGATGTGAAGTTAGCTACAAGCTGCGCAATAGCTATCCAATCCTGACTGAAGCTCACAAAAAGCCACGCGTTGATTGGATATATTGCACAGCTTGTAGCTAACTTCACATCCGCCGACTTGTGTGGCGCGTCCTATACCAAAATTGATTATAGAAGAAAAATAGAGTTATGAAATTTATTAATAAAAATATAGAATAGAATCAAACGACTTCCCCTTTTGAAAGTCGGTTAAAAAGAATATCAAATAAACCTCAATTCACACGACACACCACACCTCATTCGAGCCCACCGAGCCGAATTAAATAAACACAATAAAATCACTCCCCCACTAATCCGCGCTAAGCCGTAATAGAATCATCATTCATTAGTTCACTCGCTCGTTCACTTGTTTATTTAGTTCGTTCACTGACGCAATATGTTCCCATCAATTGAGATGGAAGTGATCTAGTGGGAATTGATGACATAATGGGCACGCGCGGGGTCGCGGCGGCGGCGGGGGTGGTGTGAATAGAGCTTTAGTTCTATTACAAAGATTATGTTAATTTTTAGAGAATCGCTTAAGAAAAGAGGTCTTTTATTGTCAACCGACTTCAAAAAAGGGAGAGGCTTTCATTTCGTTTCGTACCCAAAGGGTAAAAACGGGACCCTATTACCTATTACTAAAACTCTGCTGCCCGTCTGTCTGTCTGTCTCCAGGCTGTAGATATCTCATGAACCGTAGGTAATAGGTAGCTAGAATATATTTTTTTTTACAAATGACGTATTTTTGTTGCCGCTATAATAACAAATACTAAAAAAACCGGCCAAGTGCGAGTCGGACTCGCGCACCGAGGGTTCCGTACAAACCTGCAAGGTTTACAAAGTTCTAAGTTCAAAGTTCTTCAAAAAAAGTAATAAGTTTATATTTATTAAAAAATATATATTTTGTAATGTAACTAAAAATTTAAGGTTTTCGGAATTTTTCCTTTATGTGTGCTATAAAACGTTGCTTCATGCCAAATTTCAAGATTCTAGGTCGACTGGAAGTACCCTTTAGGTTTTGATTCCCTTGCGAGTACTTGCGAGTTTCAAAATATGCAGCTTAAATTGCTGTTTCTTTTGATTGCGTTGACATAGAAGTTTGATTTTGTTACAGCTTAAAGGTATTATAGACCTGAGTATTTGGTATGAATTTCAATTTAATACCTCTACGCGTTTATGAGGAAATGGGTAGTAAGGTTAAAATTATTAAAAAAAAATATATTATGTGATGTAACTAAAAATTTATGGTTTTCGTAATTTTTCCTTTATCTATGCTATAAGACGTTGCTTCGTACCAAATTTCAAGATTCTGAGTTCACGGGAAGCACCCTGTAGGTTTTGATTCTCTTGCAAGTGTCGAAAATTTGCGGCATAAACGGCTGTATCTTTTGATTTCGTTGGCTTAGAAGTTTGATTTTTTCACAGCTTCAAGGGACAGTAGACCTGAGTAATTGATATAAATTTCAGCTTCATACCTCCACGCGTTCCTGAGAAAAAGGGTCTTGACAGACGGACGGACGGACAGACGGACAACAAAGTGATCCTATAAGGGTTCCGTTTTTTCCTTTTGAGGTACGGAACCCTAAAAAGAATAAAATAAATATTTAAGAGGGGTTTCCTTACAACAAACCTGAATTTTTAGCCGTTGTTAGCTCGATATTTATAACGTTGGCAGGTAGATTGAAATATTTACAGAATATTTGGTTAAATATTAACTTCAAAACTGAATAATTAAATTAAAATAAAATAAACGAAAAATATAATGGCAACAGAAAGGTGCTTGAAATATTCTCAGAATATTAAGTTGTAGTATATTCCTTCAACAATAAATAAATAAAATGAAATATATTAAGGGGGCTTCCACCTGGTACAGAACCTATCGTGCGCGAGTCCGACTCGCACTTGGCCGATTGTTAGTTTCGATTTTATCTCATAACTCCGTTGTTAGAGTACCAAACCAAATACCTACCAGTCTTTATTTCTATAATGATATTTAGAAATTCGAAAGTGTTTGTTGGCTTGTTACTCTTTCACGCAGCAATAGAGCTACGGATTGTCTATTTTTTTTGCAGGAATATAGTTTGAAAGACGGAAAGTAACATAGGCTACTTTTTATTCCGGAATAAAAAAAATGTTCCCATGGGCTAACTCAAAATAGTGATATTTTAATGCAATGAAGTTGTGTAGATAAATATTGCAAAACATTTGTTTATTTTTTTGTTAAATATTTGTTTGTTGTTCTGTAGATAATGACAACTCAATGAGTAGGGTATCACATTTTAGCTATGCATTTAAAACTACATATTTAATTTTAGTAGGAAAGAGCTTAAAATTGACCATAAAACCTTAGATATAATGATATGTTCGGCAACATTATCTTATGTAATTACATAGTAAACCACATATACCCACTTATTACATTATCAGTTAGAAAATTAAATTGAAAAATCTTGCCTACAATTTTCATACAAATTATTCATACACTTGACGTAACAAATCCTTGTTCTCCAATTAGTCAAAGCATAAAATACAGTATTCACTACTAAATACACCTAATTGTCTGTAGTTAAATAATTATCAATTCTAGTACATTTTGTCAAACGATATAATTGTATAATTAGCCGCAGTGTAGTCCGGCCCTTACTGTAACTGGATGTAATCTAATTGGCCAGTTTGAATTTAGAATTTGTTTCAGACGCTCCTGATTGGTGTCGCGTGGCAGGCTCGGGTTACAATGCACGGTAATTTTAAAAATAATTTTCAATCGTTATAAATTTGATAAATTGATTTATCTAGTAATTACACACTTATTAATACAATTTTAGAATAAGTTTAATAACATAATGTAACAGCCAATTAATTTTGTAAATAAAATATTCAAATTCATATTTATTAGCTTCCACAATGTACACATCCAGACTTTGGAGGACCTGCGGGGGGCCTGCATAGGCACTTCCTAGACCTCCCCGAGTGGGTTCCCGCCTTGTCGTGGCGGGGGGGCTTAGTAGCCAGGTCTCGCCAGCCTGGCCTTGCCAGCCTGAACCAAGAGGAACCCGAGGTGGGGCCGGCCTCTCCGGGTCTTGGGCCTCGACAAGCCCGTGCGGAGGCTGGCCAGTAGGTCGCTAGTCGACTGAGGTGGACTGCGGTGTCGCGCTCGTCGCGATACCGCGGCCGAGCCCATCGAGGCGGGGGCGGCGACGGGATGGACGGGCGGCGAGTGTGCCGCTGTCTATCCGTCCTGCCAGCGGCCCTAACGGGTGCCGCCAACGTGTTGGCGGAGGCGGTGGGGCTGCAGGGGAAGAGGAGTGTCGGTATCGCGACGGCCGTTCTCCCTATCCTCTGCAGCCGTAGTGGCAGGCGCGGGGCCACTTTAATTGACCCGTTGCATCGGGACCAGGGCTGTCGGACACGGGTGCTGTCTGACGCCCAGTGCTGGTTGGTCCCAGGTGGTGGATGACGATGTGTCTGGTGTTCGGCACATCGTCATTCTGGCGGGAGCCGAAGCTCCGTGGTGGGGCCCGAGTTGGGCCAGCGCTGTCGGGTGCCGCGGAGGAGTGCGCAAGCGTGCCCGTAGCCCCGACACCAGGCGCAGTGGTGGAACACCCAGGGGTTTTGGTGGGTATACTGTCCAGTCAGCAGGACTCCTACATAACCACCCGCCTGCCCTCGAGGTGTGGTGGTATCTATAAAAGATTTCCCCTGGCTAAAAAAAAAAGTTTGTCAGCTTGAAAAGCTTAGTCTTTATAATATAATGGAATACTGCTCTCACCTTTGGGATGGCTCTACCAAGTACCAGCTGGAGGCTTTAGAGTCAATTGCAAGGCGAGCCAGGAGGCTGATAGGCAACGAAACTTTGACTGAGTCGAAGCTGCAGAGTCTCGAGCATCGACGTAGCGTAGCGTGTCTATCAGCCTTCTATCGGATACACTTCGGAGAGTGCGCCCAGGAGTTGCACAATCTGGTCCCACCTGCCCCTTTCTTCTATCGTACGGCTAGACAGACGCGACCAAAGCGCCACCCTTTTATGGTGGACATCCCGCGCAGTAGAACCAAGCGGTTCGAGTCCTCATTCCTCATACGAACTGCCAGAATGTGGAACGCTTTGCCTGAGTCTGTCTTCCCGCTAAAGTACAATGTAGGTATCTTCAAATCCCGAGTAAATAGGTATCTTCTAGGTAAGCGTGTTACATCATAGACCGCATTTCTGCTTAACATCAGGCAGTGTGTAGTCAAACGCAAACCTATACGAAAAAAAAAGTTTTCCTACAAGGGCAAGAATATTGTACGTACACTGTTCAAGCAATCAATAGGTATTATTCAGATTCTGTACTATCAGCGTAAATAAGTACTATAAAAGTCCCATAAAATATCAGATAAACTACGAAAAATTAAAAGACGTATTCACTAGTTGTGTCCTCAATTTCATTCTTGATTGAAGGAAAAAGACAGTAAAAACGTTTTCGCGGAAGCTAAATAATGTAACCTGATGGCAATAGAATTGTATAACTACGTACTTATATCCAATCACTTCTTAGAAACAATGTCCCCTCTTCAATTGACTTCAATAAAAGGAGGCTATCAATTCGACTTGGGTATGTTAATGTTTTTTTAGACCTTGCTGCTTTCTAATGTGTGCAGATTCAGATTATTATGTAGGTACAATACTTATGATTACATACATACATACGAATACATACATATACATAAGTACCTTTTACCAAACCTTAATTTCAAACAAAATAATCTGCCAAGTACGAGTCGGACTCGAGCACGAAGGGTTCCGTACTGTATGGGAGCCCCCCTTAAATATTTATTTTATTATAATTTAGTTATTTATAATTAAAGTACCTAAGCATGCAGTTAAATATTTTGTGAATGTTTCAAGCAACCTGTTACCATTATTGATATCAAGCGAAAAACAGCTAAAATTTAGATTTGCTGTATGGGAGTCCCCCTTAATTATTATTTTCATTCTATTTTTGGTATTTGTTGTAATAGCGGCAACAGAAATACATCATCTGTGAAAATTTCAACTTTCTAGCTATAGCGGTTCATGAGATACAGCCTGGAGACAGACAGACGGACAGCGGAGTCTTAGTAATAGGGTCCCGTTTTTACTCTTTGGGTACGGAACCCGTTTAAAGTCCTAATTATGAAAACAAACCTTTAAATATAGCAGGACTTTAAGTACCGCCGTCAGACAACAATGGCTGCCGAACTAAAATAGGTAGTTGTAGGTATTATATACCTACCTATACCGGACTAACTTTTAAAACACATATTTATAGGCTGAATCGATCATAATAAATAATAAATAAATAAATAAAGTCAAAGTCAAACTATTTATTTGTATGATTGTGAGTAAAAGGTCTTAAAATTCTGCAAACATTTATACATCCACTAACTACCATGATAGGAGTGCAAAATTCAATTATTGAAAATTAAAATACATATCAAATTGTCATTGTGAAAAGTATACAACTTTTAAATAATAATTATTGTTATCACTACATAATATAAAATAAAGTCGCTATTTTTGTCTGTTTGTTTGTCTGTATGCTTAAATCTTTAAAACTACGCATCAGATTTTGATGCGGTTTTTTAATGGATAGAGTGATTCAAGAGGAAGGTTTATATGTATTATATAATACACCTGTGCGAAGCCGGGGCGGGTCGTCTAGTTATCTATAAATTAATGTTTACAGCCTCTATTATAATATATGTATGGAAGCGACACGCTGTTTTATTAAGAAATATAAATAGCGCCTGTGAACATGAGGCAAGCCGTTGCGCTGTAGCCAATTAATATGTCGGCCTGGGTGAGGAGTGGGGATTTGCGCTGATCTGAGCTTGAGAGAAGTTAATTTCAAAGACGCCATTAAGTTTGTTCTGGATATTTACTAGACTGGATAGACTGGAACAGGAAGCGATTGCAAACCGCTTTCAACCGGTCTTGTTGGATGTCTATAGGGGAGGCCTATGTCTATCAGTGGACGTCCTACGGCTTATATTATCATGTTGACATGCGACGACACGCATTAAACAAATTGATTGTGGGTAAAAAAATATAATAAAAATGTAAGCCACCAACCACATTTTTGTACTCTAATTTCTGTCCATCCAAAGGTTGCCTGGAAGAAATCGCTCAAGGCGATAAGGCCGCCCTTGTATCACCTAATTTTAAGAATATTATGTACTTTGTTATTTAAGCTGTTTTTTTGGTGTACAATAAAGTTATATTGTATTGTATTGTATTGTAAGTGACTAATTACAAAGATAAACTAAGTAAGCGAAAGTACATTTTGGCAAAAAGTTTTGGAGATGCTGGGATTTGAACCCAGGACTTTCAGCATGCGAAGCAGACACTCTACCACTGAGTTACATCCCCGATGTCAGCTGCAACGAAATTAAGTAACATATAACTTACTATTAAAAGAGTTCAGGTCCATATTCCACCAAAGTGAAGAGGAGCGGAGAGTAGTCATTAAGCCCGATTACAGAGGCACTGAGGCACCAGCGTAAATTTAATAGCAACGTAAAAAGCGTTCTCTGTACGAATGCCTAGTGTGAAAAAGAAACAGAACTATGCTATTTAGCTAATATAATTAGGATGGCGCCTCTGTATTCGGGCTTATTGTCGTGATATCAGCTAAGTATAGCATATCCACTACCGGGCATAGGTCTCCCTTATAAGACAGGCATCGGTTTGCTTCCAGCGGATATTGTTGAAGCGAAGAGTGCGAACTGAAAAAAATAAATCGGCCAAGTGCGAGTCGGACTCGCACGAAGGGTTCCGCACAGTTTGGGAGCCACAGTTTAATATATTATTTTATTTTAATATAATTATTTATTTTTGAAGGGAATATTCAACTTAATATTCTGTAAATATTTCGAGCATTTTCATGTTGCTGTTATTAATATCGGACTAAAAAATAATGTTTCTTGTACGGGATCTCCCCTTAAATATTTATTTTATTTTAATTATTCATTTTTGAAGTGAATATTTAACTAAATATTCTGTGAATATTTCAAACATCTACCTGTTACCGTTATTAATATCGAGTGACAAACGGTAAAAAAACAGGTTTGTTGTATGGGAGCCCCCTTAAATATAGTTTTTCAGTTTTTAGTAGGTATTTGTTGTTATAGCAGCAACAATAATATACTTACCTAATTAAAAAACCCCCGACACAAAAATATTTGACAACAAACTTTCAATTGACAACCATTTTGGGCACATTTGTAGAATTTTGGTTCTTCCATCCCCACTTTAACCCACCATAACTCTTAAACGGCTCTATCGATTTTTATAAAACATAGCTAAGAACACTCTCGATTAAGTCTCCTTTCATCCAAAAAAAACTGAACTGAAATTGGTTCAGTGGTTCGGGCGCTATGATGCCACAGACAGACAGACAGACACGTCAAACTTATAACACCCCTCTTTTTCGTCGGGGGTTAAAAATACTTCCTCTGTGAAAACTTCAACGTTCTATCTATAACCGTTCATGAGACACAGCTTGGTGACAGACAGACAGACAGCGGAGTCTTAGTATGTAATAGGGTCCCGTTTTTACCCTTTGGGTACGGAACCATAAAAAGTAAAACCTATTTATGGTTTCAAACGTTTAATAATTATTTTTCAAAAAAAATTGCACCATCGTGTTCCACTGTGTACAGAATTCGAATAGTTTGCATGAATTAAAGTGATATCAGTACATTATTGTTGATTTATCAAAGACGGTTCAGCCGATTTCGATAAAATTAAAATGGGACCACCTTGGAAGTACCTACCTATACCATTTAGAAATGAAAACCAAAGATTTTTTTAATCGAATCACAATTGGCGAAAATTTCGATGCACATAATTATAAATATACAAAAAAATACACAGGTACTTAGACATACAGACAAACATAGTATAGGCATAGGCTGAATCATACAAGTCGGCGGGTGTCTCCATACCTTCTCCTTTTTCGAAGTTCGTAAAAAACCAGGTTTTGTCAAGCAAGTGAGTGTCAAGTTTAGAAAAGAGATACTTAATTAATGCAAAAATATATCAAGCTTCGGCCATTACCTGGTACAGTATTTAATGTTATTATTTATTTTATTTGTGTTGGAAAATGATTTTCCAATTATTTTCTTTAGTAAAAATCACAATATAACGGAATTTCATATTTTCGGATTTGGTTACCTTTTGACATGCTTGTAAAATATGGCGGAGAGCCGTGATGGCGGCCTTGAACAAAAATAAAATTAGAAAATACGAAACTCCACTGTAATTAAACATTAAGTACCGTTGTTTTAATCTGTGAATTTGCTTAACATATTTTGAAGCTTTTTTTGAGCTACTGTACAAAGTCTGAGCCCACTTTGTAAGATCTTCGTTCAGAAGCAACTAAATGTCTGTATGAATTAGTATACAGGGTTATTTCTAATCAATTAGCATCCTTTGAGGGGCTTATTCTGTACATCAAAATAACAACTTTTGTTCTACGACTTTTGTCAAAACGCAAAAAAAAATGTTGTTCCATAGAAAAATATCGTTCACCCGCGACAAAATGTATGGAACAGCAGATTTTTTATTGGGTTCTGACAAAAGTCACAGACCAAAAGTTGTTAGTTTTGATGTACAGAATAAATTCCCCTTCTTCTAATCCTAAGGCCCCACATCGGGGCAGAGGGCAGATACAATACTTCGCCACTCGGTTCTGTCTTGGGCAGCCAGCTTCGGCTCGCTCCACGTCCTGCCGATGCTCTTCGCCTCTGCCATGACAGAGCGCCGCCAGGTCTGCCTGGGACGACCACACCTGCGCCGGCCCTGTGGATTCCAATCCAGAGCCTGTCTTGGAATATGATCCACGTTCCTGCGCAGAGTGTGACCAATCCAACACCACTTACGACGCCTGATTTGCAGATCTACTGGGTCTTCGTGGCACAGTCTCCACAGGTCGTTGTTTGTGATTGTGTCCGGCCAGAAAATTTCCACAATTTGACGAAGACAGCGGTTTATGAAAACTTGGAGTTGGCGAAAACTTGCTTAGTGGTCTTCCAGGTCTCGCACCCGTATAGCAGCACGCTCTTTACGTTAGTGTTGAAGATTCTCAGTTTCACTCTACGAGAGAGGTGTTTCGACTGCCATACAGGGCGAAGACAAGCAAAGGCACCTCTTGCTTTGGCTATCCGGGAAGTTATGTCCAATTCGGTTCCTCCAGATCTCGACACGACACTCCCCAAATAAGTGAAGTT
The DNA here is from genome assembly GCA_964007245.1 of Hypomecis atomaria. Taxonomy (NCBI): domain Eukaryota; kingdom Metazoa; phylum Arthropoda; class Insecta; order Lepidoptera; family Geometridae; genus Hypomecis; species Hypomecis atomaria. Next base: position 13,183,749 of record OZ023308.1, on the reverse strand, counting down.
ATCCACTCTCTCCACCGATTCATCGCCAATAAGTAGCGGATGAGAGTCACGTTCTCCACTTCTCATATCTTTGGTCTTTCGCACATTTATCTTGAGACCTACTGCGGCTGCTTCCCTTTGCAGGTCATCCAACTTGTCCTGCATGTCAACTCTGCGGTGGCTGCGTACGCAGAGGTCGTCTGCATAATCAAGGTCTTGAAGGTAGCCTGTGAGACCCCACTCAATCCCTCTTTGTGGCACTACATTGACGCGTGATAAGATGCCATCCAACACGATAAGGAATAGCAGCGGCGATAGGAGACTGTAACCCTGTTTTGGCAAATAGGTGCCAAAACACTCTAGTGTTGGCAAATCATCGGGTACGTTGGTGCCAAAAACTTACAAAAAGTCACTGACAGCTTAAGTCGGATCTGCCAGCGACTTGGCTGTCAAGTGTCAACAAACTAGGTCAGGAACGAGAACAAAATATTAAAATTCGGTCGGAGTGAAATAAAATCACATAAAACCGTGATAGACGGACTGGAGTCTTTCTTTGTCCAGCAAGCAGCCAACGGAGCGTACACGGGGTCGTAGGGGAAACAAGGCCGTAGCGGCGTCCTAACGAAGGTACGTGTCGGCAAGGTTGGTTTTCTAAACGATTCACTTGTTGTACAAGAACCAAAGGAATTGTCCCTTGATTCTACAGAAAACCACCGAATCGAGTGAGAACAGGACCGCGCGCCGACACCCTGGTTCCCCGAACGACGAACACCGTGCGACGTGGCGTTCGCTTTGCTGTTCGCTTAGCTGAACTGACTTCGAAACCTCGAAAAGAAACCCCTAAGACATTAGGGTAAGTTTTTAATAGCCTCTTATTCCTACTGTCTCGGTTAGGCTCGGTCTTTGCCAGTATTTTCCTAGACCCGATGACGTGTCGCATCCGATATCATTGTCGGCTTACCACCCCCAACTTGAAATGGAGGGCCTCGCTCTTCAAGCGAGGTCTGACCAAAGAACAAGACATTCATACTTGTTTTCTGTCCTCGGACAGGGTTTCTTTTTTTGTTCTACATATAGAAATTGTGGTCTACAACTGCACTCCAAGGCGCGGCAAGCGTCCTCCGGCGCGTCTCTCACCGTGCGGCGACGTGGCCTCTCTCTGCGTCTCACCCCGAGACCGCTACTAGCTTCTTGCTGCTTCTCTCTGCGCGTTTCCGCCGTGGGCGACGTGGCTACCGGCCCGACTTGAATCTACCCCCGAGTATTATTGGTAACGCAGCCAACGGCTGCGCCTTTCTTACCTTTCGTGCTGTGCTTTTATTACTCAATTAACTTAAATAATTAACTAACACAGAGCATATTTAAAATTGGTTGCAAACTCAGCGAAGTAGGTATTCGACCACACGCCCTGTTCTACCCTGATAGCCGGCAACTATCAGCCCTTGGATTTTATGGACCTATAGTCCTGGCGCCCATTCTATTGTACCATTTAATTAGTAATTTAGTCTTAAGCCCCTCCGGCAATCAGTAATCCTAAGTTTTTAATATTAGGCCCTTCCGGCACATAGATCATAAGGTGTCTCAAACCGATCTACGCCCCTCAGGCATGTAACTTAAAATTAGCATTAATAAAACCAACATTACTTACTTTATAACTTTTATTTATCACACCTTAGCATAGCTTTCTATCTACCTTACATTTTATGTTGAACGCTTTACCTTATACCTCAGAAACTAGCATCACACTTTTAAAGCGTTACAAGACAACCCTGTCTTACTCCCGCGTGAACTGGGATTTTGTCAGACAGGAGCCCATCGTGGCGTACTCTGCACAAATATTCATGGTATGCAGCCTTTGTGAGATTTATGAATTTTTCAGGCACACCAATAGCCTTCATTCGCGACCATAATGCGTCCCAACGAAGCGTATCAAATGCCTTCTCAAAGTCTACAAAGAGTGAGTAGATCTCTCTTTGAAATTCGGCTCCCTGCTCTAATATGATACGCAACGTGTTAATTTGGTCTGTGCATGATCTGCCCGGACGAAATCCTGCCTGCTCGTTACGAATAAGCGGTTCAACTGCCTTAGCCATTCGGTCTAGTAGGATCTTACATAAGACCTTTGAAGGGACTGATAGTAGTGTGATACCCCTCCAATTGCTGCAGTTGCTGAGATTTCCCTTTTTGGGTACCGTTACCAATAGACCTGTCCTCCATTCGTCTAGCATCAGTTCTTCGTGCCATATCTTTTGTATAAGAGGAGTCAGCATTTCTGTAGCTGTGGATAAGTCAGCTTTGAGCAGTTCAGCTGAAATAAGGTCCGCTCCTGGCGCTTTCCCATCCTTCAGACTGAGAATGGTTTTGGCAACCTCCGAGTATGTGGGTACGTCTGCGCAAATGCCTAGCAATAGCATCGACCCGATTGATCCGCCAGTAGTATTATCAGCAGGGCTGTTGTCGGTTGTTATTGACTCGCGGAAGACCTCTGTAAAATGTTCGCTCCAGCGGCGCAGTTGCCCTTCAGATGTCGTTATAAACTGGCCATTTTTGTCTTTAAGCGGGTGTTTCTTATGCCGGTTGTTTCCTGACAACGTTTTTGTTGCTTGGTACAGCTCTTTCAGGTTGCCGTTACGGGCAGCTGATTGCGCTTGGTCCGCTATATGGTCTGCCCAAACACGTCTGTCATTGCGACAGCTACGGAAAATATGCTTGCGTGCCTTACGGTACTTCTCCCTAAGTGTTTCTGCTTCGAGCATATCTTCGGTAGCTAATAACTGGATTTTTAAATCCCTTCTTTCGCTTATTAATTGCCATGTTTTTTGTGACATCCATTCTTGCCGGGTATGATGTTTATGTTCCCCTTAAAGGATGCTAATTGATTAGAAATAACCCTGTATATTAAAAACCTTATGTCCCAGACATGAAGCAATGAATTGAAAACAAGATTTCATAATAGTATATCTATGAAAACCTCCCTCTGTGGTTTGCATGGCCGGCGCCGTCGGTTCCACCCGGTCGCCATTAAAAGCAAAGATTTTTTTCTATAATTTGGTCGAAATACGTCTTGACATGTTGACGCCGCGCCGACGTTTCAGGATGCTATAAAGTGAGTTTACAGTATGACAAGTTCAGACAACAATGCTATACAAGTTTCACTATGGAAATGCTATACAAGTTTCACTATGGAAATGCTATACAAGTTTCACTATGGAAATGCTATACAAGTTTCACTATGGAAATGCTATACAAGTTTCACTATGGAAACTAGCGCGGTTTTCGCACATTATAATTAAATAAAGCACAGGTGTTACTCACGTTTCATTTTAGTAGATAGGTAACTGCTACTATAGTTTCGATCGCATTTGGCGATCTTTCTCAAGGTTGGAGTACTAGCACGCGGGCTCATCTCGCATAGCACTAAACAATAGTAGCAGTTTTCTACTAAAATTAAGCGTGAGTAACACCTGTGCTTAACTTAATTTAAAAAATCGGCCAAGTGCGAGTCGGACTCGCGCACGAAGGGTTCCGTACCGTTTGGGAGCTCCATTCCTCTTGCCGTTATTAACAGCGAGCAAAAAAACTAATAATCACGTTTGTTGTATGGGAGCCCTTAAATATTTAAATTATTCAGTTTTTAGTATTTGTTGTTATAGCGGCAACAGAAATACATCATCTGTAAAAATTTCAGCTGCCTAGCTATCATAGTTTTTGAGATACAGCCCTGTGACAGACAGACAGACAGACGGACATCGAAGTCTTAGTAATAGGGTCCCGTTTTTACCCTTTGGGTACGGAACCCTAAAAAAGCTAAGTAAGTATAGATACAAGGTTTTATAAACATCTGGTTTTCTTCCAAGTACCTACAACCTAGGATTATTCAAAGTTCAAATATTCGGGGTGACTATACTAATTCATTAGCAATTATATGTGATTTAGTTGTGCTAGCCTATGAAGTTTGGTATTATTTATATCAAAATTTCATCTAAATAGTAGTGTTCTATGGTTACCATTGAAAGACAAACTACCATTCAAACTACTCGTCAAGACGAATCAAATGAGCCCAAACTCGATAAGGTTGTGTCGTTTCATTGCGAAGTTCGTTTGGCCACCTTCCAGCTCCATCATCAAATCAGCACCATGTCAATTTCAGTTTAATCGGAAACCGGGAAGTGGATCAAATTTAACTTGAAGAAGATTTGATTACAGACTGACAGACAACGGGACAGGTGAAACTAAATAAAAGCTTGTAAAATGGAAATAGTCTGTATAATCGATATACTCGTAATAATCTTATATGTAACACAACATTTTTTGACAAAGTTATCACTAATGAAAAATGTAAATTGTTGTAAATGAATCATAACTTAAACTTGACTAAAGTACTGATTACTATTAATGACTCCAATTGACAAAATGTAATAATGCAAAAATATTAAACATAATATATGTAACCATGAGTATATAACTATTTTATAAATGTAACAGAAATAAACAACAAATTAATATTATTTATGACTAAATTAATTGTACTATTGGAATGATGAGAAATAAAAGGTTTTTTTATTTTATTTTATTTTATCCTTCCTTACATCCTTACATAGTATAAAATATCCTTACATAGTATAAAATAAAGTCGCTATTTTTGTCTGTTTGTTTGTCTGTATGCTTAAATCTTTAAAACCACGCAACGGATTTTAATGCGTTTTTTTTAATGGATAGAGTGATTCAAGAGGAAGGTTTATATGTTTAAATACACCTGTGCGAAGCCGGGGCGGGTCGTCTAGTCCTTACATAGTATAAAATAAAGTCGCTATTTTTGTCTGTTTGTTTGTCTGTATGCTTAAATCTTTAAAACTACGCAACGGATTTTGATGAGTTTTTTTAATGGATAGAGTGATTCAAGAGGAAGGTTTATATGTATAATACCCCTGTGCGAAGCCGGGGCGGGTCGTCTAGTTATTTTATAATCCTCAGTGCCCACTGTCCATACTGAATGCACGAACTACGCACAGCAGTGCCTACGAAAACCAAAACTCCAAAATTATACGTCCTTCCCCGCACCGGACTATAATTTGGAACTATAATTCGTACTTTATGTTTGTTTGTCTGTAATTACGTATGGTCTTTGCTTTTTTTTAATTTTTTGTGTGACCGAGGACGGTGGTTAGCGGTTGTCCTTTTGCGATTTGGATTTTTTTCGGTTATTATTGTTTAGATGTTCTGTATTAATGATTAGCTATTATGCGATAAGTATATTAAAATTGTTGTATTATCATAAATGGGTAGACTAATTTAATAAATGATTCAAGGAATACATCAAAGTAGCTTTTTTTGGAGTAGATAAAAGCATATTTAATAAAATATGCCGACACAAACATACCGTGGCTATAAAATATTCGCTTGTCTCTTAAATATTGTTACAATAATTGGCCAAGTACGAGTAGGACTCGCGCACGAAGGGTTCCGTACTGTATGGGAGCCCCCCTCAAATATTTATTTAATTTTATTATTTATTATTGAATTGAATATAAATCTAAATATTCTGTGAAAATTTCAAGCATCTACCTATTACCATTATTACTATAGACCGAAAAACGTCTAAAAATTCATTCTTAAATATTTATTTTCTTTTGTTTTTAGTATTTGTTGTTAAAACAGCAACAGAAATACATCATCTGTGATCAGCTGCCTAGCTATCATGGTTCATGAGATACAGCCCGGTGACAGACAGACGGACAGATGGACATCGAAGTCTTTCTTAGTAATAGGGTCCCGTTTTTCCCTTTGGGTACGGAACCCTAAAAACATACCTAGGTATTTACGTTTGGAAACAAAAATCGATGTAGCGCTGATTTGATATTTTCTAGTGATATTATGATGTGTTCAAAACGTTAGACCTGGTAAATAGCATTTTTAAAAACAGTGTTGAACATATAGACCTATATTCACTTTAAGGATGTTTGAATCAAATCCACTTTAGTTGCCCAGTGCGAAACTGAAAAGCCTGTGGTGTAGATATCTACCCAAGTTACAAATAACTCATTGGTAGGTACGGGACCGGGATTAGAACCCACGACTTTGCAAGGCGAGAGTGAGAGAAGGTGATTCCAATTGGTACGGCCAGGGAATGGCACAGGCTGCCGGCTTTCCTGTTTACGCAAAAATATACTTTAACCGAAGCTCTTCAGGCGAAGTGGCGATGGGCAGGCCACATGGCCAGACTGACAGACCATAGATGGACATTTACAACAACCAAATGGCGTGGACCAAAAGGTAAGAGAAGGAAAGGTAGACCAGGAACAAGATGGGCTGATGGCATCAACAAGGTGGCCGGCCTTCCTGGCTGACGAAAGCAGCAGACAGAGACGAATGGAAAGCTCTAGAGGAGGCCTATACCCATTAGGGGTTCTCATCAAATAATCAATAAATTATAACATTTAAATATTACAATCTTTGACATAGTAAAATAATCAGTAATAAATTCTATATTGACCAATGTAATAATCTCTTAAAATGAATCATGACTTAACTTATATGTAACACAACATTTTCTGACAAAATTATCAGTTATAAAATTCACTAATGAAAAATGTACCTATTATTGTTGGTAATGAATCATAACTTGAAAATATAATTAAAGTGTTGACTAAAGTACTGATTACTATTAATAACTCCAATTGACAAATGTAATAATGCAATAATATTAAACATAACCATGAGTATTTAACTATTTTGTAAAATGTAATGGAAATAAAAGACTAATTAATATTATTTATGACTAAGTGAACTATTTAATGGAATAATGAGAAAAAAAAGGCTTTTTTATTTTTTTGTTTATTTATTTTATGAAGCTCTTCAAAGTCAGAGACTCGAATCTCGCTTACCATCAAGCCAGTTAGTGGTCAAGCGTGGATATTTGTGATAGAAAAACCGTAGCTTTCTTTTTATCAAAAAATACATTTATTAATAATTATGTAGTCTAAAAGTTGTCACCGCACGATACACTACCAAACCGCAGTGCTCAGTGCCCAGCGAGTTGTAGGTACCGACAGTCAAATTACACGCTTCATATTAGTTATTACATGCCTTCAAGGGGTTGGAGTATATAGCCAGTCATTCAGAGGGGTTGTGTTAGCCGACTGCTCGTAAAAATAGGGTGGTTTCTCAGCAGTGCTATATTTAAGTGACATTAAATACGGAGGAGATTTTAAATTTAGTAATGATTTTTTGTTATAGCGGCAACATAAATACATCATTTGTGAAAATTTCAGCGTTCTAGCTATAACGGTTTATGAGATAGGTACAGCCTAGGGATAGATGGACAGACGGACAGCGAAGTCTTAGTAATAGGGTTCCGTTTTTACCCTTTGGATTACGGAACCTTAAAAAGGATTTTAAAATCAGTTCACAATTGGCGAATATATCGATTAACATACACAATGTCTAAGGCAGCAATGACAAAACTCACTAAGATATGGAAAGAACGCAATATATCCTGAAAAACTAAAGTGAGGTTAGTGCGCTCATTGGTTTTCTCAATCTTTTCTTACGGTGCCGAATCCTGGACGATAAAACAGAGAGAAAGAACGAAAATCGATGCTTTTGAAATGTGGTGCTGGAGGCGTATGTTGCGAATCCCATGGACCGCACGTCGAACGAACGTGTCGATACTCAAGGAGCTCGGAATATCCACTAGATTATCCACTACATGTTTCCAGCGGATACTCACGTATTTCGGACACGTCGCACGCAGAAACCCGGATTGTCTGGAAAAAACTAATGGTGGTTGGGCAGGTCAACGGGAAAAGACCACGCGGACGTTCTCCTACCCGTTGGTCTGACCAAATAAAAACGGTTACTGGCCTGCCTATAACTAAAGCCATTAAGACCGCCGAGGACAGAACCACATGGAAGAGCATGGTGCAGCAAGTAGCGAACATTTCATAGTAGACACGACCTTCAGCAATGAAGATACCGATTAAGAAGAGAGGAGGTTTACTCTCTTTAAGATCGTAAGATCATGTTGAATGCAAGCCGCTGTAAATCGGTGTTATTGGAAATCTATGGCGAAGGCCTATGTCCAGCAGTGAACGTTCTATGACTAAGAAGATGACAATTCTATTCTTTGCTTGCAGATACTAGGTACTAGGGCGACATAGCTCAAAGTTGGTGTGATGAAAAAATTTAAAAGCAAGAAGGCTCTCTTACTTACTTAGAAATGAAAGAAAGCTAACCTACCTCTGCGAGATTGAGCTCAGCGGATTGGCAAGACAGTAGACTAATGTCTGATGGAGTCGTAAAGTTCTCGAATGGAGACCACATATCGGTAAGCGCAGCGTAGGATATTCACTCTCTTTAAAACCGTAAGAACACATTGAATGCAAGCCACTGTCGGTGTTATTGGAAATCTATAGCAAAGGCCTATGTCTAGCCATCGTCGATGTTTGAACTGTTGATGATCATTCGTTACTTGCCGATAAGTAGGTACTAGGGCAACATAGCTCAAAGTTGGTGTGATGAAAAATGTAAAAGCAAGAAAGCTCTCTATTATAGAAATGGTTTTAAATAAAGTGCGGGGTAGGTATTGTTTCGCACTCCGCTAGTATTTCGAGGCCCCTTAATGCTGCTAAAAGCTTTCCTTCCCGCCCTGAGCGGAAAATCAATGGCTGTTTTACATAGCACGATCGTAAAATATTTTTTTGCAAAAAATAGCATGACCGACTTCACCCGTGTACAGAATTCGCGAATATTTCGCACGGATCGATGTAGCATTTTTCACATTATTGTTGATTTATCAAAAATGGGTCAGCCGATTTCAACAAAATTTTAATGAGACCAATTATGAAGTATACTCTTTTCAATAAAAAAAGAATGATTGAAATCGGACTACTATGAAAAAAGTTATGCGTGGTTATACATAAAAAAAAATATATTATATACGAGTATACGCGTCGAATTGAGAACCTCCTCCGGTTGGTTCGTCGTTCAAAAAATAGGATACGAGTATTTCAGTAATTATTTTGTAATATGGAACGGTTCATGTTAGTTGTCCGCTTAGTTGATCGTGTCTTAAAAGTATAAATTCAATTTACTATTTATATGATGAACAAAAGCCTAGCGGATTGGCAAGTTAAAACGGCAATGGATAGGGCATATAGTTCGAAGAACGGATGACTGATAGGGCCGTAAAGTTCTCGAATGGAAACCAAGCACCGGCAAGCGTAAGACGTCCATCGACTAAGTAGACTGGCGATATAAATAAGATCGCAGGAACGCGCTGCAGGCCTTATTTGAAATTCATAGAGGAGGCATAATATACCTATGTCCAGCAGTGGAAGTCCTACGGCTGATGGATGGATTAAAATGATTATATTTATCTCACCTACAATAGAGTATTGTACAACGCTGGTATGACGCTGGTTCCATGGAAGTGTGGCCGGCCCTTAGTATGAGAAGCGACTTGCGTCGATACTTTGGTGCCGTCACATCTTTCTGAGACTCAGAGTGGGGCTGGAACGGCGGCCAATTTGGCGGAACAGCACAAGCGGCGCAAATATGATAACCTCGGTGGTGCATGGTTACATGTTTGAGCCGTTTGGAGTTGAGACATTGGATCCGTGGGGGCCGGGAGCTCATCTTGTTTTCAAAAGTCTTTCAGATGTCTGGTGGACGCGACGCGTGACCAAATGCTGGTGTTTATTTGGCTCAACGCATAAGCATTGCCATTCAGCGTGGCAATGCTGCCAGCATGCTGGGCACGCTGCCAACTGCCAGTGGGCTTGAGCATTTGGATTATCTTTGGACCTTCAAGAATCTGTGGATGATCTAATTGCTAATTATGTAGTCGTAGTTTATGTAGTTTTTGATTATGTATGTCTTGTATTTAGTGGTTGTTAATAAAGGTATTGTACAATCAAAGAGATATTTGTGTAGATGTCCAATCTGTCTTGTGGGAGCCATGAATGTAAATCGCTTTGATATTCGATATCTAGAGCAGATACATAATCATACTTGTCTACAATACATATATTGATACTGTCATATATTGATACTGAATTGGCAAAAAATACTACCTTTAAGTATAAGGACCATAAACTTGTGAATTTTGACATTTATGACAAAATATGTACGCGTTTATTGTCAAGAAATGGGGCCGTTTTGTTTATAATTGATGTTTATATTTGGCCATCTAGACGTGATATAAACAGATAATACATCCATGAGATAAATACATAATAAACAGACAAGCGTTATTTATTTATTTTTACCGACTTCCAAAGAGGAAGAGGTTCTATGTTTGTCTGGATGTATTTTTTTTTTGTGTATGTTCATTGATAATTGCGCCAATTGTGAACTGAATCGAAAAATTATTTTTTAGTTCAAAAGGGTATAAAGTAGTCCCATTTAAATATTACAGAAATCGGATGAGCTGTTTTTGAAAAATTAACAATAATGTAAACAATTCGATTTAAATAAACGAATTTTTAGAAATTCGAAATTGTACACGATGGAAGGTGATTTTGCCATTTTTTTGAGAAAAATTAATATTTTATTTATTTACAAAATCGTGTATTGTAAAAGCGTTTCCTGTACAAGGAACGTGTCTAAGTGAGATGTAGCGCGGAATGTAGAGCACCGAGAGTCGGAACAAATTGGGACTCTACTTTTTTACTCATTTAGAAGATAAGAACATATTTATTTTATTTTATCACATTTCTAGATTTGATTCAAAGATTCAATTCAAAGAGCAAGTAATTTGAATTTGGAGTTGAGACATTGGGTCCGTGGGGGCCGGGAGCTCATATCATTTACAAAAGTCAATCAATCTTTCACCTTACTAAGTAATATTCATAATTGTAAATTGGGAATTGTGTTTGTTGGATTGTTCCTCTTTCACGCAGAAACAGAGCCACGGATCGACTTAATCTTTGGCATGGACAATTGGACATAGTCCGAAAGACGGAAAGAGACAAAGGCTAATTTTTGTCCCTGAAAAATATCCTACTTCCTTCCTACTAATCCTTCTAATATTATTAAACGTGAAAGTTTAAAGAAAGAAAGGACGGATTGATGGATGGATGTTTGGTACTCTTTCACGCAAAAACTACTGAAGGGATTGAGATGAAACATTGCAATTATATAGCTTGTATATCAGAATAACACATTGGCTATAAATTATAATGATATTGCGTAATTTTTCCATATTATAACAATAAGTGTTAAGTAGAAAAATTCTGCCATCTACGAGCTATTGTAGCGTGCGCTCCAAGAAATTTCAAAAAGGAACTGTCGAATCGAACAAATGTCAAATCAATTTTATATTTTTTTATTTTTCACCTCATTTATTAAGGGTGATAAGGTAAGGCCTCGACATATCATGCGGGCGAAGCCGCGGGCAAAAACTATACTACGGCCGTTCAGAGAATGCGTTCCTGACACGTCATCTTGAAAAAATGTTTTTGGCCGATATCTCGGAAACTATGCATTTTAGGTCAAAAGTCATGGAGACCATTAATGTAGAAAATAAACCTATTTGACCTAAAGTGCATAGTTTCCGAGAAATCGGCCAAAAACATTTTTTCAAGATGACGTGTCAGGAACGCATTCTCTGAACGGCCGAACTAGTATAATAAAAGATTCCTATGACCTGATTTTAAAGACCGAATTACGTGGGCGAAGCCACGGGTAAAAGTTGGTGTATAATACACTGATTTCTAACGACGTTACTAGCTTTCGGTTTACTCGCACAAGTGCACAGTAAAGTCGCCAAGAGCAGTATTTCGCCACAAATTGTTGTAGTGCCCTCGAATGTGCCAAGTGCTCTAGAAATCTGCGGGCTGCACCCACATACAAGGGGGAGCCAGAAGACCCTCTTGGCACAGGTAGCGGTCTGCCTTCGATTTAGGGACCAGTTGGGGGTCGCAGGTTCACTTCACCCAGTTTTTTTTTAAATTTCATATTGGTTTGCATTTGACAACACACTGCCTGATGTTAAGCAGCTATATGCGGTCTAGGGTGTAACACGCTTACCTAGAAGATACCTGTTTACTCGGGATTTGAAGACACCCACGTTGTACTTTAGCGGGAAGACAGACTCAGGCAAAACGGTCCAATCAATCAATCGTTTATTGCATCATATCATATGTAGCATAATTTAGGTACATGCAGGTCTTAAAAACCATGTTTAGTATCTATAAGTTATACATATGACCCTATTAGGGTATAGCAATATTGTGCGGAGCTATTTATTTGTTTCAATTTGCTATTTTATGATCTTCCAATAGTGTATAATAGCATTTCGTGATAAGTAGGTTCTTCAATACTTTTGTAAAATGTTCCATATTCTGGCAGTTCGTATGAGGAATGTGGACTCAAAACGCTTGGTTCTAACTCGCGGAATACTTGGGTAATTTTTATCGTTACTAATATTATAAATGCGGAAGTGGGTTTGACCGCTTCGTAAACAGAGCAACGGATTGACTTGATTTTTGGCATGGATACTAGATAGGAAGGTATAGTTTAAAGGTTGTAAAGTACTATTTAACATGAAAAAATTAAAGGTTTCTATTTGAGAGCACTAAAGTCAATATATCACGCGGACAAAGCCACAGGCAGGAGCTAGTAAATATATAAAAACATCGGTTCTGTGTGTACCTAATAATGTGAGTTCTGTAGGTCAGTATAATTTTAAGACCTTTTTAATAACACTCTTATTGCGAATAAAACTTGGACTTTGGTACTAACTGTTGTAGCAGTTTACTGCTGAACACAGGCCTCACCAATCCACGAAGAGCAATTAGGCTATCTAAACCATGTAGGACAGTCATGAGTTGATTTTAAACTTTCCTGCACGGTAAGTAAGTAAGTAAGTTCGTATAGGCCTGGTGGCTAGCCCTGGTGTCGTTTTTAGGCCGCCTGAAGGCCTCTGACATGGCTAAACAGTTATAACAACCGGGGCCTACAATTTAACGTGTCATCCGAGCCACGGTAGCGCTCAGTTGGAAAATGCCACCCGCGGTCACCCATACAAGTACTGACCGTGCGGAACGTTGCTTAACTTTGGTGATTGCTGACAATCACCTAGTCAAACTACGCTACGAGCGCTACTCCTGCACGGTGATACTCTATTAAAACATGCATGCGAATAACGTATTCTAAGGTTTTGTTTTAAAAATAATCGCGGCAAAAGTATATATTTTGAAATAACATAACCTAGCTTCGACCATATATCTACAGAGCCACACACAGACACACAAAAATGTCCGAGCGCCGTCAATTCACAATGACCGTTTTCTCGAATCTCGACGTTGTGTCAAAGTTTTAGTCTCCACGTAGCTTGGGCAGGGTTTTGGTTCGGACACTTTTTTTGCACGATTGTGACTCTATAATATTTGCTCGAACATTTAGACAACTTTTCGCTAAACGAAATCCGAAGAAATAAATACGAAACTTACCTTTTGTCGATAGAGAATCAGACCCATGCATGATCACAAACACAGTACACGTTTGCACACTACTGCTCTACTACAGACTAACTTTTTAACACACGATTCACTCGATAGTTCTCAATAAAAGAGTTATTAATATCGCCATCGACCCTCACCACCCTTCCTCTCTATTGTTTTGTTCGTTGCCTATTGTTTTATTGTTATTGTATTGTGTACAGTTGCAAGTAGGGTGGGGACTGAGGTATGAGAGAAGCGACAATTTTTAACATTAATTGTAGGTACCTAAGTTAGTTTTAGACTGCCTCGGTGGCTCAGTGGTTAGTGACCCTGACTTCTGGATCAAAGAGGCGTGGGTTCGATCCCCACCCAGGCAGGGCAAACATTTGTGTGATGAACATAGATGTTTGCTCTGTGTCTGGGTGTTATTTAGGTACTATCTATATAAGGTATGTATTTAAAAATAAGTTTATGTAGTATATCAATCTCTGGCAGTCATATCACAAGCTTTGCTTAGTTTGGGGTCAGAAAACGTGTGTAAGATGTCCCCTAATATTTATTTATTTATTATTTATTTATTTTCATTAATCTTTCTGAGCGTCTGGTGAATGCTACACGTGACCAAAATGCTGGTTTATTTGGCTAAACGTATTATCACTCAGCGCGGCAATGAATTCAGGAATGAGGAGATACGTAGAAGAACCAAAGTTACCGACATAGCACAGCGGATTGGCAAGTTGAAGTGGCAATGGGCAGGGCACATAGCGCGGAGGACTGATGACCGATGGAGTCGAAAAGTTCTCGAGCGAAGACCACGCACTAGCAAGCGCAGCGTAGGACGTCTACCCACAATAGGTGGACGGATGCCAGCATGCTTGACGCTGCCAACTGGCAGTGGGCTTAAGCGTTTATTATTAATATCCAGAGTTTCTTTTGCTGACATAAACTAACCAGGCGCTTCTACGAAAATTTAAGTGAAGCATTACGTAGTGAAATCACTGTCATTATAGTAATGTTTTTTACACGTACGCATTAAGCTATAATCGTACAACAGTTTCCATCATAAAACAGTCGCATTTATCATTCCTTTAATACAAATTCGGAGTAGCTCTGCTGGAGAGTATGCTCCGCAGCAGAGCCAGAATTGATGTCTATTTTATCAGTACCTACTGGACGTACAGCAATTATAATATACTTACAACATGTACGTCTAATGTACATCATTTTAAGGTAATATTGATATTTTTCTAGCTGGTGGCGCTGCCGCAGAGGATGACACAACTATTTTCTTAAAAAAGATATCCTAATGCTTATAGCGAAGTTTGACTAGGTGTCTGTTAGCGACGTTGGGTACAGCCAGTTTTCAGATGGGTGACCGCGGGTGGCATTTACAACTGAGCTCTACCGTGGCTCGGATAACACGTTAAATTGAAGCCTCCGGTTATATTAACCATTTAGCCATATCAGAGGCTTTTTGCGGCTTAAAAACTGACACCAGGGTTAGCCACCCAGCCTATTTGAACTTACTAGGTATAGGTATAGGTACTTACCGTCTTACCACAAAAGTTTTACGCACGTTTTAAACAGTGTTTAACAGTACAAATTGCATGGTTTTGCACTGTTTAAAGGGTGTTTAAATATTTTGTGGTACATCGCTTAGTTTTTTAAAATATAGATATACTTAATGAAATAGTGAATAAATCTTCACCTTACGCCCTTGTGAAAGTAGGGAAAAAGCCACACTGCAGATTTTAACTAAGGTATAGAGTTTGTGAAGTATGAGTTTGTAGAGTCAACACTAGAGTACCTACACGCGTGGCCGGCTGTAGTGGACCAGGGTCATATTATTGGCTATATCTTTTAAGGTTTAGGGGTTACAGAAAAAAAAATATTCATATTCATTTATTCATACAGTTTAGTACACGTCAATAAAATAGTAGTAATTATTGGTCGACCAAAACATTCGATTTGATTATACGTCAGTAAAAAGATCTATAAATGTAACAAAACAAAATATAGACTAATTTAAATTGTGCTCATATATTACTACAATATTGTTATCAGTTATATTACAATAGTCATATTCAATAATTCCAATTCTATCAGTTTAATTATCAATAATGTGAATATAATATCAGTAATTAAATTAATGTTAAAAATGTCAGATAAAAAATAAATAAAAATAAAATAGGAATGTCAGTATAAAATTGTTACTAAAATGAATGTCAAAAATATAACAATAAATACTATTTGTATAATAAATATAATTTACTCATACTTAAGAGTATGTAGTTACTTTTAGAGTTAAGAATTCCTTATCTATGTCATAAAACGCCTGACTGATCAACCAGCGCTTTAATCTGGCCTTGTATATGTTTAAGTTGGGTGCATCTATAACATCTCGGGGGAGTCTGTTATAAATCATCGTGCCCATGACGTGCGTCAACTTGGTAGACTTCGTAAGTGTCCGCTTTAACGGTAAAAGCCTATTCCTGTGGCGAGACGTACGCTGTTGTGATTTGTACAGAGCCTGACCCATCACTTCATATGATTGTAGGTTTGTTCTAACGTATACAGCTACCTGCATTATTAGTATCGCCGGCAGTGTAAGTATATTGAGCGAGGTAAAATATGGTCTAGCTGACTCATCGCTCGGGATACGTGCTATTGCGCGGACGGCTCGCTTCTGGCAAACGAATGCGCGTCTCCACTCAGCTCCTCCAGCCCACAGTTCGGCTCCGTATTGGAGTAATGAGTGTACCGTGGCAAAATAGCAAGATCTTACCACCTCAGTCGGCAAGACCCTGGCTATTCGTCTGAGAGCGAAACACGCTCCACATTAGTAGCCCACATGACGTATGTGAGTACACATATTTGTGCGATTTGGCCAATTAGGCCACGCGTGTACTGGTGTAAAAAAAGTGGGAGCGTGTACTGTAGTGTTAAGGCGTGTAGAGCTAGATTGGCTCTTCTTAAGGTCTGATAAATGTTTGATAGTGCAAATTGTTTCGGCAACATTTTCAGGATTTTTTTGTGGTATTTTTTTATCCGCTTCCGCCCATGAGTGAAACCGCAGCCTAGCAGTAGTATCTCTGGGTAGTTATAATTATGCCAACTGTCACGTCGTGCCAATTTAAAAGGACATGTGGCCACAATATACCTACTTATAGGTAGGTACCTACAAGTTGCTTTTGTTTCGTTCTTATAGCAGACTTCATGGAAAATAATCGGCCTAGTACGAGTCGGATTCGCGCACCGAGGGTTCAGTGCTGTATGGGAGCCCCCCTTAAATTTTTATTTTAATAAATTTTTTTATGCTGCCAGCATTTTGGCAACGTTTCCTTCTACAAAGAGGCTTTTAGATTAAGTTTTGTATATATGTTTATTAGTTTAGGTATTTTGTAAATATGTATTTTAGTACAATAAGTTAGAATAAATTATATTTCTATTCTACCAGTATGTACCTACCATACGTACTTAAAATAATGTAAATATACCTATTCTTATATTTTAATTTTATTTACGGCTGCCAGTCCTGCGCGCTATGCGCCCTGCCCACTGCTACTTCAACTTAAACTGCTGTTTAGAGATTAGTAAAGTTTACATAACTAATTATTTCGTCTGTTTTTATTAATATCGGCAATTAAGTGTTTTCATTAAAAAAATTGCATTAGGTACCCATAAAATTAAAGCACACTCTTAGTTACTTCTTCGTTGTAAATACAGAGAACAAAGAATGGTTTCCCTCAAGTGCTTATTTTTCTCTGTCGAAAGCTCGAAAATAAATCATAACACCATATTTACACACCACATAAACAAAAGTCGCCATATTAAATCCCCATTTATAACCCACAACTGTCAAACACAACCTATAAATAATTTTTCTCGCGCCATGTCGCTGTGAAAAATTATCAAATACAACCATTTTACATTGAACTTTTAGTTCCACGCAAAACACAACAAAGGAAAGCTCAACTTATACTAGATATTAACCTGTAATGTAATTTGAAATCGAAACTCTACCTACATTCCTATCTCTCTCTAACTACTGCGTTATACTTAAGTACAAATGAGATGGTGAAAATGGGGTCGCATTGCATATCATTATGAGTCGCGAGTAGTGAATGTTAGACTATAACCGTCTCGTTCTATAATACGATAATTTGGTGTAAATGACAGAGATAGTTATTGCAAGCTGATACGGTCGAAGGTGTGCCGAAGAAAAGCAATAAGTTAAAATTATTACATTTGTGATGTGTATTAATGAGCAGGTTTGATCATTTATTAGTCAAATCGTGCTCTGAATATGGAAAAATGTGCATGTATCGAGTTTTTTTCCTTATGAAATTGTGTTTTGCATGTTTTGTAACGTTTTTATGCATTGTTGATAAAGACTTTATAGAATTTTCTGAAAGCAATCGAGCGTAAGTAATGTAATAAGGTTATTTTAATTAAATTATTAATAGTACCTATTACTTATTTGGATTTGAATTGTGTAGGTACTTATAAGTAAGCCGTGGTGGTCCTAGTGGTTCTAATAAAGCTGGCCTGTCATTTTTGAGGTCGTGGGTTCAAATCCCGGTCCTGTACCAATGAGTTTCTTTAGAACTGATATGTACCTAAGGAATTTCACACCACTGGCTTTTCGGTGAAGGAAAACATCGTGAGGCAATCTACATACTCGTACGTCCGTAGAAGAAATTCGATGGCGTATGTGAATCCACCAATCCACACTGGGCCAGCGTGGTGGATATGACCCTTCGTGGGTAGGCCTACGTCCTGCATTGGACTATTAAAAAGGCTGGTATAGTACAGTACATAGGTAGATACGTAATAGCTAGGTTCTTACACCTATCATAAACAGGTTACGAGTAAGTATATCTTAACTAAACTCAATAAATCGCTCGCCTTGCAATTGTGAGGTCGTGACTTGAAATCGTGGTCCTGTAGATAGCCGTACCAATGAGTTCTTTGAAACTTAGGTATGTAATTCAGGTACCTACATATTTTCATTTCACTGGCTTCTGGTGAAAAAAAAAGACGTGTTGCACTCGGGGACTGCCGCGGTAAAGCTATTGCATAGCATATTTCGGAGCAGCTTGTCTCGATTCGTGCGAGTTTCGTAGAGTCGTACAATACGTCTAATCGCACACAACGCTGTGTCGAAGACTGCCGAACTGAAACGACGTTAGACGATGCACGGCCTTCAAGCCACACCTCCTTGCCCGTCGGAGTGGGGAGCGTGAGGTTTTTTCGTTACGGAATTTCTGGATTCGGTCCCCGCGCTCAAGGCCCGCGATAGAAGCTATGCAATAGCTTAAAAACATTCTGCGAGGAAATCCAGAATCCAGAGGAGGCATGTTACCATTTTCTGACACATAAATTCTGCTCATATAGGTATTAATGTAGGTAAGTATGCACCAATCCTTACAAAGTCAGTGTGAAGGATATGACCCTATACCTAAGGTAGACCTATGTTCATAGCTTCTTAGCTGGACTACTTTTTAGGATTCCGTACCCAAATAGTAAAAACGGGACCCTATCACTAAGACTCCGCTCTCCGTTTGTCCGTCTCTGTCACCAGGCTGTATCACATGGACCGTGATACTCGTAGCTAGAAGAATAAGAATAAGAATATATTTATTTACCAAAAGAAACCTTAACAAAATTCGCGCAAATGATACATAAAAGTTACTTAAAATTAAATTCAAAATGTTGCCTCTGAAGGTAGCTAGGTACATTGATGACAATACATATTTTGGGTCGTAACACATAGTACCTAAAAGTAGTAAAACGAAATAATTAGGTACCTACAACAGGGAAAATAAATCATTATGTTACGTTTTACGTTGTTACGTTGAACGTTGTTGAACGTTGGAATTTTCATATATGACGTATTTCTGTTGCCGCTATAACAACAAATACAAAAAACAGAAAAAATATAAGAGCTCTCATACAACAAACCTATTTTTTTGCCGGTTTTCACTCGATTTAACGGTGACAGGTAGATGCTTGAAATATTCATACAATATTTAGTTTCAATTTAAATATTTACTTTAAAAATATATCATTAAATTAAAATAAAATAAGTATTTCAGGGGGGCATATCCTATACAAGGAATGTGGTTTTTTGCAAGGCAACAGGAAGATGCTTAAAATAATTACCGAATATTACATTGTAAGTACCTATATTCCTTTCAAAAATAAATAATTAAAATAAATATATATTTAGGGAGCTTCCATACGGTACGAAACCCTTCGTGCGCGAGTCAAACTCGCACTTGACTGATTATTCAGTTATGATATGTTCGCGTTCAACGACATCCTGCCTGATCTGAAGCAGAGATGCAGTCTAGGATTTAGCACGCTTAGGTACCTATAACGCACTATATAACTCTATATTTGGTAAAGCCTACTAACTTAAATTGTTATTGAGACTTTTAAAGATCTGGCCAGGCGTTTGGTAGAGGTGACACGTGACCAGAGTGCTGGCATCTATTTCGCCCAAAAGCTGAGTATTGCTATTCAGCGAGGCAATGCTGCCAGCATTCTGGCCACGTTACCCTCTGCCGAGGGGCTTTTAGACTAGGTTTTATTTTGTTTTGTGTTTTTTTTTAGTTTAAGTTTTAGTATTAGTTTAGTCAATATTTTATAATGTAGTAGTATTTTTTATAAACGTGTATTAAATAAACAACAGTATTTGGATGGGTGACCGCGGGTGGCATTTTCCAACTGAGCGCTACCGTGGCTCGGATGACACGTTAAATTAGATGTTCCGGTTGTTATAACCGTTTAGCCTTGTCAGAGGCCTTCAAGCAGCCTAAAAACTCTGACACCAGGGCTAGCCACCCGGCCTATACGAACTTACTTTCTTATTACCACTAGACAACCACGGCTTCAGGCACAATTAAATTGAAAATCTCTTTTTTAAAATCGGTTGAAAAATGAGCGTATATAAGTAGGTAGGTAGGTATGTTATATAAGTAGGTACTCAATAGTAAAAAAAACTCTCCATTTTAGCAGAATCAGAACTTTGAATAATGTTATTTCTTTTACTCAATCATAAAACCCCGCGCTCTACGCGGTAGGTATATCATTATAGGCCACCCCTCTGTTGCCATGGCAACCGACGGGGCGTTTCGTTCGTGGGGGTGGGGGGAGGTGAGTTGCGCGCTTTCGGGGGCTTATTTCGTAGGAAAAATCATATTACAGCTGGATTATAATCTTGGCTCTGTTAGCTTTGCGTCGTCAACTGATCTCTTGGTTTTTGAGGAGAGAGTCTCTGTTTAATAGCATCTTTTCTTTTATAGAGAAAAGGGATTTTTCTATAGTACATATCATGAAAGTTCATTGCGTAGGTAGGTATATAGTGGACACACAAACAGACGTATTTTTTACCGACGAAACAGCGGAGGTACACAATTCGCCGCGAATTTGTTTTTAATGTATAACCACGGATATCTTTTTACATAGTAGTCTGATTTCGATAATTCTTTTTTTGTTTGAATGAGCATACTTTGAAATTGATCCCATTAAAATTTTATCGCAATCGGCTGAGCCATATTTGATAAATATTGTGAAAAATGCTACATCGATCCGTGCGAAATATTTTCGCGAATTCTGTACAAGGCTGAAGTAGGTCATGCCATTTTTTGCGAAAAATAATTATGGCAACTACACTAATAAAAAGCAATATCTAAGAATCTTTGATTTGAAATTGAATTGATATAACAAAATACTCAAAACATCGATTCTTACTTATTATACCCATAATTTAAGCCTGATCTATATAGTAAGAAAGGGATGAATCCGTTTTAGTATATTTATTTTTGTTGATTAATGTATTGTTTAATGGAATAATTTATTTAATTACTAATAATATACAAAGAGAGAAATGTTTTTAGTTGGCTAAAAATTTCGCTGAATAATATGTGTGTACCCATAAATTGTCTATACTACCTACTTAACTATTTTAATCGTGCTTTTTGTTTGCATATTGTGTTGACGTTTTTGATTTACTTTTACTGATTTATTTACGTTAAAATTGTTAATTGCTCATACGAAGTTAAATAGCCCACTGACCTATTTGTGCATGTTACTGTTATGTAGTATTTAAGATAATCACATAAGTGAGACAAAATGTTTCTTGTGATACAACAATAAAGATCTTTGAACCTATGAATCCTTAATTGTAGGTGGGGTCAGAGGTCCTGAAAACATAGTTGCTTCAATTTGAGATATTCCTAAGTATTTTCAAGCATGCGTGTTCTTTACAAAATACAATCAAATTTATTTGATGCCTACTTAAACTATGACTTGTATACAGACTGCATAAAAACCAATCAGATTATACACAGACCCTTGTAAGTATGAATATAATCCGAATGTCATTAGGTACAGTTACATATATTTGAAAGCTCTACTAATGGTGGACTGAATATCTACTTAATATATACATATTTATTGATAACTTTTACAAATACCTACCTTTTTAGTTAATTAGACTTAACTGGATTCTAATTCTTTACGGAAGTTTATCTTCAAATGTTTGTTCGGAATAAAAACTTTACTTAAACTAAATAAAACTTTTCCATGTTTTTTCTAGTTAAGTATTAACATTTTTATTTACCTTAGACTTTATTTGTTAGATATACAATATCGTACACTATCGTCATATCAATCGTTGCACGTTTACTGATATGGGCCTCTCCATAATTCTAATACAACAGGACTCCGTTTTAGGTGGAAATCTAGAGCTAAGTTTTATCTTCTATATTACTATATAGAATAAGAAAACGTTCGCATAAAGTAAGTATTCAAGTTTTGTTTTCAAGAATTTTTTTGCGGATGTATCGTGATAAGTTTTTGCTTAGTAATAATATGAAGGAAAACATCGTGAGGCAACCTGCATACGTCCGTGGCAAAAATTCGATGGCGTATGTGAACCCACCAACCCGCACTGGGCCAGCGTGGTAGATATGGCCCAATCACTCTTCGTGGGTAGGCCTACGTGCTGCAGTGCACTATTAAAAAGGCTGGTTTAGGATCGGGTTAGGTTAGGTCAACATAATTTTTGTTAGATTTAAAAAACGTTATTCAAAACGAAATTTGCGAAAATAATTAGCGCGTTACGTTACGTTTACGTTACGTTACGTTAGCCAATACAAAGTCAAGGCTTTGTAGTTCTCATCAGAACGTTTCCTCACTTCGCTGCTTAGAGATCAGTTTAAGTATGCAAATAATATTTTCTCCTAACAAAATCATTTCTCCCACATTACCATGAAAACTAGTCCAAATTAACAACAATATAGCCATAACAAGCGTTTCCACTAGTTTGAACGATAAAATTGTCTTGAAAGCTACAAAAGGACCAATTTACTTATTGTAGTCGCGTCAAATTGCGCGCGAAAAGAGGGTAGTAGGAAAATTGCAAAATCAAATTGTATTGTGCGGAGTCAGTCGGGCGTGAGACGCGGCGGGGTGAAGACGTGTGTGGGGAGAATTTTAGCTATTTTGCGCCCTTTGATGGACAAAGACGGGTTGATTGAGACGTATTAACTGCTCCATGTCAAAAGATTAATTTGTAGACTATTCTATGTCAGTAGTATATTGTATAACTATGTATTAATGTTTTTTTTTTATGTACTTCAAGTATTCGTGTGTACTATTTTTAGTATGTATGTTTATTTGCCTATTATAACTTCGTCATTGTCCTTTCATTCTTTTTAAAGCACACCCCGTCGTTTTTTATCTTCAAATCCTTTCTCCATCCTAAGGTTGCCTGGAAGAAATCGCTTTTAGTGATAAGGCCGCCTGTTGTTGCCACTAGTTTTTTTAAAGTTGTTCTTTCATTGTTTATATTATATGGTGTGAACAATAAAGAATTTATCTATCTAGTTTAATTTGTAATCTTTGTAGAGTTGATTAGTAATTATATTGATTGGTGTTTATTTTTCTGTTATGGCAGTACAGAGGCCTGTGTCTAGCAGTAGTTGTCGTATGGCTGTTAAGATCACGATGGTTAATCCAATAAAAATAAATGATTTATTGAAAAAAACTAGTAAGTAAGTTCGTATAGGCCGGGTGGCTTCTGACATGACCTACAATTGACATACAACCGGGACCTACAATTTAACGTGTCATCCGAGCCCTAAGTTGGAAAATGCCACCCGCGGTTACCCATCCAAATACTGACCGTGCGGAACGTTGCTTAATTTCGGTGATCACTGACAAACACATAATCAAACTACGCTACGAGCGCTACCTGAAAAGTAAAGTAAATTCATACTGTTTTTTTTTTTACTATTTCAGAAGTATCTAGGTACTACCTGGCTACATGAAACTCATAGCAGGTACTTAGTGGGTTTTACACAAAAAAAGTTTGCCCAGTGTATGTTACTGGCCGTGGTTGTCTAGTGGCAGTAACACGCGCATTAAAATCGCGAGGTCGTGGGTTCAAAAGCCGGTCCTGTACAATAAGTTCTTTGGAACTTGTGTACGGAATTTTACACCATTGGTATTATCGGTGACATAGAACATCGTGAGGCAACCTGCGTACGTCCGTTGAAGAAAAGAACTAAGGCACCGGGTGGATATGTCCCAATCACCCTGCGCGGGTTGACCTATGTTCAGCAGTGAACTATTAAAAAGGCCACAGGTACAAGGCAGGTTGTTGGTAAATCCACAAAGGTACTTAATATTCTTAAAAGTAAAACATTCTTATAAGTATTGGAAGCGGCTTGCATCCAGCGTGGTCCTTAACCTTATTAGTGCACCATTTCTTCGTAAAAATATAAAATAAGTTCCTGTTATTTCTTGGGAAAATTTCGAAGTGAAGAGCATAACCAATAATAATGCATTCGGATAATCTCTTCAAGGAAGGCAGCCGGCGTCTTACTTATACAGGGTTATAATGAAATGTATAGCTTTGTATAATATCTACCTGTAATAAATAATAATAATAAATTTCTTTATTTGTTTCAACATCAAATGAAATGTATGGTACTATTAACTACTATCAAACAAAAAAAAAAAAAAAAAATAAAAAAAAAAAAATACCTTATAAAAATTATAATAATTGGCCAAGTACGAGTCGGACTCGAGCACGGAGGGTTCCGTGCTTTATGGGAGCCCCTCTTAAATATTTATTTTATTTTAATTTTATTACTTATTATTAAAGTGAATATAAAACTTAATATTCTGTGAAAGTTTCAAGCATCTACCTGTTACCATTATTAATATAGAGCGAAAAACGTCTTAAAATTCAGGTTTGTTGTATGGGAGCCCCTTAAATGTTTATTTTATTTTCTTTTTAGTATTTGTTGTTATAGCGGCAACAGAAATACATCATCTGTGAACATTTCAGCTGCCTAGCTATCATGGTTCACGAGCTACAGCCCGGTGACAGACAGACAGACGGACAGACGGACATCGAAGTCTTAATAATAGGGTCCCGTTTTTCCCTTTGGGTACGGAACCCTAAAAATCGTAGTTGAAGTTTTGTTAAAGTACCATTAGAATACTTGATCCACGCACTAGGTCTCATGGGTGGGAGCCTGTATGGCAGGGTACAAATTATCTAGGTACTGGTCTTTTGACCGTTTTGGTGTAGTTGATATTAATTTGTACTTAATACTTATAAAGAATGCAAAAAATTATATAAAAGAATGCAAAATTGCTGTTACAAACTACTTATCTAATCTATCGTACGAAGATACGGAGAAATTATTAAAAATTATCACTTGACTGTAATTCATTTTGGCGCACACACACACACACACACACACACATACACACACACACACATACACACACACACACACGCGCTGCACACACAATTTTGCATAATGGCGTTTCTTTTTCTGTTCACAACCTTGAATAAATGTTGTTAAGCACTAAAGCCGCACAAACTCTAAAACTTGGCAAACTATTTGTTCTGGGTCTCGCGATACAGGATTACTCCTAGTGCAGGGCCCGCAATTCAACCTGCAAACCTTTTACATAACAGTAGTAGTAATTATTATATCATTATTATCTAACTAGAAATAATCTACATTTAATTACCAATATGTGCTAAGGTTTAATGTAATCTTTTTTGGTAAATAAATCTTTTTGTATTTTGTATTTTGTATTTTTGTATAAATTTCAGTACTGATTCTAAGCGAAAAGGAGATTGATGTTTGTTCCAAGCTTATATTTAGTTTCAACTGTCCCGTTGTCTGTCTGTAATCAAATATTGCAAGTTAAATTTGATCCACTTCCCGGTTAACGATTGAGCTGAAATTTTGCACACATGTGAAAATCGCGTGACAATACAATATTATGATGACATGGTGGTGATCTGATGATGGAGCTGGAAAGTGGCCAAAGAAACTTAGCGATGAAACAACACAACCTCATCGAGTTTGGGTTCATTTGAATGGTCTTGGCGAGTAGTTTCTCTTTCAATAGTAACCAGGGTCTGATGATGGAGCTGGAAGGTGGTCATAGGAACTCTGTAATGAAACGACGCAACCCTATCGAGTTTCGGTTTTATTCGTCTTGGCGAGTTTCAGTTAAAAATGTTTTTTTTAGTATAATAGTTACTTGTTTTTGGCATAGACATAGGCTAGGTACTTTTTATTCCCAAAAATAAAAGGTTTCTATGAGATAGCACAAAAATCAAATTATTACGTGGGCGCATCCGCGAGCAATAGCTAGTAAACAATAAAGATGTAGGTATTTTAGCTATTTAGTATCTCATAAACAGATATAACAAATAAATTTAGCTTTAAACTTTATAGAACATATTTTTCCTTAAAATTGTTACTATGCAATTATACCTAAGCGTCTTTCGACTAAGCAACAATATGACAATATAACCCTGTATAAGTCTATACCATACATGCAGACAGGCAAAAACACATCTTACAAGAAACAAGAACATTAAGCGATACAAAATTATACAAAATAATTCGGATCCAAAACTCTATGATCTATTTTTAATGACAGCCGCCAGCCGCCATTACGTTCCAATTTCAAATTCAAATTTTCAAAAAAGGAACGTCTGTCGATGCGCAGGCGCCGCACGTTCGGCTGCGGTTTCAAAAAAATATAGTCATTTCTATTTCCTGTATATATTATGGCGACCAATAATGTAGGGGTTGGTTTTTGGGGTTGGTTTTGACCCCTTGCGACTGTCACGGGAAATAATTAATGTTATGTAACAAATCGATTTGTTTGTAGGTACGTATGTTATTTATTTTCTCGGTTGTGGTAGGTACGGTTTGGTGTACACTTTATAAATAAAATAAATATTAGGGGACCTCTTACACACGGTCTCTGACCCCAAACTAAGCAAAGCTTGTGATACGGCTGCCAGATACTGATATACTATGTAGGTACATAGACATGTGTTTAAAAACTCTGACAACAGGGCTTATACCCGGCTTATACGAACTTACTTACCTAAAGATTCCTTAACCGCAAAGCTAGTGGTGTGCAACCCTTACATAAATTCCAAAGAACTCATTGATACGGGACCGGGATTCAAACCCACGTCCTCACGATTGTAAGGCGAATGTTAGTTAGAGCCGTTGTGGTCATTTCAGCATTCCAGAATAGGTATTTATTTTTGCTATAATTATTTTTTGCAAAAAATAGCATGACCGACTTCACCCCTATACAGAATTCGTGTATATTTCGCACGGATCGAAGTAGCATTTTTCACATTATTGTTGATTTATCAAAAATGGCTCAGCCGATTTCAATAAAATTTAAATAGGACCATTTTTGAAGTATACTCTTTCCAATAAAAAAAGAGTTATTCAAATCATAGAAATATAGTTATGCGTGGTTAAACATTAAAAAGTATATATATATATATATATATATATATATATATATATATATATTATATAGATACGCGTTGAATTGAGTACCTCCGGTTAGTCGGTCAAAAAAAGGCAAAACTAACTTCCATCGTGTACAAAATTGAATAGCTCGAATTAATGTATACAATTTTTACATTCTCATTAATTTTCCAAAAACGGTTCAGCCGATTTCGATAAAATTAAAATTAAAACCCTTTTGAATCAAAAAATATTTTCTTGATTGCACTATTGGCGAAAATAACGATGAATTTAACCGACTTCCTTTTTGGAAATCTGTTAAAAGTCAAGGTAGTAAGGTAGGCAATTTTATAATAATCTATGACTCAAGTCTCAAAATCTTTAGAGAAGCTCCTTCACAATAATTTTCATTGTCTAGACTAATATAATAATCTAATTTACATAATTATACGAACATCATACGAGGCGCCATTTAAACTCGAGTAACATTATCTTATAATGTGTAATTTAATATTTATAAGTGTTGAGAAGATATTAATATTGAAATCTGAGTGGTTTTCCCGCGCTTTGCCATAAAAATACTTTAAAATCACAGGTATAAAATAAATAATTTGCTTAAACCGTGATCGAATCATAAATGAGGAGATCCGTAGAACAACCAATGTTACCGATATACATGTAGCGGATTGGCAAGTTGAAGTGGCAGTGGGCAGGGCACAGCACAGGACTGATGACCGATGGGGTTGAAAAGTTCTCGAGTGGAGACCACGTACTGGCAAGTGGGCTGTCCACCCTCAAGACGGACGGATGACCTCAATAAGACCGCAGGATCGCGCTGGATGCAAGTCCGACCGGTATAACTATATCTATAGAGGAGGCCTATATCCAGCATTGGACGTCATAAATAACACAGAGTTTAGAGATACAAAGAGACGTCCACAACATTTCGTTTGTTTGGAATTACACTGTATGTCACACAAACCTTCTTAATTTGTTCTCCTTGTTCCTGAGCAATGACAACGGTTGCGGACAAATTCTATAGACATACTTTTCTTTTTACATTATTTTTTTCAAATATAGACATAATATAATGTCTACGCTAACATATGGATTATTATGGTTCTTCACAATTAATTAATCACTGGTGTTTAATTGTATCTTTAAAAGGCTGGTTTTACTCACTGATTTAATAGATGTAGACGATTACGATTGAAGGAAGCAAGTGGGGGCAGGGTTGCCCAGTGCCGGTTGACCCAATTTAGCCATCCGGCGGTGTTGCTAGTTTGTAGCTAGCAATCCGCCCGAACATATTGGGCGGCGTTGGAACCTCCTGGTTCCAAGATATTGTCCTCTGCAGAGTCCAGCAAAGGACAGAGGTACTTGACACCTCGTCTGAAGGTGGTCGTGGGCGTTTTCACGTCAGCGACACGAACCACATTGTCTTTGCCCGCAAAAAGACGGGTAATCCTACCGAGCCTCCATTGCATCGGTGGAATATTAGGTTCTTTGATAAGGACTAAATCTCCGACTTGCATCGGTTTGCTCTGAGTGCGCCACTTATTTCGTAGCTGTAGTTCGGACACGTATTCTAATTGCCACCTCTTCCAAATAACTTGGCGAAACTGTTCCAATTTCTTGAATCTGTCCAATCTGGTGGTGGGTATGTCATGGAGTTCAGGCCCAGGCAGCGATGCAAGAGGTCGTCCAATGATGAAGTGCCCAGGTGTTAGAGGAGAGAAGTCATCAGGAGATGATGATAAAGGACAAATTGGGCGACTGTTCAGGATGGATTCTATTTGGCTAAATAACGTAGTTAATTCTTCAAATGTTAAATGAGTATTGGTTAAAACGCGTTTCATATGGAATTTAGCAGAACGTACACATGCTTCAATGAGACCAGAAAAATGGGGGCTATATGCTGGTGCAAACGTAAATTTAATACCTTCTCCTGCAGCATAACTGGTGATGTCATTAGATTGCCCTTTCATAAACTCTGCGAGCTCACGAGATGCAGCAACCATATTGCGACCATTATCACAAAAAATCTGGCTTGGCTTCCCCCTGCGAGAGATAAAACGACGAAGAGATAGCACAAATGAATCCTTGCTCAATTCACTGACTGCCTCCATATGAATGCAACGATATTTAAAGCAGCAATAAATTGCCAAATAACATTTGGTGATTTTGCAGCCCCTGCCTTTCCTATCAGTTATATAAAAGGGCCCGGCAAAGTCACAAGCACAAATTTCAAAAGGAAAGCCGGGATTGACACGTTGTTCAGGCAGCATACCCATTATAGGGGTAGGTGTCTTTCCACTGACCTTTCTACATGTAACACATTGTCTAGCAGTAGTGCGAGCCAGGTCTCTACCAGCTATTGGCCAAACAGTTTCACGTATTGAACACAAAAGCAGCTGTGGACCAGCATGCAAAAGACGAAGGTGCTCCTGTCGAAATAGTAATTTAGTTAAAACATGTTTGGAGTGTAAAAGCATTGGGTGGCGTTTCTCGTAAGAGTAGCATGAATTTTCTAAACGCCCACCTACTCTTATTATGTCTTTATCCAAGAATGGAGTCAATGACAAAATACTAGATGTGGAACTGAGTTGTTTATTTGACCTTAGAATCATAAATTCTTTTGGAAAAGATTCGCTCTGTGCTAATCTCACTAAATTTTGGAATGAACATTTAAGTTCTTCAGGCTGCAAATTACCAGTGTATTTTTTAGTGGGATTTTTACAGTTGTTAATAAACCTGAGTGTGTATGCAAATGACCGTTGCAGGAACTGAAGATTAGAATATCTGTCAAATTCTATCAATGTTTGTTTAGTTGATTCGTTATGAGTAGTTATGTTTACTTTAGTTTCAGGAAGATCATGTGACTCTAGATTCGAACTGGGATTAATGGGTGGCCATTCCGACTCATTTTGCCATAAGAATGGGGGTCCTTCCCACCATAATTCACAATTTTCTATTTTGTCAGCATCTACGCTTCGTGTGGCTAAATCTGCAGAGTTGAGTTTTGTGGGCACGTGACGCCATTGAGATTGTTGTGTTAGTTCTAAGATAGCACTTACTCTGTTAGCTACGAAGATTTTTAGTTTATTGTATTGCATGCCTAGCCAAGCTAAAACAATGGAAGAATCTGTCCAAAATACCTTGCGAGTAATATCACATCGCAGTGTGCGACATGCGGCGTCCGCGAGCTGGGCGCCAAGGAGACACGCACATAGCTCGAGTCGAGGTATTGTTGTTGGGTTTACAGGAGCTACTCTGGCTTTAGCGCACAACAGACGGACCGTAACGTCTCCCTGTGTATTTACTGATTTCATGTATATTGCTGTTGCAAAAGCCAGTTTTGAAGCGTCGCAAAATATATGTAATTCTGTATGAACAGATGCCTCACATATGACATGCCTAGGTATACGTATTGATTGAAGATGTTTTAATTTATCCACAAATTTATACCACTGTTTACGTATGTCTTTTGGAACTGGCCTGTCCCAGGGGACCTTTTGCTCCCATAAAGATTTAATAATAATACGTGGAATTATGGTGACTAAAATCAGTAATCCAAGGGGATCAAAA
This sequence comes from Hypomecis atomaria, assembly GCA_964007245.1. Classification (NCBI taxonomy): domain Eukaryota; kingdom Metazoa; phylum Arthropoda; class Insecta; order Lepidoptera; family Geometridae; genus Hypomecis; species Hypomecis atomaria. The sequence continues at coordinate 13,152,908 of OZ023308.1, read as the reverse complement.
ATTTTACAGGAATCTGATAGAATTGATCGTTTTGTTGGGGTCAGTGTGTTTGTTTCATAACTACTCGGAAAATGAATGTAATCTGCATTAGGATCCCAACCTATGCCTAATGTGTGTGATGCTGAGCTTATAGTTAAGTCATGTTGAGTATTTTTTGGATCAGAGGCTGAGTCAGGCAGTATACATGGTGCATTTGAACGGTATTTACGTAAATTGAAGCACCCTTTTCGTAGAGCAAATTCTATGGCTGTTTTGATATGTTGTAGATCACTGATATCATCACTTCCTGTCAAGAGGTCATCGACCAGGAAGTCGTTTTGAATTATTTGCTTTATTCTAGCGTCAGCACATTCTTCTCCTAGTTGCCACAGGCATCGTGTACTGAGGAAGCTTGAGCTAGCATAACCATATGTGACAGTATTTAGCCTCAACAATTGTAAAGTATCAGTGGTGTTTTCACGCCAAAGAATGATTTGAAGATCTTTATGAATATCTTGTATATTTACCATTCTATACATTTTCTCACAGTCTCCTGATAGCACATATGTATACTGTCTGAATCTGAGTAAGATATTGAATAAATTATCTTGTATGTGTGGTCCTACTATCTGTATGTCATTTATGCTGTAACCTGATGTGGTTTTTTGACTACCATTGAATACTACTCTTAACCGAGTCGACTCACTGTCAGGTTTCCATACTGCATGATGTGGAATAAAGTATGATGGTTGTGGTATAGTGGGGATTTCTGACAAGTGACCTAACTCAGCATATTCATTTATGAATTTGGAATATAGTTGTTTGAGTTCTGGGTTCTTTTGGAAACGACGTTCAAGAGCAAAAAATTGTTGTTTTGCTCGTTTCATTGAATCGCCTAAGCAATCTGGTTCTGTGCGAAGAGGTAATTGAACACAAAACCTACCTTCTTCGTTACGGTAAGTATTGTCTACAAAATGAGCTTCACATTGTATTTCTTCATCTGTTTGGATGTCATTTGAATTAGGAATTTGCTCTATTTCCCAGAACTTCTTGAGATTATTGTTCAGCTCAGTATTTGAAATGATATCATGATCGTTAGAATCTATGATTGTATGATTGCAAACAAGAGATTTGGGTTGTGTGATAGATTTGGTATACAATGGGCCTGCCAGTATCCAACCTAACCTTGACTTAAGCATGAGGGGTTGACTGGGACCAAGACGAATTTGTTCTGGTTCAATGAGTTCCCAGAACAAATCAGCTCCTATCAGCAAGTCTACTGGTAAAGACTGATTAAAAGAAGTATCTGCAAGTTTGATGTGTTTGGGTAGTTTGATTGTAGAAATGTCTATTGATTTGTTTGGTAAATTACCAGTAATTTGAGGCAATACTAAGCATGACAATTGAGATTCAAATGAAGTGTGTTTTGACTTTAATGTGACTATGCAGCGTTGCATAGAATTGGATGAATGTACGTTACCTATACCCACAATGTTGACATGTGTTGGCTGAGGCGCTAGCTGTAATGTATTCCTTATTTTGTCTGTTAGTAGCGAGCACTGACTACCACTATCGAGTAAAGCTCGTACTGTTGTATGTGTTCCTGTGTTTGGATTGTATAAATCAACTAGGGCAGTTGAAAGAAGTGTACTGGTATTAGCACAGTTTGTGGCTGACATGGTGACAATATTGTCCTCATGCGCTGGGTTGTATTGTGAATCAGTTGTAGTGAGTGAGTGTGATTTGTTGGTTTTATTTGCAGCCTGAGAAGAAGAATTCCTACATAGCAAAGTATTATGTTTTGCAGACTTACATTTGGTGCAGAGGCCTAACCTGCATTGTGCTGAAGAATGCCCCTTTCGGAGACAATTGACACAGAGTCTGAGCCGCATTACCTCCGAAGCTCTTTCTTCCACAGGTTTGGCCAAGAATGAAGAGCAGTCATACAGACGATGATTTCCATTGCACAGAACACAAGCAACAAAAGGTGGACTGGCAGCAGCTGTAACAGCGAATGATTTTGCGTTATTATATGGCTTATATTGTTTGATTGTGGTTGGACGAACTTCAGATTTATTACTATGTACTGATTCTAAAATATCAGCCCGAGATCTAAGAAACTGGAAAAAATCTTTTAATGTCGGACTACCCTCGATCAAATTTTTATGCTCTTCCCACTTAAATGTGGTTGCATTATCTAACTTTGCTGAAGCTAAGTGGACTATTAGGGTGTCCCAATGCTCAGTGGGTTCGCCTAGTGTGCTTAATGCTCTAAGATTTTTTGAAACATGATCGATGAGGAATCTTAACTCCTTAGCGGAATCCCGAGGCACGGGCTGCAAATTCAATAGTGAATTTAAATGATATGTTATTAGTTGTTTTTCATTGTTGTATCTCTCAATGAAGCTCTGAAAATCGGGAAAAAAATATTATTAGCTCCCATCACAATATTATTCAATAAAATATTAGAAATACAAGAAATCCCAAAGAAGTGGGGTGAATCACGAATAATATTGCTATATAAAAAAGGAGATCCCTCAGATATCAATAATTATCGACCTATCAGTTTGCTACCAACTCTATACAAACTATTTGCCATGTGTCTAGAAAAAAGAATAGCATTAAATGTGGAGTCAAGTCAACCAGTAGAGCAAGCTGGTTTCCGCCCTGGTTACTGTACTATTGACCACATACATACATTAGACCAAATAGTTGAGAAGTATCAAGAGTTCAACCAGCCGCTCTACCTAGCATATATTGACTACGCGAAAGCGTTTGACTCAATTTCACACGATAGCATATGGCGAGCACTTTCACACCAAGGTGTACCGAATATCTACATAAATATAATCAAAGATATATATATGAACAGTATAAGCAGAGTGAAACTTGACAGACTTGGACCAAAAATCTACATCAGATCCGGGGTAAGACAGGGAGACCCCCTTTCAAGTAAAATTTTTCTAGCTGTGCTACAGGATATCATGAAAGACCTAGACTGGAACAAAAAAGGAATAAAGATAGATACAGAATTTCTAAGCAACCTACGCTTTGCAGACGACATCGTCTTATTCGCAAAAACATCGAAACAGTTGGAAATAATGATAGAAGAACTAAGCACTGCCAGTGAAAAAATAGGCTTAAAATTGAACGCTTCAAAAACTAAAGTTGCAACCAATAGCAAACAAAATCCTATAGTGGTTAACGGAACGACAATAGAGTATGTAGACAGCTATGTATATCTTGGTAAACAAATGTCATTCAAGAAAACTAGGCACGAAGATGAGCTAGAGCGCCGTATAAACATTACGTGGAAGAAGTACTGGAGCTTCAAAGAAATCCTGAAAGCAAAACTTCCATTAATGCTCAAGAAAAAAGTAATAGATTCTTGTTTGTTGCCTTGTTTAACATATGGGGCACAAACATGGATTTTTCAAGAAAAAACAAAAAACAAAATACGGACGTGCCAGAGAGCTATGGAACGGAGCATTTTAGGTATAAAGCTAAAAGATAGACAGAAGAGCGAAGACATCCGAAAAAAGACAAAATTAATAGACGCAGGACAGCATGCACAGAAACTTAAGTGGAGATGGGCAGGTCATATTGCCCGGACAACAGACAAGCGGTGGACAAAGCGTGTCACGGAATGGACAGGTCCAAGCGGGAAAAGAAGCAAAGGAAGACCTAAGGATCGATGGATAGATGAAATACAAAAAATAGCCGGTAGAGCTTGGATGCAGACGGCACAAGACAGAAAGAAATGGAAACGGCTGGAGGAGGCCTATACCCAGAGCGGGGCCATGCCTAATTAAAATCAATATTAAAAATATTATCTTATAAACATTTTTTTTGTAAATAGCATGGAAATAAAAGGCTTTATTATTATTATTATTATTATTATCTCTCACATAGGAGCCGCCAAGCTTCCGGATAGTTTTGAGAACTAATTTCTAAATTACTGATGACTCTTGCAGCATCACCTTCTAAATAGCTACTAAGATAATGAAATTTATGGATGGGTTGTATGCTTTCATTATCATGAATCAGCGATGTAAATGTATCTCTAAACTCAAGCCACTTGAAACATGTACCATCAAAATTATTTATTTTAATTACAGGTAGCTTGAAGCTTACCGACTTACTTGGTTTGCATTCATGACTGCAAGCAGAGTGTAGCGAGTTAGTTGGTGATTTACAGTTGTTGTGTGGTGGTTTATGCTTATCCAAGAATACCTGAGTTTGTGATAGAAGCACAGAGAAATCTAATTCGAATTCTTCACGAATATCAAGTTCTGTATCCAGTTCAGAGGCATTCAAAAGCTCTATTTGCAACTGTAAATCATCAAAACTGAAACTTAGATCTTTGAATTTATCATAACGTTGACCAAGCGCTCCCAAATCAGTTGCAGTCACAGACTTTTCTTGCATCAACTTGTTCAAGTAATTTTTGTATTTAGTGATACGACCCTTGACGGAGCTACGTTTAGTGACTAAATCCTTTAAATTAGACAATTGTATGGTTGGCACGTTCAAGTTAACGCTGCCTGCAGGAGATTTGGAAGACGGGCACTCTTTTGTTTGCGACATTGTAGGTAGGAGCCAACTATGATGACGTGTGACAAAACGAGATTATGTGCAAGAATGCAACGTGAATTGCAATAAAATGACGTGTGCACAATGCTTGTTACGTGAAAAACGTGCTGGGCAACGATTTACTTGAGTATTATGTAGGATTAGCGATGAAATGGACCATTGAACACACAGTACGACTGCAAGTTGGAGGTTACAAAAGGTCGAATCGTAAGTTATTTTAGCTAAATTAGTATAGGATTGGATGGATTGGATAAGTATAGGGCACTTCCCTCGTTTATAGCGATGCTCCTTCTCCAGATGCTGCTAAATGGCACTATAATTCTTCATGTAGGTTGATGTAGGTACTTAGCAATGGCGGCACACCGGCCGGCAAAGCGCGGCGACCGGCAGTTTTTAGAACACTTCTTGAAATATTGTGTTTATCACGTCGGGGAGTCTATGTCTACGCTAACATATGGATTATTATGGTTCTTCACAATTAATTAATCACTGGTGTTTAATTGTATCTTTAAAAGGCTGGTTTTACTCACTGATTTAATAGATGTAGACGATTACGATTGAAGGAAGCAAGTGGGGGCAGGGTTGCCCAGTGCCGGTTGACCCAATTTAGCCATCCGGCGGTGTTGCTAGTTTGTAGCTAGCAATCCGCCCGAACATATAATGTTCTTATTTCCGTGCTTTATTTGTCGACTTGTCCATATACCTAAGTACTAATGCAATTATTAGGTAGGCTATCCATCAAACCTCACACCTACGAGTAGTTTGATGGGCCATGGCTGCATAATTATTTGAACTAGCAGCCTCCCTAATTCTTTTGAAAATATAACATATCCTAAGACACCCGGGGATTGTGTAGCTTCCCAACAGTGAAATAATTTTTCAAATCGGTTCAGTAGTTTCGGAGCCTATTCAATGCAAACAAACAATAAAATCTTTCATCTTTATAATATTGGTATAGATATTGTACTGAAAGCAATCTAAGACTCAAAGCAAAAAAAATATTTTCCGTTTCGTTTTCAATAACCTTGTACTTAACTGTCAAAATTCATATATTAAAATTTATATGACTTAAATTAACAACCATTGCAATGTACCTAAGTAGTCTTATTTAAGAATATTTAACTTAGGATTCGCATGATAAGTAAGTATTATTAAGTACCCAATTACATTAGATAATAATTATGCTATGCCCTATTAAACAGGGTTCACATGTACACCTCTGAATAGTATGTATTAGATTTGAGCTCTAATTTGTATTTTTCATGTGTATAATGTTTGCATAAATAAATAAAGCAATATGCAGTCACATTTGCGCTCCTAAATTTTCTTTCACCATATGAGTTTTCATAAAAAATAACTGTTTTCAAAATAATAAAATTTTTGTTTTCTGGCTTCTGTGAGAATGTGTCACAATTTCGCCAATTACTTGGCAAAAATAAAACATTTCACTGCTTGTTTTGTCCCACTATCATCACATTACTGGCTTTTCGGTGAAGGAAAACATCGTGCATACGTCCGTAAGAGAAATTCGATGGCGTATGTGAATCCACTAGCCCGCACTGGGCCAGCGTGGTGATTATGGCCCAAGCACCCTTCGTAAGCTACCCTAGGTTTCGCAGTGGACTGTTACTGATACTGGTGCAGTACGGTTTCGTTACCTGTGACTTGAATTGGGTATACCTATACCTGAAGTTTTGAAGATTTTCATGATCTAAACGGGAAACTGACCGTAATGCCACTCTGTGCCAACAAAGGGATAATTTTTCTTCATTTTTCACTTTTTTTCACTTATGCACATCTTTAAAAAACATATTTTTTCGCATCTTGATAAAACGAGCTTACATTTTTTTCAACTGTCACAATTTCGCGGCAACTTTTTCACCATTGAGTTTTCACTTCACTTGTAAAAACTGAAAATTTAAACTGAAAAACTAACTAACTAAAGCAAACTAACACATCTGTTTACCGCCAAGACTGAGTTCGTAATGATAAGACACTCCTATCGGATGGAAGTGCGGTTTTGAAGCAATTACATCAAATTGAGTAGAGCCAATGAAGGGGTCAATACAAATTGTTTTAGTAATTCGACCAGCGTATCCGGACCCCTGGACTAAATTGTATGCAAAATTATTGCGTGCTCGGCGCGATATGTTTTTGATAGCTCTGGTAGTGTTGATTCTTCATCATCTTCAATAGCAGATGATAGTAACTCTATAGATAATTATAATAGACAGAATGTTTTTTAAATATTTTCCGCAAAAAATTGCAAAACCGCCTTCCACCGTGTACAAAATTCGAATATTTCGGTCCAATTGCTTATATTATTGTTGAATTAACAAAAACGGCTCAACTGATTTCTGTGAATTTTATCCCACCTCGGGAGTACCCTTTCGAACTAAAAAATAATTTTTCGATTCGATTCACAATTGGCGAAATTATCGATGAACATACACAAAAAAATACATGCACACGAACATGGAACCTCCTCCTTTTTGGAAGTCGGTTAAGAACAACTACAAAACGCGTGGATCTAAATGAATAGGTATAGTGTCATGAACATGATGATGACAATGATGGTAGCTAATTTTGACCATAAATTCTAAGCTGCTGATTTAGTTGTTGATTTTTTTTTGCCTAAAAATTACAAAATTCATATTTATTCATATCATATCTGGTCCCACCTGCCCCTTTCTTCTATCGTACGGCTAGACAGACGCGACCAAAGCGCCACCCTTTTATGGTGGACATTCCGCGCGTTAGAACCAAGCGTTTCGAGTCCTCATTCCTCATACGAACAGCCAGAATGTGGAACGCTTTGCCTGGGTCTGTCTTCCCGCTAAAGTACGACGTGGGAGTCTTTAAATCCCGAGTAAATAGGTATCTTCTAGGTAAGCGTGCTACATCCTAGACCGCATATCTGCTCAACATCAGGCAGTATGTAGTCAAACGCAAACAAAACGAATAAAAAAAAAAATCTCTTTGAGCCTGATCAAATAAGTATGTCTGATGAAAGTTGAGAAATAATGCCGCTGAAACATTTCTCCCCACTTCGAAGGGAGCGGGTAGGCACCTAAATCAGCAATTACAAAAGAACTACACTTTAGTACTTGTGACCAACCCTGAAATATTTTTTTGCTCTATCATGGAAATATTATTTTTTCGGCCTAGATTTAGGTAGGTAGGTACCAATTAATATGATTGAAAGCTCAACGATTGACATAATGATGATAATGGTGATTTCAAAACCAACTATGGCACTTGAGTTGTGTCATCTGGCCCGGTTAATATATCACCGGGTCAGTTAAAACTTTTTTTTCCCATGTGGCCCGGCGCCGGGCCAAGTCACCGGGCCAGATGGGATACACTCCCTAACTACGTACTGTGGCGGCGTTTTTTTATTGTTCACTGACATAAGCCTACCAACGCGACGACGGATTGGTTTGGTCCATTGTGATAACTGTTTTTCATAACTAGCTACGACAAATATGTATTTAAATAGTTTTTGCATAGAGACTATTAATTTAGTTTTTGGCTTTTAACTTGAATAAAAAATAGTAACTTAGAAATACAAGTAAATAAAAAAAAAACCACTAAAAAATACCACAAAGGAATTTTTTGTCGTTGTTATTAATACCTATTGGTAGTGGTTAAAATTTGTATTCTGTCCCATCGTGGATTGGTGAATTTACATAGGTATCTTCTACTAACTTCTTTAGGTTTCCTCAGAATGTTTTCCTTCACCGAATAGCCATAGTTGTGTGAAAAACCGTATATAAGTTCCAAAGAACTTTGGAAAATCAACAATTCAAATCAATCAACAATTTAACAGTATCAAAACAATTTGAGCAAAATATTCGAATTTTGTACACGATGGAAGGCGGTTTTACATTTTTTCTGCGAAAAATAATTATCAATAATAACACAACTACACGGTTTGTAGAGATGACGTCTCATCAATTTTATTATAATTTAGACTCTAGGACAATGAAAATCTTTTGAAAGATTGTGCTGTAGATTGCTCTGATATTTTAAAATTCTTGTAACCGTAAAAAATCTGAAACCTTTTAAGATCTATCACTGGTTAATTTTTAAACCACTAGAGAGGTCTAAAAGCTGTGTTATGTTCCCTATCCACTGCCATTTTAAGTTGCCAATCGCGCTGAGCTATATCGGTAATTGTACCTTCTACAGATTTCCTCTTAGATCTCTATAGGTACCTCTGACATATATAAACGGTCACCCATCCGAAAACTGACCGTCCTGAACGTTGCTGCACTTTAGTGATTGTTATAATTATATAAATAATAAAAAAATATATTTGGGGACATCTTACACACGGCCTCTGACCCCAAACTAAGCAAAGCTTGTGATATAGCTGCCAGAGACTGATATACTGCATACACATATTTTTAAATACATACTCCTAGATAGTAACTAAATAACACCCAGACACAGAGCAAACACCTATGTTCTTCACATAAATACTTGCCCTGGGTGGGGATCGAACCCACGCCTCTTTGACCCAGAAGTTAGGGTCAGTAACCACTGAGCCACCGAGGCAGCCTATATGAATGCTGAGAGTATAAGAAAACGATGATGATGATGCCGAGATGACGTCATACCAATCTCATTATAATTTAGACGCTAAGCTATATTCAATGAGATTATTTTGGGACAGATGGGTATCGGCAGATTGCTACGATACGCCATTAAAGTTTGGACTCCATTGAATTAACATAATGATGAGGTCGGTAGAGTAGGGAAAACAAAGAGTAAAATTTCATTTAATGTCGCTGCTAAAATATGCCATAATAACCATGTGGATAAGCAAGATTAAATGGCAGTAAGTAGGGCATATAGCTCGGAGAACGGACGGCGGGTGGAGTCCTTATCTTCTTGAATGGAAACCTCGTTGCCAACAGCGCGTCAGTAGAACGTTTAAGAGATCAAATAAACGCTGGATTCACGCCGCTTCATACTGATCTTATTGGATTTCAAGTAAAAATTACGATTTCTTATTTAATCATAAATTTTAATCTATTAACTAGGTATAACTATTTATTTAATGACAGGGTCGCAATTTTTATTCAGCTTTTCGGCAGAAAAAGCGTGGTGAAAAGAACTTCGATGGAATAATTATTATATGTGAATACACCAATCTGTACTCTGCCGACGTAGGCAATATAACCCAATTACCCTTCTATGATAAGCCTATGTTTAACAGCGTACTGTTAAAAATAGTATGGGAGGGTAAGGTTAACTTTAGTACCAATAACTTACTTATTTACTTAACGCAGTTGAGCTCGTATAAACAAATGCTCTTACTGCATTTAGTGATTCCATTCTTTTCGTTTTATTAATAATAATAACACAAATACAAAAGTGTATTTGTTGGTTTGCTTGTTACTTTTACACGCAGCAACGGGCCAAGAATATGTCTTAATTTTTGCATGGATATACCTAGTTTAAAGTTGGAGAGTTTCAAAAGCAAGTTATACTCGTATTGTAGTTACGCGTTTTTCTTAAAATTACGAGGGCGAAGCCGCAGATTAAAGCTAATTTATTAGTAAAAATCTCTACCCCCACACTACTCTACACTAAGTTTCTTACTCATGTCAAATAAAATCCAACAACAGACATACCTACATACATATAACACATACATAATTATATTCCCAGCGTAATACATGCTCCGTCCAAATTATAAATATTAAAAACGATACAGCTCTTATAGCCGATACAATATTCTTATAATAATCATGTTTATAAGTATTATGTACGGTTTTTAAAATTTGGGTCTCAGATCTCAGAAATCTTTGGTTATTTTCATCATAACACTCGTATAGGTCGAACCATACAAGTCGGCGGATGTGAAAGACTCATGAACTTGCGGAATTTGACCACCAACTCGCCTGATGGTAAGCGACGTTGTGGTCGAAGATAAAGCACGCAGACCTAGAAGATACCTATTCACTCTGACCTTGAAAAGCTTTAGATTATATCTCTTAGGAAACAGGGAAGCAGGAAGACTGTTCCATTCGCTGGCGATACGAATCAATAATAAATAAATAATAATAAATTCAGGTCTTTCTACAAATATACAGGGACATAGGTATTAAATGCAAATCCTTTTAAGGGCGGGTCTAGTACATCTAGACAAACAACTTTTGTACTACGACTTTTGGCAATTCGCAAAAAAAAAATCGTTTCTGGTTGACGAACTTTTTGTATGAAAAAGCTGACTTTTTCTTCGTGATTTTCCAAAAGTCCTAGAACAAAAGTTGTTTGTCTAGATGTACTAGACCCGCCCTTAAAAGGTTATGCGTTTAATACCTATGACCCTGTATGTTATCAAGACTAAAAATATAATTGCATGTGAAAGCTTTTTTCAAAAGTTAGGAACGGTTTTATTCGATCAAGCTTCGAAAGCACATCTAATATTACTGTCATTTGTTACTGTGCCCATAATATGACTTTCTTTTGGTGCAACCCGCTGCAAAAATATTTGGAAATCCATACGAAAGGCTTACGTATAGCAGTAGGATTCTTACTAGCAGAGGCTGAAGCATACAAGTCAGCGGTGTGATGTTACTCGTAGCTACAAGCTGCGCGCAATATTAAATCCTGAGTGAAGCACACATAAAGCTGTTGATTGGAAATTGCGCAGCTTGTAGCTATGTATTGTTAGCTGCGCTTATTAAAGAGGGTACCTACACATAGTCGCCACACTCTTCTGTATTGCGACGGTGAGGAGTATATGGAATGAGGGTAGACAGAGAGATGGTTTGTGCGACAGGCTGGAGTGGCAGTCTGTGATGGTGATCAGTTGTGTATGGTGAGTGTAAAACAACTTTGATAAGCCAGTAGTTGGAGCAAGCCTTGTAAGTACTTTGAGTGTTATAATGACTGCAGAGATATTGGAGGTCCGTATTATTGTCCAATGGTGTATCATCTGAGTGTCCTACTAGAATCTGAGTGATGCTGTTGGAGCACTATGCCCATCAGCTAACAGTATGATTCGGCTTATACGAAGCCTACTGCTAGACGTAAAAAAACCGTGGTGGTCTAGTGTTAGCGACACCCGCCTTACAATCGTATGGTCGTGGGTTCAAATCCCGGTCCCGTACCAATGAGTTCTTAAGAATTTTGCACAGAATTCCACATCACTGTTTTTTCGGTGAAGGAAAACATCGTGAGGCAACCTGCAGTCCGTAGAAGAAATTCGATGGCGTGTGTGAATCCACCAACCCGTACTGGGCCAGCGTGGTGGATATGGCCCAATTACCCATCGTGGGTAGGCCTACGTTCTGCAGTGGACTATTAAAAGGCTGGTACAGTACAGTACTACTAGACGTAGGTAAGCCTTTCCTATGGATTTTCAAATATGTCTGAAAGCTGTTTGCACCAAAATAATCTTATCAGGGGCCTGATTCTCTATCTACAAAACGTAACGTAACGCGATAGGGTTTTTTCTTTATTCCCGTGAATTTCAAAAAAAATCAAAAATTCAAAATTACTTTATTTCAGGTTAATCCATATATAACAACAATAATAATAAAATATGTTAATAATGGTCATTAAAAATAACAATATGTACAGTCAAAAATTAAATTAAAAAGTAGTAAAATTGTAAAAATAAAAAGAACATTTCAGTTGACAGAATTTCGTTTGAAGAAATGTTTGATAAATGTAAAATTACGTTAAAATAAATTATAAAAAACGAGTTTAAGATACTTAATATTTCAGTTATTTGAAAAATAAATATTTTTCTCACCCATTTCTTAAAAACAAAGAGCACGTTACGCGCTTGTTTTCATACAGAGTTAAATAGAAAAAAATGCCAAGTCGATAAGAATGTTGACCTCCTACGCTGCGCTTGCCGCTTGCAAATAACTGAAATAACAGTAGGTAGATATTTGTTTTCCAGGAAAACATAATTATTTCTCATTATTGTTGATTTTTCAAAAACGGCTCAGCCGATTTCTGTAAAATTTAAATAGGACCACCTCGGGAGTATACCCTTTCGAACTAAAAAATAATTTTTCGATTCACAATTGGCAGAAAGATCAATGAACATAAACAAAAAAAAAAATACACACATAGACGAACATAGAACCTCCTCCTTTTGGAAGTCGGTTAAAAAAATGTCAAGTTGATGTTTTCAGCCTTGATCGAATAAACCGTTCATAGCTTCAGGAAAAAGGTTTGCTATACAATACCCAGACCTATAACAGTTTTGATAATAGTTTTTGATTTCGATAAAATATTGCGTGGAAGAGCTGAATTTATTTTCGCAATTTCATGGGTAACCTCTCTCTTGAAAATTGGATACAATGATGAGTACAATGATATCCTACATTATTTATTTATTATAAATACAGACTATAAAGATAATGTAAGTAAATTTTACTTTAAACCCAAACGTAACATCAAACAAATATCAGAACCCAAATCGATGAAACAGCGCCCTCTAGCGTCGAGTAGCATCCCCACGTTACCGTCATACATCAAAATGGCCTGTAATTGTTGAACAATTTGCCTTAAATTAAATAGATTTATTGATGTAAACGGCGTATTAAGCATTATTATACAATATTTGTGCTGTTGCTATGTGTTTAGTGTTAAATGCCTTGTTCGCGACACGGTTAACTTGATGTGATAAATACCTACTTGAAGTAAGTTATGTTCCGCGGTTTCAAGCCGTCGGATTTCGGATGTTAGTAGACTTATGACGGTGACGTCTATATAACAATTTATGGTATAATTATTAGAAACTAATAATTGTACAATTAGAATCTGTAAATATCTAGGTATTATATTTATTAATAAATAGACTATATTAATAAATAACAAACAAATAATCTAAAATATAGACCGTAGGTTTGCGCCGGGTGCAGCCAGCCTAATACGATAGAACATTTGTAGGAAAGGCCTATGACCAGCAGTGGGACGTCCAATTCCCAATAATGACTTTTATTAGGACGATTAACAAAAAAAATCGGAGTATCAATCTGAATCAAAATTAATTGAATAATAAATTTACAATAGATACTTACTTAATAATATGCCTAATTAAAAACCCCCGACACAAAAATATTTGACAACAAACTTTCAATTGACAACCATTTTGGGCACATTTGTAGAATTTTGGTTCTTCCTTCCCCACTTTAACCCACCATAACTCTTAAACGGCTCAATCGATTTTTATAAAACATAGCTAAGAACACTCTCGATTAAGTCTCCTTTCATCCAAAAAAAAAACTGAACTGAAATTGGTTCAGTGGTTCGGGCGCTATGATGCCACAGACAGACAGACAGACAGACAGACAGACACACAGACAAACAAACAGACACGTCAAACTTATAACACCCCTCTTTTTCGTCGCGGGTTAAAAATAAGATTATTTTAGATCTTTTTTATAGCGATTGACCACGAAGACTAAGAATGACTTACGACTTAGAAGATACCTACCTACTTATTTACTCTGACTTTGAAAGGTTCAGATTAGGTACTTTTCTAAACAGGGTTATCTATTGGAAATCATTTAGCAGCCTTTTAGGGGCTCATTTATTCTATACATCAAAACTAACAACTTTTGTTCAAAGACATAATAAAACTCAAAAAATGCTGTTCCATAAAAAATATCATTCACCCTCGACAAAATGTATGGAACAGCTGTTTTTAGGGTTCCGTACCCAAAGGGTAAAAACGGGACCCTATTACTAAGACTCCGATGTCCGTCTTTTTTTTTTTTTTTTTTTTTTTTATTTTATTCTGAATAGGTTTGCGTTTGACCACATACTGCCTGTCCGTCACCGGGCTGTATCTCATGAACGGTGATAGCTAGAATGTTGAAATTTTCACAGATGATGTATTACCTACTGTTGCCGCTATAACAACAAATACAAAAAATAATAAAAACAGAAAAAAAAATATTTAAGGGGGGCTATCCCTTACAAGAAACTTTATTTTTTTGCGCGATATTAATAATGACAACAGAAAGATGCTTGAAATATACATTTATATTTCCGAGAAATAAATAAAATTAAAACATATTAAGGAAGGCTTCCATATTGTACGGAACCCTTCGTGCGCGAGTCCTACTCGCACTTGGCCGATTATTTTTTTGACAAAACTTGCAGAACAAAAGTTTTTAGTTTTAATGTACTTTTTACTTTTTTTGTACTTTGTACTTTTGTAATGTACTGAAAGGATGTTAATTGATTACCAATAACCCTGTATAGAACCGCTTCCAAACCGCTTTGACGTCTCTAGAAAATTCATTTTATGAAACCTACATTTCAACAAGACAAATCAACATACCTACCTACTTACAACTAAATGCCAAAAATATAATGATTAGTGTATGTGTGTAGTTGTTGTTAGTGTTTTGTTAGTTGAATGACGAGACCTATTGTTGGCGGTACTATGTATTATTATACAGATTTTGTATTTTTAATTATAGTATTAAGCTCGATAAGGTAAACGTACCAATGTACGGACGTTTTTGAACTTCGCTGACTTTGCAGTAATACTACGCTGATACCAATAGACTTACAACAACAAAGTGAATATTACCAGGTAGGGCATTTATCTGAGTTTTATAATAACTAAACTTTTTCTAATTTGTTTGAGCTTTAATGGGAATTAATATCCAAAATGTAAAAAAATACCCAAATGTACCAAACCGCGGACGATTTGTCCTAATGCGCGGAATCTCGTCCCAATTCCTGGACGCTATACGAAATTGAACTCTTTTTGCTTTACATTTGAATTGAAATTGCCTTTCAATTGTATTATTATTTTTATGAACTTTAAAATCGACCCAAATCTTGGACATCTCATCCCAATTCCTGGACGCTAAACGAATTAGAACTCTATTTGCTTTACATTAGAATTTAAATTGCCTTCATATTGTATTATTACTTATTATTATTCCAGAATATTTTAGTTTAAGCCATTCCAGGTCTCGTAAATTAAAGAAATAATAGTTTACATGCAATTGAATATATTTCAAACAAAACAATAATCACATTATGAAAAAAGTTGCTGATACGTTAGGTAGTTAACATAATAGCACTGGTATAGGAACCGAATTTAGTCCGTGGCAAGATAAGTGGTTTAAATGATCCCCAAAGTAATGTATTCAGTCATCCCATGCAAAATAAAATGCGTACTCTTATATAATTATATCAAACAGGTCCGTATAAGGCGCCTTAGGTGACACATATGTGTAAGGATGATCTCACGGTAAATAAATTGGATACCAGTCTCTAAGGCCTCATTAGTATAGTTACCTTTAGAACACGGCGTACCTGAATTTCACAGAAGTGGCGTACCATCTGGCGGTCAATGAATTAATGATTTTAGTAGGTACAAGTAAAAAACAAGAAACTAAAGTAGGATGTGACTCAAACGCCCACTGTAATATCTGGGACTGTCCAAATGCAAATGAAAGGAGAAATGACGTATTTGACTTCATCTTCAGGCATTATTCAAACCTACTAAACCATGACTCTGAGTATACCTTCGTAACGTCTTGGGAATCAATTATCGACATCATGTTGGCTACAAGCAATATCTCTTAAACAATCAATGAGTGGCGCGTGGCAACTTATGAATACTCTGGTTACGAAGCACGAACCTGAAGCAAACCGACGTAGCAACTTTTAGAAATGAACTCAAAATAGCTATAAAGAGGAACCGCTAGATCCAAATGTGCAACTGTTGCTGCAGGAAATAGAGACCATGACAGAAGTCTTCGTATATCCTTTGATAAAGAACTATGAAAAAGCTTGCCCGTTGAAAAACGAGAACTACCGTTCTTCAGTAGGTAGGTAGGTAGGTAAAGCGGTAGGAAAAAACTGGAGTCTAACAAATAAACAGATGACAACACGTGCAAAAAACAACTATGCTACAAGAAAAGCAAAAACTAATGTGCTCTATAATTAGCAGATGTATGAAAAAGAGACACTCAGTTGCTGTTGAAATCACCTAAGGAATCACTCAGCTGCACCTGCACAGCAGAAATTGAAGACTTCTGCCCTATGAATCAAACCTACAAAAAAGTGGAAGAGTATGAGTGCCACGACAACCTACAGCAAAAAAATTGACCGGGCATTGGCAATCATTCCCAAATCAAACAACCTATCTGACGAAATATTGGTATCTTGGAACATATACGCAGATGGTGCAAAAAACAAGCTTAAGAGAGTCCCTTGCCCTGAGTAAAACAACATAAACTTTGCAAGTGGAGGCCGTGGGCCTATTACTAGCCGCACAAGCACTTAAACTTTCAAATAAACTGAGCTTCTAACAGCTACTGGAAACAAAGAGGCCAAAAAGGTGATCATGGTCACAGTTTACAGTGCTGCTACTATCTATGAACTCAGAAGACCTATAACAAGGTTGAAATTAATCGCTCAGTGCCATGCAACACTCCAAATTCTATAAAATAAACACCAAAAACACGCTTTCCAAAGAGAAAACAGGTTGAAGACGAGGCGATAAAACACTGTAAACCGACAGCGGCGGAAGTGCGTAAGCTTTAGCGCTGTGATATCGAAAAAAAAACAGATTATGTGGAATAAAAGGAAGGAATTCAAGCACTCTAAGGCTGCTTTCCTAACTCTAAATAGAAACACGATAAACCACCTAATGAAGTTTCAGCGGCAAAACTTATGGTAGGCCTCATAACTGGTCACTGCAACTTAAGTGTTTACTTGTACGGAGAGCTGAGAGCTTGAAAGCTGAGCAAGAGCCTGAGATCTGAACTGATAACCACTGATGGTCCACTTTATCGCGGCTGATCACAGAAGACACTAGAATAACTAACAGATTGCATGACACTTCTCCATTGTCATCAGTTTCGTCATCTATATAGTAATCATTTCTTATATTATCCAAGTCACTACAGCAGTTGTGCCAGTGGTCTAGAGCTACGCTTTGTTAAAAAGGAAATGCACAAAACACCCCACGCGGGACGACTTACAGCTCCACACCGAAAAATAACAAATTACATTGCAGTAATTTATCTTCTAATTTTAACTATTTATCACCATCACATGTTTAAATGAGAAGATTCGGTTGTTATTTAGAAAATCAAATTGTTTTATTATATCATAACCTTAATCATATAATCTTAATCCCTATTTTTAGTTCTATAGTTAATTATTGTATCGATATAATAATCAACATTTAAAAAACGGCTCAACCGCTATATAGTAATTTACTCTGACACTAGGACTAGCCACCCAACCCATTCGAACTTACTTACATACTTACTTTTTACTACTTATTTATGACAAATTAAATGTTTGTTATTTTCTATGAAACACCAAAAGTTTAGTGTTTCATAGAAAATAAAATATAATATCAAAATCTGACCACGAAAAAATCTTAAGATAATCTTTTAAATGTAATTGAAACATTGCTTCAATATTTTTACATTATAATATAATATTATTTAAAATATAGTTGTAAATCGATAAAAAAAAATACATTATCTTTGTCATGTATAAAAATACAGCTTAAGTAATACTTAAGCAAATTGGATACGACTATTGCTTGAACCAGTCCAATAATATTTTTTAATTCAAAGGAATAAGACGCAACCGAATTATAATAATTGCATTTTTCACGGTTTTGAAAACGATGTTCTTCCATGCAAGGAAAAATGAGACTTATTTCAAGGCAATAAGGTCAAGATCTGAACTTTGGTACATGGGGTATTATAGAACTGATGTGTGTCCCACTTCTCGGACGGAAAATGTGATTATTGTCCGTGCATTGGGACAAATACGGGTTTAGTGAGTACCATTAGGCGGATACGCAAATATTATAAATAATCAACAAGATTATGTCTAGATTATAGGTTATAATATCAGGTAATTTATCTAAGTATCGTAATAAAATAACACACTTACCGTATCACATTACACAACTAAAAAATGAACTGAAGTTGATGACAGGGTAGACACCAAATTCAGCCACTGAATTAACAGATTAACGAAAATTTTACGACACCGCACTTTGAAGATCATTTGGTTTGGACACCATTACACTACGTGCACAGTTTTTCCTGTATAATACTTTGAAATATAACCAAGAATGTATTGTCATTCATAAGATTAAATTAAACTTTCGTAGAAATTTACAAAAATTAAAAAACCGAGTAACGTCCGCGTTCTGGGACTCGTCCGCAATTACGTACGTTTACCTTACGTCAATAAATGATTATGATTATGATTCTGATTCTGTTGTAGTTTTTAGTTAATGCATATAAATTGGCCACTATTTACATGGTCGTGATAAGAGTTATTGTACACCTACGAGTACATAGGAGCAGTAATCAGTAATAGGCTAGTTGACAATATTTTTTTGATGTCTTATTGTATCAGGTGACCATAAACAGAGCCTATTATCGAAAACAAAAATAAAATCAACTCAGAAATGAAGAAGTTACAAGCATATTTATTTTCATGCTAGACAAAGAGCGCACTATGGCAGGCTATGACATAATATTCGCCATACTATGTTATGCTTTGTGGGAAAGGGACAAGCCATCCCCTCTTTATCCCTACCAAAATCTTTACAAGCTTATATATCTGAACTTGACTAGCCAATTTTAATTATTTTGTCAGTTTATCAATCATAATTAATTGCAGAATTCAATGATCCCAATATTTTTAATTAATTCAATACTAGTCAACTACCCTGTTGCTGAATAAAGCCACCAAAATTAGAATTTTGTCCGCCGAACTAATCGTTGGACCCTAACACGACTTTGTTTTATAATAAAATTCTCAAAGATAATCATCTTTTTATACCTAATATTTGTCGTGTTATCTGTAGCCATCTTCGCGATACGATCGAAGCCTTTTTGTAATATTTTGCACAAAACAAGTTGTTGCAAATGGAATGTACACGAAATGAAATGTCCCGCGACAGGCGACGGACGCAGGGACGAACTGAGGAAAGTAAGTAGGTTAGTAAATTCGTATAGGCCGGGTGACTAGCCCTGTGTCAGAGTTTTTAAGCCGCCTGAAGGCCTCTGACATGGATAAACGGTTACCACAACCGGGGCATACAATTTAACTTGTCATCGGAGCCAAGGTAGCAGTCAGTTGTAAATGCCGCCCGTGGTCACCCATCCGAAGACTGACCGTGTCGAACGTTGCTTAACTCTGGTGATCGCTGACAGACACCTAGTCAAACGCTATAAGCGCTATGATGACAAGGATGACAAGAAAGCATGTGGGACAGGTTTCAAACAAATATAGATGACCTCCTCCGTTTTGTAAGTAAAATAATCGCAGTTTTTAGTTGGTAGTATATCCACAAAGGTCTTCTGAACTTGAACAGCAAATTGCAATGAAGTTTTCACTTTACTTAATATTGCTTCTGTCTGGAAAGTTTATCGACCGAGCAAACGAAGCGAGTGAGTCTCTGTGTTGACTCTACAATTTGTTTTTGTCTCTCCAGGTATTGATACTTCTCAACAGGTCAGAATTTTTAAAAACACTTGGTACAAGGCTTCTAGGTACAGGTATATTTGTGAATATTTTTTGTCATCGTTGATTTTAGTAGAGAGATATAGAAAGGTGGCGCCGCCAACGCTATAAGTTGGTTAATATGATAAACACATTACAAATTCGACGCACAGTCAGGACTGCGAATTAGTTCAGTTGGGAGAGCGTTGGGTTAGTAAACCGAAGACGCAGGTTCGAGTCCTGCGACAAATTTTTGAAATATTTATCACAAAAAACCTCTTTGAGGTAATATATTTCCATAAAAAAAAAAGCGGAAATTTGCAATACTTGACGCTATTTGTTAACCGATTTTGATAATAATTGGCAAGGTTGTTTAGTCCTAACGAGACTTGCGAGTAATCGTAAGCACAAAATCGTTCAAATACAAGTCAAGATAATAGGCTTGTGAAAATTCAGACAAGCAGATGGGAGGTCTACTTTTCGGAGAAGTACTAGTAGCTAAAATAATCAATTCTCAACTGGATGAAGCCAGAACTGGCAGCTATACAAAAGTAATATATTTTCAATGAGATAATTAATTTAAAAGAATTATAACGATGTGTGCTTTGACATTGGAACTATACCTACTTAATTGTTATAGACATAATAGTAGTTTAAGCAACTGTCATATAATGAAGTTGTAAAAACACTCGTTACTATTATGAAACTCGCTGCGCTCGTTTCATAAACTCACGCTCGTGTTTTAATACCCGTGTTATATGCAGTTGCATACACTACTTTATCTTCACTAATAAAAATAAAAATAAAATAAAACATATTGCGAAACATTAAATTCACGCGTACGTGTATTGTCACAGTGAACTTGCCGCCATTAAAATCTAAACAATGAGAGCGCAGCTGCGCGCGCAGGGCCAATCAGGAGCGAGCGCGCGCTGTTCTTTTTTTATTTCATTGGCACAAGATCTTACCAAAGAGTTTTGTGTATGTAAGTTTAGTAGTTTCGACGAAGTTTTCACGTATAACCCAACTGTTTTCAAAAGCCAGCCTAATTTCAAAATTTTATACAACTTGTATGAGGATTTAGACATAAGGCTCGCCAGGTTAATTGGTCGCGTTTTATTGATGTTATAATGAGATTTTACGATATCGATGTGGATATTATAACATCATGTGAAATTGCTTAAATTGAGTGTTTTGTTGTCTGCGCTATAACAGTAGTCATTATAAGTCAAGTATTGGAAACATAAGTAGAATGTTACAACATTAGTGTAGATAAATGTAATTTTGACATTTTATTATATTGTACATAATTTATTATTTATTGTTGTTTATAAAAACATAACACAACTTTTTTGTAATATGTTTCAAGTCAGTACAATTTAATTATTTGCTAATAGCAAAGATGAATTTATTACGTGTACATATCTATTATACATTTTTGATACCAATAAATAATATTAATAAATTGGACGGATAACCTCATTAAGACCGCAGGATCGCGCTGAATGCAAGCCGCTTCCAACCGGTCTTATTGGAGATCCATCGGGGAGGCCTATGTCCAGCAGTGGACGTCGTTTGGCTGATGGATGGATGAAAATAATATTAATAGTAAAGTAATAGGTTTATTAGGCCACCTGCAAACCGGGAGTATTAAATTGAAACGTCTTAATCCCTCCCTGCGCAAATACCGTGGGACTTGCCATTTGACACACGGCATTTCACGGAACAGGGGGGCGATTCTGTTAACCGATCTCGTTGCTGAGGTGATACGTTCTAGAACCTCTCTCGTTCAAAAAAACGATAGAGCTACGATTGATGATGTAAAAACGTGTGACGTAAGTGTGACGGTACTGAATCGAAACTTTCGTGAACTAATCCGTTGCTCCGACGTTTGAAAGCTGACACGAAACGTCGAAGATAAAATTGATGACGTCAAAATCGTGTGACGTAAAACATAACGATCGATGTCAAAATGAAATGACGTAACTTAAGTGTACGTATTCAGGCAGGGCATTGATGTTGGGGCGTCGTCTAATTAGAGTTATCTCAAATAAATCATAATATTTATCAGTATCGTCTAGACAGAAAAACCTTCCAAATTACGCAAGTCCAAACGTAAATCACGAAATCCAATCCGTCCCGCCTCGCTAAATTCCATTCGGCATGATCGGTATTTGCCGAACCGAGTGATTCATCCACACAGATTCGATTTTACTACAGTGGCGATTGTGCTGAACCAATATGTGTGTAGCAAAGCAACCCATAGGTTGGACTTGGGTTTCGTTACCTGCTTCGAGGGTAAATGATTTAAACCAACAAAATTAGGCAGTACATTATTATTTTATTTCAAAAAATACGTAATCGTAATATTGATCGTGTGTAAGATGTCCCCTATTATTTATTTACCTATTTCTGTAGTGTACCTACATATCTCCAAACTTTAACGTACGCACTCCGCGAGCTACCCTAACAAAAAAGTCAACGACCATTGCAATAGATCTCGTAGCAGATGGTACAGGTAACTGACTCGTCGATCACTGGAGAGCCGCCGAAGAATGCCCCGTGGTAGTTGATACCACAAGGAGCTAGGATGGACACTGCAGAAGAATCCAAGTGATAGTAGATGTCACGGAGAGCTGGCCCGTCCATCACAGCAGAGAGTATGTTTTTAATGAGTAGGTTTTTGATATAGGAAATAATCGGCCAAGTACGAGTCGGACTCGCGCACGGAGGGTTCCGTACTGTATGGGAGCCCCCCTTAAATATTTATTTTATTTTAATTTTATTATTTATTATTGAAGTGAATATAAAACGAAATATCCTTTGAAAATTTCAAGCATCTACCTGTTACCATTATTAATATAGAGCGAAAAACATCTAAAAATTCAGGTTTGTTGTATGGGAGCCCCCCTTAAATATTTATTTAATTCTCTGATTCTGATTCAGACATACAGGCAGACAGATGGACAGAAGGACAGACGGACATCAAAGTCTTAGTAATAGGGTCCCGTTTTTCCCTTTGGGTACGGAACCCTAAAAAGTATAAAATTGTATTGTAATGAATTAGATGAAATTGTATTATTATCGGAATTAAAGGTGTCTCAATCTGTGCAAACCAATCATCAGATTAATCTATCCACAGAAAGCGAGTCAAATATCAATTACTAGATTTAGCCAAAAAACAAGCAGGGAATGGAAGTCTTCCTGCTTTCCTATTTCCTAAGAGATATAATGTATGGCTTTTCAAGGTCAGAGTGAATAGGTATCTTCTAGGTCTGCGTGCTTCATCTTCGACCACAACGACGCTTACCATCAGGCGAGTTGGTGGTCAAACGCGGACTTATTTGGGTTAAAAAAAAAGCAGGTGAGGATAAAAAATACAGTTTTATAATAATTGATAAACTCTTTTTGTGAGCAAAACCTTATTTGTTACAATCAAACATCAGAAAAAAAGTAATAACGCACACATTGAATAAATATTGGTTTTGACTTAAGTCTGATATTATGTCAGATTTTTTCTTGCTTAATTATTTTAATCTTATTATTTCATATTTTTACAGATTTGCGACGAAATTATTCAATTCAAAAAAGAAGTCAGATCAAATTATAATTGGATAGATGGTTGGAGTTTAAGAAAACAAAATTGAAAGGCGAGAAAATAGAGATAGTCTTCGTTTCCATTTGTTATTCAAAATTGTCAATGACGTAAGCGACATAAGTGTGTATACAATATGTTTGTTTGTGTAGGTGACGTGATACTGTATCGTTTCTGAAACGTTTCTGCATCGTTGCTGACTCGTTTTGTACAACAGATCATTCAGACTATGCTACAATATTAGACCGTATCCGATAGACGTACTCTACTGGATTTTTTTTGCTTGTGTAAGAGAATATTTGATACATTTGACTGTGGATTAAGATATTTTATTGTAAACAAAATTGCTCTAGTATAAATAAATTACTTGAAAACGGTTTGGTTGTTTCTATTTCAATGTTATACTCGTACCTAATTCACAGGCGTAGATCAGTAGGTATTGGAGGGAGTTTCAAGCCTTAATGAGCCTACCCCATCAAAGGTAATCTTATAACATTACCTAGAGAAAAATGCCTTGAATTCAAATTGAGTAGCCACGAGATTTCTCCAAAGCGACCGATGCGTTTTTGAGAAAAAAATCGGAAGTAACTTCATCCTCGCGTGTCGTTTTTGAAAACGCAGCCTTAGTGTGATTATGAATAAGTGTACCCTTTGCCCTAATCATAGTAGCCGACTGCCTGGTTGCTGATTGTTTTTAATATTTAATTATGAATACTATATGCGATATACGGAATACAAGAAATAGAGTTGATAACATCCTCTTTTTTCTAAAATAGGTTAAGAAAGAATGTGGCGTAGTCTGAACGCACCGAACCAACCTTCAAATACTCCAAACATTTCATATGTCATAAAAACACATAAAAATGAATACGAACATTGACATTGACGTTTCCTAAAATAAGCTGAAAATGGAGAAAATTAGTAAGGAGTCTTATTGTGATTGTAGGTCTAATTATGATTTAGACGTCGTTGTATGTTTTCCCTAGTTAGGACTTATGATGAAAATTACGATACTATATATTACGAGCTCAAGCGGGCCCGAGGAGGACAACAGCGTATCTGGCAACGCTGTCATAAAGGACCGCACAAGCCTGGCCCTACTGCCAGGCGAGTAGGCACACAAAGTGCTGGGAACACCGGTGCGTTTCTGACTCCCGCCAGAAACTCTGCAGACGGTCCTGAGTGTTTCTAGCTTCCACTTAAAAACATTCTTGGGCCGTAGCCATAAGATATCCACAAGACCACGTGGGGTCATTTATGTAGCATGTCATTCACATGGAGAATTATAATAATGTAGCCGAGCCGAGTTGCGATCGTTATTACACCGGTTTCTATTTCGGTGTTCTTCGGCTATACTTCGGTTATACTTCGGCTACTTTTAGTAGTTAGTAGATTGTCACATGATTGTCATTCATTACAATTGATTGTCACTTGTGATTGTCACCTTTGGTACAATTCTGCCATTATAAAATCAAGCGTATTGGCTTTTACTATGGGGAGAATTGGATAATATAGGCACTTGATCATTTTGATGAATTTTCGAAAAAACTATTTTAGTTAGTGGTTTAATAAAATTAACTAAATTTTAAAATATTTGTTATTTTACATAAATATATTTACAATTTTATTATAGTACTACTAAAAACTTTTAAAAATGAAAAATGTGTCAGAAAAACATGTTTCTTGTTAGATTTTCTCCAAAATCGTACATATTATTAGGTATACCTACGGTTTAATGCTTTTGATTTAGCTGATATGAATAAAATGCGAAGATCACATTACACTAAGTATCTAAACTAGATAAGCAGTATTAGAGTGATTTAAAAACAACTGGAAACCAATTTTGGTTTATACCATGCCCGAATCAATGTTGCTGATAAATTGTAATCAAACTAACAAAAATATAACAGGCATCACATTTTATTGCATGCTAAAGTAAAAAAACATAGATTTTGGCATATTAAAAGTTGCAATTAAATAAAAGGATGAGACGATAAGTCTGTGATCAAAGTTTATCTTTCAGAACTACGTTTCTTTCAGTAGTTTTTTTTATACAGTATAGGTTTGCATTTGACAACATTAAATGTGGTGGTATTGACTTATTTCACTTTCCCCGCTTGTTTCCATACATCATTCGTTTGTCAAATGAATCAGAGGTGTAGTGAGGAAGAACTGCAAACGGGCTTTTTTGCTCCGTTGGGGCCTCTAGAAGTAGTCCATTGTTGAACATAGCCTATCCATGAAAGTCAATTAGGCCCTTAAAAAAATGAAGAAGCAAAGATCGAGGCTGAGGGGGAATAGGAATAGATTAAGACTATAAAATATGCGATTGGGCCATCACGACTTCACAATACACATCTCCTACCTACTGTTAAACACGGATCGCCTATGTTGTATGTTTTTCTTCACTGAAAAGTCAGTGGTGTATGGGCAATAAGTAGGCACATTTTAACTCTCTTCAGTCACAGATATTACACAAACACGAGTGGGGACTCGTGTTTGTGTAATATCTGTGCCATGTGGGCCCTGCGCAGTCCCCAAAGGAATAAATAAATGATACGAATATTTTTTGTATAAAAGCTTTTAATAGGGTTTAATTAGCTTCAGCAAAATTGAAACAAAAATCCATTACATTTTTGTTAAGTTAAGTTTTTCAAAATGTTAGTACTTTAATTTTCTTGCGATGTGATTATTATATAATGACATGTAGATTTGATATCGCAAGATAAAAATGTCTAGATAAACATACCTACCTTTAGTATTTTGATTCTTTGAGCTAACTCTAATTTGACGATGACCCTCCCCCCCCCTATCAATGCCCTAAGTACCTACAAAATGTATCACTTAGTGACGTCATTTGCTTTTGACATCAAGGTTCAACATCGCACGCTTTTCACGTCATCAATTGTATCTTTGACGTTTCGCGGCGGCTTTCGAAAGGCAGAGCAACGGATGAGTATCACGTTAGTTTTAACTCAGTAAAGTCACACGTTATTACGTCATCGATCGAAGCTCTACCGTTTTTTTGACAATTCCGACTGTCATAAAAACGAGAGAGGTTCAGGAACGTATCACCTCAGCAACGAGATCGGTTAACAGAATCGCCCCCCAGGACGGCATATTTCAATGCATTTTTAGGGTTCCGTGGCTTTGGCCTGAAATCAAACGCAATTGTTTTTGTGTCGATTCACGAATGAGGAGATTCGGAGACGAATAAAAGTTACCGACATAGCCCAGCGCATTAGCAAGTTGAAGTGGCAGTGGGCAGAGCACTTAGTTTGAAGAACAGATGGATGTAAAGTAAAGTAAAGTAAAAGTAAAAAAGCCTTTATTCAACTACAAGATTATTATTACATTGCATTAGTATATATTTGTTAATTTCACACATTTTACTTTTCTTTATGTCTCATGTCCCAAATATGTAGGTATTAATTAAATTTAGAGGATATTATAAGATGTCAATGAGAGCATGTCAAAATTTAATTTTTATGTCAATATATTATGCGATTTCTCTTGTCAGGTCATTGTGTTGTATATTCGTAGTTGTCGCCTCTTTGGCGTAGGCCTCCCCCAGTCTAGTCCAGATTTTTCGGTTTCGAGCAATTCTCATCCATTCTGCTCCATGTCTTTGAGTAAAAGTATCTTCCCATCTTCTGTGTGGTCTTCCTCTGTTTCTTCTGTCTGCTCTGGGAACCCATTCCATTACTTTCCTCGTCCAACGATCGTAGTTCATCCTGCAGATGTGGCCAGCCCAGCTCCATTTTAAAGTTCTTATTGTGGTTATGATGTCCCTTATTTTAGTTTTCTTTCTTATGTCTTCGTTACGCATTTTGTCTGAGAGTCTTATGCCCAGCATACTTCTCTCCATTTTCGTTTGACAAATCCTAAGTCTATTTTCATCTTCCTTTCGTAGGGCCCAAGTCTGGCAGCCATATATAAGGCTGGGTAGAATAGCTACCTCGTATAGTTTTCTTTTTATTCTCATATGAATTGTCTTGTTTTTCATAATCTCCTTCAAGCTCCAATATTTTTTCCACGCTAGTCCTATTCTTCTTCCTATTTCTTTCTCCGTGAGGTCGTCAAATGATATTGATTGTCCTAAATATATGTATTCGTCCACATATTCGATTAGTTTGTCTTCTACCGTCACTTGTTCCTTCGTTGCATTAGTCATTATTTTTGTTTTAGAAGCATTTAGCGCTAGTCCTACTTTTTTGCTTTCTCTAGCTATGTCGTCAAGCATCTGTTCGAGAATTTGTGCGGAATCTGCGAATATTACGATATCGTCTGCGAATCTTAGATGACTAAGATACTCTCCGTTAATATTAATTCCCATATTGTTCCATTCTATGTTTCTGAATATCATTTCAAGTACGGCGCAGAAGATTTTTGGGGACATAGGATCTCCCTGCCTTACTCCTTTCCTTATTTGAAATTCTTCTCCTTCTCTCTCCATTCTGATCCTTGATGAGCTTTTTGAGTAGATGTTGTATAGTATGGTTATGTATTCTTCTTCGACACCTTGTTGCTGGAGTGCTTTCCATATTGCAGAGTGTTCCAGAGAATCAAACGCTTTGGTGTAGTCGATGAATCCAATGTAGAGGGTTTTGTTATATTCCTTGCACCTGTTAACTATTGTGGCCACTACTTGGATATGATCGTTTGTTGAAAAACTTTTCCGGAATCCTGCTTGTTCTGGTGGTTGGTTTTCGTCTAGAGTAGTTGTGATGCGGTTTAAAACAATTTTTGAGAATATTTTGTATATGTTTGACATCAAGCTTATAGGTCTGTAATTTCCTAGGTCACTTCTATCTCCTTTCTTGTGTAGCAAAATAGTTGTCGACTTACTCCACTCTTCCGGGGTGCTGCCGTTCCTCAGTACGTTGTCAAAGATCTGTTTTAGCGGTAAGAGTAGTGGATCAATGAGTGATTTTATAAATTCATTGGTTATCTGATCGTCTCCGGGAGCTTTGTCGTCTTTTTGTGTTCTTACTGCATGCACAATTTCGCTCACTAATATATCGGGTAATGTAGATTCTGAGTTATTCATGTCAAGATTGTGAAATGTCAAATTTGAATTATGATTTGGATTTGATGTCGTGTTATATTCGATGTGGTCATCGTTAATGTCTTTATCATAAAATAATTCTGGGTTTGATGTCAAATTAAGTGTAGGATTATTTGAAAGGTCAGAAGAATAGAGTTCTTGGTAGAACTTTCTAGCTTCTTCTAGTATATCCGGTCGCATATTCACCAGTTTATTGTTTTTCGTTTTCAAGTTAGCTGTCCATTCTGTTTTCTTGTTTAGTTCCTTGAATGCCTTCTTTACTGCTCCGTTTTTCTTTACATGTCTTTCCAATGTTTCTTGTCTATATTGTTGTGTATCTTTTTTTATTTGTCTGTTGATTTCCTTGCTTATTCTGGTGATTTCTTTTCTAACTTCTCGTGTCTTTGTTTGTTCGTAAAGCATTTTTCTTTCTTGTAGTAGTTTTTCTGTAACTTCGCTTAATTCTTTTTTCCTTTGTGGTGTAGGTAGGGGCATTTCCTTTATAAAAGATGATAATTTCGTTTGCAGGTTGCGATATTGCGTATTTATATCTTCTTTTGAGTCTATTGCCTCTTGGAGTTGACCTTGTAACTTTTCTTTAACAGATTCTGAGAGCTCGGGGACTTTTCTTACTATCTGCGTCGATTTTTTGATATGACGTCTTGTCTTTTTGGTGTTTATTCTGCATCTGACTAGTCTATGGTCAGTGAAGAAATTCGGTTGTACCACGTCAAAGTTTTTTATGTGCTTAGGTTTGTTAGTCATAATATAGTCAATTTCGTTAAAGTGCTTGTTATTTGGTGTCTTCCAAGTCCATGTTCTGTGTTTTTTCCGTTTGTACAGTGTGTTAGCAATTTTCAAGTTGTGTTCCAGAGCGAACTGTACTAGCCTCTTCCCGTGGTGGCTTCTCTTTCCTTGTGAAAACTTCCCAAATACAGCTTCTTCTCCTTGCCGCATGTTTCCTATTTGAGCATTGAAGTCCCCCATTACTATTAGGTTGTCTGATCTAGCTGAAATCACTGCTTTTTCAACTAATTCGTAAAATTCTTCTAAAACTTCTTGCTTTGTCTTTTTTGATTCAGTGGGGGCGTAGGCTAATACTATGGTCCATGCGTTGGAATTTTCGAACTGTATCTCCAGGGCAACGACTCGATCGGAGTAGGTTTCAAATTTCAGGATGTTATTTTTTAAATGCTTCTTTATTAGAAATCCTACACCGCGTTGACTCTTTGTCGCATAGCTATGCAGAAGTATAAAATCTGTGTATTCGGCAATTGTTTCTTTTTCTCTTCTAATTTCACACATTCCAAGGATGTCCCATTTAACTTTGTCAATTCCGTGAGTTAGTTCTGTGAGTCTGCTTTCTTGTAGGAGTGTTTGAACGTTTAAACTTGCTATGTGTAGTGTTTTTGTCGCTTTTACGTTTGTGTTTGTGCTTGTGTCTTTTTTACTGGGGGGTAGTTGGTCTTTTTCCTCCACGGTGACCAGCCGGCTTGGAGGAAGTATATTTTCTAGTTTTTTGTTGTGCTTCCTGTGTTGTCACTTTGTTTGCTAGTTCCAGGGCTAGGAAAGTTGGGTGTCTTGACTTGCTGGGTTTTTGTGCTGTTTAGATATGTTGTTATGCCTTGTGACTTTATTTTCTTAATTTTCTGTTCATTGTTACCGGCTTTTTTCTTGTTTTTAGTAACGTCTTCTGGAGTTTTGGAAAGCTGCCTCTTGTTTCGTTCTGTAGTGCCTGTTGGAGTATTTTGGGTAGGAGATTCTTGGTTTTTTAGGGTAATAATTTTATCATATTTAATCACAGCTTTTATTCCTTGATCTCTTAATTCTTTTACTTCTGTTTGTAGTTCCTTCCTTTTTTCAAGTACTTTTGGTGGATAATCTTCCTTAATGTACCATTGCACATTTCTGTCCTTTGGCCTCTTTTTCAGTATGGCCACCTTTTTTCCAAATGTTGTCAGAGTCAATCTAATTGGGCGTGGCTTACTATTCTTCTTTCCTATTCTGCCAACAAATTCAATATCACGGTGGTAGCAATCTATATCCAAATTCAGATTCAAAAGTTGTATTACTATTTTTTCCAACTCATCGTAGCCACGCTCTTCTTCAGCTATACCAAAAATTATTAGGTTTCGTTGTCTTAAAATTTTCTCAAAGTTATCCAATCTTCTTTCATGATTTTCTTGAGTAATTTGGATGGAACTAATACTTGCTTCAACTTTGTCAAATCGTTCATCGATTTTCTTACTGATCTTCTTCGTAACATTGTCTTCTGAGTTCTTGATAATCTGTTCGTTGTCTTCTTTGATCTGATGTCGCAAAGCATTTAGCATCTCCATCATGGCATTTTGGTCCGACATGTTGAAATAAATTTATTGTCCAATTTTGTTTTATTTTTCAATGTCAATTTTTTTCGTCAAATTATCGATATAATGTCCAAAAATTAAAAGAAAACGATAAAATAATGTCAAAAATAAAAGTGATTCTCAAAACAAAATAATCAGTAGCAAAAAGAATACGTCGCCTGGGATGCGAATCTCTGTCGCCTCGATCCTCAACTAGTAGACTCGAGACTTATACCACTCGACCACCGAAGCTAATTGGTCATAGAACGAAATTAACAGGCAGTATCGGGCTTGTCTTGTTGGCCTGCTTCGATTTTGTTGACGTTTCGTGCCAGCCGTTGAAAGCGTGGGTTCAAAGTCCATTTAATTCAAATTGGCGCGTATGTCTATTGTCTTTGGCGTTTTTGTTAATATTTCACTTGTTTGACTAGTTTACTTATTTTTTTGCACTGTTTAGTCACTGCACTATCTATACGGTGTGTATCGCTCTCCGTCTTGTACGAAAACAGCAAACCTGACCGTATTTGCACTGATTCAAAATGACGCGTCTGGTTTGTTTCGAAATTTTTGTGATTATTTTACCTATTACGCGGTTTCATTATGTTTATTAAGCACTGTTTTTGACACTGTTCCGTCTGTACGGGATACTTTACTGTCTGTTTTGTCGAACAATACCATTTGTTTCCGTGTTTAGGCGAAATCCAATGACTAAAATTGAATTAGTCTCAATCCCTTTATAGCACTGTTTTATTGTCTTGAAAACATTGTCAGCTATGAATTGTCACTTTACGCACTTAACTACACTATTTTCACTAGCTTTTAACCACTTGTTTATTTTTAGCGATTTATTCGGCACAGAGCCGATGTTTACTGTGTCGCGCCCACGGAACTCCTCGTAAAGCCGGAAAGCTCGGAAGCCGAAACTAGGTATGTTGACATTAATTGTACAAAGTATTACTTCGAAAATGCTATCGTCATTGCGTGCGTTGCAATCGAATGAAAGGTAAGGTGTTTGCTCCATTAATGGGTAATTTACCACAGCAGCGACTCGAACCCGGAGGTTACGCATTTGAAAGTGCAGCAGGCGTAGACTACGCGGGTCCCATCTCCTGCGCAAGTCGCAGTGGTCGTGGTTGTAGGCTTATCAAGTCGTACATTGCCATTTTCGTATGTTTCACTACTAAGGCTGTTCATTTGGAACTGGTAGGTGATTTAACGAGTAATAACTACCTACTAGCGTTACGTAGATTCATATCGCGTAGAGGGAAACCTAAAAACATGTTTTCAGATAACGGTACCTCATTCGTTGGTGCATATAATGACCTATCGAAGTTTCTCAAAACCAATTGTGATTCCTTGGCTGCCGATTCAGCCCAGGATAATATAAATTTTCATTTTATTCCGGCATATAGCCCCAACTTCGGAGGACTCTGGGAGGCAGGTGTCAAGTCGACCAAGTATCATTTAAATAGAGTGCTGGGCAATTGTAATTTAACGTTCGAGGAGCTCACTACTGCGTTGGTCCAGATCGAGGCGATCCTTAACTCTCGGCCACTCACTCCACTCTCATCAGACCCAGAAGACTTGACGCCTCTTACGCCCGGCCATTTCCTCATTGGCCGGCCTCTTACTTCCCTTCCCGAAAAAGACTACCAGGACTATCCTGTCACCAGACTCACACGCTACCAGCGGATTGAGCAAATACGCCAGCATTTTTGGACTCGATGGAGCAAAGAATACGTGGCTGAACTCCAGCAGCGTGTAAAATGGCGATCCTGCAAATACTCCCTAAAGATTGACACTTTGGTCCTTTTAAAGGAAGATAACCTCCAACCTATGAGGTGGAAACTGGGACGCATTGTCGCTGTATACCCTGGTGCTGATCACATAAACAGAGTCGCTGACATCAAAACAGCTAACGGCGTCGTTCGAAGATCTTTCAGCAAGATTGTTCCATTGCTGCCAGAAGATGACGTCTCCAGTTGAAAGACGAGCTTTCAACGCGTGGGGGCATGTTTAGAATTCAAATCTTCGCGCCACCGTTTCACACCGTTGTCTTAAGTTATCGAAGAAAATTATAATGCCTACCTCATACATCGAACAGATGGATGATGGGGTGGTAAAGTACTGTATGGAAACGTATATACCTAGGTACTTACCAGCAAGCGCAGCGTAGGATGTCTACTCATTGAATGGTCTGACATGACAATATAATTAAAACCGCAGGATCGTGCTATATACATGCCGCTTCCAATCGGTCTTATTGGAAATCTAGGGGAGGCCTATGTTCATCAGCTAACGTCGTATTGCTAATGGATGGATGTTTTTGTGCATTAAGTAGTAGGTGGCTAGCCCTGGTGTTAGAGTTTTTAGGCCGCCTGAAGGCCCCGGACATGGCTTTACAGGTAAAACAAAACGTGTCATCCGAGCCACGGTAACGCTCAGTTGTAAATTCCACCCGCGGTCACCCATCCAAATACTATCCATTTTTGTGCATTAAGTTGAGTGCTAACAACGCTTATAGCGTTCATAATATAGGTACCTACCTACTTACCTGTATTATTTTGCCAAGTAAGTACCTACCTACCGGCCGGCATGCGCAGCGTAGGATGTCCACCAACCGGGTGGACCTTAGAATCTTATCAACTATCTTTCATTATTTTTTTACGTTTACACCGCCCTTATCGTCTATGACGACCTCATTAAGACCGCAGGTTCGCGCTGGATGCAAGCCGCTACCACCCGGTCTTATTGGAGATCTTTAGGGGAGGCCTATGTTCAGCAGTGGACGTCCTATGGCTGAAAAGAAGGAGGGTGTCTGGAAGAAATTGCTTTTAGCGATAAGACCGCCTTTTGTGCCTTTGTTTCTTTTGTTATGTTTTCTTATTTGTTGGTGTCAATAAAGTGTAAAGTGTTATTGTATTGTATCAAAATGCAGAAAACACCTAGCGTATGTTATTAGGTAAACCTCAACTACATATATACGCATCCAGCCAGTCTTATTGGAAATTCAAACGGAAGGCCTACGTCCACCAGTACCCTTCCTACAGCTGATTCTAATGATCTACGCATTTTATAACATGCCAACTAATTTTAATTATATAAGGAACCTTCGGACAAATTAACTACACACACCTGACACCTTTTTCATCTGCACCTTGCAACTTTTGCACGAAAACTTTGAAAAGTTTTGTTGTTGCTTGTCAAAAATATAAACATTTCTGTTCACTTGTCGAAAATAAAACGAAAAAGGAACGGAAATATTGTTTTACTAGCAGTAGCATGCGGTTGCACTTGCTGTAGGAACTTACTGCAGGAAATTAAATTCATAAAAAAATTTTCGTAAAAAAAATGGCGCCACCGATTTTCACGATGCCATTCTAATAGTTTGCACGAATCGATACGAGTATGACCACAGTAATGATATTACAGACATCCATGTACATTATTGTTAATTTGTCAAAAATGGCTTAGTCGATTTCGATACAATTTAAATGGGACTACATCGGGAGTACCTGTACCCATTCTAAATAAGAAATATTTTTTTTCAAATCAGTGTTCAAATGTTATCGAAAAACATAGACAAAAAAAAAACCTTACAGACGAACATAGAACCTCATCTTTTTTGAAAAGTTGCTAAAAATAAGTGGGTATCTACTTACAATTGTATTGTTAGTTAAAAGTATCTACTCAATATTCTAATATACCTAGAATAACTAGATATAAAAAACTTGAGCCAGAGAGTTTGTTACGGGACTGATCCGAAATGGCTAGACCGATTTTTATATTTTTGTCATAATGTATTTGGTAAGTAGAATAGGTAGTTGGGTATTTTTATGCCCTAAGTGATGCAGAGGCCTCTTTTATGTTTTTCATGACTAAACAAAATTTGCTAGGCTAGCTAGTTCAAACATTTGTTTATTACTATTTACTTTTATAGCATTATTAAAACTTTAGTTCCGCTATCCGTCAAGAGATGGCGTTACTCGTCTATGAATTAAGTTGGCGCTGTACAAAACGTCACTAGAATTTCTAGAATATTTGTAGAATATCATAGCATTCTTTCAAAGTCAGTAATTTTGTGTTTTAAGATATACAAAACATGATATGGGAAGAAAATTTAGTAAGTAAGTAAGTTCGTATACTTAGACCGAGTGGCTAGCCCTCGTGTCAGAATTTTGAAGCCGCCTGAAGGCCTGTGATATGGCTAAACGGTCATAACAACCGGGACCTACAATTTAACGTATCGTCCCAGCCACGGTAGTGCTCAGTTGTAAACTAAATTTAGTAAAATGTGATGTAGAAACTAGGTATCTAAAAAATAAAATTCTAATAAGAAATTATTTATTTAGGTACCTACCTAGGTACAACATTATGCCCTGCTCATTATTTATTTTGCAGAGACAATGTTTTTTTAAACTTGCCAGTGACCAGATAGGAATATTTAAAACCGACTTCAAAAAAGGTGTTTCTCGATGGGTACCTACGTCGTTATGTTTTTTTGTTAGTACCTATGTGCATAGCTTATCATATGGCTGCAAGAGACTGATATAGGTACATATTTTAAATAGGTACATACGTAAGTAGAGAACTACTAATAACATCCAGACACAGAGCAAACACTTATGTTCATCACATAGGTAAATGCTTGCCCTGGGTGAGAATCAAACCCAAGCCTCTTTGATCCATTATGATTTGATATTATTTGACTTTTTACTTGACATTATTCTAACTATTATGACAATGTTGACATCTTATAAATCAGTAGTATTCTTTATTTTTATTTTTACAATATTATTTTAAAATGTTGCTTGTATTGTTTTGGTAATTATGCTTTTAACATTTGTACGCCACGATGGGCAAGAACATGCGATCTCTACACTATGAAAATCTGCATGCGACTTTGTATATTGTTTACACTAAAATGTTTCTGACAAAATATAGTACATATTTTGAATATTGAATCTTGAATCTTGAGCCCAGTAGTCAGAGCCACCGAGACAGTCAAATATATTGTAATAAGTATACTGATAGGTAATCATCATCGTCATCATCTGGCTTGAATAAACAGTTAAAACATACACTGCAATTTTTAACGTGTCCGAGGCTTTCAGGCTGTGTAAAAACTCTGACGCCAGGACTCAGGACTACCTACCACTAGGCCTAAATGTATTTTTTCTGAATAAGTCCACACTTGCCTTGTTGCCTTGCTCGCCTAACTTGCCTGATGGTATAGGCCGAATCATACAAGTTGTCGGTTGTGATATTAGCTACAAGCTGCGCTACATCCAATCCTGACTGAAGCTCATTAGCTGCGCGTTTTTAGGGTTCCGTACCCAAAGGGAAAAACGGGACCCTATTACTAAGACTTCGATGTCCGTCTGTCCGTCTGTCTGTCACCGGGCTGTATCAAATTCAAATTCAAATTCAAATTTCTTTATTGAGGAAAAACGATCTGAATCAATTACATTTGCCTCACAATATTAAAGTAAAATAAAAAACCAACGGAAAAAAGAAAACATAAAAAATACAATACAAAATCAAAAAATAATTTTAAAAATTGAACAAACATAAGTCACGCAATTTCAATGGTAAAATGTCAAATTAAAAAAATAATAATAATCAAGGATACAATGTCAAAAATTAGGTTAAATGTCACAACAAAAAAAGCATGCATAAATTATGATTATACAATGTCAATAATAGAATTATAAAATGTCAAATAAAAAATCAGCACAAATAATGTCAAAATTAGATTAAATGTCACAAATTCATAATTCTTCGATTACAAACGAACTATCAGGCCGTTTGCATCGATCCCACTGGTCAGTGAGATTTTCACAATATGCCGTGAGGACGGCTACAATGGATCTCCATTTGTCAAAGATGATATCACAATCAGTGTTGGCAGACAAGAGTGCATTGAAGTGAGTGCGAGAGCGCAACAGAGGCGACATAGAGCGTGCTACAGTACGACTATGTTCAACGTGGAAAAGGCTCTGCATCCGGCCTCGTCTGTTACACGGTATACCAGGCTCGTCAGGTACAAATAAGACGCACAGCAAATTATGCAACTCAATTGAATCAATTGACCCTCGAAGAACTTTGCAGCAGGTAAGGAGCTGGTCTAGGATTCTTCTTACCTCTAAGGAGTTGTAGCCAAGTTGGCCGAGTAAAAATTTTGTCGGGTATAAGAATGGATAATAACCATATTGTTTGTTATATAAAAATCTTAAGAATGCTTTTTGGACCTTCTCCAGAATCCGGGCGTAAGTTACATGATGCGGGTTCCAGACGCAAGCGCTCGACTCCAGTTTGCTTCTGACCAGAGAGCTGTATAGAGTTTTGACTACTTGAGGGTTTTCAAAATCTTTGGAATTGCGTAGTACAAAGCCAAGACGACGAAATGCCTCTTTAGCGAGGTCAGTGACGTGATCGTGAAAAGTGAGGCCACGGTCAAGTACGGTCACGGTAGTTACACCTAAATCTTTAATATGACTTACTCTATTTATAGTTTTGTCGTGTAAACGATAACCAAAATGAGTTGGATTCTTCTTCCGATCGAAGGTCATGACATTGCATTTGCCCAAGTTAAATAGCATTTTGTTCTTGACACTCCACTCATAAATGCGGTTGATGTCATCCTGTAGTCTTAATGAGTCACTGGGTGTTTTGATCTCAAGAAAAAGTTTGAGATCATCCGCGTACAGGAGACATTGAGCGGAGATCAATACTTTGGCCAGGTCATGGATCATCATCTGGAAGAAGAGCGGACCATCCACGGAACCCTGGCTTACTCCAGATCTAGTGGGATAAGGACGCGACTCATACGTCCCATGCCTCACATATTGACACCGGCCACGCATGAGGTCCGAGATAAAGATAGAGAGACTGGGAGCGAAACCAAATGAACATGATAGCTTACGTAGCAAAATATCGTTGTCTATTTTATCGAAAGCTTTTTGGAAGTCGAAATAAATTACATCTACTTGAGATCCACGGTCCAAAGCACAAGAAATATAGTCGACCAGGCATAGCAAGTTAGTGTTTACTGAGCGACCTGGCCTAAAGCCGTGCTGCTCTTCCCCTATCTGCTGCTTTACTTGCCTATAAATCTCACTGTGCAAAATGTATTCAAATACCTTGGCAGGGGCGCACAAGATTGCAATTGGGCGGTACTCCTCTACAATAGTCCTATTACTACCTTTAGGGATGGGGGTCACCCTCGAGATTTTCCATTGGTCGGGATACCTTCCATTCCTAAGTGACAAATTTAAGATATGGTATAAAGGAAGGAGAAAGTGTTCTTTACCGCTCTTAAGGACTGAGCTTGGCAAGCTGTCGGGACCTGGTGAATTACTTGTTTTCAATTTATTTACAGCGCGGTCGATGTCCTCGGGTGACACACTAGGTATAGCAACGTAGCCACAGTGCTCGTCTCTATCAGGACACACGTCAACGTTCAGCGCCGGCGGATCATTTAGAAAAACACTAGAAAAATATTTTGCAAATGCCTCAGCAGCCTCCACGCCAGTAAAAGTGCATCCCTCATACGAAACTCGGGGTTCAAAACCACCCTTCGATCTCAAGCTATGTACATGCCTCCAAAAAAATTGAGGACACTGCTGCAGTTTCCTGCCTATATTAACCATATGAGACTTGTATGCCTGGGAAATTCGATTTTTTAGATCGGCCCGCAAATCTGAGAACTGTAAGTAGGAAGCAACACATTTCGACTTCTTCCAAGCTTTATGCAGTTTATTTTTACGTTTTACATCTTTGATGATATCTGCATCGAACCACACCGGGTATCTGCTACATTTCTTTACTTTTCGTACCTTTTTGGGTACAGATGCATCAAACAACTGATATAAAATATTATAAAAAGCATCCGTAGCAATTGTGACAACGGTAGAGTTAAGAACAGATTCCCATGAAGTCTCAGCTAGCAATGACTGAAAGAGTGGAATATCCATCTTACTAAAGTTCCAATCGCGTGAAGCATCGATATTACTCGGCTCCAAAGAAGTACAGGTATTTGAGCGTACCCGGAGAGAAATAAGAATTTCAAGCGCAGGATGGTACAAGGCATCGATTGGAACGAAACCATCAACGGCATCCTTCACGCATACCCACTGGGACTGCACCTCAGTACACTCCTGTGCCAACACGACGTCAAGAATACCTCCATGAGAATTAATTATTCCATTTTAGTCAATTAAATTACAGTATGTCAAAAAATAACAATAATAATTTTTAATATTATTCGACGCACTGTTCATATTAATGTCTCCAAAGAGAAAGAAATGCTGTCTGGAAGAAGACAAGAAAGATTCTATTTTAGTGAATACACTCATATAAACAGCATCGGATGCCGTCGGCTTGATGTAAACAACACAAATTACACAAGAAATACCGCGGTAGGTAATGGTAGCCCACAAGTCCTCTCCCAATTCAGATTCAAGCTCCTGGCGACGAGTCGCAGTGATACCCGGCCTTGCAGCAAGCAAAACACCCCCACCTCGGGAGGCCCGGTCTCTACGTAGCAGCGTCCAATCTTGAGGTACCACTTCGGCATCTTCCACTGAACTATCGAGGTAAGTTTCAGTAGCGGTGACTAGTAAATGATTGGAGATTAACATACTGGCGCGCCATGACGATAATTTAGTCTTCAGTCCACGAACATTTTGGTAGAAAATGTTGACTTGCGAATGCGTATTGATGCCCGGCTCACTGTGCGCCGACTCCTCGGTGAAACGACGGTCCATCTGGCGGACTCTTCCTCTTTTTGTAATTAATCCATATCTTAACACGCGCTTAAGAGGGGCTCCCATACAACAAACCTGAATTTTTAGACGTTTTTCGCTATTAATACCTACTCTATATAATAATGGTACCAGGTAGATGCTTGAAATATTCACAGAATATTTAGTTTTATATTCCCTTCAATAATAAAATAAAATTAAAATAAATATTTAAAGGGGGCTTCCATACAGTACGGAACCCTCCGTGCGCGAGTACAACTCGTATTTGGTCGATTATTTTGCGTTCCGCTAACTTCACATCCGCTGACTTGTATGTTTCGGCCTAAAAACGACATTGTAGTCCAAGATGAAGCACGCAGAGTAAAGTTTGACATACACGATGCGATGATTTGATCAAATTTTCGCTTCATGCCAACTGGGCACTCATTCAGTTAAAGAAAAGGCAGGAATTGGTGGTTCACGATTTGAACCACTTCCTGAATGTTGATTAACTCTTGTAATTTTAATTTTACGCGAGAAATGGTCAGAACTAAAGTTGCTTATAATTTGATTTCCTACATTTTTGTTTCCCATTAACTTTTTCTATAATTGATATTTTTCAAATAAAACGAAAAAGGTATCTAGATGTGCAATTTTCTTTCTTCTATAACTATAACGCCCCGTCGTCAACACAAGTTATTGAAGAAATGAAATGGCACCACTATCTTATTAGAAAAATATCAGGGTGTCATTTAAATTTGTATGAGATATTATCAGAGCCGAAATGGTTTGAAATTTGATTTCATACAACTTTGATTCCCATCAACTTTTTGTATGATCTATATTTTTCGAATAAGATGGGTGGTGTCATTTTGTTTCTTCAATAACTACCTACCAGCAATGGTTAAGTACATGATGATACTACATGGCCCCTGCTGCACTGATCTGATGAACAGATGCGATCATAGTTTCGAGTGAGCCCAGCTTCAGGTAGTGGTTCAAATCGTGAACCACCAATTCCTACCTTTTCATTAACTGAATGAGCTCCCAGTTGGCATGAAGCGAAAATTTGATCAAA
Organism: Hypomecis atomaria; assembly: GCA_964007245.1. Classification (NCBI taxonomy): domain Eukaryota; kingdom Metazoa; phylum Arthropoda; class Insecta; order Lepidoptera; family Geometridae; genus Hypomecis; species Hypomecis atomaria. Next base: position 13,112,035 of record OZ023308.1, on the reverse strand, counting down.
TCATCGCATCGTGTATGCCCACCTTAAGAAGATACCTACTCCCTTAGACTTTGTAAAACTTCAGATGATATCTCTCAGGAAACAGGAAAGCCGGCAGTCTGATCTATTCCCTGGCCGAACGGATCAGGGGAACGTTTTTTAAACTTCGCACGGTTTGGTCGTATACGGAACTTGTTTAGAGTACTCGCAATATCCATAGACAACATAGAGATTCGCCGTAAAATCTGTCAAGTTACGTACCTATACGTTCCTAGGCGTTCGATAGGTAGTTCGAAAAACGCACCCCAGAAACGTTGAGTCAAACCGCTTCGTACGTATCAAAAGAAAACATGGTTTTTGTATTATCTCATAGGTATAACATACATTTATTCGTTTTTCTGGAATGAAATTACAAATTCTAGGTACCCACATGCTCAAAACAGCTGTTTTGTATTGTGCTGGTTATAGTTGTTTATTTACCAACTTACCAAATCTATTCATAAATTGTACATCTATGTATTTTGTCCGTTCAAACACTTGCAATTTATCCTTACTTATTCTTATGTTAGATTAACATGTATTTTCTCTTTTAAGTGAATTTTATTGTAATTCTTTGAGAAAATAAATATCTTAAACCAGAATAAAAAGTAGCTCATGTTACGTTTGGAGCATTAGACTATGTTCATGAAAAAAATCAAGTCAGTCCGTTGCTACTTGAAAGAGCAAAAAACACAGTTTCGGATTTACACACTCATAATATGTAACGAGAAAGAATACACATTTAATTTATGTTTTTATCTTTTTTTTATTTTATTTAAATAAATGAATATTTAAAGACATCTTACACACTGTCTTTGACCCCAAACTAAGCAAAGCTTGTGATATGGCTGCCAGAGACTGATATACTACACATACATATTTTAAATACTTACTTATATAGATACTATCTAAATAACACCCAGACACCGACACCTATGTTCATCACACAAATGTTTGCCCGATAAAAAAAAGCTATACGCACCTATCTATTTACAAATAACTGTGTACTATCATACAACTATACCTACATTCGCAAATAAATATTATATGTAATTAGTATGTAGTCAAATGCTGGGCATGCTGCTGACTGGCAATGCCGCAACATTGTCTGACTGTCTCTCAATACCATTGAGAGACAGACGGACAGACAGATGGCGGAGTCTTAGTCATAGGGTCCCGTTTTTCCCTTTGGGTACGGAACCCTAAAAGTCAACAAAAATGTAAAAAAATATACCTACATCAAATCTAGCGAACTGTTCAAATTTTGTACGCGATGGAAGTCGGTTTTGCCATTTTTGCGAGAAATAATTATCATAGCATAAGTTCAGAGACCGTGTGTAAGATGTCCCCTAACTTATTTAAAACAAAACACAAATCACATTTGGTCACCTTTCAACAATCACCCTTTGTGATTCGGCCTATGTTCACCAGTAGACCATTAAAAATGCCACTACAATACAAAGTCTCAACAATCTCAGCACCCAGCAACTATCGCTTAATCTGTACCATCTTACGCTTAATCAGATCCAACGTTACGACTGCACCCCTTTTCCTGTTCTCAGGACAATGGGAACACTTACTCAAAAACCTACCATATTTACTATGTCATAAGTACCAATATCCTATAACAAAATCAACATAACATCACATTAAAAACGGCGTAAGTTTATGGTAGAGTTTTAAGGGATTTTGTGACTTTTGGCTCAAGAAATATGGTTGGTTTTTGTTCGCAGGAGTTGTTAGGTTTGAAGTACACTCAGTACGAAAGGAAGATTCAATTACTGCCAATTTAGTTGATTTAGACAAGTGTGTGGGATTTCGGTGGTCAAATGTTTGGACACAGGTACCGATAATATAAGAGATACTGTTGGTAGGCCTATGTTCAGCAGTAGAGTATTGATAGGTCAGTACAGTACAATAACTGTCAATTTAGTTGAGTTAGATAAGTGTGTGGGATTTCGGTGGTCAAATGTTTGGACACAGGTACCGATAATATAAGAGTTACTGTGGATAGGCCTGTGTTCAGCAGTAGAGTATTAATAGGTCAGTACAGTACAATAACTGTCAATTTAGATGATTTAGATAAGTGTGTGGGATTTCGGTGGTCAAATGTTTGGACACAGGTACCGATAGTATAAGAGATACTGTGGATAGGCCTGTGTTCAGCAGTAGACTATTAAAAGGCCGGTACTGTACAGTAAGAACGCTGGATGCAAGCTGCTTCCGAACAATGTTATTGGGAATTCATAAAAGAACTTCTTGCTCTGTATTATGCCGAAAACAAGTAATTTTGACCATCGTTATGAACTGCTTTTAATATGGGACTAACTCAGAATCCGAGAAAAAAAAAACAAGTTAGTTTATTGAATCAGGCAATACTTTGCGGAAGTTCATCTTCAAATTCTTGTTTTGAATAAATATTTAGTGTATTTCCGCTCTGTCGTAGTCATATAAGTTAAGGGTACTATTCAAAATCCAAATTAAATCACAAACAAAATTAGTAATTAATCATCAAACTGTATCATGGTTCGGCTATGGTTAGGCTAAGGTTAGGTTAGGTCAGGAAATACAACAAACCTAAATTTTTAACAGTTTTTCGCTCGATTGGGAACCCCCCTTAAATATTTATTTTATTCGGTTTATAGTATTTGTTGTTACAGCGGCAACAGAAATACATCATGTGTGAAAATTTCAGCTTTCTAGCTATAACGGTTTATGAGATACAGCCTGGAGACATATAGACAGACGGACAGACGGACATCGGAGTCTTAGTAATAGGGTCCCGTTTTTACCCTTTGGGTACGGAACCCTAAAAACTAACTATTTTGCGAATAAGCCTACGTTCGACCGCCACGCCAACTCGTCTGATGGTAAGCGATGTTATGGTCGAAGACGTAGCACACAGACTTAGAAGATACCTATTCACTATGACTTTGAAAAGTAAGTACTTAAATATACCTAGTCAAATACCTAAAATGGGCAGGGCACATAGCGCGGAGGACTGAAGACCGATGGAGTCGATAAGTTCTCTGGTGGAGACCACGTACCGGCAAGCGCAGCGTAGGACGCCCATCCACAAGGTTCACGGATGATCTCATTAAGACCGCAGGATCGCGCTGGATGCAAACCGCTACCAACCGGTCTTATTAGAGATCTATAGGGGAGGTCTATGTCCAGCAGTGGACGTCCTATGGCTGATGGATGGATGGATGATACCTAGTCTAGAAGTGTTATTTTATTGATGGCCATTGCATATCTATAAACTAAAACTCATTCAGACAGTCGGTTAAATATTAGTAACAGATGTGTTAAATTTCCACTTAAATCTTAAAAACTTTTTAAAATGAATGATACTCTTCCAAATACGAAAAACCATCATTTTCATGCACACCAAAAAACCTCTATTCCAACTGCCTAAGATTTAATTTCCTTTAAACTAAATGTAAAAACTATTGACTCTTAAAATTGCAAAATAGTACGATTTTGGAATAGCAAAATTGTTTTCTATTTCCGTGTCATAAAGTTCATTTTTGTATGAAAATTTGGAAAACCATAGAGTAGTTTATTTCAAGTTAAGTGTACTTTAAAACTGTATTGTTGTGTGAAGTAGTGTGCGTCATTGTAAATACTTAATAAATGCTTTGTGTGTGTGAGGGTGCTTTAACATCGGTTATTGAGGATTTAAACGCTATTGGATATTGGCTGGAGAGATTTTGATGGGGCTTGAGTTTTGAGATAGTGTAGAGATCTGTGGTTGATAAGTTGATATTTGAATTGAAATGTTTAAATAAGGGTAGTTTGAAATTAGGTGATATAAACCTTATCGTTGTCGTTTATCGTTTCAGTTATAGAATGTCCACTGCTGGTTATAGGCCTCCTCTGTAGATCTCCAATAAGAGAGTCATTGAGCGATGGAGCTCAGCACGATGCTCGAAGGCCTCAATCGGGTTTCTCAACAGGTGGGTCTTAAGATGAACATGGACAAGACGAAAGTCATGTGTAATTCCCATGTTGTACCCACCCCGATCTCTGTTGGGAACTCGGTTCTTGAAGTCGTTGACTCGTACGTCTACCTAGTAGTCCAGTTTGGGTAGGTCCGATTTCAAATAATCGGCCAAGTACGAGTCGGACTCGTGCTAGGAGGGTTCCGTACTGTATCCCTTGAATATTAATTTTATGATTTATTAATAAAGTGAATATACAACTAAATATTCTGTGAAAATTTCAAGCATCTACCTGTTACCATTATAAATATAGAGCGAAAAACAGCAAAAAAATCAAGTTGGTTATATGGGAGCCCCCCTTAATTATTAATTTTATTCTGTTTTTAGTATTTGCTGTTACAGCGGCAACAGAAATACATCATCTGTGAAACTTTCAGCTTTCTAACTATTAAGGTTCATGAGATACAGCCTGGAGACGAGACAGACGGACAGCGAAGTCTTAGTAATAGGGTCCCGTTTTTACCCTTTGGGTATGGAACCCTAAAAAGAGACCAATCGCCGAATCCAACTCGGCTGGGCAGCGTTCGAAAAATTGCGTAACGTCTTCTCATCCGACATACCTCAATGCCTCAAGTCGAAAGTGTTCGACCAGTGTGTGTTGCCAGTGATGATTTATGGCACAGAAACGAGCTATGGAGAGGGCTATGCTCGGAGTCTCTTTACGAGATCGAATCAGAAATAAAAAGATCCGTAAAAGAACAAAAGTTACCTACATAGTCTAGCGGATTGACAAGTTGAAATGGCAGTGGGCAGGGCGCAGCACGGAGTACTGATGACCGATGTGGTTGAAAAGTTCATGAGTGGAGACCAATTATCGGCAAGCGCAGCGTAGGATGTCCACCCACAAGATGGACGGATCGCGCTGGATACATGCCGCTTCTAATCGATCTTATTGGAGATTTATAGAGTAGGCCTAGGTTCAGCAATGAGCTGAAATGACAGCTACAAGATTTTTGTACGCTTAGGCACAGAATATTGCTGTGGTCACATGCATTTTTAGTTTTTATAGGCTATTATACAAAGCTGTGCACTTGAGCGGTTTCTAATGGAGGATGGGACAAAAAGGACAGTTTTGCAAATAATATTATTTGCGAGTATCTGCTACTGCCTTCGGAGTATTCAATGAAATGGGAACTATGTATTGTGCTTTTGTGGACCTCAGGTACGGTGGCGACACACGGGCTGATTATTTTGCATGCATTTGCTTTTGTAATGGGAGATTTTTGCCTATACAATTAATAAAATTGCCCATTTCATTTTAGACTGTCCAAGAATAGGTACCATTTTTTATTACAAATTTTAGTACAATAGCTAAGTAGTTGCCTTCGTAACAAATTTAATAAGTGCTAAAGAACAGAATAAAAATTAGTTAAACTTGATCATTTGATATTAGGAAACGGGTGCAGATCGAGCTAGACGTTGCGATACCTTAGCAAAATCCCTACCTTTCGTACATCGCCACGCTAGCTAAGACTTATATAACACCGTGTCTCGTGGACTGGTAGTTGGTAAGTCTTACAGTCATTTTAGAACAGCTAGGTAATAGCTAGCCAAGTTTGATGCTTGACTAGCGTGCCTAGCTGGGCTATATCCCGCGTGTGTCGCAAGCAGGTAATTTAAATATAGTATATATAGTTATACGTGTGTCGCGGGCAGGTAGTTCGTAAATTTTACAGTTTTCAACTTCTTCTGTCACAACAGCTAGTCAAGCAAGGTATTTGGCTAGCGAGGCTAGCAGGACTATAACCCACCGTGTTTTGCTCACAGGTAGTTGGTAAATCTTACAGTCACATCAAAACAGCTAGCCAAGTTTTGTGTTTGACTAGCGTGCCTAGCTGGGATATATCCCCCTGTGTGCTGTGGGCAGGTGGTAGTTTGTAAGTCTTACAGTCATATTACAAGCCAAGCTTGGTGCTTGACTAGCGTGGCTAGCAGGGCTATATCCCCCCGTGTATCAGGCAGGTAGTTCGTACAGTTACGGGCACAATGTGCTCAGTGGCGTGTGTAGCATTGTGTGCTCGCTAATGCAGGGTTACAAGGCTGGTACTGTCGAGCCCACAAGTGTTGCATTTAATAAAATAATAGGCGGGCAGGAAACCAAAATTCAGAAAAAAATAGAAGAAATCAAATATGCTGTGAACATTTTTTTGACGTGACAACGTCTTATAAATTGGTTTGCCGGGTGACACTTCAAGAAACTGCGTTACGCTCCGCTCACACTTTTCTCGAACTACCCCCTACTTAAGATTTAATCAGTTATTGTCAATAATAATTACTAACACCTAAGTAGCCTAAGTAAGTTATGGTACAAATAAAATTATTATTGACGTGACAACGTCTTATAAATTGGTTTGCCGGGTGACACTTCAAGAAACTGCGTTACGCTCCGCTCACACTTCACACAATGTCATTCGTCTCATTCGTCTCAAAGTCGTTGTCACGTAAAACTTTCGCCCGTATACCGACTTTACAGGCAACCAGTTTTTTTTTAATTAAAAATGACATAACCTACATCAACCGTGTACCTACAGAATTTGTAGTTCGCACGAATCAATGTATCATCTGTATTGTACTGTATCAAGCTTTTAATAGTCCACTGCAGGACGTAGGCCTACCCACGAAGGGTGATTGCGCCATATCCACCACGCTGGCCCAGTGCGGGTTAATAGATTCCCACACGCCATCGAATTTCTTCTAAGGACATATGCAGGTTGCCTCACGATGTTTTCCTTCACTGAAAAGCCAGTGGTCGTAAATTCCGTACATAAGTTCAAAAATTTTCATTGGTACGGGACCAAGATTTGAACCAATGACCCCACTTGACCACCAAAGTAGGTATAGGTATATACACGGCACGTATCGTCTATTTAGAATGTTTTACAATACTCATCATTTTTAAAAATGACTCAGTCGACTTTGATTAAAAAAAAAATACTGTACTGTACCAGCCTTTTTAATAGTCCACTGCAGGACGTAGGCCTACCCACGAAGGGTGAAATGAAATAATTTTGACAATTTTTTTTAAAATAAAGAATTAAATCACTTTTGTGTGCGATGACACGCACTATTCTTGAACTATTGGTCAAACAGATTATGACAGATTTTGAAATATAAATAATAACATGTTTGTAAGCCATTGTGAGTGTGGGAGTGGGGATTAACCCCTTTGTATCGCCGCCATACCTACTCATATTATTTGTTGTGATAAACCTCATAGTACCACGTCACGGTCGATAGTTTTTTTTTTAACCGACTTCCAAAAAGGAGGAGGTTCAATGTTCGTGTGTATGTATTTTTTTTGTGTATGTTCATCGATAATTTCGCTAATTGTGAACTGAATCAAAAATATATTTTTTAGTTCCAAAGGGTATACTCCCGAGGTGGTTCCATTTAAATTTTACAGAAATCGGCTGAGCCGTTTTTGATAAATCAAGAATAATGTAAACAATTCGAGCGAAATATTTGAATTTTGTACACGATGGAAGGCGGTTTTGCCATTTTTTGTGAAAAATAATTATGAACTAAATATTTTGACGAATTTTCGTAGTTTGACTAGTACTTACTAAATTTTCGCCCAAGAGGAAGAAAGGCTTCGTTCTAGTGGTGAATGCTCTACTTTTCATACCTTCTGCGAAATAATAAAAATGTCAAGAGTTTGAATAATGCTATACATAAACCGTTTGAACCTCACTATGCGTATTCATTAGGCAATTCAGTATTATCACTACATAGTATAAAACAAAGTCGCCTCCCGCTGTCTGTCCTCATGTATGTTTACGAGTATAATAATATCTTTAAAACTACGCAACGGATTTTGATGCAAGTTTTTTAACAGACAGAGTGATTCAAGAGGAAGGTTTATATGAGTAATACACTTGTGGGAAGCCAGCGCGAGTCGCTTATTATTTATTTATTATTATAATAAGCGAATAATAAGCGAGTCGCTAGTTAACAATAAAATATAAAAAAGATAGAACATACCAACAAATTTTCATGGAAAAGCACCGAATGATAAATAGAGAATGTTTGAATTTGAATTACCCACGTGATTTTCATGGCCTACCTACTCGATTGTCGTGGTCAGCTCGATTAACGAATAAAATCTCTTTAAAATGTCCATAGCTGTTCTAAATAAAGAAGGTTCCATACGAATGCGACGTTCTAATTTTAAATCACTTTACTCCCTAGGGAGTTTCATACAACATTATTGTCCTGGCACAGCCCTCGTAATAATGATTTATTTTGCGTAGAGATTGTATGACATTTAATTGGTCATTTTCGATGGTATGAAAAATAAGTTATGTACCTAGCCCCACCAACCCGCAACTGGATTAGCGTGGTTGCTACGGCGCGATTATCGAGAGTACGCCTATGTTCTATGGTGGACTATTAAAGGTTGTTACGGTATTAGTTGAACGTATTTGTCTATTGTAACATTAGGCTTGAGTCACACTGTGCCAATATAACTAAAATGATCATCGCCAGATTAAAACACAATAAGATGTAAAGTTGTAAACACACCGGTGTCGCAGTGGGGCACGGTGGGCCCCAGTTGGGGCACAGTAGGCCCCGGTGGGGCGCCGGTAGGACCGGTGAGATAAAGGACCTAATAAAACATTAATGCAGTGGCATTATAGAGTCGTGGGCAAAAAGAACAACGCTTGTTCTTTTTGAGGATCTAAGGCATAGAAGGTAGCGGGAGCGGAAGCTGGAGCGATTTTACAGCAGTGCGTTCATCATTAGCGTAATAAAAAGACAGATTTTATATAAATCGAGTCTTTTAAGATTTTTTTTGAAATCTTAATAAAATCGTCTTTCTCTCAATATGGGGAAGAAAATACTTTCGCGCTATTTAACAGTTGATTTCCATAATATTTGACAAGGTTGCTTAGTTTAAGATTTACTGTTCGGGGGACTACTAGTTAAGATGGTATGTTTCCACCAAGAAATTGCTCAGCTCATGCCTTGGCCCCCACCGTAAAGGCCCGTTCACACGTGTCCCCCGCTGCGCACATTAGCATTGTCGACGGCCGGCGCCCCGCTGTCTCATTGTGACCGCGGCCTAACGCTCCCGCGTGTCAACAAGGGTTCCGTACAGATTACCAACAATAACTTGATAATCTGTATTAGTAGATAATCTTTATGTCACACTTTACACTAATATTGTTATAAATGTGGCCTTTCCTTTTATCCGACTGCTCACATACAAGGGCGATGTTTTATATTTTATGTAATATAGGTAATAGGTGTGCCGGTTGTGACCACTGATCCGGTGGTGGCCATTTAGTGTCATAATTATTGCAAAAAATGATAACTATAAACAATGTACCTAACACAATATTTATTGCTTCATGAATCTCTATTTCTAAAAAAATTTCGATATTATGGGCATGGTAGAGTCGATAAAAGGTCTCAGCAGTAAATAAATAATAATAAATAAAACGTTTATTGATCTTAAAAGTTAATACAAAACAAGTTGTACACTAGATGCCACACTAGGGAGACCTTTGTCGTGGGATCTAGGCTCTTCCTTATATTATCAAAAACAAATTTACCTTTATAATACAGAAACATAAATTAACATTCATAGTGCACTGGATCCCACACTAGACCTGCGTCGTATGATCCAGGCTCTTTCCTAGGCGCGAAACTAATACTTAATGCTACATTTAAAATAAGGAAACTTAGTAACATATACAGTACACCCACTCGATGTCCTTCTCATTAATTATGCTATAGAATACGTGATAATAACATGTTCGATGATGATTGTGCTAATCTTAAACTGCAGTAACCGAAGTATAACTATAATATACCTACGATCGAGTTTTCCTAGATTTTCGTGTGTGTAAAAAAGCGATCAACGTGACAAATTCATACCAAGGGTAGTCTTCTAATCATTTTATTAGAGCTGGAGGACTGATTATACATACAATTTATAGGCATGCAAGTTTATTTTTCTAAGCTATAGAACGTTCATTGTTAAACACAGGTCTCTCCTATACGGCTCTAATAAGACCGATAAGGAGTGACTTGAGTCGACCTTGTTTTACCACCACCTGATATAAAATATTGTCTAATATATATAATAATTTTTGAGAAAAATACCATGACCGACTTCACCCGTGTACGGAATTCGCGAATATTTCGCACGGATCGATGTAGCATTTTTCACATTATTGTTGATTTATCGAAAATGGCTCAGCTGATTTGGATAAAATTTAAACGAAACCAATTTCAAAGGATATTCTTTCTAATAAAAAAATAATTATTGAAATCGGAGAACTATGAAAAAAGTTATGCGTCGAATTGAGTACCTCCTCCGGCTGTTTCGTCGGTTAATAAAGGTCCACAAGTTTCATGGCCAAGGGTAAAGACATGGCTAAAAATTAGTTATATATGTCGGATCCATATAAAGGCACCGCATCAGTTATGTTTCTGCTTCAATGTGGTAATGTTTTATACCACTGACCCAACAATGCTTCATTGTGGCGTGGCGTGGGTTTAGCGGGCGAGGAGATAAAGGCGACGTCACGAACAATCAGTTTATTTCACAGAAGATTACGTATGATTACAATTATAGAGAACTTTAAGCGAAGGACATGGCGTTCCGCAGCGTAACGCACGCTGCTACCATTCTATCAAGAATAACCAGGCTTGAACCGTTCTAATCTCAGTTTTCCATAACCTCTTCCGAACAAGCTCTATTTACCACTCACTGACATCTAACATGACACATCGCATTTTCCCGCCCATCGGCCGATCATGCGATGTCAGTGTCACTTAAAACCTCCTTAGAATCAATCAGCAGCGTTTGTCACAAGCGTTACCCCAGGAATGTTGCCACTTCCATTCCTAGTCCTTCGAAATTATACTAAGTGGCACTATTTACAATTAAACTTAAAGCTATTGTCCCGTTACGGCCATCTTGACATTCGCACGTCCTCGGGCGATTATCATCAGTATCTGTAACAAAAGAGCAATGTGAATGTTTGTTTATCCACCAACCCGCACTGGGCTGGCGTGGCGAGGCGTATGTTCAACATTGGACTATTCAAAAATGTCGGTATAGAATATTCGTTTACCGCTCGTCCATTCCTGACATAATGTTACTTTTAATCGTGTTCGAAACGATGACTAGATAAGATAGTAAACAAGAGATGACTAGACAAGGTAAATAATAATCATTAATTGTTTCTTTACAGTAGCGTAGGGTAGGAAAATCAACACTCACAAGGACAACTCTTTGCCAATACCACCAAATCGCACACCCAATATTGGACAACAGTGTCCCTAAAACCGCATTCACCACCCAGTAAATGCGAGAATCGGCAACTGCGTCTCTTTGACTTCAGTCCATCGGTATGAGACCGGATAACAGCGTCCCTTCGATCTTCGCAAGAACCGGACAACTGCATCCCTTCGACTCAGCCCAGATGCAACTTTCGTACAACCCACCTACGCTTATCAGATACCAGATCGAGGCATGAGACCGGATAACAGCGTCCCTTCGATCTCCGCAGAGAACCGGACAACTGCATCCCTTCGACTCAGCCTAGATGCAGTTTTCGAACTACCCACCAACAAAAATTAAATGAGTTCAGCTTTTCTTACCCTCGCTTTTATTATTACAGAGAATTTAAGAATCACTTAAAATATTTCCTTGACCTACCTCCGAAAGTAAAACCTGTGGCAGCATTGTACCAAGAAGTTTGTTGAGTCAACAATAAACTTCTTGCATGGTACTGCCGCCTCCTTGAGGAAACTGAAAGTTGACTGACCGAATGTTAAAAAAGCCAATCATAGATCTAGGGTACTAGGAAACTCAACACAACTAAGTCAGATTTAGTCAAAAACATGTAGAACTACTTTCTAACTAAAATTGGACGAGCTCACCCGGGGTTTTGTCAGACAGCTTCTCGCAGATTGGTAGGTTTTGCAGGTGACCCTTCCCAGCTTCCCTGGACCCTGGACCCGCTTCTCCAAGCAGGCTGGAGCGATTTGTTCTGGTTAACAGTACACGAAGCAAGTTCTGTTCTTCTTCTTCTTTCGGTGTAATTGTATTGTAGTGGTCATAGTGGTCTTCTTTGTTATCATTCGCCATTTTCTTTTGTGATTTGCTTTATAATATTGCTCTGATTCATAGGCGACAATGATTAATGCAGTCGAAGGATTTTTCTTGTAATCCTGCATCTCCTCAGGATCTAGCCCTTTGATCCCACCTTCTGATGTCGGATCCATATAAAGGCACCGCATCAGTTATGTTTCTGCTTCAATGTGGTAATGTTTTATACCACTGACCCAACAATGCTTCATTGTGGCGTGGCGTGGGTTTAGCGGGCGAGGAGATAAAGGCGACGTCACGAACAATCAGTTTATTTCACAGAAGATTACGTATGATTACAATTATAGAGAACTTTAAGCGAAGGACATGGCGTTCCGCAGCGTAACGCACGCTGCTACCATTCTATCAAGAATAACCAGGCTTGAACCGTTCTAATCTCAGTTTTCCATAACCTCTTCCGAACAAGCTCTATTTACCACTCACTGACATCTAACATGACACATCGCATTTTCCCGCCCATCGGCCGATCATGCGATGTCAGTGTCACTTAAAACCTCCTTAGAATCAATCAGCAGCGTTTGTCACAAGCGTTACCCCAGGAATGTTGCCACTTCCATTCCTAGTCCTTCGAAATTATACTAAGTGGCACTATTTACAATTAAACTTAAAGCTATTGTCCCGTTATATATATTAATTAGTAGAAAGAAACTAATATTTACTTTAATTAAATAAAGAATTTTAAAAATCAATCAGTACAAAGAATTAATGTTCGTCCTATATCAGATGGACCTTTACAAAAGTCACAGATCTCTAAAACCCAAACGAAACAAAACCAAAACCTCCTTCCGTTGGATTCGCTCCCGTGTCTCTTTTAATTTACTTTTGATGGATCTCTTCGTATTAAGATTACATTATTGTATCGAAATGTGTTTTTTTTCACACGCGGCGGCTCCTTTCGGAAGCTGTGAAGCTTCAATATGTTTAAAAAAGGTTATGTCAATGCTGTCAAGCCGCAGCATCTATCTACGAGTATACATGACAAGATGTTGTTTATAGCATCCTTATCATACAAAAATGAATAAAATATCCATATCATCTTTATTTATACAGGGTCATAGGTATTAAATGCAAACCTCTAGTACATCTAGAGAAACAACTTTTGTACCGTCGACTTTTGAAAATTCGCAAAAAAATAAATTCGCTGCTCAATACATTTTGCCGCGTGTTGACGAACTTTTTGTATGAAAAAGCTGATTTTTTCTTCATGATTTTCCCAAAATCCTAGAACAAAAGTAGTTTGTCTAGATGTACTAGACCCGCCTCAAAATGTTTTGCGTTTAATATCTATGACCCTGTATAAACATGAATCCATTTATTTCCCTTGGTTACGGCATCTCGCGTGAACGGCTGGACCGATTTCGCAAATTTTTTTTTTGTTTTGTTTGTGATTGTCAGGAAAAGGTTCTTATAAAAGCAAAAATTAGTATTTTTTTTAAAAAAAACATTAATTTAATTTTGCCATACAAAATATCCCTACATGTAAGTAATAGTTATCGTATCTGGTCGTTGGTAGCGCTAAACGCCATCGAAATTAGAATAGACCATATTATTCAGATGAAGGTGATATGAAGTTCTCCGGTTCAGCTAGTTAAAAATAAAAATAGCCTATACAAGCTCTTAAGGTCCACAGAACTTACCTACCACCTACCTACACAACAGGACTTATTATTAATTACCCCTTTTAAAATATTGGTGTTGTAAGATTACAGACATAATAAATACAATAAAGTAAATATAATATAATATAATATGTTAAAGTTCTAGCATTAAACCTTATGTTATATTTGTAATCTGTGGTGATTGGCATCTGTCTGATGCCCAGGTATCAGATATCTTTCAGAAAGGCTACTGGTAACACAGACTTCGCCACCGACAGAAAATGGCGGTTGACTTTATCCACGTGTGTAATACAAAGAAAATGGAAAGTAAAGTGCAAAATATGTTTAAATCATGGTTTTAATTCTGAGTTTAGAGGGTAAGATAACAGTGTGGATTGTAGATGAAAAAGGTTCAAAATTAAATGCAACTACAAGTCACCGCGAATTGAACTGAGTGTCGTGTGGTACTGCTTTTTGCGCTCGCCTTTAAGTCCTGACCTGCTCTGACACCGACAAGGACGCTTTTTGTATCTCAACAATCATTCTTTAAGTTTGGAATCACAACATAACTTTAAACATCAGAGGAAAAAGGAACAGAGACTTGTAAAAAGTGTAAGGATTTAAAAACCTGACGTGCTCAATGCTCACTTTTAGGGTTCCGTATCCAAAGGGTAAAAACGGGTAAACCCTATTACTAAAACTTCGACGTCCGTCTGTCCGTCTGTCTGTCACCAGGTTGTATCTCATGAATCGTTATAGCTAGAAAGCTGAAATTTTCACAGATGATGATGACAACAACACTGAATTTTTAGCCGTTTTCCGCTCGATATTAATAATAGTAGGTAACAGGTAGACTTGAAATATTCACAGAATATTTAGCTGCATGCTTACTTTAATAATAAATAATTAAAATAAAATAAACATTTAAGGGGGCTCCCATACAGTACGGAAGCCTTCGAGCTCGAGTCCGACTCATACTGGACAGATTATTAAAAGCTTTCACCTGTCCCGTTGTCTGTAATCGAATCTTGCAAGTTAAATTTGATCCACTTCCCGATTACCGATTGAGCTGAAATTTTGCACACATGTGTAAATCGCATGACAAAGCAATATTATGATGACATGGTGCTGATCTGATGATGGAGCTGGAAGGTGGCCAAAGGAACTTAGTTATGAAACGACATAACCTCATCGAGTTTGGGTTCATTTGAATAGTCATGGCGAGGAGTTTGTCTTTCAATGGTAACCAGGGTCTGATGATGGAGCTGGAAGCTGGTTATAGAAACTCTGTAATGAAATGATGCAACCCTATCGAGTTTGTTTATATAAAAAAGCTGATTACCTATTGGGGTTTCGGATTTGACTGCCTGGTCTAGTGGTTAGTGACCCTGACTCCTGGATCTTAGAGTAGAGGGTTCGACTCCCACCCAGAGCAAGCATTTTATTTATGTAATCAATACGTAGTACCTAACCAGTCTCTGGCAACCATATCGCAACCTTAGCTTAGTTTAGAGTCAGAAATCATGTTTACTGTTTAGCATATGACCCTAATATCACAAGTATAATCTCTGCAGATTTATGTGTTTTCAAGCCCACATTCTATTCTAAATACTGTTTATTATTAAACTTTAACCAATTTTTATCCTAAGTACCAACTCTCAGCATGCTTAAAATTATCCATCTGTGCTTTCGAAATCCGTGCAATTCTTTTAATATTTCTTTGTATCTTCTTATAGTAATTCTGCATGCGTGATTCCGGCAGCGGGACCAAATGACCTTTTTGCTGATACGTCACGAGCATTAGCCTCCCGAGGGTTAGGTGTCTTTTGGACCCTAATTGAAAAGTCACAGGAAATGATATCCTTCTGCTAATTTTTGAATTAGCACGCTGGTGGTCTTTGTAATTTATAATTATTTTTCGCAAAAAATGGCAAAACCGCCTTCCATCGTGTACCAAAATTCAAATATTTCGCTCGTATTGTTTCCATTATTTCCGATTTCTCAAAAACGGGTCAGCCGATTTCTTAAAAATTTAAATGGGTAGACCACCTCGGGAGTATACCCTTTAGAACTAGAAAATAATTTTTCGATTCGGTTCACAAATGGCGAAATTATCGATTAACATACAGAAAAAAAATACATACAGACGAACATAGAACCTCCTCCTTTTTGGAAAAAAAATCTTTAATAGCAGTAGTTTTATTTATCCCGCACTACTTAGGTACAAACTTATTTCTCTATGAAATCTTGCTTGATCACATGCTGACTTTGTTGTCTGACGATAGTGTCAAAAAATATCTTTCGAAAGATTTTTATATAATTTTGGAATTTCAGGACTTTTAATTTTGTCCTCAATATAAATTTTGAATCATTTTGGAGAATATAAATAAGTTTTTAAGCCAAAATATCAACTGCAAAATCTGACTACAACATTTTCTTGCAAAATTTTGCCAACATATCATGTCAAGGCAAGTTTCATTCAGCGTGGCAAATGGCAATGCAGCCAGCATGCTGGGCACGCTGCCAACTGGCAGTGGGCTTGAGCATTTGGATTATCTTTAGACCTTCAAGGGTATGTAGATGATCCAATGCTTTTTATGTAGTAGTATGATTAGTGTATTGTATTAGCTTATGAAGAAGTAATGTATTTTATTGTAATAATGTAATAATGTATTTTGTAATAAAGGCACTTAATAAAAGTCAGGGTTCGTACTGCACGTGCCTTAACTCTACAAGCCCTAACTGCACAAACTCTACGCCTTAGTCAAAATACGTGGCATGTGATCATTACATTGGGAATTATTGTCGTCGGACGTCCATCGCCAGACATAGGCCTACTCTACAAATTTTCAATGAAACTCTTCGAAGGAGCGTAGGTGTTTGATGGCTGTGGTATTTTTAGATCTATGACAATTATTTCAAAACATAAAATATATAGCCTTTTCCAGATAGTCTTATGTTCAGCAGTAGACTTTGTAGGTTATTGAGATCTCCTTTTAGGTCGCTCTTATTTGTTGTCTTTTTTGTCAGAAAAAGATTTTTTACGATAAAAAAAAAAGCGCTGATTATTTTTCGCAAAAATAGAAAAGCCGCCTTGCATCGTGTACAAAATTCGAATATTTCGCTCAAATCGTTTACATTATTGTTGATTTTTCAAAAACAGCTTAGCCGAATTCTGTAAAATTTAAACGGGACTACCTCAGGAGTATACCCGTCCGAACTAAAAAAGAATTTTTCGATTCACAAATTATCTATGAACAAACAAAAAAAAATTCATAAAGACGAATATAGAACCTCCTCCTTTTTGGAAGTCGGTTAAAAATAGAAAATCATTAGTCTGATTTTCTGATACAGACTGTTTCTACTTGTAAAAATTGCCATAGGTAAATTGATAGAGCTAAAAGACATCGAAATAAATGTGACAGATGAAAGTATAATGAAGTTCATCGGGTCAGTATAATGAATAAATAAAATCCATGAAAATTTGGAATCTCCTCCTTTCAGAAAGTCGGTTAAAATAGGTCAGTGTACCACAGAACTCGTTCCTTAAATTTTCAAGTTCCATAATGCAATATGAATATAAGTCGAATGCAATCGACCAGTAATTGTATCATTCATCGCTGACAACCAATTAAAATTATCGCTACTTTTGCTCCTAATTAACTGTTTTAAATTGTAACTACGGTTTACAATTGTACAAGGTAATGTTGGAACTGTCAGCAGCGTATCAGTGGATTTTGGTCAGCAAAAAAATAAGCTGTTTCCTTGCAAAGTGCATTTTCAATAAGTGTAGGTATATTTTTTGATTAATATGAAATTTTTTTACTGTATGCACCATACTTGAAAATATTAACTGTATACTCGTACTACATCTGTTTATTTTCGATAAGAATTCAATTATTTGTCAACAATTACAGCTATCGTCACATGAACCATAAAATGATAGTAAGCCCGATTACAGAGGCGCCATCATAATTATATTAGTTAAATAGCATAGTTCTGTTTCTTTTTCACTTTAGGCATTCGATAGAGAGAACGCTTTTTACGTTGCTATTAAATTTACGCTGGCGCCTCTGTAACCGGGCTTTGTGTCAGTATAAATTTATCAAAATAATTATGAAGTATTCGATCAGATAAGGAAGATTCTTTGCAAGGTTTCAGGTGTCTTATCGTGAAAGCAATGTCAACATCATCTTTGTCACCATATCAGCTGTAAGCGAAAAAAACGGCACGAATGTTCGGCGTAGGCAGTATAGTCAGGCAGGTGCCCCGGTTGTGGCCATCTTAGTACCATTTGTGACCACTTTGATTTTTAAAGATTAATTGGACAATATAATGTTCAAATAACGTAAAAAAAAGTATTGGCTCAAACAATATTATTTATGTTGTTACATATAGTCATGTCACAAAAAGAACTATTAATATGACGGTAAATGGCAAAAGCGGGAGGGGAAGACCAAAAAAAGTGTGAATGAATTGTGTGAAAGATGACATGCGAGAGAAAGGAGTTGATGATGAGATGACGAATGATAGAGTGAAGTGGCGAAAGGAAACGTGCTGTGCCGACCACACCTAGTGGGATAAAGGCAAGATGATGATGATGATGACATTGTTTCTCATTACCATTTATGCGATAATTTTGACACCAAAATGACCACAACCGGGTCAGTGGCCACAACCAGGGCATCTGCTGTATAACCGCAGTATTAGACTTCTCATAATAGTCATAATATGTCCTATGTTTTGGACTGTTAATAAAAGACATTTCTCAATAGGCTACAATGTATATTCAATATGCATATTTTTGAAGTGAAAACTTTTTTAGCGGCATTGTGCAATTTTCGAAATGGGTAAAACATGTTAAACTCGCATTTCATTTCATTTATTTCTCAACATAGATACAATTATGTATACTTGTGAATGTCCAACAAAATACATTAAATATTACAATTGAAATAAAAACTAATAATTATAAAATTACATTAAAACAGGAATTAAAAAATGTGAGAATATGTGAATGAGAATTCGTAAGACGATGAAGTGAAAACTCGCTTGCGCGAGTGTGTGTGCGTGATACAGTATTTGACCATATAAGTGATAGTACTTTTAAATAAACAATTCATGCAAAATTATTCCCTAACCCTTCCAAAATATTTAAAAATGCACAACGTTATATTAATGTTCAGGTTTTCACTTCCGCCGGCACTCCCGGAGTGCAAGCCGTTGTTTTTTCGTCTTGTTTGGTGCCAATGACCTTCGCCATGTAGGTACTAGGAAAAAGGAACTTTTTAATCCTATTGACCATTCGTTCTACGTGCTAAATGTCAAATCATAGATTCGTAGTTATCACCCTTCGTGGGTAGGCCTACGTCTTACAGTGGACTATTAAAAAGGCTGGTACAGTACAGTACAATATAAATTCGAGCGAAAAACTTTTTGCTGAACAAGAGTTCTGACCAAAGTAAAATAGCAGCGAACCAAATTAAACAATTGCCATTTTCAATTGTATTATTCTTAATTTAAATATTTTTTAAGCAGAATGTACAAGTGATCGTACTAATTGACAGCTGGGATAAATTCGACGTATTATTTATAATAATTTATAATAACTTGTAGCGGATGACCTGAAATGTGGTAGGTCTTGATGAACGGGTTATTTTTGGGCAAAGTACCTTATTATGACTATTTATATGCTGTATAAGCCCGATTACAGAAGCGCCATCGTAATTATATTAGCTAAATAGCATAGTTCTGTTTCTTTTTCACTTTAGGCATTCGATAGAGAGAACGCTTTTTACGTTGCTATTAAATTTACGCTGGTGTCTCTGTAACCGGGCTTTAGGTAGGTCCAATTTTAGAGGCGCCATCGTAATTATAATAGCAATTTAGAGTAGCTTGTTTCTTGTTTCTTTTTTACTGTATGCATTTGATAGAGAGAGTACTTTTTTACGTTGTTGCTATTAAATTTACGATAGCGCCTTTAAAATTGGGCCTATTGACTGCCTAATTGGAGTGGTTAGTGACCTTGACTCCTGGGTCAAACAGGCGCGGGTTCGATTCCCATCCAGGCCAATAAAATTATTACAACATGTTATTTAAGAACCGCATGTAAAAATTACATATGTTGCAATAAATATGTGAATGGAATTGTATTTTTGTGACTAACATATAGGTAGATGTTTGCTCTGTGTCGGAGTGTTGTTATCTATAAATAAGTATATACCTATCATTCCAACTAGCCAATCTGCTGGGCTATGTCGGTAGATATGCTTTATCTACCATCTTCTTACTTCTGAATCAATCTCGCAGAGAGACACCGAGCATAGCCAAAACCGAGATGCAAATCGCTCTCAACCAGTCGACTTTAGATTTGTAGGGGAAGCCATAGCAGTGCACACCACACAAACATACTCCATGCATACTCCATCTTCGGCTACAACTTCGCTTTCCATCAGGCGAGTTGGTGACCAAATGTAGCCCTATTATGCAAAAAAAAAATCGGCCAAGTACGAGTAGGACTCCCGCACGCAGGGTTCCGTACTGTATGGGAGCCCCCCTTAAATAATTATTATATTTTAATTTAATTATTTATTATTGAATTGTACATACAACTAAATATTCTGTGAATATTTCAAGCATCAAACTGTTACCATTAATATCGAGCGAAAACGTTTAAAAATTCTGGTTTGTTGTATGGGAGCCCCCCATAAAGATTAATGTTATTCTGTTTTTAGTATTTGTTGTTATATTGGCAAAAGAAATACATCATCTGTGAAAATTGCAGCTTTCTAGCTATAACGGTTTATGAGATACAGCCTGGTGACAGACAGACAGACGGACAGCGGAGTCTTAGTAATAGGGTCCCGTTTTTATTCTTTGGGTACGGAACCCTAAAAAAATGATGATGATTCTAACCATAAAAAAAAAACAAATTTCGTACAGTATTTTATTGAAATTTAAAGCTTGTACACACTACATTTCATTTACAAACAAATCTCTAAGGGTAACGCTACACCGCCCTTCCGCACCTTTGTTCGTCGTGGGTGTGGTCAGGCCTTTACAAAAAAAAACACAATAGGTTGATATGGAACCTTTATGGATTAGCAAAGTATTTGGGTGCGTGTGAGACGAATTAATAATATTTTAACAATAGTGTGTTTTTGGAATTTATGTACGGATTTTTATATCATTGGCTTTTTGATGAAGCATAACTAATCTAAATTAAAAATTTAAAAAACCCCCGATACATTGACAACCATTTTGGGCACATTTGTAAAATTTTGGTTCTTCCATCCCCACTTTAACCCACCATAACTCTTAAACGGCTCAATCGATTTTTATAAAACATAGCTAAGAACACTCACGATTAAGTCTCCTTTCATTCAAAAAAAACTAAACTGAAATCGGTTCAGTGGTTCGGGCGCTATGATGCCACAGACAGACAGACAGACTGACACACAGACAGACAAACAGACACGTCAAACTTATAACACCCCTCTTTTGCGTCGGGGGTTAAAACCATCGTAAGGCAACCTGCGAATCTACTCATACGTCAGTAGAAGAAATTCGATGACGTGCCTAGTGGAATTCACCAACCCGCAATGGGAAATGTCAAAATTAATTGATATTATTTTTGGTGACAATTTCAATTTGAGTGGTACGGCGTCGCATTTAGTCTGCCCGTGACCACGACCAACGCAACTTGGTCGAAACGTCGGGAGAAAAAGAGGTACTTAATTAGCTCATATCTCAAGTTTTATTGCGCGATAAGTCCCGTATAGTAGTATGATAATGTCAAAATTAATATTGAAAGCATCAAACTCAGACTTGTCATGCATGATGTGACCATGATAGATACCAGTCGTCCTTCATGGGGAGGCCTTTGTACCGCAATGAGCTATTAAAAGACCGCTAAAGTACAGTATGTAAATCTAATTACATACTGTTATTTCTATTTTTTTTAAAACTTCTTATAATTTACTTAAGTTGTAAAATATAGGTGTAAGTTTTAGAAATAAGTTCATCTTGCATAATAAAGATTGTCGATATCCCAACTAAATGATTAAAACAACTGGAACCTACGATTTAACGTGTTATCCATCGAAATAAAATTTCTTTTTCTTACATTCCATATTAATGGTGTCATCCGAGCCACGCCAGGGCTTAGTTTCAAATGCCACGGTCACCCATCAAAAGATGGCGTACTCAACAAATTATTTGTAAAATTCATCATTAACCAATCAAATCTTCATACTACAATACACCAATAAATAATTTACCTAATAAATAAGTAATCAATTTAATTTATCCTCAAATAATCTATCCGCCAACACACAAACTCTCACCAAAAACTGTCGAATACTCTCTACTCGGGGCACTGAGGTGTATCGTCGAACGAAAAGGCGTCACGTTGCTCTTCTCAGTTGTATTTATTTTTAACCCCCGACGAAAAAGAGGGGTGTTATAAGTTTGACATGTCTGTTTGTCTGTCTGTCTGTCTGTCTGTGGCATCATAGCGCCCGAACCACTGAACCGATTTCAGTTTAGTTTTTTTTGGATGAAAGGAAACTTAATCGAGAGTGTTCTTAGCTATGTTTTATAAAAATCGATTGAGCCGTTTAAGAGTTATG
The DNA here is from genome assembly GCA_964007245.1 of Hypomecis atomaria. Classification (NCBI taxonomy): domain Eukaryota; kingdom Metazoa; phylum Arthropoda; class Insecta; order Lepidoptera; family Geometridae; genus Hypomecis; species Hypomecis atomaria. The sequence goes on along the minus strand of OZ023308.1, from coordinate 13,089,660 downwards.
GTGGGTTAAAGTGGGGATGGAAGAACCAAAATTCTACAAATGTGCCCAAAATGGTTGTCAATTGAAAGTTTGTTGTCAAATATTTTTGTGTCGGGGGTTTTTCAAATTTATAATTATTTAACTATTATTTTCAGGGCGCGATATTCCCGTAGGTTATGAATGTAATGTACACTATTGGACTTTTAACATAGACGTCAATAATTAATAGATGAGTAGTATTGATTTGTGTTTGTAAAATTCCTCACTATCCAATCAAAATCCCATGTAAAGGGTGTCCAAATAGCTAATTCTCCGGCGCGTGCCACAGGGTGTCCCGCCGCGAAGATTATGACTAAATTACACCAATTTTCGACCCCTGTCGTACTCTCGTAATTCCAATGTAATGTAATTGAATCATGACGTCGTGTTGTGTAATTTTGAATGAGTTAGCAGCTTTGATTGGGATTGTATTTCGTTGACAGACTATGAGGTTAATTCCTGCTGATTTTAATAGACATTGCTTACTTTTTATTAATTAGGATGAAACACGGTATGGTAAATGGTGTTATCATATAATTAGAACTAAAGTATTAGAATATTTACTATATTTTGGTCAAATAAAAACTATGTTACAGCTGTCTTATTCATATCTAGTTAAACCGCATACACGAAAGGTGGAATAAGAAAAACGCATTGTCTGTGCGGCATACGTCAAAATCACAAGTTTGAATGTCAAAATGGTTAAAAGTTGTTCCACTGTCTTAGTTTCAGTAAGAAGGTTCAAATCTCTAAACATTTAACCTTCCTACTTTTTACCTTTTTGGACAACTGAGATAACGCAATGCTAGTTTGTGAAACCCTTCGATATTACGTAATTTCGTGTGTACATTTATGCACTTTTTTCTAACACCTTTTAAATTTCATATTTAAAGTGGTACAATGTGTCAAAGAGTTATCTTTGTGATAAGCATTTCAAAAATCTGAAGCGAACGCAGGATTTGAACCTGCCCCTTCGGATCACTAGCCCGACGCTCTAACCAACTGAGCCAGCTCGCCTCCTACGCAAGCGACAAATTTTTGAAGTGCTTATCATTACCACCAACTTATAGCGTTGGCGGCGCCACCTGTGATACCCGTATTAGACAGGTTATCACTCAACTAGAAGTTATTAGAACTTCTGAAGATTGACGAGAGATGACGCACTGCTAAATCAATGGAGTGCTTCCACTCTGCCCCACCAAAGCGCCCCACTGGTGGGGCAGATTCCACTTCTTCATTTTTTGGAGTGGAATCTGCCCCACTCGTCTCATCTTGGTGGGGCAGATTCCACTCACTTTTTAGACCAGTGGAATCTGCCCCACCAGGGGTGTCGCGCGATTTTAAATTAAATTGGTAGTGCCATGAAGTGTGAAATTTGACTGCAAAATTTTAATCAATATAACGCCCCACCAAAAGAACAGATAAGTGAAGACATTGAATGCAAAATATTAAGAAGATTGGAAACAAAAAGCACAATTATCTGAAGTGAAAAATTACGGATTGTAAGTAGTTATAGTATTTATATCGCATTTTTTTCTTATACTTTAAGTCATCGTAAAGTATAAGAAAATTATAAATTGAATATTATGAATCAATTCATAATAATCCATTAATTGTAATGATCTTTAATAATCTATTCGAGATTTAATCTCAGTCAGTAAGTTACTTAACCATTTACGGCGCAAGAGCGTTAATTTTCGTATTTTTTTTAATATGTTATGCTACGTGGTGTATAAGCAACAGGAAAAATAATAAAAAATCCTTTGTGAAGACAAGTATTTTTTTACTATATTTTTTAACATAGTTTAGAAATACAAAACTGCATAAAAACTACATCATTTTTTAAAAAGCTTCATAGTTATGAGAAATGAAACATTTTGAAACAGTTAAAATGCTTATTATACATCGTTTGCGTGTAGCTCTTGCAGCCATGAAATTTTATTCTGGCTTATTTGCCGAGCTAGATAGGCTAGTAGCCAGTCTGGTCTAGTCTGACATCCTTGATTGGAAGGTTCAAGCTGGACCTTTTGTCTTTTTCAGCTGAATAGCACTTTCTAGGTCAGAGGTACCTACTCTTTATTTGGTTTGCAGTTTTATATCAGCATTAAGTTTCGGCTATAATAAGTTTGAAGTCTGCCGAATTCAGACTTTTGCTAGGTTCTCCGGTTTCAGCATTTATTTTTCTGTAGAGAAAGTAGCTGTTACACATTGCCATGTCAAAAAAGTAGTAAAACAAACGTATATACCCCCGCTTTTTTCGTAGCTTGATTTTATAGTGACCGCCTGGAAGATCAGATCCTCCTTTATAGCGATTACAATGGGCTACAGCAAAGAAGCGTTCTATTGTAATACATTATTTTTATTATTATGCAGTTCAGTATACGATTTCCTGATATACTTGTGATAGTTCATCACAAACTATACCTACATACTATAACTACATACAATCCGTATTTTTTAACTTCAAATAATTGTGCTTTTAGTTTACAATCTTATTAATATTTTGCATTCAATGTCTTTATTTATCTGTTATTTTGGTGGGGCGTTATATTGATTAAAATTTTGCAGTCAAATTTCACACTTCATGGCACTGTCAATTTAATTTAAAATCGCGCGACACCCCTGGTGGGGCAGATTCCACTGGTCTAAAAAGTGAGTGGAATCTGCCCCACCATAATGAGACGAGTGGGGCAGTTTCCACTCGAAAAAATGAAGGAGTGGAATCTGCCCCACCAGTGGGGCGCTTTGGTGGGGCAGAGTGGAAGTACTCAATCAATGTTATGATTTTTATTTTAGAGTGCTTCCCACCATCGATTTTATCCCAAAGAGTACGATTGTACGATGTGATGTATATCTCTTGCTATTTTAGTACGGTTTCTATTACTTTAGTTCTAGTTCTAATTCTATGTGTGTTATTCATGCATAAGTTCCGCTGTCATTTTGAGAGAGCCTGCGCTAGGTAGGTACTCCATCTTGAAATAATTATTTTGCACCAAAAAAAGCATGATCGACTTCAACCGTGTACAGAATTCATATAGTTCGCATGGATGTACTAATTTTCACATTATTGTTGGCAAAATGGCTCAACTGATTTCGATAAAATTTAAATAGGTCACCTCTAAAGTATGGTCTACCAAATACAAAAATAATTATTGAAATCAGACTACTCTGTAAAAAGTTATGTGTGGTCGTACGTAAAAAAATAATATGGACCTACGCTTCGTCGACTTAATGACCTAACCTCCTCCGTTTGGTCGGTTAAAAACGCCAAATGCGGTTGAAACTATATACTTGTTATCTGCCATATATAAGCCTATATCTCGAGCTCTTTTTGAGGAATATCCCCTCCACCCCTCTCCCATTCGTTGAAAAATCTGACCAAACAGAAAATTTTGCCAATCTCGAAACTGGGACGCATCGCTCGCTCGGTCTATTTACTAATCTACGTTACCTACATGTACAAGGTTATCCGTTTACCCTATAATAAGCCGAAAGGGGGTGATAAAGACCATTATTATGAACAATTTTTTACTAGGGGACCAATATCTAAATAGCAGATTTTTATTTTCGCGAATTTTGGTTTGGTCCATAGTAAAAATTGTTCATAATGATGGTCTGCATTACCTCTTTATGATTTAGTACACCAGCTTTGGATAGTGTAGATATATGTCCGGCTTCTTCAAACAGCACCTAAAAAAACCGACAAATGTTTAAAATGTTAAATATTAGATAAAAAATAAAAAAAACAACTAAATGCCTATATGTACTCTTACATAATGTTGCATGCCGAAAGGCTGAATATGGCGAACTGTTTATTGACCGAGCTTTAGCGAGGTCTCTGAGTCTACTGGGACGAGCCGGCACTTGAGCTGTCAGTTGTATGTTTGTATGTTTCTTTGTTCGATGATAACTCAAGTACCGCTCAGCTGATCTCCATGAAATTTAGCATGCACGTAGTTTATATATATAGAATTTTTAAGTTCGAATATGAGCATCTTCTGTTCAGTGGTGTCGAAGATACCAGGACCGGTGTTAAAAAGAGGCAAAACGGCGCCACTTTCTGTGGGAGTTGCGGAGTAATATTACTGCACGCTCGAGTATTTTATTTAAAATTGTAAGAATAACCGCTCATGTTCACGCTAAATTCAGAATAATATTTTGTTTGTAATTGTTAAGGCAAATTTCATGATAATATTTAATTTGTAAGAATATTTATGTAATACCAAGCCCATTTTGGACGCCTAGCGCCACCTAGTGCTATCAAAGTGTAAACTTCACTTAGCGGTTGTTTTTAGGGTTCCGTACCCAAAGGGGAAAACGGGACCCTATTACTAAGACTTCGATGTCCGTCTGTCCGTCTGTCTGTCTGTCACCGGGCTGTATCTCATGAACCATGATAGCTAGGCAGCTGAAATTTTCACAGATGATGTATTTCCGTTGCCGCTATTACAACAAATACTAAAAACAAAATAAAATAAATATTTAAGGGGGGCTCCGATACAACAAACCTGAATTTTTAGACTTTTTTCGCTCAATATTAATAATGGTACCAGGTAGATGCTTGAAATTTTCACAGAACATTTAGTTTTTTATTCCCTTTAATAATAAAATTAAAATAAAATAAATATTTAAGGGGTGCTCCCATACAGTACGGAACCCTCCGTGCGCGAGTCCGACTCGTACTTGGCCGATTATTGTAACTCTTTACTCAGGTCAATGTCAGAATAATTCATGTTTGGGCCGTATTGACGGGTGTCGCCACTTTGTATGAAATAAACTCATAGCTTGCTTTAGACCGGATTCCGCGACTGTTCGGAATTAATTCACTCTCATCTCACGTCAGTACGGGTAGCATGGCAAAGGGAACAAACAATTTTATCCACTTTTAATGTCAGTTGTCATTGTCAATGCATACTATATTTCCACTTCGAAGGGATATAATGATGGAAAGACAAATTGTCCCTTTGCCATGCTACCCGTGCAGGAGCGTTCAGATAGAGTAGGAGTTGTCGCAAACATTATTGTTCTATGAAGCCCGATATGCTATATTATGCGACATCTGCGAGTGTTAGATTCCATTCAGTATGACCAGTGTAGCATAATTCAAACATTATAGCAGAACAATAGCAAGTTTAGCCAGAAACTTATATTTTAAATATTTCACCTAATGTAAACTATTTCATTCAAAATTGTTTAAATAATCGACCAAGTACGAGTAGGTACGACTCGCGCACGAACGGTTCCGTACTGTACGAAACCCCCTTAAATATTATTTTATTTTAATTTAATTATTTATTGTTAAATTTAATATACAACTAAATATGCTGTGAATATTTCAAACATTTACCTGTTACCATTATTGATATCGAGCGAGAAACGGCTAAAACTTCAGGTTTGTTGTATGGGAGCCCCCCTTAAATATAAATTTTCAGCTTTCTAGCTATAACGGTTCATGAGATACAGCTTGGTGACAGACAGACGGACAGCGGAGTTGTGGATATGTGGTGGTGCGTCGGCGGTAGGTTGCGTCGTCGAATAACAACTCACTATACGAATATTACGTATTTATTGTCTCCGCATAGGCTTAACACACCATACAAATAATTGTAAATAATAGGAGTATGATTTTACCGTTTCCCGTTTTTACCCTTTGGGTACGGAACCCTAAAAAGAATTCGCCTAACTTTCTTAACAATTTTATTATTATTTTTTGAAATCACAGTATTTATGATATAAAATAGGAATAGCGCGAGGTCTAAGTCTGGGGCGGACTGCTAGTATTATTATATTTTGTAAGTACTTTGTAAACCCATATTATGCAATAAACAAATATGAATATAATATAAAAAAAAACGATATAAAAATGCTTAAAGGCTGCCAGATACATGAACTTGATTTTTCGTTTTTAGATTTAACACTGAAGAGTTTATTTATCTATCTATATCATCATTGTACTTATCTATCTTTACACGTAGCATAATAAATGGCTATCGTATTGCAACAGAAACTTTTCCCTTAGATAAGTAGTAAGTATAGGTATGTACAATTGTGCCTGTCGCATTTAATCGCAAGTATAAGAACTTTCCAAAGCATTTGAAATCCTCAGTATTTTTGTATATATACAATGTACATATAGCTGAGAATTCAGCTCTGGAAACAATTTATAGGACTACGAATACGTTGTCCTTGTCGCATCTGTAAGACACTGGGACACTGGCGCCACGGATCTCCGAAAATTTCGAGGCGGCGGATTTTTAAAGTGAAAATTTGTTTGGAGTGTTGTGCACATTTTAGGATAGGTAAAAAGTGTTAAACTCGTGTCAAAACACGTGACATGATCCAAAATTCGTAAGACGCAGGGAGAGAAGACCGCGGGCGTGGCGTAGGAGAGGAAGTAATATCCCCCTCCATACTACCGAGAGGCGAAAATGTATGCTTGCTCCTGCTGTTTCGTTTAAGCGGCTCAGGGCGCCTGTGCAAGAGTGCGTATGTGATATTGTATTTTACCACATAAATGATGGTAGGTACTTTATATGTTCAAATTTTCACTTCTGCCGGCACTCCCGGAGCGCAACCGGTTGTTTTTTTTTCTTACTAGCTTTTACCCGAAGCTTTGACCGCGTAATTTTATCCTATGACTCTCATTATATTTATGCAAAAATTAAATCGATCTGTCATCGTAAATTGATCATGAAAAATTATAGAACAAATTATAAAACATACTTACTAAACGTCGTCCCCAAGAGTCAAATTCAACTGTGCTCACTGCCCAACATACCACCTTTACATTTCATACCTCTCAGCTTCCAGGCACGCTTTGACTTTGCCGCGGTCATCTGTAGAATTTCACCTTTTTTCCGACAACAAAATATCTTTTCTTCCTCCGCGGTGGGGCAGGGGGGCTGGTGGTGCGAGGGGGGGTCAAACATGTCGGTTTTTGTAACGTACACGGAGAGACGCGCAGACTGATGGAGAATTTGTGCCATTGTGAGGCCGATGGTAGTTGGAGTGGATTACTTATAAAACTTGTGTTTGAAAAAATAGTAAGTTCGTATAGGCTGGGTGTCAGACTTTTTAGACGCCCGAAGGCTTCTGACATTGCTGAATGGTTAAAACAACCGGGACTTACAATTTAACGTGTCATCCGAGCGAGGGTAGCGCTCAGTTGTAAATGCTACCCGCGGTCACCCATCCGAAGACTGACCGTGCTGAACGTTGCTTAACTTCGATGATCGTTATCGAACACCTAGTCAAACTACGCCAAAATCGCAATTGAAATTTGCTATAGAATAAGTACCTATATAAGTGGCATTTAATTGTAACCCCCAGTTTTATTAACTCTTTAACCATGTCAAAGGCCTTCAGGCGGCTTTAAAACCTTGACACCAGGGCTAGCCCTCCGGCCTATACGAAATTAGATAACTATTATAATTGGATATACGGACTTATAGGCAGAATCAAAATACTCGTAGGTACTTGGCAGCATCACAACGTTAGCTACAAGTTGCGCAAAACACAAACCTGACTGAAGTTCACTAAGCAGATGCGTAAGGATTGGATTTCGCGTAGCTTGTAGCTAACTTAACAGCTAGGTACCAAGAAGTTTCATTCGTTTTTTGACCGACGAAACAGAGGAGGTACTCAATTCGACGCGTACATATTTTTTTGTGTATAACCACGCATAACTTTTTACGTATTAGCCCGATTTCAATAATAATTTTTTTAATAGAAAGAGCAAACTTTGAAATTGGTCTCATTTAAATTTTATCAAAATCGGCTGAGCTATTTTTGATAAATCAACAATAATGTGAAAAATGCTACATCGATCCGTGCGAAATATTCGCAAATTCTGTACAAATGTACACATTTGAGTCGGTCGTACAGTTTTTTGCAAAACATAATTTTAAATATCTACTTTATGGCAAAGTTATTTGTCACAAAGCTACAGAATGCGTGCAAAACCAAAAGTGTCACTAGCTTTACAAAACGTATACACAATCGAATAAAAAGTTTCTCAACTTCCGTGGTCACAATCACAATTAAAACTGCCATATGCTATAGTATCGTGTTTTATAGTAAAAACGGCACAAGAATGAAATGGCAACCCCAGTTGAATGGAAACGGAAGCTCCCGCCCACGGAACCCTTTTGAAAAATAATAAAACACTCGTTGTCGAGGGTCTTGCATAATACACTTTTGATACAAAAGACTTTTAAAAAAGTGCGTCGTTTTTTTTAGACATCTGGCTTAGGTGTGGTGAACGTTCAGACTATTTTGAGTTTAATATTTTGGTGGATATTTTACATAATTTTAATTATAATATCTATCTAGTAATATATAGTATCTTTGCGAGATCGGATCTGAAATGAGAAGATACGTAGAAGAACCAATTTTTTTATCGCGAATAATTCCGCGCTTGACCACCAACTCGCCTGATGGTAAGCAACGTTGTGGTCGAAGATGAAGCACGCACCTATAGGTATCTTCTAGGTCTGTTCACCTGTTCACTCTGACCCCGAAAATCTTAAAATAACCGTTATAGCAACGTTCCGCACGGTCAGTATTTGGATGGTTGACCGAGGGTGGCATTTTCCAACTGAGCGCTACTGTGGCTCGGATGACACGTTAAATTGTAGGTCTCGGTTGTTTTAACCGTTTAGCTATATCGGAGGCCTTCAGGCGGACTAAAAACTCTGACACCAGGGCCAGCCACCCGGCCTAAACGAACTTACTTACCGACGTAGCCCAGTGGATTACAAGAGATGGGGTCAAAAAGTTCTCGAATAAAGACCAAGTGCCAGCAAACGTAGTCCAAGTCCACCGACTACGTGGACCAATTTTATAATAATATAGACCGTACACACGCGTCGGATGCAAGCCGCTTCTAACAGATCTTATTGGAAATCCACGGAGGCCGATGTCCAACAGTCAACGTTCTTTGCTGCGCTTGCCGGTACACTGTTAAATTAAGAGAATCGTAATTATTTTTCGCAAAAATGGTAAATTCGCCGTCCATCGTGTACAAGATTCGAATATTTCGCTCGAATTGTTTACATTATTGTTAATATTGTTGATTTTTCAAAAACAGCTTAGCCGATTTCTATAAAATTTAAATGGGAGCACCTCGGGAGTATACCCTTTCGAACTAAAAAAGATTTTTTCGATCCGGTTCGCAATTGGCGAAATTATCGATAAACATACACAAAAAACACATACAGACGAACATAGAACCTTCTCTTTTTTGAAATCGGTTAAAAATGTACTTATTAGTATTACTTTACAAAGAGTTATCATCATCATCTTGCCCTTATCCCACTAAGTCGGCACAGCACGTTTACTGTCGCCACTTCTAATACGTCACCTCATCATCAACTCCTTTCTCTCACAAATCATCTTTCACACAATTTAATTCGTTTTTTGGTAGTCTCCTCCTATTTCTACCGCTTACCATCATGTTTAGCGTCCTTTACGTGACATGGTGCCAAGGCGTGGTGGTCTAGTGGTAATGACACCGGCCTTACAATCGTAAGGTCGTGGATTCAAATCCCGATTCCGTACTTATGACTTCTTCGGATTTTAAGGTATGTACGGAATTTCACACCACTGGCTTTTCGGTGAAGGAAAACATGTATACGTGAGTATTCGTGAGGCAACCTGCATACGTCCGTAGAAGAAATTCGATGGCGTATGTGAATCCACCAACCCGCACTTTTGGATATGGCCCAATCACCCTTCGTGGGTAGGCCAACGTCCTGCAGTGGACTACTAAAAAGGCTGGTACAGTACAGTACGTGACATGACTCTCCTCTCGTCTCCTTTTTACAACAAATAAACACAGTATTTCAATCTATATGTAGTCAGATATTTCAGACAAACAAATACATAACTATATCTATGGCAGGGGTACAAGACCGTTTGTTGTAATTTTTTTATTCTCACCAATGTGAAATTGCACAAGCGAGATGGAATTTGGCGCATACAAACGGCTTAAAACTAAAGTAGGTATGTGTTTGTAGAGGCCGCTACCAAAAACGCGGCCGGCTATGGCGGCCATCTGCCCGACGATTCAATAAAGCTTCGGAATCATTCTCAGATGGCCATTTAATTGCCTTTGCGACGTTCTTCACGGCTACTCTTGTAGCTAAAGTTATTGTTGTAGGGATGGGACAAGTATCGACATTGTCTTTATCTTTCTGAGCGTCTGGTGGACGCGACGCGTGACCAAAATGCTGCTGTTTATTTGGCTCAACGTCTAAGCATTGCCATTTAGCGTGGCAATGCAGCCAGCATGCTGGGCACGCTGCCAACTAGCAGTGGGCTTGAGCATTCGGATTATCTTTAGACTTTTAAGGGTATGTGGATGATCCCATTGCTTGTTATGCAGAAGAAGTTTATGTAGTTTTAGATTATGTAAGTCTTATATTTAGTAGTAATTAATAAAGGCACTTGCCGTTAAATAATAATCGACATTGTTGTAGTGGTACAATTTAAATTAACCCTCTCGAACTGACGTGGTGGATTAACAGACACCGCGAAATTGAAAAATATGTTCAGCATCTATATGATGTCGATGTGAAGGCACAATGAAATAATTATCATAATGTGGTGTTATGTTTTTATAGTTTTTTTTTTGGACTGTGTGAATTACGGTCTAGAATATAGTCCCTAAAAAGTACCTCTTACTATCTTGTTAGAGTAATTAAAATAATATAAAAATTTGATTTATCATTCTTCATGTGAATTATATTCTATCAATTTGTTGGATTGCTGTAAATTGTTTTTTTTTCAGAATATTAGATATTCAGATTAAATATTAGTATTAATTATTCAGATTTATATAGATATGATGTCTCCACGATGTCGATGGACGTTATTAAGATCGGAAGTTCGATGATTATGATGATGATGAAACGTTGAGTAAATCAAAAACTGATCTGGAGTACTTGATACTTTTGTACTTTATTACTTTTTTTTGTATTCCGAATCTAAGAATATTGTCGATATCTTGAACCTGTATCCCAACACTATCATGAAAAATTTTCAATTAAAATCAACTAAAATGGAGTTATAGCGCCAATTGTTCAAGAATGTTAGCGAATAGCAAGTCATAAACTTTGGATAACTGCAGCCATACACTAACAGTAAATATTTCCATTTAAATAGATCCGACACCTATCGTGTAATTATAGTAAAATTGGTAATTCATCATTGCAATTTATGTGGTCTGAGTCGTAGTGGTCTAAAAGTGGTGGTAAAAGAAAATCGACCATAAAATGATGACGTCGTTAATATAAATTCGTTCCCAATACTACTATGTTTGTTTTTTAATTTATGTACGGATTATCATACCACTGGTTTTGTAAAGAAAAAATATTTTCATTGCAGTCAATGCCGTACCTATGTGAATCTACAACTCTAAAACTGACTGCGTACAGTACGCTGCGATGTAAAATGACTGAAAACAGCTTTTTTGTTAATAAAATACAAAAACGCATTTGAATTTATTGTAACTAAAATGTTAGTAGGTACAATAGTATCTTTCATTTTAAGAAAAAAATATGTAATAGACATGATTACTGAATTAAAAAAAAACATTAATTAGTTAGATTATTAAAAAATATTGGACACGTGGTTTTTCTTTTGTCAATCAAACAATAAATGACAGATATTAATATTGTCAAAGTTTGGGAGCGCGGGCTCGTGACGTCACTAGTGCGATATAGTCTGTACATTTGTATAGCACTCGTTGCGTCACGCGGAACTTTAACGCGCTAATGTGCTACAATTTTATTTTAAAATTTTGCTTTCGTTTATTTAACTATCCTCTCGTCATAATTAAAAAACTTTAGTCCTTATAATTATAAACTATCGATAAACGTAAAACAAAAGTATCGATATGTCATCGTCCGTAACAGCATTGTCCCATCACTAGCACGCCAATCAATTAAAAAGCGCCAAAATGGCGTAACGTATGGAATCGATCGCCGTCAGGATGTTTACGATAATGGCTGAAATATGCTATATTTGGAGCTATGGGTGATATAAGAAAAGCATGGCTTGTAAAATAGAATCTTATTTATGAAGATAACGAGTTCAAAGAAATAAGGCGATGTAACTGATCTCGGCAATAAAATGACTATACCTACCATTTATGATCCATAAAAATGTGAGGTCTTTTTCATTACGCTAAATTAAAATAAGCGTAATCCTTAAGTACTAATATTTTAAATCCGAAACTGTATTTGCAGGTTTTTTCCTCTTTCACTAAGTAGCAACGGAGCGACGGATTGACTTCATTTTTGACATTGACATAGTTAGTTTGAAAGACAGAAAGTGACTTAGGCTACTTTTTATCCCAGAAAATTAAAATGTACTCGGAACAAAAATTTAATTATAATACCACGCGGGTGAAGCCGCGGGATGAAGCTAATAATACATGGCACTATGCATGGCACTTTTACCCGCTGCTTCGCCAGCGTCACATTTTGATTTTTAAGCTCTATCTTATAGGAAATTTCTCTCGTTTATAATAATTGACTTTATGCATTTTCAACGTCATTTTGCGGTGATCATGTCGTAGGGCGTTTCCCCTTTTTTTCAAGGTTTTATTTAGTTTCACCTGTCCCGTTGTCTGTCGGTTAGTAATTATATCTTGCAAGTTTTTGATCCACTTCCCGGTTACCGGTTGAGCTGAAATGTTGCATACAACTACATGTGTAAATCGCATGACAATGTAATATTATGAAGACAAGCTAGAAGGTGGCCAAAGGAACTTAGCAATGAAACGACACAACCTCATCGAGTTTGGTTTCATTTGAATGGTCTTGCCGAGTAGTTTGTCTTTCAATAGTAACCAGGGTCTGATGATGGAGCTGGAAAGTGGTCATATGAACTCTGTAATGAAACGACGAGTTTCAGCTTGTTTGATTCGTCTTGGCAAGTAGTTGTTCAGTAAAAAGCTTGTTTTTTTTGTAAGTTTTTTTTAGTATAATATTTGTTTCTTTCTTCTATGAATGGAAATCTGCAGCCAATACCACCTATCATATCATCCATCACGTTTGGCCTGTCTTTGTTAAGGTGCGTCTACATCTACGCCCAACGGCGAATTTATCGTCACTGAGCGGTCATTCAATTAACTCAACAGTAGGAATTGGTTGTGCACGATTTGAACTACTACCTGAAGCTAGGCACACACAACGCGATGATCGAATCAGTTTATCAGATCAGTCCAGCGAGGTTCTAATGTAGTTAACCAGTGCCGGTAGGTACCTACTGCGACACGGACGGTTCGTTTGTTTGGACTACCTCGATAATTAACCGAATCTTCAGTAAATCGCGTTATTTTAATTTTACAAGAGAAATTGTCGGAACCAAAATTGCTTACCTAAAATTTTATTTACCACAACTTTGATTCCCGTCAACTTGGATGGGAGCTCCCACTGAAGAATATTCGCCGTAAATGTACCCGACCGAGACATGGATATAGATAAGTCGATAAGCTAATAAAAAGCGTTTTGACTATACTAGGAGGGCCACACATTTTTCGGAATGTTTTTTTTTTATCGGGCAAAAGTGCCTTTAATAACTACAGCAAAACTACACTACTATCACACAAAAAGCATTGGATCATCCTCAGACCTTTGAAGGTCTAAAGATAATCCAAATGCTCGCGCCCACTGCCAGTTGGCAGCGTGCCCAGCTTGCTGGCTGCATTGCCACGCTGAATGGCAATGCTTATGCGTTGAGCCAAAAATGTTATTTCGGAAAGTTATTTTAATTACAGAAAAAGTTAGCTGAAAAGTAAGCTGCAAAAAAACTTCGTAGCTTAGAGCACCGTCGTAGGGTTTCGAGGGTGTGCATCTCAGCTGCACGACCTTATACCTACCATCCCCTTTTTACTACAGGACAAGTAGAAAGACGCCGCACTACCACCCCTACACTGACGATTTTACCCTTCGATACGTACGAAGCGGTTCGACTCAACATGGGAATGGAACAGTCTTCCTGCTTTCCTGTTTCCTAAGAGATATAATCTATTTAGGTTTTCAAGATCAGAGTGAATATGTATCTTTTAAGTCTGCATGCTTCGTCTTCGACCACAACGTCGCTTACCATCAGGCGAGTTGGTGGTCAATCGCGAACTTAGTATTCGCATTAAAAAAAAATTAGAAACTGGGTCGTAGTTAAATATCTTTTGTTATATGATTATTAGGCATAGTTCAATAAGAAAGGAAAATGTCAAATAAGGAGACATGTGGCTTATAGTGGACGTGCTAAATTATCGTCTAAATTATTTATAATTTTAAGGTAACTTTCTGGAAATAAAAACACAAAAATTCAATATTTTATCTTTTTATTTGACAAAGAAATTAATTCATTTTTTTTCTTATATCCGCTTTCCTTATAATACATTGTAGTTATAAAGTAATTATTCTATCTAACTATATTTATATGTATAGTTTTACATCTCTATATATTACAAATAATATTTACAAAATTGTTGTTTTCTTCCCGTAAAGACCCATACATAAAAATTGGTGCTCTGCTTTAGTTTAGTCTATTCAAAAAAAGGTTTTGCTTTAATAAAAACAGAAAAAATCACAGAAATTAAACTAAATATAGATAAGAAATAAATTTGTCGAATAGCTATATAATTAATTTTATCTATTGAATTTTTCCAGATTTTTAAAACAATTTAGTTAATCATTTATTATACAGAATAGACTACATACACTAAGCACCATAATAAAATATAAATTAACTTGCAATAGTAACTAAAAAAACTTTTGCCTAAACAATTTTGTATTCAGAACACATTTTTGCATAAAAATAAATACAGTTCTAAGGCATTAATAAAATAAAAATACTTAAAATAACATTTATCACATCGGACTGGTATGTGTTCGTGATTGATTTAGCAGTTTTTTCTAATTAAAATATCTAAATAAATATAAATTACAAATTAAAGCTTACTTTATGAATACAAATTCTTTTAAATGATTGCAACCAATTAGTGGATAAAAAGGCATAATTTTTTTTGTAGCTAAATTACAGCATACTTTCAAGTCATTTTGGCAAAATCGCAAGAACATTGTTTTTTTTAATGATTGTGCTACATCCATAAGATCAAACACTTTTATAAACATTTTGTTTGATTTTCGATTCATATAAGTGTATAACTTTTTACGTAGGTATAGATAAGTATTTCAAGAAAATAAAAACAAGAAATACGCACGTTACATCAAGTATGGTGCTGACATGAGACCCAACAGCATACCACTATATCGTATTTAAAATATAATACAATCATTTTGTGATGAAAAGTTTGGACAAAATAATAAAAATATCATCATCCAAAAAAGCCAAACAGAAAAAAAATCATTGCCTTTCGGTATTTTGGTCGTTATTCAATATTTTGACAATATAACTAACAAAGAACATAATTTTGTAAATACTGATAAACGTTTCTTTAGTTCATTCAGAGTGCGCATCTGATCTTGTTGGTCTTTGCGAGGTTTTCCGAATGTCGCGTGATTTTTGGCCAATCAGAGAAAATAACTCGGCTGACGTGGCCTTCTCTGATTGGCCAGAGACTTCGCAGTCTGTACTCTATGTAAGCGCAGGTCAAAGATTATGCGATTCACTAGAAAAATTTGTTTTTTTAGTCGAAAATAATGTGCTCCGACCTGTACATAGAATTACTCTTGAAAAAACACTGTATCAGCAAATCGTAGTATCGGTGAAACATATGTTTTTTTGAACGTTTTTCAGGGGATAAAGTTATCTTTATACCAATAAACGCCGAACAGTGATTTCTATGTGCTAATTATATCAAGAGTAATTCTAAACAGGGACATAGATATTAAACGCAAAACCTTATAAGGGCGAGTCTAGTACATCTAGACAAATAACTTTTGTTCTAGGATTTTTGGTAAGTAAATCACGAAGAAAAAATCAGCTTTTACATACAAAAAGTTGCAAGTCGCGCGGCAAAATGTTTGGAGAAGCGAGTTTCTTTTTGCAAATTTTCAAAAGTCGTACTACAAAGTTTTTTGTCTAGATGTACTAGACCCGCTTTTAAAAGGTTTTGCGTTTAATACCTATGACCCTGTATATGGTAGCTCAAAACTAGCACAGTAATGATAGTGAATCACATCATCTTATCAACGCTATTATAATTATAATTGTTTGGATCAAAGAATTCATTTAAAAGTTTCTACTTACGACTATCTATTATTATTTTATATTGTAGTAGTTTGCAATTGCCCAGTTTGCAAGGGACCAAAACTGCTCTAGTATGGTTTGCTTAGTGTAAGAGCCATCGCAAACGAAAGTTTTGTTACTGCTGGAAACGCCACCAACTACTTATTTCATATACTTTATGAATGCACCACACATGTCATGGTAGTCACTAATTTAATAGCATGAGCGTAGCTATGGGCTGAATCGTACAAGTCGGCGGATGTGAAGTTAGCTACAAGCTGCGCAGTATCCAATCCTGACTGAAGCTCACAGAAAGCATGTGCTTTGATTTTTGATTGGGTTTATTGTAGATTGTAGTTAACTTCACATCCGCCGACTTGTACGAATCCGCCTATACACGCCACCATCCTAAAAATTTTTTTACCCACTCGGAAAATTTGAAAGTCAGTAGGCACATTCTATTATATTTGTTTTTCTGGGATGGCCAAAAAAGATAGTACTTTGCTATCTTTTTTCAAACTAATAAATTTTTTATTACTTACTTACCTAACTTACTTACTTTTTTTGCCTTCCAAAGAAAAAAATTAACTACGCCTTTGGCTGTTTTTTTTTCTAGTATTGGCGTTTGTGGCTATACAGACACGCTCGTTTGCCAAAAGCTTTAGAATCTGGCTGCTTAGAGTTTGTACGGCTTAGATAAAAATCTAATTGTAATTAGAATTTATTTTACGAGACAAAAACGAAGACAGAAAATTTATCACACAAGTAACAGAGCGAAACGTGTCATCGACTAACGGTATTTTCGTCTAAATTTATCGTACCAGAGTTTTTTTATGGATTTTAGCTCACAAAAGTGGCTATTTTCTATTTACCTAAGCCTTTATACACTTATCAAATCACATACTAGTGCCGATTCAGCCTTAGAGATGTGCTAATAAAATTATTTATATTTCTGAAAAATAAATTCTTTGAATCCACAATTTTCCTAAATAAAAATTTACAAGAACCATTATGAACAACATTAAACCTATTTATAATCAATTAATTATAAAAAATGTACAACTTTTTTTATAATTATTATCTATTAAATAATTTCCCTTAAAATTAGAGTTGGTTGTGCCGATACATGTAACGTTATTTATAAAAAGTTTGGGCGCCATTTTGTCCCGCGCCATCTTGGTTTGTTCCGCCATTTTATAGTGGTTCGCACTTACTTTATTGTTTTAGGTTCTATCCCATGGCT
The DNA here is from genome assembly GCA_964007245.1 of Hypomecis atomaria. Lineage (NCBI taxonomy): Eukaryota > Metazoa > Arthropoda > Insecta > Lepidoptera > Geometridae > Hypomecis > Hypomecis atomaria. The sequence continues at coordinate 13,072,196 of OZ023308.1, read as the reverse complement.
GTTAAACTGCAGGCCACACCCTGTGAAAGAAAAATCGGTTTTAATTATCGGAAGTTAGTACTGAAATACTAGGTACTTTATGAGAGAGTAAAAGCGAATTGGATGATAAAATACAAAATACAAAAAATACAAAATACAAAAATTTAAAAAATTACTGCACTCGTTTGATATCATCGACCCAGCGCATTCTTGGTCAGCCTTTTTTACGAGGGGGAAATCTTCTTAAGATACCCAAGACTTTTCTATTTACGTCCTGCGATTGATTGAGACAAACAGTCATATACGACAACGTGCCCATTCACCATTGTCGTCCTCCCCGGGCCCGTTTGAGTGGATGGTTACAGGCCCATCTGCAACCACCTGTGAGCCCAGAGGTCCCCTTTTAGTAGGCTCATAGGCAGGGGATATCGATGGCGTATTCTATTGCCCCCGGCATCAAGACTATTCTCAGTCGGCCTAGATTGTCTGAGTCACCACTCGGTAATGGAAATGCACCACCTGCCATCATCAAGCCTTGGAAAAGGTCATTGGAATGACATAAACAAAGGGAGTTCTATGCCTAAGGGTACTCTGCCCGGCTAGGCCGAGCAATCAACTTATGTTTACAAATACCGAGCGCTCGGGTGAGAGCACCGTCTCGGTGTACTCGGTAAATAAACCTAATCAGGCTATACGTGCAGTGTAGGTACTAACGTGAGCAGGCCGAGGTTGTCACTCTGGTACCACGAGTACTGCGGCACGTACGGCGCTTATTGTAGCACCACTGGTGGTGTAGAGTACTCACATCAGTAAGCTGAGGTTGTCGCTCTGGTACCATGAGCACTGGTGCTGTAGAGTACTTACGTCAGCAGGTCGGAGTTATCGCTCTGGTACCATGAGTACTTCGGCAAGTACAGCGCGTGTTGGTGGTGTAGAGTATTGACGTCAGCAAGCCAGAGTTGTCGCTCTGGAACCACAAGTACTGCTTGTACGGCACGTGTTTTAGTATCATTGGTAGTGGAGAGTACTTACGTCAGCTGGCCGGGGTTATCGCTCTGGTACCACGAGTACTTCGGCAAGTACAGCGCGTGTTGGTGGTGTAGAGTATTGACGTCAGCAAGCCAGAGTTGTCGCTCTGGAACCACAAGTACTGCTTGTACGGCACGTGTTTTAGTATCATTGGTAGTGGAGAGTACTTACGTCAGCTGGCCGGGGTTGTTGCTCTGGTACCACGAGTACTGCGGCACGTACGGCAACTGTTGTGGCGCGGCTGGTGGTGTAGAGTACTCACGTCAGAATACCAGGGTTATCACTCTGGTACCATGAGTACTGCGGGACGTACGGCTATTGTTGTAGTGGTACCACGAGTACCTACTGCGGCAAGTACGGCGCGTGTTGGTGGTGTAGAGTACTTACGTGAGCAGGCCAGGGTTGTCGCTCTGGTACCACGAGTACTCGGCACGTAGGGCGCGTGTTGTAGTATCACTGGTGGTGTAGAGTACTCACGTCAGAAGACCGGGGTTATCACTCTGGTACCGTGAGTACTGCGGGACGTACGGCTACTGTTGTAGTGGTACCACGAGTACCTACTGCGGCAAGTACGGCGCGTGTTGGTGGTGTAGAGTACTTACGTGAGCAGGCCGGGGTTGTCGCTCTGGAACCACAAGTACTGCGGCAAGTACGGCGCGTGTTGGTGGTGTAGAGTACATACGTGAGCAGGCCGGGGCTGTCGCTCTGGTACCACGAATACTGCGGCACGTACGGCAACTGTTGTGGCACGGCTGGTGGTGTAGAGTACTCACGTGAGCAGGCCGGGGTTGTCGCTCTGGTACCACGAGTACTGCGGCACGTACGGCAACTGTTGTGGCACGGCTGGTGGTGTAGAGTACTCACGTGAGCAGGCCGGGGTTGTCGCTCTGGTACCACGAGTACTGCGGCACGTACGGCAACTGTTGTGGCACGGCTGGTGGTGTAGAGTACTCACGTGAGCAGGCCGGGGTTGTCGCTCTGGTACCACGAGTACTGCGGCACGTACGGCAACTGTTGTGGCACGGCTGGTGGTGTAGAGTACTCACGTGAGCAGGCCGGGGTTGTCGCTCTGGTACCACGAGTACTGCGGCACGTAGGGCGCGTGCTGCGGCGCGGGCTGGTGGTGCAGCGCATGCGCGTGCGCCGCGTGTGCCGCGTGCGCGCCCTTCATCTCCCACGGACCGCCCGCCGCTCCCTGCAACAACACAATGTGAGTTAGGCTTGCTACACCCAAAGTCACGATTGGCACTACTGGGCGGTAAAATCGAATATGTGCAGATGAATCTCCGGGAAATAAGCTCATCGGCTTTCGCTCGGCCGGGCGGTAAGCCAACTCGTAAGCCAAACATAGTCGACTTACCACCTGCTCGTACTAAGCGATTCGCTTCTTCCTTCATAATGCGAACCCTCAGGGATTGGAATGCCCTGCCTCCGTCATTGTTTCCTGACAATTACAATTTGGATATCTTTAAGTTAAGAGTAAATAAGTTTCTTCTAGGTCTACATACTCCATCTTTGGCTACAACTTCGCTTTCCATCAGGCGAGTTGGTGGCCAAATGTAGCCCTATACCACAATAATTTAAAAAAAAAAAACCTTCAAGGTCTGAAAAGGATTATTGTTGTATCATCTTCAGACCCTAGAAGGTCTCTTGAAAGACCCTGAAAGATTGAAACAATTATGCACTTTAAGCGTACCTAACTTTGTAGTTTTTGAAGTTTTTTGTTAATAAAGGTACCTACATAGCTAAGTAATTAAAAAAAAAACTGTTTATATTATTTAATTACCAACTTAAATTATTTAACTTGTAGATAGAGGAGTAATAGTAGTAGTTAGTTATAAAACCAACTACCACGATGGGCACAAGTTAGTGTGAAGTAAAACTAATCAAGGAGAGTCGCCGCCGCCACCGCCCCGGCACACACCTAGCACTTATTTTAATATTCTTTTATCATTCTGTAACACGCAACAAGTCAGGAAATAGTTCGGGTTTTAATACTTTTTAACCAATTATCAAGAAAGAGGACGGAAAAATGTTTCAATTCGGTTTTTTCTTTTGAGCCTATGTTACAATCGGCCCCGTAACGTAGCTTCGAGAGTAGGTAATTTGTTGGACTAATACAAAGTCAACACGACTGTTCGACTCTGTACATGAATTTTGTACTCTAAAGCAGTTCTGGTAAAATTTGATTTATTTATTTCACTCTTTATGGGTAGGCCTACGTCCTGCGGTGGACTATTAAAAAAAATTTGGTACTTTAGAGCAGTAGAGTTCTCAAGCTCAAAAATATTAATGAACATTTTTTGTGCCCACAACAAATAGAATAGCACTGATTAACACAAATATCTACTTATTGAACCGTTGGTTTTAGAAATATTATGAATGGATGTACTGACACAAGAGTTGTAAAAGAAAGTGTTTAATTTGTACCATTCATAGAACCATTTTTCGAATGGAGATCACAAGTAACAGCGTCGGACGTCCTCTGACCACAAGAACACGCCAGACGCAAGCCCGCTACTAACCGGTCTTATTATAAAGATCTATTGGAGAGGTCTATGTCTTGCAGTGAATGCTCTAGCTGATACGATGGTTTGTGAAATTCTTAGTGTCAATAATTATTTTTCACAAATAATGGCAAAACCACCTTCCATCGTGTACAAAATTCGAATATTTCGCTCGAATTGTTTACACTAATGTTGATTTATCAAAAACGGCTCAGCTGATTTTAGTAAAATTTAAATAGGAGCATCTTGGGAGTATATCCTTTCCAACCAAAAAAGAATTTTTCGATTCGGTTCACGGTTGGCGAAACCGCCTTCCATCGTGTACAAAATTCGGATATTTCGCTCGAATTGCTCACATTATTGCTGTTTTTTTTCAAAAACGGCTTAGCCGATTTAAATGTAAAATTTAAATAGGACTATCTAGGAAGTATACCCTTTCGAACTAAAAAAGAATTTTTCGATTCGGTTAACAATAGTCGAAATTATCGATGAACATACACAAAAAAAAACATACACACAAACATAGAACCTCCTCCTTTTTGGAAGTCGGTTAAAAAAGAACTCCAATGGGTTAGTAATTGAGAGGTAGTAGGTACTTACGTATCCGAGCCGCGGGTCCCAGGCCTGATGGTGCGGCTTCACGTCACACGAGCTGCCATCCGGCGACCGCCCTGCTGATGGCTGTGGACAAATGTTATAGCTTAATATCACTCAATAAATACATGTGAAGTAGAGCATAGTGACCTTTTGAGAGAGCACTGGATTTTTGTCTAAGAGTTTCAGTTGCAAGAATCAGAATCAGAATAACATTTATTGCTTGAACTGTGTACAAGTTTAGGTGTTACATTAAATTTTAGATCTAACAGTTTATCCTAATAACGGACATGCAATATAGGTAGTATAGGGGTGGTATATATTTATAATTTAAGCTTGGGAACTAGACTGAGAAACCTTGAGAAAACTGATGTCTAATGCATTATAAGTACCATTTAAGTTTGAAAAAACTGCACCACACCATAAAAGCACCAAATCTAGGAGAATTAAGTACTTAGTACAATCCTTTGTTAAGCAGCGGGATTCAACAGGCTAAAATAACAACAAGAGTGTTGAAACCTTCTGCAAGTACTAGAATGTCTACTTTCGTTCTACGTCGTGGCATCGGAGAAGTCAGCTGTTGTGAGTTGCTAATGGAAGATCAGCCGGGCTAGTATGCGCGCCACGAATTATTTCATTCTTAGTGTCAGAACGAGACAGCGTTATGGTAAAGTTTATAAATGTGACTTTTTCAGACGTCGAAATGAGTTCTTTTCGTGGTCGCATCGTTGACTAGCTGCATGCTAGATCTGTCATACTTCAGTCTACGGACAGGTAGATGATAGATACATCGTCTTGTGTCTAGCATGGGAAAACCCAAATCTGTGATGTTTATTTGAGAGAGCACTGGAGATTTCTCGTATTTTTTTGCATTTTATATTATTGACTGTTTTGCTCAAGTAAGATAGTGTAGCAATTTGGGCTGCTGGTGGTTCCAGATTTTTTTCTCCAGAAAAAAGAAATGTTTTCAGACCATTTGACTCTTTTAACTGTTTTTCTTAATAAGACTTCGTGATATAGCTCAAGAAACTGAGCAGCTGTAATGAATCCTTGATGGAGAACACCAAACTGGCTGAGAGTATGATAGTATTTTACCTTGACGTCTCAGGCGTGGTGTGGCGGCTTCTTTACGTCCCAGAGAGCTGTCGTGGGCAGAGACTGGTACGCTGGACAGTGCTGCAAGCCACAGACAGTATTACAGTAGGTTACCTTGACGTCTCAGGCGTGGTGTGGCGACTGCTTTACGTCCCAGAGCTAGCGTGGGCACAGACTGATACGCTGGAGAGTACTGCAAGCCACTGGCAGTATGGCAGTATGTTACCTTGACATCCCAGGCGTGGTGTGGCGGCTGCTTGACGTCCCAGGGCGTTGCGGCGGGCGACAGGCCGGGCGACAGTTCCGACACGGGCGTAGAGCTCGGCGTGGGCGAATGCGCCGCACCCGCGCCCGACTGGTATGCTGATGGGGAGTGTTGAGAACCGCTGGAGCTGCCTCCACCGCCTCCTATAGGACAAAGAGGAGAGATATTAGAAGGATAAACTAAAGGAGTAATCTGCCAAATAATCTAAAGATATCGAAATGGAAAACTGTTTTATAAAACTGCTAAAAATTATTCTATTGGTGCCGCCGCACTCTCCACGAGGCGACACGAGGCTCGTCATGAGGCGACACGAGCACCGCAGCTTTAGCTAACTTAACTTCACATCGTATACAAGTGTATGCTTGTGTTACATATTAGAGGATTTTTTTAACGATAATCTAGAAAACATAATTATAAATCGTTCCAAAACAAACAATAAAATTGCCATACCCTTATAGGGTCATCTATAAAAATACAAAGCATGTTAATTAAGAACCGCATGTAAATTTCATATGTTGCAATTAATGATTTGAGTTTGAGTTTTGAGTTTGAATGCTTAGACGATTACTAGGTGCTGCTATGCTGACTAACTTTGTACCTATTGCTAATTGTTCAAAGAGGCTGCTCGCAGACGAGCGCTTCTCTACGGACACAAATGCTGACGTTAAAAGAATACCTAAGCGGGACTGGCGACTACTGTTAGTGAAATACAAATTGAGTATATTTTTATTGTTTTCCTATAGAATTAATTAATTCATCCATTTGAGCGTTTTGAGAACATGTACAGCATTGTTGAGTAAAATTTTCTATTAAATAGTTTTATGTTGGGGCACCCAAGAAACAGGCTTTTCTGCCTAGTTTGGGGCCCACAGTTTGTCATTCAAATTTTTTGTTTAACCGAAAAATGTAATATTAGTAAATTTATTATTTATTTAAAATAACATATTTAAAATAGTTTGAAACATTGTTAACAAAAGGTTCAGACCCCGCGGTCGTCAGAATGTAATAAAATAAAATAGTGCGCGAAAGCGAGTACCTCTGTACTGACCGTGTAGTAGTTGGTTATTGTTGGGCGGGCTGCCGGGCGGCAGGCCGAGGCTGGGCGGCGGCGCGCCCACCTGGGCGGCCTTCATCATCTTCTTGTACTTGCTGCGCCGGTTCTGGAACCAGATCTTCACCTGTGGACGAAAACTACACGTTAAATGAAGTTTTGGCCAATGTTTCCAGCAAAATTTCATAACAATTTTATTAAAATCATCAAGAACGAAATTGAAAGCTCAGTCTTTGAATCGTTAATACCTAAAGGACTTTTATAATCGCATGCCTCAGTCGCATACTATGCTATTCCGTCCTCCTCTCTGTGTTGTAATACACAGTATTTTATATAAACTACTGTGTATTTCTGTATTTTATATTTATTTAAGTGTGTTAAATATGTTCACTGTTGGCGTAACTTTGATAAATAAAATAAAATAAAAACCTATACCCCTTACGCAGATGCTAGATATTTATACTTTTATCTAACAGTCTGTCAATAGTAGGTAGGTATATAGCGCAGGGGTAGCGTGGGGGCGGAGCCGACTGCTACCGTTAGTGTACCGTTACTTAGGGATGGGACACGATAGCTTGCTTGTCGATATCGATAAAACATATCGATAGAAAATTACAGTTTTGATCGAGAGGCATTCAATAGTAATTTATTTTATTCTTTTGGTAATGAAAGATAGTTTTTATTTATCCTTGTTATGAATGACGATATAATGATAAAAAGGCAGAATTATACAAAAGTTTAAACTTTCAAACTGTTTCTTTACTAAATAGCCGTTCGTATATTTTAATTGACATATTTTTATGTGTTTTACAAACCCGTACTGGGCCAGCGTGTTGGATACGGCTCAATCACCCTGCATGGTCTAAGTGCATGGCTAAACTGGTCGCTGAAATTTTGCTAAATTGAAAGAAAAACAATAATATAATTTAAACATTGTAGCAATAGTTTTCGACTATAAACATCTACATATATCTACAACATACTTTTATTGTAAATACAGATCAAAATACCCAATACATGAATCACATACACGTGGCTGTGAATCTAGTTAATATCTGAGTTATTTTATAAAACAGCAGGTTAAAGCGAGTTATTATTACACATGTTAATACTCTGGTGGTATGCGACCCGATCTCGCATGACGAGTGACGTTATAGGCCAGGAGGTGGCGAACAAAATTTGCAACTACTTTTAATTGGTGCTTAGCGTGACGCTTTAACGTCACGTTGAATCTAAGCTTAGAAGATAAAGCTACTGGAGAATAATTCGACGCGCGTACTCCTCTGTCATGGTATAAAAAATTGCTCCTACGCGTAAACGAAACACCAGACATTTTATTATACAATTTTGGACTTAAGTATTCTTAGCAATTGAGGCGAAAATGGATTATCAGCAACTAAGCTGCATTGTTCTCTAGCGAGCGAGATCCATAAACCTGTCATCCGTTAACGTTTCGACTTTATCCTCATACAATTTAGGTCGAAACTTCAATGAATACCACCTCCCCCGCGCCTCATTTAAAGATGACAGAATGTGGGTAGTGAATGCAAATCTAGTCCGCAGATGAAACATCCATGAACCCATGTGATGTTAGGTACTTGTACGTGTCCTATAAAAACGTTATCATTTGATTTGAAATCATTCAATTAGAATCAGTGTTTATATCAAGAAAAATAAAGGTGGTTAAGGTTCTTAAGGAATTGTAAGTCACGTTCAATTATATTTTTCAATTGTTTAAATTAATTTTTTCATTTCAACATTTCAGACATAGGAACCGCTGCCATTAACTACTCGAAATAATGGTAGCGATTTTTGTAACTAGCTCAATTCTGTGGTCTTCACAAAATGATCAGTCTATCACGTAATTGAACATCTTATAAGAAAGTTAGTATTTTGGGTTATTAGTAAGTCAAACTTCATATTGCATTAATTCTATCAGCAACACTTATTGTCAACCTGCAGTCTCATTATAATAGTACAAAAACTCTTCTGGTCTTCATAAGTGGGTGTGCAAAGAGACCATTACAACAAAAAAATAGTTTTTCTGTGAAATCGGTTTGCAGACAATAATTTTACGGAATGACGTCATAAGAAAACATTGTTGAATCTTGCTTGCACGGTCGGCTCAGGTGAAACGTTACAATTTTTCTTGCGTGCAGACAGCGTTTATCGACTTATAAGACGATATCACGGCAAAAATAAAACTAAAAATAAAAATTACCTCGCCTCCCGTAGGTATATTTTTATATATGACTACCAGCTCTCTGACTATAATTGATAAGTGATCAATTTATATCGTCAATTCGCGTAATCAACGTGCAACCGGTCTTGTGACATCTTGTTCGTAAAAACTCGCCCACAGTTTATTATTAGTTATTTGCGACAATGTGTGTATCGGCCGTCTTTGTAGTTTAATAATAAAATCGGCTAAGTGCAAGTCGGAATCGCACACGAAGGAATCCGTACCTTATTAGACCCTTAGCCTATTCCAGGCAATTGACTGTTGCCGTAATATCAAGCAAAAAGGTTAAAAAACAGGTAATTTGAATGGGAGCCCCCTTAAATGTTTATTTTATCCTTTTTTTAGTATTTTTCGTTATGTTGGCAACAGAAATACGTCATTTGTGAAAAATTCAACTACCCAGCTATCACGGTTAATGAGATAAAGCCTGGTGACAGACAGACAGACGGACGGGCGGACAACGGAGTCTTAGTAACAGGGTTCCGTTTATACCCTTTGGGTACGGAACCCTAAAAACTACAGTAATAATTTTATTACTGCCTTCAAGTAATGACAGTTTACTTTATTTTTCAATGTCATAAATGTTAAATTCTATAATTGTAACATTTTTTATCTATTCACTGTTTTGAAGATTAGTAATTTGTTAAATTAGACAAAACATTTTTATCGGTAGTAATAAAACTCTTTTTGTTCAATTGACTCAGAACAATTGTTGTAACTACAGTCATAATTAGAAAAACAGCTAAGTAGGTATGCATAAAATTAAATATATTATCGTCTAATGTCAAATTCAACTGTACCTGCAAAAGAGAAATGCAAAACATAGATCTTAAACTTAACCAATTGATAGACGAAAATGAACCATTTATCTTTTCATTCTAAACCTACAAGAAAAAAAAAACCAAACTTAAGTAAAAGAGCCAGAATAAAGATCAATACTTTTAAAAAACAATCTCGAATTATGCAGTAATCAATTCTAGAAGACTTTAAGTATACTCTGAAAACTCTAACACTAGGACCAGTCAATTAGCCCTTTTGTCCTCCTTTACCAGTTTACTTTAGTAAGTTATTCGAAAAAATGTTTTTTATAATATCGATATCGATAACTTACGCTACAAAACGAACGACCTTATCCCTAATATTTCACCCCTGCTGATTAGCCGGTTCGCAGTTCACGTGACAATTTAACCTCGACTCGAACCCTCGACTCTTATTCCTAATGCAATAAGGATCGAAATAGGCCCAAAAATCGACAGCCATTGAGCCTCTATGTCAAAGATTGAAGGACAGAAATACAGCCTTATTACAATTGAGTAAGATTGTAATCCAATTGAAAGTTCAGCTGTAAGTTATTGAAACATTTTTGGTGTGGTTTAAGGTGTCGTTAAAATTAGCTATGGAAATGGCATTTTGGTGAAAATTGTCTATTATTTTTCGATAGGTTAGCTTTTAGGCGATTAAATGATATAACATTGTTTTAACGGTTTTGCTTGTAAGCACTTACCTATACGAAGTGAGTGAGAATTATTTACTCTAGGAAGTCTAGGATGTAGTCTTCGAGAAATATCTATAAAGTCACAACCGTGCAAAAAAGTGTCGGAGCCAAAACTCTGCACAAGCTACGAGGCGGGCAGGGTTTTTAGTTAGTCGTAAGGTGATTGCAAGCCGACTACAACCCCGCGCGATGCCACAGTGCTCACAAGCACTAATTAGGTGACATAACGTCGAGATTCGACGAGATTCGGGTCATTGTGAATTATTTAATGTAAATATCTAAGTCGGTATATATGACGGCGCTCGGGAATTTTTTTACTACTTACTTTCATTTAGGGATTGTGGTTCTGTAGATACCTGTACCTTAGTCAATAAATGCGGCTTGGCTGTTTCGTTAACTGCGCATGAGCGTAAAGTGAAGAATTAATTATTAACTGTTCATTAATTCTGTTATACAAACAGTTTTTGCTGTAACGAAACGGTCAAGTCACATATATTGACTTAGCTGTAGAGTTTGTGGAGTAAGGCGTGTAGAGTTAGAAGCTTGGCTTTACGTGAGATCTGGCAACTTTTTGATAGTCTGAACTGTGATTTAGTCTTGGCTCCATTTCACATGAAAATGATTTTGTTGGATACGATATCACACCGCGCATTTTCTCCGCGCGGTAGAAAGAGAGGGGGATATTACTTCCTCTCCTACGCTGCGCCGGCGGTCTACTCTACAAATTTTCGATCTGCGGGGCAATTCTGTCAACCGATCTCGTTACCAAGGTGACACGTTCTTGAACCTGTCTCGTTTTTCTGACAGTTTTGAGCTGTCGGAACTGTCAGAAAAACGAGAGAGGTTCATGAACGTATCACTTCAGTAAAGAGATCGGCTAACAGAATTGCCCCCCAGGTCACCCATCCCAAAAAGTGCATAACGCTGCTAAATCAGTTTTTACTTCAATAAAACTTAAATTAAAAATTTAAAAAACCCCCGACCACTTTAACCCACCATAACTCTTAAACGGCTCAATCGATTTGAAACATAGCTAAGAACACTCTCGATTAAGTCTTCTTTCATCCAAAAAAAACTAAACTGAAATCGGTTCAGTGGTTCGGGCGCTATGATGCCACAGACAGACAGACAGACAAACACACGTCAAACTTGTAACACCCCTCTTTTGCGTCGGGGGTTAAAAATGAGCTGTTTCGTACATTTTGTCAAGAGTTGGAATTTTGCATGGAACAGTTAACTCTTATCGAAATCCGGGTAAGCTTCATAGTTAAAAATTTTCGTAACAATGGTCTAGATCAGTCCAGTTCTGTAATCTTTCCAAGCAGCCCTGTTAAATAATAATCATCATTATCATCATCCACAGCCTTACTTATCCCACTGCTGGATATAGGCTTCTCTCTTACTGTGCCATCTGCCTCGGTCCTGTGCCAATCGTGTCCAGGTTCGACCCGAGATTTCGACTTAATTAACTACACTAAATAATAATATTATAGGTAAAATATTTAAGTGATCAGAGAGTACATTGCGATACAAAAGAGTTTAAAATAAATGAGGGCGCTACCATCGCTTTGTTAGCATTGTTTGCATCAATTTGTTCATGATGACACTGTTTTTCCTGTTCACAATCCACAAAATAATACAAAACATGAAAAATGCAAGAAACTTAACAACGTCTACCAGCTCAGGTAGTGGTTCCAGGGTGAGTGACGTTTTAGTTCCCAAATAATTAATTTCTAATCTTTTGTGTCCCACTGTACCTACCAATGTCACGATTTATTATTAAAATGTTGATATCACAAGCTTACAAACTCACCTATTACATTATGAAATTCATTGGACCATACAACCATTGTACAACAACAAAGAACATAATATTGAACGTCAAAATGGTGCCAACATCACAAAAAATATTGTTTCTAAGTACGTTATTTGTGGTTATAATTTATTTTATCCATAGTATTATAAATCTGAAGGTGTGTTTGTTGCTTTATTTGTTTGTTACTCTTTCACGCAGCAGCAGAGCAAAGAATCTATTTGATATTTGGCATGGATATAGCGCAAAGGTCGGAGAGTGACATCTATAAGCTACTTTTTATCAATTTTTAAGATTCCGTACTCAAAGGGTATAAACGGGACCCTATTACTAAGACTCCGCTGTCCGTCTGTCTGTCACCAGGCTGTATCTCATGAACGGTGATGGATAGAACAATAAAATTTTCACAGATGATGTATTTCTATTGCCGCTATAACAACAAATACTAAAAATAGAAAAATAAATATTAAAAAAGGGGCCTCCCCTTTAAGAAACGTGATTTTTTTTTTGCTCGTTATTAATTTCGGCAACAGGTACCTAGATGCTTAAAATATTCACAGAATATTAAGTTGTATATTTTACTATGGAAATTTACGTGGTTTTCACACATTTTAAACGATATAAAACGGTTCAAACATTTTAAACGATATAAACCTTTCTCAAGTTGGCGAGTGCTAGCACGCGGAGCCGTCTCGCAATGAGTCCGCGTGCTAGCACTCGCCAACTTGAGAAAGGTCGCCGAACGCGATCGAAACTATAGTCGTGTTATGACTATACGAACACGTGAGTGAGTCCCGTTTTATATCGTTTAATAAGTTGTAAATTAAATCAAAATAAAATATACTTAGGGGGGCTTCCATAAGGTACGGATTTAATTTTATAGTGCTTCACACACTAGTTATATCTCAAGGAATTGTTATTTTAGTGATAAACACAAATACTCAGACAACCGGCATGTCAAAGATTTTACATCCTCTTTCTTTGGATCAATGTAAAATATATATTTTGTAATAACCACAATAATTACTTTATACCTGCGTGACTAACAAAATTATTTTAAAATGAACAAACCTGCACACCATTGCATTGTAGTAAAGTTAAGCCATATGTCGTAGCCATGTTGTAAATATGTAAATATTAATGTTATTATTATTTTTGTAATAAAATCAATTATGTGTGGTAGTAGGATATACTTGTTGATATTCAATAAAATTATAATTTAAAAATTGGTGAGTTTTATAGGCACTTTGCACCTTGAAGGTGTTAACATGAACAATTAAACAATTTTTTTGATAGAAAAGGCATTGCTTGTATATTATATGTATATCTACTATTTACAAATTACAATAGTTACATCGTAATGGAACAATAATACAATAATTAAATAAATGCTACATTTTCTGCAGATAAAACAAACCAAGTCAATTATTGTGTAACTAACATTTCTGAATCTTGTGTTGTCTCTACTTGCACCTCTTGTGAACTCTACCCGCTGCTATTTCAACTTGCTAAGCTCGGCATACAAGGGGTAGCCTAGATCACAAAATATTTTATTGTAATTTTGTCAATGTTGCAATATACAATTGTAGGTACTTACGTATTTTTGTATTGTGCGGAATTAACAATGTAACTTTATTGATTTTTTAGATCTTTTACGTATGATACTGGTATATTGATTGCGAATATGATTAATTATCGTTTGAACATTTATTTTATGTATTATTTATTTTACTAACCTATACAATACATTTTTCGTGTTCATTCTAAAAAGATAATTTTGAAAAACATTCCTAATTGAATTTTAACTGAAAACATTGCTAGGACCACTACAAGACTACTAAATAAATTTGATGCCGAAACATTGTGCGCGCAATCGAACATTTCGCCGTCGATCTCCATCAAACAAAAACTTATAGAATCGGGTCCAATTCTCACAGTTTCGTCAGAGTACGTCGGTATGCGATATGTGGCCACTATACAGCTGCTATAGGACTACAGGCACGGACTCCACCAAAGCTGCAACGTGCGGAGACGGTCAAAGTAAGTTAGGATATTTACTGGGTCTCCCAGTCTGCATTTCATGGAAAGTATAACATAAGTATCTTCAAATCTCGAGTAAATAGAAAAGTATCGTTAGTGTCTTCTAGGCAAGCACTACACGGTAGGTACACCCTAGTTTAGTCAAAGAATATGTAATAATACTACGGTTTAGTGACATAAGTGCCCTTTAGCCGGCTTTAAAATTGAAACCAGGGCTAGCAATCCGGCTTATACGATCTTACAAACTACACTCAATCATTTATTGCAACAATATGTAATGCTCGCGGCTTCGTCCGCGTAATACATATTTAAATTTTCGTGCTATCCCATGGGATCCTTTACCTTTTATTTTCCGGATAAAAGTAACCTTTCAAACTATGTCCACGCCAATAATCAAATCAATCTGTTACTCTATTTCCATGCGTGATATAGGGACAAAACAACAAGCATACTTTCGGATTTATAGTAATAGTAAGGAAATAAGGATAACAATTTACATCCGATTCTTAATGTAACATGGCTTTGTCGACCTCCGCCCCGTCTTAGTGGAATTTCAGCCTGAAGCAATATAGCGGCGGTGGCAGCCGTCGGCGGGCTCAAAGAAATGTCGGACATAGGCCGCATAGCACCGAGAACTCGGTGCCCCGGGTATACAACTATTCCACCACTTCCACGGATGGACTCATGCTGTAAATAGCAATTTATCCAACGACGCTGAGATCCAGCTTTTTATGGACTTTACATGCTTAGAATGTTTATGGGAGATGCATCTCAATACTCTTTTTTTGTGGAAATTGACTGTTAGTGTCGAAAAGTTCTCGAGTGGAGACCACGTACCGGCAAGCGCAACGTTAGGACTCATTAAGATCACGCAAGATCGATTGCAAGCCGCTAAAAACTGGTCTTATTGGAGATCCATAGGGGAAGCCTCTATCCAGCAGTGGACGTCCTATGGCTGATGGATTTTAAATTAAACTTGTTTTTTTTATTAAATTGTAGATAGTTTATCTATTTAATAATAGCACGGGCTGCGTTTTGCGTTTCGTTTCTTCAAAATTATTAAATTTACGTTCCGTTTCTTCAATATTATTAAAAAATTAAACAACTTTTATTTAAAAAAAAAAAAAACTGTCATACTTGTCAAAGTCACGTCAGAATTACGTCAAAAGTCGACAACACTCAAACTTATCAAGCAAAAGAAGTCGAAATCTAACCTGAAGTAACGAATTTTGTTTACTTAATTACTAAAAAACTACGAGTTTCCGCAGCTTTTAACTTTGGTTAGTGACTCCTTAGATATAACTCTTTACGCCATAAAAGTTGCAGCCGCCAACTCGGAAGCCCATAATCAAAAGTCTATCCGCTTGCTCCAACTACTGGCTTATCAAAGTTATTTCACATTCACCCATACACCACTGATCACTAGCACAGACTGGCACTCCAGCCCGTCGCCCAAACCATCTCTGTCTACCCTCATTCCATATATGTACTCCGTCGCAATACCGAAGTGTGTTGCGACTATGTGTAGGTACCCTCTTTAATAAGCTCAGCTAACACACATCACTATTCGAACATATAGAACATACATACTTGAAATGTCAATTGAAAGGTCATTCTCACATTATGGTTCAATCCGAAAATTAAAGTAAAGTTATTACTTTCATTATTGGTTTTTTTTAAGAAAACTTTATGTTCAGTTTTTGCCCATTTTAATGTATATTTTATTTCATTTTAACTAGTGATTAACAATATTATATTTGATAAGAGTTTCTAATATTGGTATAGTTCGGCCGTTCAGAGAATGCGTTCCTGACACGTCATCTTGAAAAAATGTTTTTGGCCGATATCTCAGAAACTATGTACTTAAGGGCAAAAAACATTAAGATAATTATTGTAGAAAATAAAATTTTGCATCTTTTGTTTCCAGTAAACTTTTTTGTAAACTTACCATTTACGATTTATGGCCCATTTAATGAAATTTCATTAAATGGACCTTAAAACATTAAATGATCCATAAATCGTAAACGGAAGTTTTCCAAAAAAATTTAATGGAAACAAAAGATGCGAAATTTTATTTTCTACAAAAATGATCTTGATGTTTTTTGCCCTAAAGTATATGGTTTCCGAGATATCGGCCTAAAAACATTTTTTCAAGATGACGTGTCAGGAACGCATTCTCTGAACGGCCGAACTATAGTTGATAACAATCTACTAGTAGTAATCCGTAGTATTTAAGTGCAAAATTACCTTTAGAACGCCATCTTCAAGTGTGTCATATTTATTTTATAGCTACTATCATTTTGACTGCTTTAGTTCAAAAACTCCATAGGTAGGTTTTGTGGTATAGAGAGCCATTTACTAACTTCACACGTGAAATTAAACTGGTAAATGACTATAATTATGATTTTAATGGTCATAAAAAAATCAGATAACTTGCAAAAGACTTTATGACGTCTAATACTAAAAAATTCTTAAAATAACTAATAAAACCAGAACAATACTGGTAGTGTACACACAGCGTCCACAGCCATCAAACATAAATCTACTCAAATTAAAACTCCAAAACATAAATTAATCTCATTTGAGTCAAATCAACAATCAAAAAGTATCAATCACATCAAACGACTCAATTTGAGAATCAATAGCGAAAATATTAATAAATTAATTAATTTTTATTAATATTTATGGCGCGCTCTCGCATGGAACGGACGAAAAAAAACAGTAGCAGGAACAAAACGCAGAAAACACAGGGAATGCGTGGAGTCGACAGATTTATTAAATATTTTTGTTTTTTTTGTGAAATGAGGATTTGTTGCGACTTGCGTAGTGATGTATGTAAGTTTGTCGGTTTGAATGGGAGTTCATTACGCTGAGAGAGGTATCACGTCGAAATTGTGAATTTTATTTAGTACTAGCGATCCGTCCTGGCTTTGCACAGGTGTTTTATACATATAAACTTTCCTCTTGAAACACTCCATCTATTAAAAAAAACGCATCAAAATACATTGCGAAGTTTTAAAAATATACCTAAGAATACATGGGGACAGACAGAGGGAAGCGACTTTGTTTTATACTATGTAGTGATAGTGATTTATTTTGTGGTTTCATTAGTGTAGTAGTATACCAAATATAATGCTAAACTGTAGTCGACATTTCACCTTAGGATGTTCACTGCTAGACATATGCCTCCCCTATTGATCTCCTATAGGAACGGTTCGAACCAAGCGGTTGTCGAAATTAAATGAAACTGTAATAAAAGAGATACCTGCATTGTTTTCTAAGAAAACTTGTTCATAGTATAATCAACTAAATGCAGGTTAGAACAAATTATCATGAACAACATGAAGCAGTCTGGAAAATGCAGGTTATTTATATCCTTTCCATTACCGCTTTAAACTCGCTTTAGGTACTTAATAAGTATGCAAATTACTCATGAGTTACTTAGGTTACCAAGAAACGATCTTAAATAAAAAAACAACACTCTTTATCGATAATTCAATAGCAATACATATAGGTACATCTTTACGGTATTACGGTATCTATTTATAGGTATATAAATGAATCGTGGTTGTTACTCGTAGTCTTGCTAAAACTCGAGAACGGCTGAACCGATTTGGATAATTTTGATTTTGAAATATTTGTGGAAGTTAAGGGAAGGTTTAAACCGTTAGAAAATTTATAATAGTTGCGAGGAAAATAATAAAAACATTAATTTAATTTTCCCATACAAAATGTTCCTGCATGTCACCGGATCAGCTAGAATCTAAATATTTAAAATACCAATTATTTTAAAACTGGTAAACTAATACCTGATTTTTAATAACACTAATTAATATAATAATAACTTATTTGATGGAAAATCAAATAATAAAAATAGATATAAATAAGACATTGTAGGTATTATTTATATTGAAATATAGAAATCTCAAAATTTACGTCTAACTACATTATGTTTTTCTATGTTTTGTTGTGAGTAGTCAATAAATGTTATCGATATCGACACAAGCACACAAAGACAATAAATGTCGAGATATCGATAAATTAGACGTCTCTATGGCAGCCGGCCGCGGTAATACGTCACTTGTCAAGTCGAGAGCTAAGGACTTTGCCTGCAGCCAACCAGATATTATAGCACTTCGTCTTATCTATAGGTCAATGCAGAATTGCAGAACAATGGCATTTATGTATCTATCGAATTTATTGTAGTTTATATTGAGGGAGATTTATATGGATTGCTTTATAAAATTGTAGGTAAACAAACTATAAATCCATTTTTGGACAACTTACATCTTTTCTATGATTTGCTCTGGTGCTAAATAAATTGTATCGAGATCGACATATTAAAGTTTGACAATAAATATCGACATATCGATAAATGAGGCGTCTCTATGGCAGCTGGGCGTGGTAATACGTCACTTGTCAAGCTGAGAGCTACAAGGACTATGCCTGAAGCCAGATATTATAGTGCTTTTGTCTTATTTAAAGGTCAGTGCAGAATTGCAGAGCAAAGGCCTATATACTTTATGTACCTATCGTACCTATCGCTACACTTCGGAAAATATTTGCAATGTAATAAGTGAGCAATTGTTTTCTCGGTTGATTGATGATTATAATTCTCGAATTCCAGGTTGGTCCATGTAGTAAAATATCAATAAATAAAATTTTAGGGGAGACATCTTACACTCGGTCTCTGACCCCAAACTAAACAAAGTTTGTCATATGGCTGCCAGAGACTGACTACACACACACTACCTACTACATGTACTTATATTTAAATACATACTTAGACAGATAATTACCAATAACAACCAAACACAGAACAAACACCTATGTTCATCACATAAATAGTTGACCTGGGTGGGAATCGAACCCACGCCTCTTTGACCCAGTCATGGTCACTAACCACTGAGCCACTGAGGCTGTCAAAAGTTCATTTCAACAGTCTCAGTCAGTCCTATTCGGCTTAGTACACCCGTTTCGTTTCAACATAGGATGTCAATTGCTAGACATAGGCCTCCCAGCCGTTTTAACCGTATATAAATATGGCAGGGATGCCAAACAGCTCATATTCGTGATATCAATGAAAGTAAGACCAGTATAACTAATTCTTATAACAAATTAGAAAACATTTTGCTGAGAATCATACATATTGAGTTATGTTAACTACTTATGAGTAGTAGTCACGAATACCTTGTAATATAATTCATTGATGATTGTAGTATGACGAATCTATTAGCTGTGTTACGATCGATAAATATGATAAGTGCTAACTAATCCTGAGATGTTATTAGTTATTAGATAGATTGGCTCTTTTGTGCGTTTTTATAGTTGTTAATAATTACGAAATTTGTAGTAAGAATCAACAACAGTAATACTTACATATTTTTCGCAAAAAACGGCACCACCGACTTCCATCGTATAGGTAGACGTACAGAATTCGAATAGTTTGCATTAATCGATGTGACATCCATGTATATTTTTGTTAATTTATCAAAAACTAGCGACCCGCCCCGG
This sequence comes from Hypomecis atomaria, assembly GCA_964007245.1. Taxonomy (NCBI): domain Eukaryota; kingdom Metazoa; phylum Arthropoda; class Insecta; order Lepidoptera; family Geometridae; genus Hypomecis; species Hypomecis atomaria. The sequence goes on along the minus strand of OZ023308.1, from coordinate 13,052,572 downwards.
CTTCGCACAGGTGTATTAAACATATGAACCTTTCCCTTGAATCACTCTATCTTTTATCCGTTGTTTTAAAGATATAAGCATACATGGGGACAGACAGCGGGAAGAGACTTTGTTTTATACCTACTATGTAGCGATGGCTAGGCGGATTTCAATGGAATTTGAATAGAACCTGCTCGGGAGTAGACCCATTCTAAATGAAAAAAAAGTTTTTAAAATCGAATCACAACAATTGGTTTCTTTTTTCTTTTAAAATAAAATGATATTTTGAAATCGGTTTACAATTGGCAAAAATTACATAAGTATACTTAGACGAATATAGTACTTTTTGATAGTCGGTAAAAATAAATTATTGATTTAGACACCCGCGTTAAAATTTAAATTCCGTTCCCGCGCAAATGAGTTATTCGGAAATTATGTACGGAATTTCACATCACTGGCTTTTCGGTGAAGGGAAACATCGTGAGGTAACCTATGTCCTCGTATGTGAATCAACCAACCTGCAATAGGTCAGCGTGGATAAGGACCAACAACCCTTCATGGGTAGACCTGCGTCCAGCAGTAGGCTATTAAAAAAGCTTGTACAGTACAGACCGGAAACTGGACGGAGTTAATTGTGTAAAATATGAGGACAGCATTCTGTAAACTATTTAGGCTCAGAAAAGCTTGTACTCGTAGATATCGATTCTGGATGACATCGAAATCTTGAAGAAATACTATTAGTCAGAACTAAATTAGCAATTCCTCATCAACATCATTATTAGACGTAGGATGTCCACTGCTGGACATAGGCCTCCACCAAAATTAGGCCGGTTAAAAGCGGCTCGCATCCAGTAGTGCGTTCCTGTAATAAGTAGTTGCTACCGCAACTATAGTACTACTCGTTTTATTAACTTTTGTTTAGTAGTTTTTAGAGTTCCGTACCCAAAGGGTAAAAAACGAAACCCTATAAGACTATACTAAGACTTCGATGTCCGTCTGTCTGTCTGTCACCGGGCTGTATCTCATAAGCCGTGATAGCTAGGCAGCTGAAATTTACACAGATGACGTATTTCTGTTGCCGCTATAACAACAAACTAAAAACAGAATAAAATAAGTATTTAAGGGGGGCTCCCATACAACATACGTGATTTTTAGGGCTTTTTTGCTCGCTATTAAATACGGCAAGAGGAATGGGGCTCCCATACCATAACCACGGTAATAGATATCATTACCGTGCCATAACCCTTCGTGCGCGAGTCCAACTCGCACTTGGCGGATTTTATTAGAACTTTAGATTGATTTTTCTTCTCAAGTTCGGCGAGCTATCAAGAGCCAGTAGTCCGGTCGACATTGTTCGCGTCTGAGGACAAAAAACCCCAGTTTTTGCCCGCGGAGGTGAGAGCCCGTCCGTCTTTCGCGAAATGTCTTTATAATTCGCCGACAGACCCCGCGTGTATGGACAAATATTCAGTACATAAGATTAGGACAGGTTTTATGTTTACCTACAGGATTGCTTCCGTTAAATTTAGGTATTTATTGAGTTCCCTATATTTTGACGCGCGTTATTTATACAGGGTTATTAGTATTCAATAAGCGCCCTTTTAAGGGCTTATTCTGTACATCCAAACTAACAACTTTTGTTCTGCGACATTTGTCTAAACTCAAAAAAAAAACAGCTGTTCATTTTGTCGAGGGTGAACGATATTTTTCTGTGGAACAAAAATTCTAGAAAGAAACAGTACAAACCTTAAAAGTTCAAACAAGCTTTATTCATTGGTATATATGAGAGAAATGAAAAGTAAAGTGAAGAACCGTAGAATGGAAAAACGATGCTGCAATTGCTTAGTTTCCACTAAGAATGATGTACCTACAAAAAAGTTCAAATCCCGTTTAAATTTACCGTTAACATAACTAGCTTTCTGGGAAAGAAAAATACCACGATAAAATTGACAAACGTGTAAAAAAATCTATTAATCCAGCCTCAAGCAAAAAGTTTCATATGCTTTCTGTGGAACCAAAAATACTGTTTTCCACTGTGTTTCTAGCGATACGCCAGCGTATGTGTCTTTTTGCTCACAACACACGAATCTTTCACTTCAATTCTTGTAATAGGCCGAATCAATCTCCTTGGCGTCTGTTAATTTAGCTACAAGCTACGCAGATCCACCAACCCGCACTGGGCGAGCGTGGTGGATATGGCCCAATCACCCTTCGTTGGTAGGCCTACGTCCTGCAGTGGACTATTAAAAAGGCTGGTAATCATATTTTTTGTCATATATGTGTAAATTGTGTTTATTTTCAATTTGTGAAATCAAATAAAGATTTTTGTCTGTCTGTCTATCTAAAAGAAGCAGGAACGTAGCATTAGTAATGAATTTTCTAAAATATCTCATTTCTAAGTAGCAAAAACCTTTATCTTTTTCTTCAATTTTCATGTTCTGAGGGGTTAGTTTAACGTATACTTACGTAAAAGGAAAGTACAACAGTTTCTGTGAGGCTCTGTACATATAACTACAGCAACACAAGTAATATTATTCCATTACTATACATGGTTATTTCTAATCAATTAGCATCCTTTTAGGGGTTTATTCTGTACATCAAAACTAACAACTATTGTTCTGCGACTTTTGTTAAAACTCGAAAAAAAATTTTGTTATTTCACAGAAAAATATCGTTCACCCGTACAAAATGTATGGAACAGCTGATTTTTTTTGAGTTCTGACAAAAGTCGTAGAACAACATTTGTTAGTTTTGATGTACACAACAAGCCCCTAAGAGGATGCTAATTGATTAGAAATAACCCTGTATACAATGTCTGTACCAAGTTTCGTCAAGATTTGAAGAAAAAAGAGACCTGTAGAGGAGAACCTAGATCCGGATAGACTTTTCGTCTGTCCAATCTTCATGTTTTTATCAATGTTTAAAAAAAATACAAGACCATTTTAACCCTTAAATGAAATAAACACAATAAAGATTTGATTACACCTCCGCGAGTAATAACAAGGGCTGCCACTAGTCATAATGCGCCCTAATTGTAATCGCAAGATAGCCGTGATTTGGCAACCCTATTCGAGGGTGTTAGACAAAGTTATTTATAGAATTTAGAAATTATTATGGGGTTCATCTATAGACAAGGGACAATGTTCTTCTTCTTTTGTGTTTTGGCGTCACATTGTTATGGTGTTTGCCAATGTCAAGTATATGTGTATTTTAACATTTTTGATATTTTATCAAAATACTCGTAGTCACAGTCGTAGTCACGTCATAGTCCAATAAGTTGCGGTCAAGTTCAAGCATAGTCTAAGTCATACCTCAGTAAATAAAAGCAGTGGAGACTTTACTAGAGGCGACTTTTGTAAGACACGGTACAAAACGATACAACACCACATTATATCACTTGCCTACACTCATGCATGTAAATCAGCTTATAATCAACGAAATATTACAATTTTTCACGAATTATCTGATAGAAACACAAGTTTAACAAAATAATACAATGCGGCGACATGATTTTTCCGCGTTCCCGCCAAAACTGCGGTTCATATAATATTTTATGATATTTTTTCATTTGATTCGTTCAGATATTCATTCATTGTGATCATTGGTGTGCACAACTTTTACTATAGGTCTTACAGATATTTAGAGAAAAACATCGATTATTTCATGCAAAATGTTTAATGATCTTTGACAAAATGTATGGAACTGAAAGATTTTTTTGGCATTTGATCTTATAGCAAACAAGTAATTAAATTAAAAATTTAAAAAACCCCCGACACAAAACACTTCAACAAACATTTGTAGAATTTTGGTTCTTCCATCCCCACTTTAACCCACCATAACTCTTAAACGGCTCAATCGATTTTTATAAAACATAGCTAAGAACATCAATCGATTTTAATAAAACATAGCTAAGAACACTCTCGATGTCTCCTTTCATCAAAAAAAACTAAACTGAAATCGGTTCAGTGGTTCGGGCGCTATGATGCCACAGACAGACACACAAACAGACACGTCAAACTTATAACACCCCTCTTTTGCGTCGGGGGTTAAAAATGGCCATAAATGATAAGTACAGGCCTAATCATACAAGTCGGCATAATTATGTGAAGTTAGCTAAAAGCTGCGAAACATCAAATTATCCAATCAACGCTCAGCTTTATGTGAGCTACATTCAGGATTGGATATTGCGCAGCTTGTAGCTAACTTCACATCCGCCAACTTGTATGATTTGGTCATATAAATAATCTTTAAGATATAGACGTCGTCTTTAAATTTATGTAATCCTGTACAGTTCAGATATAAAGCTCTAAATTATTACCGAATTTTCTTTACAAATTTTCTATGGAGAGATAATTAATAGTTCATCATTAGACCATATGTCCAGAAATGTCTGTTAAAATAAATAGCTAATTAGGCAATATTGACATATTGTAAAGAAGGATATTTGGAGCGGAATATAGATTGTTTTTTATTGATTTGTTGTACTACTGTGTCTGTACCTACTCTTTATTACATGCAATACCTATACAGGGTTATTTCTAATCAATTAGCAACCTTTCAGGGGCTTATTCTGTACATCAGAACTAACAACTTTTGTTCTACGACTTTTATTAATTCTCAAAAAAAAAGTTGTTCCATAGAAAAATGTCGTTCGCCCTCGACAAAATGTACGGAACAGCTGATTTTTTTTTAGATAACAAAGGTTGTAGATCAAAAGTTGTCAGTTTTGATGTACAGAATAAGTCCCTAAGAGGATGCTAATTGATTAGAAATAACCCTGTATATATGATTGAAAATTAGAATTTAAAGAATAGGGATTGAGGTATGTAGTTATATTAGCCACGTTGGCCCAGTGTGAATTGGTGGATTCACATACGCCATTTCTAAAACGAACATTTTCAAGTTGCATCATAATGTTTTCCTTCCACGAAAAGCCAGTGGTGAGTAAGTCCATACATAAATTCTAAAGAACTCATTGGTACGAGATCAGTCCGCAAAGCAGCAAAGTGAAACCAAGCATTCTGCCACAACAGATTCAACAAGCTTTACTGTACTAAATAAGCCTTTTAATAGTCCACTGCAGGACGTAGGCCTACCCACGAAGTGTGATTGGGATATATCCACCACGCTGGCCCTGTACGGGTTGGTGGATTTCGTCTACGGGCGTATGCAGGTTGCATCACGATGTTTTTCTTTTCATAAACTACAAAGAATTCATAGCTACGAGACCGGTACTTGAACCCACGACTACACGAATGTAAGGCGAGTGTCGTTACCACTCGACCACTACGACTCAATATTTATTAATTTACAGGGTTATTTCTAATCAATTAGCATCCTTTTAGGGGCATATTCTGTAAGTACATCAAAACACAACAACTTTTGTTCTACGACTTTTCTTAATTCTCAAAAAAAATTGTTGTTGTTCCATAAAAAAACATCGTCCACCCTCGACAAAATGTGTGGAACAGCTGATTTTTTTTTGAGTTTTGACAAAAGTCACAGAACAAAAGTTGTTAGTTTTGATGTACATAATAAGCCCCTTAAAGAATGGTAATTGATTAGAAATAGCCCTGTACAACAAGCTCTATATTTTATTTATTGAATATTTCATCGCAATTGATATAATTCAAACTAAAATCTCAATTTCCAAAAGCTATAGGTTAATTTGCCAATAAACCCATCAAAACAATCGGCCGCTTGAAGGCAAAACGCCCTAACTCAACCCCGCGTTATTAGTGTCCCGTTTCAATATAACGAACCGAACACGACCCCTGACAGACGACGCTAGTTAATACGTGAATTACAATGCTGAATGGGTTTGTGTTTATTATTTATATTTAGTTAACGAGCAATAGCGCCTACATAATACTTAAAAGGCTAATTATGTCTTAAAGGTTTGCATTAGACTACATATTATTGCCTGATGTTAAGCAGATATGCGGTAATATAGGATGTAACATGCTTACCTAGAAGAACCAATTCAACCAATTATAAAAAAAGTTCTCTATTTGATTGTATGTATGCTAATTTTATCGAAATTAGTTACGAGGTTTTTCAAAATTCAACAATAACCTAAAAATGGTGTACAATACATTGATTCGAGCAAACAATTTGAATTTCGTATATTCATGTCGGTTATATTATTTTAGGCGAAAAATAAATTATTTGATTTATCATATTTATTATATTAAGATTATCAATTTTTAGATTTACGCAGTCATACTTTTTATAAAAACAATTTATATGATTATGGTTATACAGATACAGATCATTTATTTATGCTATGTCAATAGTAGATAGAAAATATAACATTCAATTTATTCATTCTTACAAAATTTTATTATAAAATAATTACTAAAAACTAACGAAGAGGCAATATGTTTACATTTTTGAACAAATAACTACGTAAGTCACATTTTATCTGTTAAGGTATAATACAAGTTACAACTGTGTTCTTTAGAACACAGTTAAAGTAATTTTAGATAACTGCACTTACATAGACATACCGATATTCCCGCATGACATTTCAAAATGAACTTATGTACTTACAGACCAGACAATCATTGCACAAAGATAAAAACCTTTAGAGGCAGACATGCATTATAGAAATAAATACCTTATTACAAACTAATAAGGTCGCAAACCGAAAAAGTAATTCAGAAACGTGAGAAAAAACTGTTGCGTCGTTTTTTCCATGACATTGTTTCTAAGACACGCAACGTCGCAATTGCGGTTTTTCCCTGAGCCGGAAGTCCATATAATTATATACGTATTAGTCATATTTCGGTCGTCCATCTGTCTCTAAACGTGAGAAGGCACCGAAACAGTCGCAGGTTTTTATTTTGTTTTCTGAATTTTTGTACATAGGAGGTTTGTTCTCTTTGTCACCGTGTGAAGATTTTTTATAGGAACTTTTCGACTTTGTTCGTGAAAATGAGATGGCATGAAGATTTGTTTTGTAATTAGCGTGCAATTTTGGGATAATTTTGTAGCTGTTTAGCTTTGTATGGTAGATTTAGTTTCTGTTTTACATATTGTTTATATCCACCCTTGATCCAAAAAAGTTTGGTTTTAATATTTTTAAGTTTATCCATATTGTGTACAAGTCTGTGTTGCTTTTGTTTCTATATGTCTGCAAATTTGAGTAACAGCTTTTTTTCCTTGATTTTTATACTCGTATGTCAATACTATGGATATATTTAAGGTACGATGAATAGGTATCTTCTAAGTGTATATAATCAATCCATCTTCAACCACACCACATCGCTTTCTTTCAGTCAAGTTGGTGGTAATTGTAGTCAAATAAGTATATATAAAAGAATACGTAGGTTCCAAACGAATTGTCCGTTATTAATAATTATGACCTCAAAATAGAAAAAAAATCATATGTTTTCTATATTTTTTTAGACTTACTAAATCAAGATAATAAAAAATAAATAAGATTATGTCAAGGGCGTGTAGAAGAAAAATCATCGTCAACATGTCGGGAGTTAACTCGACTGGTCAAGGATAAGTCGAGATTGATTAAACCATGCATTGTCTCTCGTTTTATATATCTATTTTTACTTCGTATTTTATATAAATATTTCGAAAAAAAAATATGTTTTTAGAAATAAAATAACAAATATCATCAGTGAAGATCTTATACAAACTATCGCAGCTAATCAATCAACTTGTGCTAATGCCAAAAATATATAAAACTAATTCATGCTATGAAGAATACGAGTAGTTTTTTCCTTCTTGGTAATTACCTACGTTCCGGGAAATATTCGGGAATTATTTCACAAATGGTTACAATTTTCAGAAATCACAATTTCTCACTTACGTGATTTCAACAATGCCTGTCGAAAAACTATATTTTTTCACTTGCATTAATTTTATACTTAGAATTGTATCTTCAGTTGGTGTTAAACACGAAGCTAATACAATGTTGGAGGAAATTTTAATTGTTTTTATGTTTATTTTAACACCACGGATTAGCTCCGTGGTGTTAAAATAAACATAAAAACAATTAAAATTTCCTCCAACATTCACTAGATGGCACTACAAGATCGATTAAAAAGATACAAAACCAGCTAACTTACTGTGACCTCTCATCAATCAACAGTACCAAAGACAATAACCGTGTCGAAAGCTCAACATAAACTGGGCACCTGCTCAGGCCATTTACAATGATTCATAGTGCCAAGTCACAGATTACAATAGCACTTTGTATGGTTTTACCCACAGAATAAGTAGCACTTAGTATACGAGCCAAGGTCGCGAAAAACAAAGTACCTCTCGATTATGACCGCCTAGTACTTCACAATGATTGATGACTTGAGATAACTCAAGAAAATGTTTGTATGGATGTTTGTATGGCTGTGTTTTATTGTGTGTGAAGATTAAATGGCAATTTTTCATGTAAATGTGACTGTACAAATACTTTTGGAAAATGATTTATGTGCTGATAATAGTAATTTATGGAGGAAAATTAATATTTTGTTGTAGTTTGTTTTACGTGTATTATAACAGTGTTCATAAATAAAAAAAATATATTTTTTGTCTAATAAAGTGGTCTGATAAAGCTGTACAAGACAATAATTTTAAATTTACTTGGTTCATTGGCTTGAAGAATGATATTAACACTGAGATTCTACGATTTTTTTACTTGCGATAATTCGATGAAAAATGTCAAAAAATAATAAAGATTCATTTATATTATAAGATAATAATATAATGCCTACTGTAAAAATTACAAGAGAAACTTGAAACTTTAATTTTGTAGATAAAGAAATAGTTGTTATTTTCTGAGCTAGAGATTTAAATCTTGCTTAGGAAGCTATATGTACTTTAAGATGGAAATATCGTAAGAAATTAATGAAGGTCTTAGTTTTGCTGTTTTTCAAGCTAAAAGTGCCTTATTACCGCTAGTTATAAAACTTATTCGTGTTGGAACTGAACTTAAACACAAAAATGTAAAATCAAAGGGCTTATGCTTAAAACGGCTAGCAGAAAAGATTTTGATCAGCACAAAAGATATTTATTATATACTCTATTTATTCAAATAGTATACTCGTAATAGTGAAATTGTTTTGGTCACAGTAGTTCAGTGGATTCTGAAGTTTCAGATTATACTGAAATATGAAAATTTTTGAATTGTATTAATTTTCCTACCAGTTGTTAACTATGTAAAGTAACGCTTTAATTTATATAGCGATAAATTACTAACGTAATTTGCTAGTAATAACGAATGTTATATATTATCGACCTCGGTGGTTTTCAAGCTGACGAGTACTCGCGGATCCGTCTCGCAAAGCACTCATATTCTGCTTGCAGATCAAAATAAAAATCTACAGCTAACCATTCGGATGTTACGCATAAAATAGAAGTAGTAAATAGTTAGTTGCGGTATTTCTCGTCACGTACCGCGGTGGGCCGAGAGCTGTGATTATTGTGATGGCGGACGTGGCGGAACGTCCGCTAAGGATGGGGTACGATGTCGATAGTTGGATAGTGTTGGGGTACGGTATCGATAGCTGACTGGTGATAGTCGACATCAAATCTGTAGCTATTCTGATAGCGGCGGACGTGGCGGAACGTCCACAAGGGATGGGGTACAATCTCGATTGTTGAGTAGAGATGGGGCACGGTATCGATAGCTAGCTGGTGCTAGTTAGCCGACATCTGTCGCTATTCTGATAGTGGCGGACGTGGCGGAAAGTCCGCTAGGGATGGGGTACGATCTCGATATTTGAGTAGTGATGGGGAACGGTATCGATAGCTGGCTGGTGCTGGTTAGCCGTCATCTATCGCTATTCTGATAGTGACGGACGCGGTGGAACGTCCGCTAGGGATGGGATACGATATCGATGAGTAACAAGGAAACAGTAAGAAGTTCGTATAGGCCGGGAGCTAGCCTCCCGGCTAGCCTCTGTATACAGAGGTTTTAAACCGCCTACGCCTGAAGGTTGTTCTAAAACAACCGGGATCATCCAAGCCACGGCAGTGCTCAGTTGTGAATGCCACTTGCGGCCACCCATTTGAAGACTGGCCGTGCTTAACGCTGCGCCTGCCGGGCCAAGATCTGTCATTACCTATTTTGATACTGACGGACATCACAAAATGTGCGCTAGTGATGCGGTACGGCGTCGATAGTCTTGTTGGTTGGCTAGTGACGGGGTACGAGATTTCGATAGTCTATCGATAAGACAGTGGGACAGTCATGTCTACGGATGGGATACGGTGTCGAGTCTTAGTATCGATAATTAAATAGTGATGAAGTAAGTATCGATAATGGGCCAAGATTTGTCATTACTTTGATAGAGGCAGACATGGCGGAACACACGATAGGGATGGGGTACGGTTATGAGTTATCGATGATCGGTTGTGGCTGCTACGCTTATAAAACGTACCTAGACAAATAATTTCGCGAGATTGTTTCCATGACAGATATATACTACTTGTGATCAATGACTTAGTGATGTAGTATGGTATAAAAGTATCGATAGCTTGGCACAGTGCCGTGGTTGGGGTTTATAAGGTAAAGATGGGGTGGTATATGTAATCGATGATCAACCGATAGCGATGAATCGATGATCAAATAAACTAAAGCTTCAAGAAAGTCTGTCATAACATCGATAACTTAAGATGAGTGCCGTTATTAAATCGATACCTATCTCAACAAGTAAATGTCATCACTATAGTGACATTTACATACAGGGTTAACCAGGGCTGATGTACTCAACCAAAAGGAGATGATTCAGACCATCATTGTAAATATCTTTTATGTTTAACCATATCAGAGGCATTCCAGCGGCCTAAAACCTTTGACACCAGGGCTAGCCGCCCGGCCTTACGAACTTACTACGAGGCCAACTCATAATCGAATTCGATTCGATTTTTTATGGAACAGCTGTTTTTTTTTCTAATTGCGAGTTGTCCCCGTAGTAAAAGTTGTTCATAATGGTAGTCTTATTAGGGTTCCGTACCCAAAGGGAAAAACATGACCCTATTACTAAGACTTCGATGTCCGTCTGTCCGTCTGTCCGTCTGTCACCGGGCTGTATCTCACGAACCATGATAGCTAGGCAGCTGAAATTTTCACAGATGATGTATTTCTGTTGCCGCTATAACAACAAATACTAAAAAGAGAATTAAATTAATATTTAAGGGGGGCTTCCATACAACAAACCTGAATTTTTAGACGTTTTTCGCTCTATATTAATTATAGTAACAGGTAGATGCTTGAAATTTTTACAGAATACTTAGTTTTATATTTACTTCAATAATCCTTACATAGTATAAAATAAAGTCGCTATTTTTGTCGTCTGTTTGTCTGTATGCTTAAATCTTTAAAACTACGCAACGGATTTTGATGCGGTTTTTTTTAATGGATAGAGTGATTCAAGAGGAAGGTTTATATGTATAATACACCTGTGCGAAGCCGGGGCAGGTCGTCTAGTAAATAATAAAATTAAAATAAAATAAATATTTAAGGGGGGCTCCCATACAGTACGGAACCCTCCGTGCGCGAGTCCGACTCGTACTTGGCCGATTATTTTTAACTACCTCCTTTCGCCTTAGTCCAGCTCTCACAGCGTAGTTTGACTAAGTGTTCGTTAGTGATCATCGAAGTTAAGCAACGTTCAGCACAGTCAGTTTTCGGATGGGTGACCGCGGGTGGCATTTACAACTGAGCGCTACCGTGGCTCGGATGACAGGTAGGACGTTAAATTGTAGACCCCGGTTGTTTTAACCGTTAAGCCATGTCAGATGCCTTCAGGTGGCTTAAAATTCTGACACCAGGGCTAGCCACCCGGCCTATACGAACTTACTTTACTTCAGCTTAGTACAGGGCATCCACCAACCCGCACGGGGCCAGCGTGGTGGATATGGCCCAATCACCCCTCGTGGGTAGGCCTACGTCAGTGGACTATTAAAAGTCTGGTACAGTACAGGCCAAGCCGCTTCCAATCGGTCTTAGAGATCCATAGGGGAGGCCTATGTCCAGCAGTGGACGTCCTATGGCTGATGGATGGAGTACAGGGCAAGCAGATAACCCTGTATATAAAAATAAACGTATGTATATGCGTCGTGTTAGTAAACATATAATTACTTGGTAGGTCGATGCATATCGGAGCCTGTTTAGCGCGCGTGTGTGGGTGTGACGCGTCTGTGTGCGTGACTAGTTTCTCAAGCGGTTGACTGACTGCTGGGTTGCTAGCTACAAGAATTTCCCGCATAATATAGGACTTTATTATTATTTCTTTCTTTATTTGCTCAGTGTACATAACAACTATTACACTAATTGTTGTTGTTATAGCGGCAATAGAAACACATCATCTGTGAAAATTTCAGCTGCCTAGCTATCATGGTTAATGAGATACAGCTCGGTGACAGACGGACAGACGGACATCGAAGTCTTAGTTATAGGGTCCCGTTTTAATTGAAGTACAAAACATAGAACCCCAAATCAAAACATTTGTACGGAATCATTTCAATTTATCTACGGAATTTCACACCACTGGCTTTTCGGTGAAGGATAACATCTTGAGGCAACCTGCATATGTCCGGGGAAGAAATTCGATGTGTTTTAATTCACCAACCAGCACTCGGGCAGCGTGATTGAATATGGCCCAATCACTCTTCGTGAGTAGGACTACGTCTGTCAGTGGACTGTTAAAAAGGACCGGTACAAACAGTATTATCATCATTTTTGTAGGACGTCTATTGCTGGACTTAGGCCTCTGCTATGGGGTTCTATAAAGCTGTTCTAAAACAACCAACATCCATAGGTCTCGATTAAATTGCTTACATTATTGTTGATATGGACAATTATAGTAAGGCCCATGTCCAGGAATCGTCTAGAAAAATAAACATTCACTGTTATTTCAAAGTGTCTTACTTGTACTGATTTTGATCAGGAATGAGTATTACACACGAAAAAATTATTTTTCGATTCGGTTCACAATTGGCGAAATTATCGATTAACACACAAAAAAACATACAGACGAACATAGAACCTCCTCCGTTTTGGAAGTCGGTTAATTAACTAAATCGCTGGACTATTTTGGGATTTACTACTACTTTGCGACTGTCATTTCCTTCGGCACTGCTCCAACAGACATGTTGCAGTACCAGTGCCGAAGAGAATGTACTGATAATTATGAATGACTATACTGACATGGACTTTTGAATTTGTTTATTTTTACTGAGAATGATATTGATTTTTATTGTTGTTAATTTTGATTTATTGAATTGTGTGAAACTATGAAATTTATATGTTATATTTGCTAATATGCTAATATGCCATACATGCCTGAAATAAATGAATTTTATTTTATTTATTTACTACCGAGATGATCGGCTGAGCCCATTTTGGAAAATCAACAATAATGTAATCAATTCGAGCGAAAAATTCTTAACTTTGTACACGATGGAAGGCGGTATTGCCATTTTTTGCGAAAAATAATTGTGGCTAAGTACCTTCCTTACTTACAGAGCAATTAGATACCTAACTCTGTATATTTATATTAAATAATCGGGAAACGGTGAATTTAGTTGGCGATTTTTGAATTCATAATCTGGTAACATTTTCCAACTGCAACAAGTTTCGACCACACGGAGCATGCAGATTTAATTAATTTATTTATTGTATCGATTATCGATTGTGTCTCGATTATCGATTATGTTGTAAAATCGATTGTTTTATTGATGTTGAATGGCGATTCGAGAATTTCGAATTCTTTATACAAAAGGTGTTGAAAATTTTATTTTGGGTCTGTTTGACCTTATTTTTTGTACAAAACATTGTACCTATTTGTTTTACGCGGAGTCATGTCTGTTTGTGATAAATTGTATTTTACGCTTGTAACAATCAATATAGCAAGCTGAAGTGGCAGTGGACAGGTCACATATAAATCTGTCAAATCAAATTTCTTGGCGCCTGTTATGTTCAAAGTCAAAGTTATTGCAACATATGAAATTTACATGCGGTTCTTAATTGACATGTTTTGCATAGTTAAGCCATGGTGGTCAAGAGGTAGTGACACCCGCCTTACAATCGTGAGAACGTGGGTTCAAATCCCCGGTCCCGTACCAATGAGTTCTTTGGAATTTATGTACGGAATTCCACACCACTGGCTTTTCGGTGAAGGAAAACATCGTGAGGCAACCTGCGTACGTCCGTAGAAGAAATTCGATGGCGTGTGTGAATCCACCAACCCGCACTGGGCCAGCGTGGTGGATATGGCCCAATCATCCTTCGTGGGTAGGCCTACGTCCTGCAGTGGACTATTAATAAGGCTGGTACAGCATAGTTATACATATGACCCAGATAAGGGTATGGCAATATTTTATTATTCAAATGATTCGTATTGGAACGATTTATTATTATGTTATCAAGATTATCGTTTAAAAATTCGAAAATGTTAGATGCTAGCTGCGCTAAGCCTATTCCTGACTGAAGCTTATTTTACAGCTGCACGATTTTTTTTTTAATCGGTTCATAATTGACGAAATATCGATGAACATACACAAAAATAAAACACATACCTCCTTCTGCACGGGAAGCATGGCAAAGGGACAAATTGTCTTTCCGTCATTATATCCCCTCGAAGCGGAAATAAAGTATGGATTGACAATGACAGCTGACATTTAAAGTGGATAAAATGGTTTTCTCCCTTTGCCGTGCTGCCTGCGTGCTTAGCATAAGGACCATAAAATAACACTATCGACGTGTCAGAGCGTGACAGAGTTATGATGATGTATATATCTGTCACCTTTGCACACGTCGGTAAACTCTTGTCGTGGTCTTGTATGCTAAGCTAGCAGGGCTGGACTAACTGACTAGACTGCCTCAGTGGCTCAGTGGTTAGTGACCCTAACTTCTGTGTCAAAGAGGCGTGGGTTCGATCCCCACCCAGGGCAAGTATTTATGTGATGAACTTGGTCTTTGCTCTGTGTCCGGGTGTTATTTAGTTACTATCTATATAAGTATGTATTTAAAAATATGTAAATGTAGTATATCAGTGTGGCAGCTATATCACAAGCTTTGCTTAGTTTGGGGTCAGAGACCGTGTGTAAGATGTCCCCAATTATTTTATTTATTTATTTTACATACAGACGAACATAGTACCTCCTACTTTTAGAAAGACGGTAAAAAAACAACATATAAATCATCACTAACAGCATCTAAACAGCTAATCAGTAAGTAGTCCATTATATGCTCAGTTGGCTATGCAAAAATTTGCGCGTCCATTACAAAAATCTGACAATTTAGCGCAATTAGAGGCATTGTGGCTAAACTGATACTAATCTTAATAGTAACACCAATTAAAATACTTAAAATGTTTAATAGTTTGTCAGTACAACAGTTAAATTGAATTATCACAGTATTGTAGTCGGCTATTAAATTATTTGAGAGATTTAAAACAATTGAAGTAATCGCGTTGGTTGTTGAAAGATATGCAGGTATGAGATTTTAGAAAACACTCCGCCTTACCACTAAAGATTTAAACACACCTTAAACACTGTTTAGCCGTGCAATTTGCACTGTTAAACATTGTCTAAAGCGTGCGTAAAACTTTTGTGGTGAGACGGTTATAGTTTGATGAATGTTGACTTCGAGTAAAAGGTGCTTACTAGCTTTTGTCCACGGCTTCGTCTTCGTAATATTTTTTTAAAGATAATTTAGAAAACATAATAATAAGCTGTTCTAATTCAAGCTATAAAATTGGTCCTTAATACCCTTACCTTTAAGGGTCATATATACATACTAGTATCTTTTAGGAACATGTTACATAAGAACCAAATGTAAATATAACAAGAGTAAATATAATACGCCGATATGTTTTTTTACGGGCAAAAATGCCTTTATTATCCACAACTAAATATAATACTAATTTATATGCTAAAACTACCTACACTACTACTACCTATACATACATAAAATACACAAATTTTATTCCTAACATTTAACGGTAGGTACTTAAGTATAGTTAGCGTAAAAATTTATAAAAATTATAATAATACGTTGTTATTCCTATTAATTTTATTTCATGTTTGTATATTCTATTCTATTTTTATGTAATATTTTTATTCGTAGTCTTTAAGCATAAAAAATATAACGCCTAGTATTAAGTGCTGTAAGTTACATTTTTTATAAATAAACGAATTGAATTGAATTGAATAAAAAGCATTGGATCATCGACAGACCCTTGAAGGTCTAAAGATAATCCAAATGCTCAAGCCCACTGCCGCCTAAAAAAAAGTCGGACCTACGAGTACATAATTATCTGGACTACATCTTGTCCTAAGTAGACGTACGAGTCAACAACATTTGGTACGAACCTAGCTCTCAACAGAAATTGGGGTGGGTACAACAAGGGAGTTACACATGATCTTTGGTAAACCTATAGTATTTAGTTGAAGTCAATAAAGGCACTAGCTGATAGTAAATGCTCCATTGGTACAGCAGGTCATTTTATTATCATTTGCACCATAAAAAAAGAGGGGAATGCTTAAAATCCTCCATTTTGAGGTTTTCCAAAAGCCGACAACCAACTGCGAAATTCCACAGACGCCATATACGGCTCACGTGAGTACGACCTCCTCATTCTTAATTCGATCTCGCAGAGAGACTCTGCGCATAGTCATCTTTAAACAACAGTGGGCTACGCCCTTAGCTCCAGTAAAAGACTCAGCGTCATATTATGTTATATTTATCTCTGGTAACACACACTGATCGGAAATTTTCGACTTGAGGCACTGAGGTAGATCAGACGAAAAGACGTCACGCAGTTTTTCTAGGTAAGTAAGCCTTAAGTTCCTTTGCTGGAAAATTGACTAGTGTAGTATTTTTTTGTAGTCAATAAAGACAATCACCTTTCGTGGGTAGGCCTACGTCCTGCAGTGGACAATCAATAATTATTTTTTGCAAAAAATAGCATGACCGACTTCAACCGTGTACAGAATTCGATATATTTCGCTCGGATCGATGTAACATTTTTCACATTATTGTTGATTTATCAAAAATGGCTCGGCCGATTTCGATGAAATTTAAATGGGACCAATTTCGAAGTAAGCACTTTCCAATAAAATAAGAATTATCAAAATCAGACTACTACGCAAACAGTTATGCGTGGTTATACATTAAAAAGAAACAAAAATAAAATATACGCGTCGAATTGAGTACCTGCTCCGTTTCGTTGGTCAAAAAGGCTAGTACAGTAAAGGTACTATAGTTCGGCCGTTCAGAGAATGCGTTCCTGACACGTCATCTTGAAAAAAGTTTTTTGGCCGATATCTCGGAAACTATGTACTTAAGGGCAAAAAACATAATCATTATTGTAGAAAATAAAATTTCGCATCTTTTGTTTCCATAAACTTTTTTGTTAAACTTACCGTTAATGATTTATGGCCCATTTAATGAAATTTCATTAAATGGACCTTAAAACATTAAATGGTCTAATAATGATCTTAATGTTTTTTGCCCTTGAGTACATAGTTTCCGAGAAATCGGCCAAAAACATTTTTTCAACATGACGTGTCAGGAACGCATTCTCTGAACGGCCGAACTATAGCTGACAGTAAATGCTCCAAGACGGCTCATATCACTAGCACAATAAATAAAGAGGGGAATGCATAAAATCCTCCATTTGGAGGTTTTTCAAAAGCCGACCACGGCAAGATTCCGCAGACGCCATATACGGCGCACCGTGAGTAGACGTCCTTACGAATAGTGTACATTCCAGCTTTTTGTGGCACTTGAAATGGTTTAAATAACTCAGTTTACTGTTTTTAAGGCTTTTCTTTTGAGTTTTGAATGCTAAGGATTGGTGGGATATTTGTTTATTTGAGTTAAAATAAAACTTAAATTAAAAATTTAAAAACCCCCGACACAAAAACCTGCCTAAAAAAATAGGAAACAGGCTAGGCAGAGTCCTACCACTGATAAAATATCTTATCTTTCATTTGACAACCATTTTGGGCACATTTGTAGAATTTTGGTTCTTCCATCCCCACTTTAACCCACCATAACTCTTAAACGGCTCAATCGATTTTTATAAAAAACATAGCTAAGAACACTCTCGACTAAGTCTCCTTTCATCCAAAAAAAAACTAAACTGAATTCGGTTCAGTGGTTCGGGCGCTATGATGCCACAGACAGACAGACAGACACACAGACAAACAGACACGTCAAACTTACAACACCCCTCTTTTGCGTCGGGGGTTAATAATTACTAACGGAGTAGCGTATTTGCCGGCAGTATAGTCTGTTGAATTTTTGCCACCTCCTCCTAAATTCTGCTGCCCTAATACGTTAGTACGCAAATGGTATAAATAGGTACCTAATTATTTCAGACTTAGATTCTAAATGTTAAAAAGTATCAAATGTTGGTGTTTCTATACCTAGACCTTATAATATTTAGGCATGGGTACAAATTAATCTTTTATTTTTGATAATAATAAAATTATTGTCGTACAATGATACTCGTATCTATGTTGTAATTTTGAAAAGTTCTAAAAAATACAGATTAAAATTAAAGCGCCTACAACAATCACATAGCAAAGTTGCCATTTTCACCCTAAAGTAATTTGGTTTGGAAATTAAAGCTTGTAGGTACCTTATAAACAAGGTTATCTAGGAAAGGTAATAACCCAAAAATAGGTGATTCAGACCATTATTACTCTGAAAACAATGCAGAATACGAAAAAATTATCTACTTAATTAAAATAATCGGCCAAGAACGAGTCGGACTCGCGCACGGAGGGTTCCGTACTGTGTGGGAGTATTATTTATTTTATTTTTATTATTTATTATTGAAGGGAATATAAAACTAAATATTCTGTGAAAATTTCAAGCATTTACCTGGTACCATTATTAATATAGAGCGAAAAACGTCTAAGCATTCAGGTTTGTTATATGGGAGCCCCCCTTAAATCTTTATTTTATTTTGTTTTTAGTATTTGTTGTTATAGCGGCAACCAAAATACATCATCTCTGAAAATTTCAGCTGCCTAGCTATCATGGTTCATTAGATACAGCCCGGTGACAGACAGACAGACAGACGGACATCGAAGTCTTAGCAATAGGGTCCCGTTTTTCCCTTTGGGTACGGAACCCTAAAAACTTTTAACGACATACGATAAAATGTATGTAACAGCTAATATCACGATTTGAGGGTTGGTACAGCAGTAGGTATCTACATTTTACTCCGGTACCAACCCATTTTTTAAAGTTGGTCACAACAAAGAGATGCAATGATTAATACACAATAACTCCATCATCCAGGTTTGCATTCTGTATTTTTATTTATTATTTTATTTTGAATGGGTTTGCGTTTGACTAGACACTGCCTGATTTTAAGCACGGTCTAGGGTGTAGCACGCTTACCTAGAAGATCCCTAGTTACTCGGGATTTGAAGACACCCACGTTGTACTTTAGCGGGAAAACTCTGGTATATATTATTTGGTTTTTACAATAATGTTAAAATATTCGTGCTATCATCATTATTACCTTATTATTCTCAAAGTATTTCTTATCAATTATATTTATATTCATTACTTTAAATTCTTGTTTTGAATAAATATTTAGTGTATTTCCGCTCTGTCGTAGTCATATAAGTTAAGGGTACTATTCACAATCCAAATTAAATCACAAACAAAATTAGTAATTAATCATCAAACTGTATCATGGTTCGACTATGGTTAGGTCAGGTTAGAAAAGCTAGACTTAGGTATGTTTACAAAATATGAATGAACCTGAAACAAAATTTTTTAATTAATCCGTTTAAAATAATAAAAAATAATTAAACCTGTAACAAAAATAGTGATTAGTAATCTTTTTTAAAAATGTAGTAAACCTGAAAATAATATTTAATTAATATGTTAAAATAACAAATATAATTTATTTCTAAAAAATGGTATAAAATAATTGAAAAAATACTTAGTCAATAAATAGCACCCCTATTCTTACTGTACTCTATTCGACACGTGTTTCGCCTCTAAACGAGGCATCTTCAGGACGTGTTGACTCTTCGAGCTCACTCGCAAGGAACTCTTCTTGCGAGTGAGCTCGAAGAGTCAACACGTCCTGAAGATGCCTCGTTTAGAGGCGAAACACGTGTCGAATAGAGTACAGTAAGAATAGGGGTGCTATTTATTGACTAAGTATTTTTTCAATTATTTTATACCATTTTTTAGAAATAAATTATATTTGTTATTTTAACATATTAATTAAATATTATTTTCAGGTTTACTACATTTTTAAAAAAGATTACTAATCACTATTTTTGTTACAGGTTTAATTATTTTTTATTATTTTAAACGGATTAATTAAAAAATTTTGTTTCAGGTTCATTCATATTTTGTAAACATACCTAAGTCTAGCTTTTCTAACCTGACCTAACCATAGTCGAACCATGATACAGTTTGATGATTAATTACTAATTTTGTTTGTGATTTAATTTGGATTGTGAATAGTACCCTTAACTTATATGACTACGACAGAGCGGAAATACACTAAATATTTATTCAAAACAAGAATTTGAAGATGAACTTCCGCAAAGTAACGCCTGATTCAATAAACTATTCATTACTTTAGTAATAGACGTGTAATTTCGGCTGTAGCCATCAACGACTCCGTGGCGCAACGGTAGCGCGTCTGACTCCAGATCAGAAGGTTGCGTGTTCAAATCACGTCGGGGTCAAGTTCGTTTTGCACTGAACATTAATTTCATAATTTTGTCTTGAACTAGATAAAAGGTACGTTTTATCATTAAAGCGATTTTTTTATTTTTACCAATAAGTGCCTTTATCAAAACAGTAATTTAGAAAAAGAAGCATAATATACCTACTACCTAAACTGCTTAGGTGCTAACAGAAAAACGCTGTTTTGCGCTCTTGGTATAAATCACAAACTAACTATATAAAGGTGTTCTCATAAAATCGAACTACTTAAGTTACTAAAGTTTCATAGGGGGCATTCTATAAGCATTAGGTATAAAGCGCGTAACTACTACCTACGTAGCTGCGTTACATTTTATCTCGTAAAAAAATCTCATATAAGGAAAATCCCCAGTGAATCCACATCTCAGAACTACTAGTTTTACCTCTCAGAATATTATTTTGATTAAAAATTCATTTCTCAGAATCACGTAACCATACATGGTTTTTCTAGTCAGTTAAAGCCTTTAAACACTTTCCAATTTGCAAAGAGCCAACTGCCAAATCGTGTGTAACGCGGTTGATCCAACATTTTTATTATTAATGCTGGTTGGCGACGGTCGGGTCCAACCAGCTAATTGTACTTACCTACCTACATCGACATAATATTGTCGGGACTTCTTCTTCTTCTGTCTTCTTCTTCTTCGTCGTGTCGATGATCCAAACATCATAAGACTTTTTTCCAGTAATTCGCCACAGCTACTCCACGAGGGGATGCGTCTCCACGAGGGGACTTCTGTAACAGTGTTGGATATCGACCCCGATTTGGTTGAGATCCACAACCAATAGCGCTACAGATGTCCCAACAATGTGCCGATGTAATTATCTGGTTATACCCGATCGTTTCCGATCAGCGGGGCAATTCTGTCAACCGATCTCGTTACTAAGGTGACACGTTCTTGTACCTGTCTCGTTTTTCTAACAGTTTTGAGCTGTCGGAACTGTCAGAAAAACGAGAGAGGTTCAAGAACGTATCACTTCAGTAAAGAGATCGGCTATCAGAATTGCCCCCCAGTACCTACCTATTAATTTTGGATCAACCACGTTAAACAAAATCCAATTTGACGGTTGGCTCTAAACATCAATATGGTCTGGTATATAAATAATCATTTTTTTTGCAAATAAGCTCCCTGATTCTTCTTACCGGGGAAAGAAAAACAATTTGGAATGTAACGAATAATATTTTCAATCGGACCAAACCAAATTGGAATGTGTGTAAAGGTTTTTCTGATCAGTTCGAATGACCGTGTGTGTCCAAGTTTACTGTAGTAATGACATGACGTGATGGCTCCAGCCAACAAGTGCGCATTGCAAAATATATAATTTTATACGACCTCCAACCGTTACTTACAAAAAATATTGCAATTTAAAAATAGAAGTCGTATTTTTAAGAGCAATTGAAATGTTACAATTCGCTTGAAAAGGGTTTAGAATTTTTGATAGAATTCTTGGTATTTTTCAACTTGTTTGTAATTTAGTAATGTAGATTGTAATCTTGATGATCATTAAATAATTTGTTTTGTTTAATTCTAATTTGAGTTACGTGAGAAATTTGGATTTTTATTGGGGTTTTTTTATATAACGTCATGGTAGAATGAGTTTTTATAATTTATACTATTATTTTTTATTTAAGATTAGTCTTTTTTTTAACAATTAAATAGATTTTAAGAAATAGTAAGCAACAAATTAAAATGAGAAAATTCGACTGTATGTTTTTTTTATAATATGTAGGTATGTTACGCGATTATGTCCACCAAATGGTCAACCGATTTTGATGATGCTCTTTTAGTATGTTAGATCATATTTTAGAGATCCGAGAAGGACCGCTAAAATATAGAAAGTGAGTATAAATTTTATCGAAATCAGCAGAGACGTTTTTAAAAAAATAATCGGCCAAGTACGAGTCGGACTCGCACACGGAGGGTTCCGTACTGTATGGGAGCCCCCCTTAAACATTTATTTTATTTCAATTTTATTATTTATTATTGAAGTGAATATAAAACTAAATATTCTGTGAAAATTTCATTTTCGGGTTTCGTACCCAAAGGGAAAAACGGGACCCTATTACTAAGACTTCGATGTCCGTCTGTCTGTCTGTCTGTCTATCTGTCACCGGGCTGTATCTCATGAACCATGATAGCTAGGCAGCTGAAATTTTCACAGATGATGTATTTCTGTGCCGCTATAACAACAAATACTAAAAGGAGAATAAAATAAATATTTAAGGGGGCTCCCATCCAACAAACCTGAATTTTTAGACGTTTTTCGCTCTATATTAATAATGGTAACAGGTAGATGCTTGAAATTTTCACAGAATATTTAGTTTTATATTCAATTCAAAAATGAATAATAAAATTAAAATAAAATAAATATTTAAGGTACATCCCATACAGTACGGAAACCTCCGTGCGCGAGTCCGACTCGTACTTGGCCGATTTTATTTTTTTACATTTATGCGTTTGTTAATAGAAGAGAGTGTAGAGTACAGATGGCTGCATACGAGTGACCTCCGAATGTTGCTCGCAGCGCCCTCCGACGGACGGTTCCGCGCGTTGCTTCTATAATTGATGTGCATAAACACGGACCGTGGTACAGGTTGCTCCACAAAAATTAACGTAAAATATTTTTTTAATTCTTTTTTACTTTAATAAATAGTCAAATTTAATAATAGGTACATGTAAATACAAAAAAATGAAAATAACATACGGAAATTAAAAATTCAAATCAAATAACCCGCCCCTCATGGTTCCCGGTGCAAAGGTGCCCATGATTCTAGCAGCATTACCACGCTGAATAGCAATAGACATACTTAGTTGCACCAAGAATGTTTGTAATTAACATTATTTCAAGTTATGTTCTTAATATTCTATTATTCTAAATATTAGGCATTGATTTTTGTGAGAGCTTGTTTCTTCCATGGATGTGCCATAACAGCATTGTAAACATAGTACCTACCTATATTTTTATATGTAGTAGTTTTAAGCTACTTTCTTTATGTAATTAAGTGTAAAATAAGTAACGTTTTGGTATTTACTGTAAAGTTACTTATTAAGAAAATAAAGAATTTGAATTTGTGAATTTTAATTGTTGAGCCTTGATAACCAACTATTTAGATATGTTTCTGGATTCATTTATTTTTATTTATTTAAATATATCAAATTAGCACGGTAACAATAACCAATTACACTTATCATCAATGAGTCAGTAAGCCTTTTTTGAAAATTATATCACATCTAATAATTAAAATATTTCAGATCTTTGAGACACCTCCTTCTTTTTGACTTCCGTACGGCTAGGAACGTATCTATAAAGAACTTTGACAGTGACAGTTCGATAACTGCTTGCCATATTTTGTTTTGATAGTTTTTTTTTCAGTTAACGTTCCATTTCACGGTATCCGCTTTTGCAGTCTACCGTTTTTTTTTAAATAGTCGCGTCTGATACTGAAATTCTGCGTGAAATGGATATTTTTTTTTAATAACAAAACATGCTCGGTAATGTGTTGTGAAAATCAGGCTTTCGAATTTCAAAAATAATGGCCCAGATCCGAATTAAATATGTATTTGTTAATCACCAAAAATATATCTCAATAAAGCAACACCCCACATCATTAATTAAAACATTCATAAATTTTAGAAAGCAACCAAGTAGTAACTATTAATCAATCATAGTCTTCACGAGCATCCTATATTCGAACACACACATACACAGCCGTCCGTACATCCTCACACATTCAAAGAAATCAGCAGTGCGTAAATATATTTTGTACCGACAAAACTGTTATTTTAAAATAATAATTGATGTCCATTCCATATTGTGGATTGTCAATGGTTTTTTTCTTTTGTGGCCAGTTGTTACGCGATAATAATGGGGAGGTAATGGGTGGTTAATTAATTTCAGCTTTTGTGGTAAAATTTTTCAAGGTAATGTCTTTTGAACTATGGTCCTAGTAATTTTGTATTATGCTGGTAGCTAGTGCCAAAAACAAAGTTTGAACAGGACAGAAAAAAAAAATAAAGATTGTATTGAAAACATCCTTATTAATATCCTACTAACATTTTAAACGCGAAAGTTAGTATGTATGGATGTTTGTTCCTCTTACACGCAAAAACCACTGAACGGATTGAGATGAAACTATGCAGTAGTAATGCTTACACATCAGAATAACACACAGGCTATAATTTATAAAGATATTGCGTGAAACGAAGTTCGCCGGGTCAGCTAGTTTGTATTTATTATGTAAATGTGAGTGTTTGTTACGCTTTCAAGCAACAAAGGTGCAACAGACAGACGTGATTTTTGGTATGGATATAGTTTAAAGGTTGTAAAGTTACTCTATGGCCTTTCTCTGTTGTTGTCTATTGTAAGGGACTAGTAGAGTCTGGCCAACGAAAGCTGTCCAAGAAAAAAGGCGGGAATTTTAAAAAATCAAGAGCTGTTAGCTTGTTTTCTAGTACCGCTCAGCTGATCTCCATGAAATTTAGCATGCACGTAGTTCTATAAACAAGCTAACAGCTCTGGATTTTTTAAAATTCCCGCCTTTTTTCTTGGACAGCTTTCGTTGGCCAGACTCTATTTATTGCTCTTTTTACCTATTCGAGCGACTTTTTCTTGTGAGAAAATGTAATTTACTTAGTTTGCCAGTCCGTACTCTCTAATTGAGATACTTTCATCAGCATTTTTAGTTTAGTCAGCTATATGACTTGCCTACTAAATGCATTTTTTTTTTAATTTTAGACCACTGA
This sequence comes from Hypomecis atomaria, assembly GCA_964007245.1. NCBI lineage: Eukaryota > Metazoa > Arthropoda > Insecta > Lepidoptera > Geometridae > Hypomecis > Hypomecis atomaria. Next base: position 13,027,135 of record OZ023308.1, on the reverse strand, counting down.
TAACTTTTTACAGGATAGTCCTATTTGATACTTCTTTTTTCTGTTTGGTAGATCATACCATACATTCTTGAATTAGCAATGTTTGTTAAAAAAATCCTAATCATTTTACCATCTCTGAAAATCCTCGTCAAAAAACCAAAATAATTGCACCAGAGCCAAAACTAGAGCTTGTAAGGAGAAGCTCTGAATATAATGTTAATAAATATTTTTAATAAACTACCTGAATATCTACGAAAGGAAACGAACCACCGAAAATTCTATAAAAATCTTAAAGAAATACTGATTAAAAAATGTTACTACCGTATAGAAGATTACTTGAAAGACAAAAATGTTTCTGACTCGCGGAAGTAAGCAGACGATGAGTGTTATAGTTATAAGTCTCATAAGTTCCTATTTCATTTATAGTTTCTATGAGTTTCTCATTAATTGTATTATAATTACACTTGCGATGCCCTTACAGGGTTGAATATGTACCTAGTGCTAAGTGAGCTAATTTTTACATATTTATAAATTTAATGCAAGGTTTGAAATAAAGAAGAAGAAAAGAAGAATATGTAACAAATACCTTAGAGGTACTCCAGTTTAAATTTTATCGATATCAACTGTCATTTTTGATAAATTAACAATATTGTGAAAATTACTTAAGTATATTAATCTGTGAAAACTAATCGAATTCTGTTCACGGTTGAAGTCGGCTATGCCATTTTCGGCGAAAACTCATGATTAAAATCAGGTTTCTCCTAAAACATATTCTTAAAGAATATTTTATCTACAGATTAAGTTCATTCGCTTAATTAAAAAAACGATTCCGATGAATCTTGCGATTAATGTAATGGCTGAAATGCGAGCAGATGCGACATACTAAAGCTGACATTATACCTGGAGCCATCTACCGGCAATAAAGTACTAGGGTTATCATTTCATGGAAATATTTTTTAACCGACTTCCAAAAAGGAAGAGATTCTATGTTCGTCTGTAGGTATGTATTTTTTTGTGTATGTTCATCTCTAAAATTTCGCCAATTATGAATCGAATCGAAAAGTTATTTTTTAGTTCGAAAGGGTTCCGAGGTGGTCCCATTCAAAATTTTACAGAAAACGGCTGAGCCGTTTTTGAAAAATCAAAAACAAAGTAAACATTATTATATTATATATATATATATTCAAGCGAAATTTTCAAATTTTGTTCACGATGGAAGGCGGTTTTGCCATTTTTTGCAAAAATTAATTATGTTTTATTAAATAAATATATACTGCTAGCTTTTGCCCGCCGCTTCGCCCGCGTGATATTTTAATTTTCGCGCCATCACATTGGAACCTTTTATTTTTCCGGGATAATAGTAGCCAAGGTACCAATGTCACTTTCCGTCTTTGATACTATGTCCGTGTTTAAAATCAAGTCAATCATGCTTCGTTGCTCCGTGAAACAGGAACAAACCAACAAACACGCTTTATATTAGTAAGGATTTAGTTCTTGGAACAGTAGACCTCGCGAACACAGGTCTTTAACCAAATCTTTACAAGCCTATATAAAGACTCGATCTTGATGGATTTGGTTCATATTCACAAATCTTTTTAGGATTTACCTTGATACTATGATCTTGCTAAATGTAGGTATAGTTAATTTATTTAAAAACAATTATCATAATAAATAATAATATCCCATTTTATTTAAATAACTAGCGACCCGCCCCTGCTTTGCACAGGTGTATAACACATATAAACCTTTCTTTTGAATCACTCTATCTATTAAAAAAAACCGCATCAAAATCCGTAACGTAGTTATAAAGATATAAGCATACATGGGGACAGACAGCGGGAAGCGTTTTTGTTTTATACTATGTATGTAGTTAAATTGTACATGTATAGTATTACATTTTTTTTTTCAAAAATACTATTAGTTTTTTTGTCATAGTTATTACAACATTAAATAGTATCTCATGCAACCCCTAACTACCTCTTAACGCAAATGAATACTAGAAAGCAAGAAAACACCATGTATAAAATGAACATTACATTTTTATCACTATTTAACCTTTCGTTTCGAGTTTAATTCCCATTTATAAAGTCACTCACAGTCTATAAAAAGTTATTATATTTAAATGGAATTATATTTTTAAATTTTTAAAAGTGTCACATTTGTCAACTGTCACTAGCACGAAAAAAAAACAACTCGCAGGTGGCTTTGTGCGACTTGCTTTAAATTCCGTCTTGTATTGATATAAGTTAGTTCGCCAAACTATAAATGTATTTACGAGCATAATATAGTATCTATTATGCTGTCAAAATATGCAGTAAACACCTCATAATGCAAATTGTATTATGACTAATTCACGAATGCATCGAACAAAAAGACTTTAGCACAACTTTTTATTTATAATTAATTTTTTTAATTTCTAAGCTATTAAAAGCTATTACATTCGTGACTAGCTCAATGACATTTTTTTTAAACTTAAAAAGGAGTCATAAAAAAAGTTACAACCCGTCAAAATTGTAAGCTGATTATGATCTAAAGTCGAATAAGGTGTGATACAGACAAATACAAATATGCCTAAAGAAAAAACTAAATAAAAAATGTAACTTCCTAATACGGGGACGCGTGGCACGGTGGCTTGGTCCTCAATGGCTCAGTCATTAAAACGCCATAAATAAAGGACTCTGTTCGACTCCCGATCGACATCTGTTACGAGCATCGGCGAGTATAAATAAATACTCGATGTAGGGCTCGAATTTATAGAAATGACTGGTTAATAAAAGTTTTTTGTTCGTTGGAAAGTTTTTTGGCGTCGCATTTAGAATTATTTGCCAGTTTCAATAAATAGCGGAAAGGATCGTTAGACGAGTAAGTAAAATGCCTGTAGAGAAATGGATAGAACTTTATAATTTTTATGGAATTTCGGAAAAGTTTCAGGTTTAAACGTTGGTATACTTATAGACATTTTTTAGAACCGTTTTTTTTTTGGAATTCAACACTTGTTAAGTTTATAAATTTTATACAAAACTGCACTGGGCCAGCGTGGTAGATAATTGGCCCAATTGATCATCTTAGGTAGGCGTTTTTTTTGCAGCACTCATGAGTGCTATGCGAGACGAGCCCGCGTGCTAGTACTCCAACCTTGAGAAAGATCGCTAAATGCGATCGAAACTATAGTAGCAGTTTCCTACTAAAATCAAACGTTAGTAACACATGTGTTATACTTAATTAAAATGTGCGTAAACCACGCTAGTTTCCTAATGAGATACGTCTACAATATCATAATATTAAATCATACTTACAATACTTTTTACTCATATAGTTTTAAAAATTATATTAAGTGCAAAAAGAACGATAAAATTTTATCGTTTCCACATCTTGGCAAACATTAACAAATTTCGTTTTAATTAGGTATTCCAACTGTGAAACGAACTGTCTACTGCCATTCCTGATCGATAGTTTTTTCATCAAACCACGCACAATTTCAATTAAAGTATCATATTAACACTGACATTCCACAAAAATGGCATGCAGTGCCAAACGCGTTTGCTAGTCAAGCTTTAAAACTTTATGGTCACTCTGGTCTTTATCGAAACGTCGTTTTAATTCAGCAAAAAGGTTTCATTCCGTCCGCGTCAACCTTTTTTACACTCTCCTTGTTGTTTCACAGCATTAAGGTATGCAGAACAAATTCTCTAGTTGACATAAACCGTAGTTAAAAGACACAATAACTCTAGGTATTGTCGCAATAAAAGTAATGAGTACGTGAAGAACATCTTAAAGGGTCTTCTAATACCTTCCTAAGTCACTCCGCCATGTTAATTGGTATTAATAAATACACAAGGTGTGAAACACCAGTCGACTCGTCAATGGAAAAACGACATTATGTTCGTTGTCAAAAAACTTAAATTAAAATTTTAAAAACCCCCGACAGACTAGACAGAGTCCTAGCACTGATAAAATATCTTATCTTTCATTTGACATCCATTTTGGGCACATTTGTAGAATTTTGGTTCTTCCATCCCCACTTTAACCCACCATAACTCTTAAACGGCTCAATCGATTTTTACAAAACATAGCTAAGAACACTCTCGATTAAGTCTCCTTTCATCCAAAAAAAACTAAACTGAAATCGGTGCAGTGGTTCGGGCGCTATGATGCCACAGACAGACAGACAGACAGACACACAGAGAAACAGACACGTCAAACTTATAACACCCCTCTTTTGCGTCGGGGGTTAAAAAGGCGTAAAGTCGGAAAAGTTGAGATGTAGCCTTTTTCTTGTCGGTGGTGAGAATCGGAATAAAAATATTATCATTTGTGGTCAACTATTGAGTGTTTTATTGATACGTATTTTTTGAAATTAGAAATGTACTTTTATATTTCCGAAATTTTATTTTAAAACTAAACCTTGTTGTTGTATACGATCTAATTTATGACAACACTAGCTGAACTGGCGAACTTCGTTTCACGCAATATCTTCATAAATTATAGCATATTATTATGAGTTATTCTGATATATAAGCATTATTATTGCAAAGTTTCATCTCAATCCTTTCAGTAGTTTTTTTGTGAAAGAGGAACAAACATCCATACATATATACCAACTTTCGCATTTATAATATTAGTAAGTATGATGAGTTTCCTTGTTTTTGCAATTACTGTTTAAATAATTAGGTATAGTCCACTACAACAGAATTAGTGAAAAAACATAGGTACTTTTAAAACTTACTGTACTGTATTTGAGAAATTGTTTATTACATTTGAGATACTGTATTACCTATACCTACCATTTTTAGGGTTCCGTACCCAAAGGGTAAAAACGGGACCCTATTACTAAGGCTCCGCTGTCCGTCTGTCGGTACGGAACCCTTCGTGCGCGAGTCTGACTCGCACTTGGCCGTTTTAATTTTCATTTCGAAGTTTTATACGATTTCCAACGCTAGGCCCGCCGAGTCAGCGCACAAACCGGCAATTTGCCGTAGTTTTCCCACTATTACGCTATGGTGGCATAGTTAATAGCCAAGATGGCGGCGTCACGGGCGACTCACACGATAATGGCGGCTTTATCTCAAGTGTGGAATCGGCCTTACCTGCATCCTGAACTTGGCCTTAGGAAATTGTTTATTATTACTATTGTTCATTTCTATTGTTGTTTTGTTGATTAAAAAGCTGTCTGTGTTGAAATAAGTGGGGTTAGCTGTTAATGTGTGTTTTAAGATACGTCATCTGTACACGACCACAAGATGGAAACAAGCCGCTTTCAATGTGACTTATCATAGGTACCTATACAATACAGACGCGTCAGTAAAAAAAACACAATTGTTTTTTTTTCAAAATTAAGCTGAATATATACGAGTATGTATTTTGAATTACAAAAGAGAGGCGAACCAATTTTAATTTCGCTAATAGAAAAAAATGTTTTTAGTGCCTTTTTCTTAGCACATAAATGTCTAATAGACAATATTGACCATTTAAAAGAGTTCTAAAAAAAAGTACTAATAAACTTCACTTTTACCCCATCTGACTAATATCTATTTTTGAATAGTTTGTAATTTTTTACACGATCAAACCAAACCAATTAAGTGCAATCTTTTTTCATCTATCTCGCAAACATCATCGTTACATTAATTAAGTTTGACCTTCACTAATTATGAACTCCACGCAATTGACTCTCATTTAAACTATCTTAACTGCTTTGTCCCTACGCCATTATTTCTTCAAACTAACAGAAGCTGTAAAAATACTTAAAAAACCGTGTCAGACTCGCATCTTATCGATATAACAAACCTCTTATCTCGCCGCCAAGTGTCAACTTGTTAACATACCTGAAAAAAAAAAACAAAAAAGGTTACAACATCATCTGATAGAACAACAAAAGCGTTTGGCGCCAAAAGGGCCACTGGCCGCCATAAATTGTAGCCCAATAAAAAAGCAATTTAAAAAACATTCGAATTTGAAAAGAAGTCCAAATCGTTGATCTAAGGACCGATTTAACAAGATCTGCGAGATGGGGGAAATTAGACTTTGTTTCTTTGCATTAAGGGAGAAGTAGAGGGTCTTTGTAAATTTGTCACTTGTCGGCGGGACCACGGAGCGTGACGTCATCGTTCGGTAACCACGCTCTGAAGCACAAATGTTATAACTTCACTATCGTGAGATAATCGATATAGTTTTTTTTATTTCGCACATAAAACTTTTTATTTTTAATGCAGGTTTGAGGTTTATTGCTGAAATAGAGAAAGTTAGAGGTCACAACGCGTTTTATTTGATAGATAAAAATCTGTTTTGTGAGCCATATGTACCTATAATTATTTTGCATAAAAGTAATGTAACAGTCAAAACACTGGATTTTTAAATTTCAATACCATGTCGTAGTTTACATAAAATGACGTTCTTAAATAAACGCAAATTGGCAAATGCATCTAGCATCATTTGACAGTAAGTACTGTTAGTTATAAGATTTTTTTTAATTTGACTGGAGAATGACAGGAAACGACAATTGTGTGGCGAACTGTTATTTCTAAGTTTATAATTAGTAGTGTTCTCATAGGAGCGATGTATCTCTTATAATGAGAATAAATATCTTTAAACCTAACCTAAATAAATTAGGCTTGATTGGTTTGAAAAGAAAGGATGATGAAGTCAATATTGGTGAATGACCATTCTATATGCAGTACTAAATAGTATAAAGGTACTTATTGTAATACGCAAAAACACTAAAAACCTTTACAGATTTTAAAACACGTTTAATCATCACAAATGTTCTTAACATTAACATTATCTCAAATGCTCTTGTTTAGACTACCGGAATAAATTAAAATATTATGTATTTATAAATTAAATTGTTTAAACCAACTTACAGCAGATTAAATAATAAGTAAAATTTTTAAAAAATACCTTAATCTTAAAATGATGGCAAAACTCGTATTCACTAACAAAATGAATATTCTCAAAAAATAAACACAAAACAACAGTTACAAAATCTCTGGCGCATCACGCGAACGTTGAAAACTAACGTTTTGACATTTCCGGTTCCTAAAAACTTGACAGACGGACGAAAATTACATATTTTATTGTAACCTCACAATTTTACACATAACTCTTAAGTTTATAGTGTTAAAGTTTAATTTTGAATGGTTTTTATATGAAGAAGTGTAAAAGTTGAATTTGTGAGTTACGCGGTTTCATCATAAAGGTGCCGTCGTATTTTGATTCGGGTTCAGTTATTTCACCTATAAAAAGTATTAAAATTGCTTTTTTGTCTGTTTGTTTCATTTTAATTGCAATGGTCATGAAATAAAATAAAAGTATATTTTTTTATCTGGGTGGCTAGCCCTGGTGTCAGAGTTGTTAAGCCTCCTAAAAGCCTTCTGAAATGGCTAAACGGTTAGAACTAAAGGGAGTTAAAATTTAACACATTATTCGAGTCACGGTAGCGCTCAGATGAAAAAGCCTCAAATTAAATAAAATAAATACCGTGGTGGGCTTGAGGTCGTAAGGTCGTGGATTCAAATCCCGGTCCCGTACCAACGAGTTCTTTAGAACTTCGGTACGGAATTTTACACCACTGGCTTTTCGGTGAAGGAAAACATAGTGAGGCAACCTGCATACGTCCGTAGAAGAAATTCGATGACTTATGTGCACCAACCCGCACTGGGCCAGCGTGGTGGATATGGCCCAATCACCCTTCTTGGGTAGTCCTACGTCCTGCAGTGGACTATTTAAAAGGTTGGTACAGTACAGAAATAATTATTTTTCGCAAAGAATGGCCAAACCGCCTTCCATCGTGTACAAAATTCGAATATTTCGCTCGAATTGTTTACAATATTGTTGATTTTTCAAAAACAACTCGGGACCACCTCGGGAGTATACCCTTTTGAACTAAAAATAATGTTTCAATTCGGATTACAATCGGCGGAATTATCGATGAACATACACAAAAAAAATACAAACAGACGAACATAGAACTTCCTCCTTTTTGGAAGTCGGTTAATAAAATTAAACTATTGGGAAGCGGCTTGCATCCAGCGCAGTCCTACGGTTTTTATGGTATCGTAATTCTGTCTGACCATGTGGTCCTACGCTGCGCTTCATATGGTTACATCGAATATTGTACGAAATTATACTCAAGCTTTTAATTAAATATCCTATGTGTAATATATTATTGTACCGTAAGAATTTTTTTTACAACATCTCGCGAATGATTGATTATTTTCCAATTACATAACTTTCGATTTAAGAAGTAAACTCAATAAAACCAAAAGTTAATAATCTGAAGAAAAAACCTCGATCAAGTTCAACGAAATTAAAATTGCAAAAAGTCGCGCACTGACCTATTTCTGTCAAACCACGGCGCCTTTCACTCGTAGCAACTGTGGCGTACACTGTGGCTAAGGAGTCCATGACCCTTTGGTATATAAAATTCGTATAAAATTGCAATTTTTGAGTGTTTACCAGCCCGGGTAGCACGGCAAGGGGAGAAAACCATTTTATCCACTCTTAATGTCAGATGTCATTGTCAATCCATACTTTATTTCCTCTTCGACGGGATATAATGGTGGAAAGACTATTAGTCCCTTTGCCATGCTTCCCGTGCTGTCGTCGTTTCAGTCCACTGCTGAACATAGGCCCGTAGACCTCCCCAATAGATTTGAAATAAGGCGTCCTTGCAACCAGCGCGACCCTAAAACAAACCTACACAATTATTTTTCGCAAAAAATGGCAAAACCGGTTTCCATCGTGTACAAAATTTGAATATTTCGCTCGAATTGTTTACATTATTGTTTATTTTTCATAAACGGCTCAGCCGATTTCTGTAAAATTTAAATGGGACCACTTCGGGAGTATATTACCCTTTCGAACTAAAAAAGTTTTTTTCGATTCGCTTCACAAAATTGGCGGAATTATCGATGAACATGAACGTACATAAACAAAAAAATACATTCAAACGAACATAGAACATTCTTCCTTATGGAAGTAGGTTAAATATTCAAATTCGCTTATTTAGGAATTCCCTCAATTTAAGTGTTTTTGCTACTAACCAATTTACCTGTACAGTCTAACTAGGCGCTACCATCGTTATTTCAAAGCAAAACTACCAGAAAATCTTTAAAACATTAGTTCTCACCTTTGCCCGCCTTATTACATTAGAACGGTTATGATTACGCCGTAGTACCTGTGGTTTCGTTCATTCATTCATTCGTTCCGTCATAGAAGAATGATTGATAGAAACTTTGACGTCTTTTTTGTTGTTTTTTTGTTATTTCGTCATTAGTAGTTAATTACATGTGAACTTGTTCATTTCAAGACCCGCGACGTGGAGTTGTTAAGATGCGCTACTGTAGATGCGGTATTTAAATTTAAATAATTATTTTTCGCAAAAAATGGCAAAACCGCCTTCCATCGCGGACAAAATTCGAATATTTCGCTCGAATCGTTACGTTATTGTTGATTTATCAAAAACGACTTAGCCGATTTCTTTAAAGTTTAAATGGGACTACCTCGGCTGTACGTATAGGTACCCTTTCGAACTAAAAAAGATTCTTTATCGATGAACATGCACAAAAAAAATAAACATACAGACGAACATAGAACCTCTTCCTTTTTGGAAGTCGGTTAAAAAGACCTCATCTCTTCATAACATCAAAAAGGTAGGATGTGGTGAAACATGAACCTATTTAGAATTAGGACTAGTAGTTCTCCGAACAGTAGTCCTCGCATTTATATTTGACTGAATCTTTATATAAGCCTTCGCGCTAGTCTTGGAGATCTTTAGGGGAGGCCTATGTCCAGCAGTGGACGTCCTATCACTGAAACAACAACGACGAGATTCTCCGAATAGTAATGGTGATACTTACCACATCCAAAAATACAACCTGTCACTCGGCTCCTCACTTCCAATCTAGCAGGTGGTGCCACAAAATGATGATTTATGGCAACACCAAAACAAATCGATCATACTAATTGGAACGATTCGATAGCAATATAATCGGTTGCACAATCGGACCGCAGTACTCGACTATTATGATGCTAATATGAAGTAATATGTTATTTATAACTCTATTTAAGCGCTATAGGTGTGAAGTTAGCTATATATTGTAGATACTTATTAATATATCCTGATTGATTATTGTCCGTTTACATATTATGTACTCATAACTACCTATTTTATAAAAGATTATTGTACGCTCGAAATGGGTAGGCTGTAAAATCCAATTTTTTGTAATATCTTTTTACACGGCTTAGCAATAAACGTTTTCTTTTTCTTATTCTTATACAAGCTGCGCCAAACGCCTTATGCATCCTACTAATCCTACTAATATTATAAACGTGAAAGTTTGTATGGATGGATGGATGTATGGATGTTTGTTACTCTTTCACGCAAAAACTACTGAATGGATTGAGATGAAACTTTGCAATTATATAGCTTATATATCAGAATAACACATAGGCTATAAAGTATAATGATATTGCTTAAATTTTCCATATTATAACAATAAGTGTTAAGTAAGTAGGAAAAAATCTACCATCTGCGAGCTATTGTAGCGTGCGCTCCAAGAAATGTCAAAAAAGAACTGTCGTATCAAACAAATGTCACATCGATTTTTTTTGTTTTTTTTTATTTTCAACCTCCTTTATTAAGGGTGGTAAGATAGGACCTCGAAATATCATCCGGGCGAAGCCGCGGGCAAAATCTAGTGTAATCATAGTGGTCTCTTACTATGGGCTTTATTAATAAGCTCCAAGTAGCAGAACGAGCTATGGAGAGGGCTATGTTCGGAGTCTCTCTGCGAGATCGATCCGCGGAAGAACCATAGTTACCGACATAGCCCAGCGGATAGGCAAGTTGAAATGGCAATGGGCAGGGCACATAGCGCGGAGGACTGATGACGAGGTCGAAAAGTTCTCGAGTGGAGACCACGTACCGGCAAGCGCAGCGTAGGACGTCCATCCACAAGGTGGACGGATGACCTCATTAAGACCGCAGGATCACGCTGGATGCAAGCCGCTACCAACCGGTCTTATTGGAGATCCATAGGGGATGCCTATGTCCAGCAGTGGACGTCCTATGGCTGATAGATGGATGGATGCATGTAATGTCCAGCAGAGCAGAGGACGTCCTATGAATCCTAAGATTTTTTAACTATTTAACTATTTTGATTATTTTCTCTGGACATGCAAATTGTAATTATTTATTGTTATCGTTAAATGTTTATGTAATGTTATTTATGAATTTAAATTAATCCGATATTGTTAATATTTTGAGTCGAAAGTGAGTGATTTTTATTCTGAAGATTTTTTATAATAATTTACAGTCGTGTTAAATTCAATGTTTTGTAACCTATGTTTATCTATATTATTGACATAAGTGACCACTCTCACTCGAATATGCAGTGCCCGACAGGGTCCATACTGAACTTTGTACCTAAACTTTGTTATTAACATCTTGTACTCTATGGAAGCATGAATACATGAAATGAAATGATGTTGATAGAAATATGATCCTCACTGGCAATACTTGCACTTGACCGATTTCGCTGTACAAAGACTAACAACAGCTAGAAGCGTCTTGGGCAACATCCGGTGACCAATAGAACCAATATAGCAACCAGAGTAACGTGGCCCCTGGTCAAATACTGCCCTAGTTTTGCCTCGTTGGTTTACTTGGGGATCTTGTTACATTGGACATTAAACTCATTATTATTATATCAGCCGTAGGACGACATCTGACGAATATAGGCCTCTCCTATTAATTTCTAACAAAACCCATTGAAAGCTGTTTGCATTCAACGCATGTTTGCAGTCTTGATCATATCATTTATTTTTTCTGTCTTGATACGTTACGTCTGACACGTCGTATTTCTGAGTAAAATAATCGTATTTTCTCAAACATGCTTGGCAATGTAAGCATGACTTTGACAACCTTCTTTGAGATAAATCAACATTGCAGTACTGGCCAAATACATGCGAGCAGCAGCCGGCAAATGTTGTATGAAAATCCATATCTGTCGTGATTTGCGGCCAAATACGCTCGCGAACGAACGACTCGCGCACGAAGGATTCCGTACTGTATGGGAGCCCCCCTCAAATATTTATTTTATTTTGTTTTTAGTATTTTTTGTTATAGCGGCAACAGAAATAGATCATCTGTAAAAATTTCAGCTGCCTAGCTATCATGGTTCATGAGATACAGCCCGGTGACAGACAGACAGACGGACAGACGGACATCGAAGTCTTAGTAATAGGGTCCCGTTTTTCCCTTTGGGTACGGAACCATAAAAATGAAACGATGTTTTAGACTGAAACATGCCAACCAATGAAGTGACTATTCAAATAGAAAGCTGTTTATTGAAAAAAAAAAAAACAAATTAACACAATGGCGCGTGAAATATTATTGTTGTTCGTTGTTCATCGTTGATTTTGAAAATTATTTCAGTAAGTTATTTCCGCGCATTACTTAATTACTATACAAGCCCTGGCCACAACTAAGCATTGATGGATTTATGTATGTGTGCCTCGACTTCGCCTCGGCCCACAACACACGCTAGGCTATCAATGCCTCTCTGGCTGGCCGTTGCAGTAATGTACTATTATTCAAATTTCCAAATTAAAGAGGACATTATTTTTCATTCGACTTTTTGATTAAACCCTCTATAACATTATTATTTTAAATCTACAGTTATATAACTATTTCACTGACGGATTAGACAAACAAAGTGAATTTTTCTTTGAATCTTAGTACCTACTATATTCCAAAATTTTAACCTCACAAGTCTCACAACCAATTTATTTCTTAATAAATAGCATAGCCACCTACAAACTTCCGCAAGTATTTCGTACGTTTCAAGTAACTTGCAACATATTGCGGGAAGCGCTTGCAAAACGCCACTTAATATCGGTCAGGATTACAGATCTCTATACACTGGTCGAGGCAATAACCTAACCGGTATAACTAGACCTATAATGTACCGAAAAATCGTCTACATCAGGGGTCTACGTAAAGTGGCCGGTTAACAAACGTCACTTGAGCACATTAGGACGCTAATCGGGACTTCCTACTTAAACCGCGCGCTACTGCCCGCTGAGATTTGTTCCAATTTCAAATTTAAACTTTTGATTTTGGAACACGTTAGTTGATTTGTATGTACCTTACATTAATGATTGGTCTCGCTACGCTCAATTAGATAGCGCAGACATAGTCTGAAAATGCGGCAATTTACAGTGCCAGAAAACTGTTTGGTACCAACATTGATGACTGTGTATGACGTAGACCTCAGAAGAATTACAAGTACCTAATAGAAGTATGTATTGCTAAATTTTACTCAAATAAAAACTACGATACAGCTGTGTTACTCATATCTGTTTATACAGCATACGCAAGAGCGAGTGGAACAAAAAAAACGCAATGCCGGTCGCATACCTACGTCAAAATTACCAGTTGAAATGTCAAAATGGTTAAAATTTGGTTACACTTGGTCATTTGTCTTTTTCGGAAATTCCTATAAATCCAGTAAGAAGGTTCAAATCTCTGATCATTTTACCTTCCTACTTTTTACCTTTTTGAATTTGGACACCTGAGATAGCTCAATGCTAGTTTGTGAAACCCTTCGAAATTACGTAAGTTCGGGTGTATGTGCATCTTTTTCTAACACCTTTTAAATTTCATATTTAAAATGGGACAAAGTGATGTATATCTGTTGCTATTTTAGTACTGTTTCCATTACTTTAGTTCTTATTCTATGACGTGGACGTACCGAATGTTTTGAAAAAATTGACAGTTACCACAAGACTTTAAACACTTAAATCTAAATTTCGAAATAAAGTATCCTAAATTATATAACACAATTTCCTTTTTATGTCACATCGGTCAAAAAAAATTAAATCAGTAATGTTTTACGTAAATAATAAAAACTTAAATTAAAAATTTAAAAAAACCCCGACACAAAAACACTTCAACAAACATTTGTAGAATTTTGGTTCTTCCATCCCCACTTTAACCCACTATAACTCTTAAACGGCTCAATCGATTTTTATAAAACAAAGCGAACACTCTCGATTAAGTCTCCTTTCATCCAAAAAAATCTAAACTGAAATCGGTTCAGTGGTTCGGGCGCTATGATGCCACAGACAGACAGACAGACAGACACACAGACAGACAGACAGACACACAGACAAACAGACACGTCAAACTTATAACACCCCTCTTTTGCGTCGGGGGTTAAAAGCCACGTTATCAGTGCGAATTTTTTTAATAACGAAAATTTTTGTTTTGTTTTTCAACTGCGCTGTTAATTTCATAGTCACCCTGTATAGCAATAGCTATAAATTTTGAAATAATAGTATTTAGACTTTTACTATCCTGGTTTTATTGCAAGTTTAATGCAGAAGCCGTGTGAGTACAGTCAATTTACATAAAAGTACTAACCAACTTACCCGACAACAAAAAAAGTGTAGCACCCGTCTAAGCCACAGTGTAGAAGACATGCAGTAAACGCTTTTCAAAAGAGGGGTGTTATAAGTTTGACGTGTCTGTTTGTGTGTCTGTCTGTCTGTGGCATCATAGCGCCCGAACCACTGAACCGATTTCAGTTTAGTTTTTTTTGGATGAAAGGAGACTTAGTAGAGAGTGTTCTTAGCTATCCTTACATAGTCCTTATCCTTACATAGTATAAAATAAAGTCGCTATTTTCGTTTGTTTGTTTGTTTGTTTGTCTGTATGCTTAAATCTTTAAAACTACGCAACGGATTTTGATGCGGTTTTTTTTAATGGATAGAGTGATTCAAGAGGAAGGTTTATATGTATAATACACCTGTGCGAAGCCGGGGCGGGTCGTCTAGTATAAAATAAAGTCGCTATTTTCGTTTGTTTATTTGTTTGTTTGTCTGTATGCTTAAATCTTTAAAACTACGCAACGGATTTTGATGCGGTTTTTTTTAATAGATAGAGTGATTCAAGAGGAAGGTTTATATGTATAATACACCTGTGCGAAGCCGGGGCGGGTCCTCTAGTGTTTTATAAAAAACGACGATTGAGCCGTTTAAGAGTTATGGTGGGTTAAAGTGGGGATGGAAGAACCAAAATTCTACAAAGGTAGGTTTTTGTGTCGGGGGTTTTTTAAATTTTAAATTTAAGTTTTAACTATTGTTGAACTCAATTTCAAGTAAACAATACCTGTTGCTTGTGCTGTTGCACCCTTTTACTAAATAAATGTCAGGAAAATGACAGTGGCACCGCTAAAATTCATGGTATCTATAATTTATTTTCTACTAATAAACGATAGAGATAGGTGCCGACTTTTACCGACTTCCAAAAAGGAAGAGGTATGTTCGTCTGTGTGTATTTTATTTTTGTGTATGTTCAGCGATATTTTTGCCAATTATTGTGAAAATTATTTTTTGTTTGGAAAGTGTAGACTTCCGAGGTAGTCCCACTTAAATGTTGACCATAGATTTAACTGAAAACCAAAAAATCTATTTTCTTATAAATTTAGTTTTTGGCCAAAACATACGAGTAAGCATGAAAATCGGATTTTATTTTAAAGTATGCAACCACAATACCTACCGTTTCTTGGATGACACGTTAAATTGTAGGTCCCGGTTGTTTTAACCGTTAAGCCATGTCAAAGGACTTCAGGCGGCCTAAACACTCTGACACCAGGGTTAGACACCCTGCCTATACAAAATTACGTACTTACCACAATTATACTCTCATACAGACATTACAGTATTGAGCCAAACAAAAACAGGGATATAATTTTCACACTACTTTTTGATTCGGAAGTTAAAAATCAAACTTCTCGTGCGTTGCCCTCGATGACCCTCTGTGTGGCTCTACAGACTGTGTCGTACAAAGTATTTGAGTGCCCGCACACACAGCTGATTAAAAAGCAATAACGATATAGGCAATAACAGCACTCGCACAAAAACTGCATTACTTCATGTGATGGCTGCCTAGGACAGACCGGGAGAAAGGCTGGCGCACACCGAACCCACTATTTTCTCACCGTATAAACCTTCCCTTAACTTATACAAATATGTATTTCAAGACCAAAATTAACCAAATTAGTTCAGCAGTTTTCGAGTTTTAGCGAGACTAAAACCACGATTCATTTTTATACCGTCTCCAACCCCAAACTAAGCAAAGTTTGTAATATGGATGCCACAGACTGATATACATACTACATTTGTTTTTAAATACATACATACAGAGCAAACACGATATATGATCATTACAAAATTGTAGGCCCCGGCTGTTTTAACCGTTTAGCCATGTCAGAGGCCTTCAGGCGGCCTAAAAACTCTGACACCAGGGCCAGCCACCCGGCCTTTACGAACTTACTTTATCACAAAATGCAAGCCCTAGGTGGGAATCGAACCCACAATCGATTTTTCGTTTCGATTGTTTACACAATAGGTTTATACAAAATACATCATCAAAATAATTTAATCAGTCGTAGGGCGTCTACTGCTGGACTAAAACAGCATTTCTTGCTGAGATACCTTGTATTTTAGATTGCATAAAACAATATAAAGTAAACTAGCAACATTGACGACATCCATTCGGAAGAATCGTCAATCGGAATCTCATTTCTCTCTCTCTCTCACATTTACTTATATTTATCTATATTTGGTCTTAATTACAAGACCACGTCAATGGTATCTATATCTACCATACCGTGACAAGGCACAAATGTAGACCAACGGATTAGCATATGAGATCATTATTAATATAGGAATAGCTATTTTGTCGCATTTTTAGATCTAACCAATAAATCTAGAATATCTACGATATCGATATACAATATCGCATCAAAGAGGCGACCACCCCGAGCCAATGAACCTCCCACGAAATCAGCATTTGCACAGCGACTTCCACTTTTCAGGTCCCCTTTTATCTACAATAAGATGAATAAACAGCTTAATATTTAATCTAAAACAAAAAGAGAATGCAAAATTGCTGTTACAAACTACTTATCTAATCTATCGTACGAAGATACGGAGAAATTATTAAAATTATCACTTGACGGTAATTCATTTTGGCGCGCACACACACACACACACACACACACACACACACACACGCTGCACATACAATTTTGCATAATGGCGTTTCTTTTCTGTTCACAACCTTGAATAAATGTTGTTAAGCACTAAAGCCGCACAAACTCTAAAACTTGGCAAACTATTTGTTCTGGGTCTCGCGATACAGGATTACTCCTAGTGCAGGGCCCGCAATTCAACCTGCAAACCTTTTACATTAGTAAACAGTAGTAGTCATTATTATATCATTATTATCTAACTAGAAATAATCTACATTTAATTACCAATATGTGCTAAGGTTTAATGTATTTTTTTTGGTAAATAAATCTTTTTGTATTTTGTATATACATTTACACTGTATAAACTACGAGTAGTTATTTTTATTTCAAAACTCAGGGTAGAGTGTATAAGGTGTGCGATGCCACCCACTTTTACTAGCTTCAGGCAAAAACTTGCACCAACTTTTTATCCAGCTTGTCACATTCCCTTGACATTTTAATTATAAATCGAGTGGAAAGAGAGAGTAAAGTTTAAATAAAGTCATTAATATATTAATGAGGTGAATATTACTTACTTGTGATATATGTGAAATGTCATTCAGCAAAAAATAAAACGCTCCTTGTTTGGGCAGTTGTGTAAAAAGATTATGTGGATTTTTTGTATTTATCGTATTACATTTGTGACTGCCTCATTAGCCCAGGGGCTACTGACCCCTGGATCAAAGAGGCGTGGGTTCGATTCCAAAACAGGGCAACCATTTTTGTAATGAACACAGGTATTTTCTCTGTGTCTGGATGTTATTACAGGTCGCGGCATATAAGTCAAGAGCTGAGTGAAGTGTGGAGGGGATGGCTGCGCATGAGTTTAGTATAGCGGTTATCATGCGCAGGCATCCCCTCCACAGTACCCTCAGCGCTCGACTTACATGCCGCTACCTATATCTATATTAAGTTTTCGAAAATAAGTGTAGTATATTACTTCCTGGCAGCTATATCACAAGCGTTGCTTAGTTATGTATATCTATGTCCTTGAAAAAAACAATATTTGTACACCTGCAAAGGTAGAACATTTGATACTATCCATGTAATTAGACCTATGTTAAACAATATTCTCGCAAATTAACTGATTTTATTTTTTATTTAAATTTATTTTTTGAGGTCAGAGACCGTGTGTAAGATGTCCCCTATTTTTTTGTTTGTTTGTGAAGATGGACAAACAGTCCACAGGGGCCTGATTCAGTTAGCCATTGACGGTACTGAGCTTTTTCGTATGTGAACTCATTTCTCTTCTACTGAAAAGCTGTCATTACTGACTGTGTAATTATGTGGCAGTGGGCAGTGCACATTGTTTACAAAACTGATGATCAACTTCAACTCCAAAATTCTCAAAGACACTAGGAAAAAATATTTTAAAATGTGTATTTTATTATCAACTAGCGACCCGCCCCGGCTTCGCACAGGTGTATTATACTTATAAACCTTCCTCTTGAATCACTCTATCTACTAAGAAACCGCATCAAAATCCGTTGCGTAGTTATAAAGATATAAGCATAAATGGGGACAGACAGCGGGAAGCGACTTTGTTTTATACTATGTAGTGATTCTAAAAAGAAAAGAATGTATGTACCATTAAAGATGAATGTTTTTAAATTCTATAAATAACTATGGTACGTTAATTCAAAGTCAAAATTAACTATTTATTTGACATTGTATTTACCAAACAGACAGCTAACAACAACACATTTTAATTCAACAGCAAAATATATGCAAAAATATGCAAATACATTTTGTAAGACGCATTAAAAAACTAAGTGGCACTCAATACGTAAGTATTAAGAATATCGAATAAGTAATGACAAGTAACCACTCTAATGACTTTGTGCAAGAAAATAGAAAAAAAATACTGCATAATTTAGAAAAAAATGCTATAGAACATAACAAGTATAGTGATTAGTGACCAGTATAAGAAAACTTGTCGCAACGCGTGTGGTTACTAAGTTTTTGCTGTATAAGTTAGTACCTGCCTAGTTAGTCAATGAAGTAAGTTTTCTATGGAACAGCTGATTTCTTTCAAAATTCTTTCCGAGCGTCTGGTGGACGCAACGCGTGACCAAAATGCTGGTGTTTATTTGGCTCAACGTGGCAATGCTGCCAGCATGCTGGGCACGCTGCCAACTGGCAGTGGGCTTGACCATTTGGATTACATATATTTAGACCTTCAACGGTCTGTGAATGATGCAATGCTATTTATGTAGTAGTAGTAGTAGTAGTGTAGGTCGTTTTAGCATATAAGGTATAAGGTATACTCGTATAATAGGTACCTATTGTAGTTTGTTGTAGTTAAAAAAAAACTTAAATTAAAAATAAAACCCCCGACACAAAAACCTACCTAAAATAAGGCAGTGGTACTCACCCAGACGGACTCCTCAGGCTAGACAGAGTCCTACCACTGATAAAATATCTTATCTTTCATTTGACAACCATTTTGGGCACATTTATAGAATTTTGGTTCTTCCATCCCCACTTTAACCCACCATAACTCTTAAACGGCTCAATTGATTTTTATAAAACATAGCTAAGAACACTCTCGATTAAGTCTCCTTTCATCCAAAAAAAACTAAACTGAAATCGGTTCAGTGGTTCGGGCGCTATGATGCCACAGACAGACAGACACACAGACAAACAGACACGTCTAACTTATAACACCCCTCTTTTGCGTCGGGGGTTAAAAAGGCACTTTTGTCCGTTTAAAAAAAAAATCTTTCACAAATTCCCAGTTGGTCCCATATTAAAAATTGTCCGTAATCATGACCATAATTATACCTAGTCAACTGAAAGTTGTTAAACTTTGCAAGACAACACCTTCCAGGCTAGGATGCGCGCCACGAAATATTTCTTACGACGTGTCACAACAAGAAAGAGATACTGCGAAGTATACACGGTTATTTATAATCAATTAGCATCTTTTTAGAGGCTTATTCTGTACATCAAAACTAACAACTTTTGTTCTGCGACTTTTGTCAAAACTCAAAAAAAAATTTGTTGTTCCATAGAAAAATATCGTTCACCCGCGACAAAATGTGGAACAGCTGATTTTTTGTTTAATTCTGACAAAAGTAGCAAAAGAAAAGTTGTTAGTTTCGATGTACAGAATAAGCCCCTAAAAGGATGCTAATTGATTAGAAATAACCCTGTTTATCTGTCACTTTTTCACATGTCGAAACAAGTTCTTTTCGAGTCTTTTCGTGGTGTCATGCTTGGCACAGAAACGTGGTCTCTCACTATGGGCCTTATTAGTAAGCTCTAAGTAGCACAACGAGCCATAGGGCTATGCTCGGAGTCTCTCTGCGAGATCGAATCAGAAATGAGGAGATCCGTAGAAGAACCAAAGTTACCGACATAGCCCAGCGGATTGGCAAGTTGAAATGGCAGTGGGCAGGGCACATAATAGCACGGAGGACTGATGACCGATAGGGTCGAAAAGTTTTCGAGTGGAGAGCACGTACCGGCAAGCGCAGCGTAAGACGTCCACCCACAAGGTAGACGGATGACCTCATTGATCACGCTGGAATATGCAAGCCGCTACCAACCGGTGTTATTGGAGATCTTTAGGGGCGGCCTATGTCCAGCAGTGGAAACGATGCTTGGCCTACCTGTATATAGGGTGTATCTCTAAACGACGGACATGTTCATTATGCCGACTTTTGCTATGGGAACAACCCTAAAATCGCGAACATCCGGTATAATAAGAATGTTGTTGACAGCGGGCAGGGCACATAACACAGAGGAAAGTAATATTTAAGTTTTTTTTTTTTTTTTTTTTTTTTATTTGAATGTTACACTCCACAGACTCCAGGGTCTGTGCTTTTTAAGATTAACATTTTTTTAAAATGATTTGAACAATATTGCTTATAACTAAAGGCTTTACAAGAGGACACTAAAATGAATCTAAATCTAATTTTCTTAATATTTAAGTTCGTATAGGCCGGGTGTCTAGCCCTGGTGTCAAAGTTATTAAGCCGCTTGAAGGCCTCTGACATGGCTAAACGGTCATAACAACCGGAACCTACAATTTAACGTTTCATCCAAGACACGGTAGCGCTCAGGACTGACTGACAGGGTCGTAAAGCTTTCGAGTAAAGACCAAGCTTATAGGCATAAGCTCGTATAATGACATGAAACCACTACCGGTTCGAGCGAATACGCCAAAATACGCCCGTAGGTACGTTGTTATCATTGTTTTAAAAAAACCTATAAATTAATATACAATGGAAACAGTCTACAGCCACGTGTTGTACAACATGCGGGTTTCCGAGTATAAATTTTTCCTATAAAACCGCTTTATATACATTTTATGTACATATTTGTATACACGAATACCATTGCCGTGCTGCGGGATGGAACTATAAAAGTCTATAAAGCTGTATTCACATTGCCCTAGAGATCTCGAGACTTAAATGACCTCAAATTTAAATAGTTTTAAAACAATATTTACATTATTTTTCAGTTTGGCTGTCTACATGGTGTAGTTTAGTGATGAAAAATAATGTAAAATTTATTTGTAGAAGACAGAAGGTACATTAATATTCTTATTTTTATATTTTTTTTATTAGATATTCTAATTCATAACATTGTCGTTTACCTACTGAATGAGACTATATTTTTTTCAACTTAAGCCACTATAATTTAATTATGAATAACCATATTTTTGTAATTAATTAAGTTAGTGGTTGTAAATAAAGAGTTGTATGTCTCTAGCTATCAATTATTGTACACGTTTCTCCAGATGACAGCCCCTAAGTGTATTAGCTAAAGAATGATACATAAAAATATGATGATCAAGGCAAATAAACTGAAGCACACAACCACAAGCAAAATTACAGACCAATTTGATTTGCATTAATTTTAATCCTTAGATAGGACATGAATCTTAATCGAAGACATGGATGGACAGGTTCTTAGATTTACCATATACTTCATGAAAATGTATTTTAAAAAAGTAGGTATTAGTTTCATTGCTTTATGACTAATGTTCTATTTTGAGTATTTTTTTATTATCAGTTTATTTCGCAGTATCATAAAATAGGAATTAAAATGTATGAGGCATTAAAGCCCTAACATGTGTTACAATGTGTATTCCGCCTTATCTATTGTATTCCAATACCTTATACAGCTGCTGCATTTCATTTTTTATAATTGCAATCGCTCATTAGTTGACAACTAATAACTAAATAAAGTTTCCTATAATAATAACTTTGCAATAAACTGATGATGATTAATTATTTATTTATTATTATTTACTAGTAATATCAGATGGATTTTCGCAATATGTGGAATTAAATGTAATGTAATTACTACCATCTAATGTGTATACTTTTGAACCGACCTTTTAATAGTGCACTGCCGAACATAGGCCTGCCCACCAAAAACGATTGAGCCATATCCACCACGCTGGCCTAATGCGGGTATTTAGGTAGAATTTATTTTACTATCTAGATCTATCTATGACTTACACACTACTTTGAATTCATAACTTTATATGTATGCTTCATATTGTGATTACGTAAGGTCCTATGACCTCTATTATTAATTGAATTACATTCGAGCCCTTAATTGAATGGAAATAAGAGTTGTTTCTTCTGAATAGAACACAAAGATCGAAAGGTCACGCTACTTATGATGAGTCAATGGAAGGAAAATATTATTTTATAGGTTATTTTTCATAAAAATGGATAAATGTTATGTAGATAATAGTTAAGTACAAAGTTGAAATGGCAATGGGCAGGGCACAGAAATATGATAGCTGATGCATCGACTTGGCATTTTTTCCTTACATTTCATATTGAGCTGGTGGGGTCGGAAAGTTCTCGAGTGGAGACTACGTACTAGTAAGCGCAACGTAGGACATCCAAGATGGACTGACAATCATTTCAAGACCGCAGGATCACGCTGGCTGCATGCCGCTACCAACCGGTATTATTGGATATTGATAGGGGAGGCCTATGATCCGGTGTGGACGTCCTAGCTTTATATATTTTTTTGGAAAATCATACACTGTAATGGAAATTTGTAGTAGGTAGGTATACAGTCCTCTTGAATAATAATTTTATTTTTAGCCAAAAATGTCAGAACCGTCTTCAATTGAACCGTCTTCTTTACTTCAAAATTCGAATAGTCCGCTCGAATCGATGTACGAGTACGTACCTATATCATTTTTTGATTATTGTTAACCTTTCAAAACCAACTCAGTTGATTTAAAAAAAAATAGAACCACGTTCAAAGTACTATCTACTGAACAAAAACAATCATCAAAATCGGTTTATAATTAACGGAGAAATCGCGTAACATACACACAAAAAAAACGGTTATAACGGTTGCCTGGAAGGAATTGCTTTTAGCGATAAGGCCGCCTATTGTAACACTAGCTATAAGTTCCTAGTTTAAG
Organism: Hypomecis atomaria; assembly: GCA_964007245.1. NCBI lineage: Eukaryota > Metazoa > Arthropoda > Insecta > Lepidoptera > Geometridae > Hypomecis > Hypomecis atomaria. The sequence goes on along the minus strand of OZ023308.1, from coordinate 13,003,675 downwards.
TTTTCCTGGTTTATTAAACAATTTTGTATTTGTATTTGTATACCTACTCGAATTCAGAACCTCCTTTTTGTAGTCAGTTAAAAAGGTTAATTTCTGAGAATAAAGATAAATGTAGTTTCCGTATGGTGTAAAGATTTCGATCGAATCGAGATAAAGATCACACTGTAACCTGTTGTGTAACAGTTTTCGAGAACTTGGGCCGTACTATGAGCTCTTAGCATGAGAAATAATTTTACAATCATAATATTACATTACAATACAAGAATTGACATTTTTTATCGGGAAAATGTGAATTTATTAACAACAACATAGTACAAAAAATACATTGACTAATTTATGTTGATTAATTATTGTAATGTGGACTATGTCTGAAATAAAATTATTAAGGCTTTTTAAACTCGTAAGCTATTTTATACCCTATTTTTATATTCTATTTTTATATTTATAGCGATTAACGGGGGTCATTCCAGATGTTTTAAAATAATTTCTCCAGATTAAAAAAAAAAAAAAAATATATGAAAAAACTAAGTTTTCCGAGTCAGCTAGTAACTTTGTAACATACATATATAACATATATATGTTGTGTAAGTGCGTCAGAATATATCAGACATGTAGCAAAAAATGTACGGATTTCCCAAACTTGGATTTGGTGAATACATTTATAAATTTTGATTGTTTATGAACACAAAGTATTTTCTGGAGGATGAGAGAACTATGCTCGTAATCTCTCTGTGAGATCGAATCAGGTGTGAGAAGATCCGGAATGGTAGTGGGCAGGGCTCATAGAAGAATTAATTAAAATTAAGACCACAAGATTGCAAATAAGTCGCTGCGCCGGCACAAAGCATGGAGAACTGACGACCGACGGGGTTGAAAATTTCTCTAGTGGATACCACGTACCGGAAAGCGCGGCGTAGGACGTCCACCCACAAGGTGGACAGATGATCTCATTAAGATCGCAGGATCGCACTGGATACAATCCGCTACCTACCGGTATTATTGGAGATCCATAGGGGAAGGCCTATGTCCAGCAGTGGACGTCCTATTGCTGATGGATGGATTGGAAAGGCTAAATAGTATCTATAGATACAGTATAAGTGAAAGCCAAGAATTTTATGCCCAAATACATTATTGCACAACGTGTAGAGTTGTAGACAATACTCAGAAATTCGACAATTATAAAATACCACGTGCGTCACCGTCGGCGCAATTAAAAACACATGAAATAAAATGTTTGAAGTAATTGTACTGACATTCCGAGAGTCTACAGATGCGGATTATGGCAGAGAGATAACTTGGTAAAGTAATAAGAGTTACTCGTAGTATAGGTAGGTAAACAGAAACTAGGTAGGGCAGGTGCCTCGGTTGTGGCCATCTTAGTACCAGTTGTGGCCATTTTGAATTTTAAGGATTAATTAGACAATTTAATGTTCAAATATTATTAAAAAAAATATTATAATTTGTGATTCACACAAACAATATTTATGTTGTTACATCGTTTATAATTACCATTTATGCATTAATTTTGGCAAATGGCCATAACCGGGTCAGTGGCCACAACCGGGGCTCCTGCTATATATTATAGGCCCAATCAAAGTTATAGACAGTTCACAATTGGCGAAAATATTACATAATACCTACCAAAACATGTATTTTATATAAAATTATGCTTTTACTGAACAAATACTCGCCGATTCGAATCAAATGAGTCGAAACTCGATAGGGTTGCGTCGTTTCAATACAGAGTTCTTATAACCACCTTCCAGCTCCATCATCAGACCCTGGTAACCATTGAAAGACAAACTACTCGCCAAGACCATTCAAATGAACCCAAACTCGATGAGGTTGTGTCGTTCACCTTCCAGCTTCCATTATCAGATCAGCATCATAATATTGCATTGTCACGCAATTTACACATGTATGCAAAATTTCAGCTCAATCAAGTGGATTAAATTTAACTTGCAAGATTTGATTACAGACCGACAAACAACGGGACAGGTGAAACTAAATAAAAGCTTGTAAAAAAACAACGGGTTGCACTCCTGGAGCGCAGGCAGAAGTGAAAACTTGAACTTATAAAGTACTATCATTTATGTGGTACAAGTAAAACTTAAATTAAAAATTTAAAAAACCCCTGACACAAAAACCTACATTTGACAACCATTTTGGGCACATTTGTAGAATTTTGGTTCTTCCATCCCCACTTAAACCCACCATAACTCTTAAACGGCTCAATTGATTTTTATAAAACATAGCTAAGAACACTCTCGATTAAGTCTCCTTTCATCCAAAAAAAACTAAACTGAAATCGGTTCAGTGGTTCGGGCGCTATGATGCCACAGACAGACAGACAGACACACAGACAAACAGACACGTCAAAATTATAACACCCCTCTTTTGCGTCGGGGGTTAAAAATACAATATCACACACGCACACTCGCGCAAGCGCCCGCTCCGCTTAAACGAAACAGCAGGAGCAGACATATTAATAACTTCCTCTCCTACGCTGCGCCGTCAGTCTACTCTCCCTATCAGATCACGTGTCCTGACGCAAGTTTAACATGTTTTACCCATCCCAAGAAGAACACAACGCCGCAAAAAAGTCTTCATTCCAAATAAATACCTACTTACAGACGGACATAGAACATCCTTTTAGGAAGTCGATTAAAAATAATTAAATAAATACATATTTGGGGACATCTTACACACAATTAGCACATAACTCCACGCTTTTCAGAAAGAGATCGCGCTGTGCACCGAGTACTGACCAAACTTGTCCATCTGTCAGACGGCAATCTTTATTTTTTACCTTTTACCTTTGCACATGTGCCAACTTCTTTTCAATGTCAATTCATTAAAAGTCACCGCCGCAACAGGTTCTTTACCCTACAAGGCGAAAATGTACCACTTTCTCTTTACTACGTTCTGTTTTATGCAAATACGTGTGACGCTCAGGTGATTTTACCCGACTGCTTGAGAATCGAGTGCAGTTATCTGAGCTAGCAGCCAGTCAAAGTTTTATTTCGTAGACATTACAATTTCACTTCGAATCGTCAGATAACAATGTTTAAAATACAGTTTAAATAATTTAAATCTAATAGGTACTTACATACGTTTCAAGATTTCACATTTAAAACAAAAAATATCGGTCTCATCCACCCAATGTCATTCAAGTCAATTTATTAGTTTGTAAAAAATAACCGATTTAATTCAAAAACTAAATCAATTAACTAATTCAAAGTTAGTCAGCAGCATTTTAATAGTTATCAGCAGTATGACGTCTACTTAGGCTTCTCCTATGGATTTCCAATAAAACTACTGGAAGCGGTCTATATTCAATGCGTTTCATCGTCAGTCCACCTGATTGGTAGACTTATGTCGGTGACATTGGTTCGTCTGCTGATCTTCTCAATCCTGTTTCAATCTCGCAGAGAGACTAGGAGCATAACTCACTCATAGCACGTTGGACCATCTGACATGACTATAAAAAAAGATGCAGCCATGGCCACCAAACTAGGTATGACACCTGTATTTTGGTGGATAACCTTCCTTCCTTAGATGTCATATACAATTTTTGAAATAAATGATAAGTCACATGAACATTAGGATATTCGAATGTTTATATTATAAATAGGTACATTAAATTTTCATATTTTATTGCCAATATTCTGGAAAATTTAAAATGAATTAAACATTAAGTTAAAAAAAATCATTGGTACAATTATATCAATCATATAACGGTTAAAATAACCGAAACCTACGAACATGTCAAACGAGCCACGGTAGCGCTCAGTTGTAAGTGCCACGAATGCCACGAAGTCTGTGTCCAGAACAAAACGATTACTGATATCATCATCATCATTATCAGCCGTACCTGACGTCCACTGCCGGACATAGGCCTATATGAAGTGGCCTGCATCCAGCGCGGCTGATATGATGATACTGAATAGACTTTTGCATTTTGTACACTTTTGTATTGAATTTTGTGTAATATCATGTAACTTGCAAACGAGATAAAGCAAATGATTTTATTTGTTGCTCAATAAAGATAAGGAATATCCGCTTTGTAAAATATAAAATTCTGTAAGATGGTGTGAAGCAAAATAATTATATTTTTAGTGTTCCGTAACCAAAGAGTAAAAACGGGACGCTATTACTAAGACTCCGATGTCCGTCTGTCAGTCTGTCACCAGGATGTATCTCATAAACCATGTTAGCTAGACAGCTGAAATTTTCACAGATGATGTATTTCTATTGCCGCTATAACGACAAACACTAAAAACAGAATAAAATAAATATTTAAGGGGGGCTCCCATACAACAAACGTGATTTTTACAGAGCTTTTTGCTCGCTATTAATAACGGCAAGAGAAATGAGGTTAAGGGGGCTACAACACGGTACGGAACGGAACCGAAACCCTTCGTGCGCGAGTCCGACTCGCACTTGGCCGATTTTTAAGAGTCTGCACAAAGATGCTGATGATGGATGGACAAAACCCTATTAATAAGTTCACGACATCTGCATGTCACACTTAGAATTTCTTTTAAACTGTAATAAATATACCGTGAAATTATTGTTCAAAATTATTGTTGTGTAAAAATCATATATTATTCATGCATAACATTATATATTGCGGAGAGCTATAACAGATGTCTAATAGCGGAGGCCTATGTCCGGCAGCTAATATTCTGTGGCTGAAATGATCATGCTGTCAATGATGATGAATGGAAACTAAAAGTAAAAATTGAAATAATTTTCATTAAAAGCTAAATCACTAACAAAATACAAATAATTTTAAAAGAATATTCTTGGTATGTAAGAGCGGTGGGTAAATGGAAAAAATGGTCATACATTTATAGCTATTTAGCACGGAACCCTCTATGCACGTGTTAAACTCGCATTTGGCCGGTTTTATCAGCTCGTAACGGGCGAACATGATATTTTTGTATTACGTAGCATTGTTTTTATTACAAAAATGCTTGTTTTTGTCCATGTTTTTTAAACCTCGTGTGGTTTGATTGACTTTGATTAATTAAAGAAAATGTATACACGTCATGATTATTACATTTTATCTAAATATAGTAAGTTCGTATAGGTCGGGTGGCTAGCCCTGGTGTCAGAATTTTTACGCCGCTTTAAGATCTCTGACATAACTAAATGGTTTAAACAACCGACCCACAATTTAAACTACAGTAGGGCTTAGTTGTAAATGCAACCCACGGTCACTTATACAAAGACTGGCAGTGCCGAACGTTGTTTAACTTTGGTGATCGCAAAAAAAAAATCTAGTCAAAGAAATAAATAAATAAGTATTAGGGGACACTTCACACACGGTCTCTGACCCCAAACTAAGCAAAGCTTGTGATATGGCTGCCAGAGACTGATACACTACCTATACATATTTTTTAAATACATACTTATATAGATAGTAACTAAATAACACCCAGACACAGAGCAAACATTATGTTCATTACATAAATGCATGCTCTGGGTGGGGATCGAACCCACGCCTCTTTGATCAGGGTAACTAACCACTGAGCCACCGAGGCAGTCGAAGAGGAACATTGCTGAACTTTTGTGATCACTAAGAAACCCCTAGCCAAACTACGCTACGAGCGCCGCGTCTACGCATGAAAACACTAAGTTCCCGTATTGTTTAATTATCCAACGAAATTAATCGAAATTGAGTAATTAGTAAACTCGAATAAAAACCACCGCTCACGGCTGGCGGCCTGTAGCGTTGCGTAAAAACTTACGATTCCACTGATACGAAGACCGATAAAAAAATGGTAGGTGCGAGTGGAGATATTTGAAGAAGGGTTCTGTATGGAATTAAATTATTATCTGACGCGGACGCATAGATTTATAACTGTCTATCAACATATACGGCTGTTTTCTATAAATTCATGGTCATTTTGTGTTATGTTTAATCTTCTTAGTGGACAAAAATCTTGCATCCAGCTCAATAAAATATGCATGAAAATATGTTTGGTCACATAGTATAAATCAGTCATTGGACTTAAGTTAAGTTTTTCAGTTATTCTATGTTTTGTAAGGGCTGTTGATTTCAATGAATATCACTACATAGTATAAAACAAAGTCGTTTCCCGCTGTCTGTCTCCACTCCTCATGTATGCGTATATCTTTAAAACTACGCAACAGATTTTGATGCGGTTTTATTTAATAGATAGAGTGATTCAAGGAAAAAGTTTAAATGTATTATACACCTGTGTGAAGCCAGGGCGGGTCGCTAGTAGTTTATAAATCAACAATTATACGTTACGATTTTGTTATTAATTTAGTTTTTAGATTAAGTTTACCTCTTCCAACCGGTCGTACAGGGGAGGACTGTCTCCAATAGTGGACAAAAACTTACACCCAGCACTTGGTAGGTGAACATTTTTTGCTGCGCCTGCCGATACGTGGTTTCCACTAAAGAACCCCATTATAAACCCTGTGGATCATCAGTCCTCCGGGCCCACTGGTTTTTCAACCTGACGATCCAAATATGGCTTGGCTATGTCAATAATTTGCGTCTTTAACGAATCTCCTAATTTCTACTCGATCTCGCAGAGAGACTCCGAGCCTTGCCTTCTTCATAGCACGTTGTGCTACTTGGCACTTAAAACGTAAAACATTCGTTCGCACGCATACATAGACAGGTATATAAACACGGCTTTAACACATGTAAAGTCCGGATGCGACCGAGAATTGTAACACCTTAACGATCTATTATCTCCACTATCTCGCGCGGAACCCCAATATGAATTGCCAACGGTACTGGTTATCCAACATGGCAACGAAATAATATTAATTTGTAAGTCGGTAAGGTCGCTCGTAATGGTTTTGGTGCACTTTTCTTTATTAACATCATCATTATCAGCCTTAGAACATCCACTGATGGACATAGGCTTGCTACGAAAGACGATTGAGCTAAATCTGCACTAAGCTGGAGTACGGGTTGGTGGATTTACATAAGCCATCGATTTTTTTCTTTGGACGTATGCAGGTTAGCTCACGATGTTTTCCTTCACCGAAAAGCCAGTGGTGAGAAAATCCGTACCAAATTCCAAAGTAACTCTTTCTTAGTAACTTTCCTATTGTTAGCTTTTCGATATAGGAAATCCTGATATATACTTTTTTTTGAGGAAAAAAAAACACAGGTAAAACAGAAAACAACAACAAAGTTTACAACTAAACTACCATTTTGTTTTTTTTTTATTTCATACGGTGTAGAGAATCTAACCTTTTTGTTAGCTTCTCTACATTCAGACTCTTTCAACGATAACACTGCCAACTTACAATTCTAGTTATGAAATTATTCAAATTTTTGAAATGTTTATCTTTGACAGGATCAGCGATCCTTGTTTGGTAAAATTGGGCAGTCTTGAGTTGGAACTGATCTGGAAGACACCTTTTTTTCCTAAATATGTGACGGTGTGAATTTGAGGGTTGCGTGGACGAGTCCTGTAAACGGCATGAGCGTCGCGTGAACAGTCAGGGTGAGAGGCTCCGGTCCCTTTGACTTTGATTACAGGTGGATCTCTTGTTTTGGGGCCACTGACCCCTTACCCCTGGAGCACTGGGCTGGCGCTGACTTAGAACCCTGTCGGCCAGTTTGGGCCGGCGCCTGTCGGCCGGTTTGGGCCGGCGCCTCCACCTCAGTCGACAGATGTCTTCACGCTAGCGCTCACCTAGCGCTACCTGGCTGGCGCCACACTATCGGCGGGTCCAGCTCAGGCTATAGAAAATCCTCGGCCAGCCTCCAGCGTGGTTCAACGAGTGCTACCCTCTCCCTTTTTGGCTAACTTTCCAAGGACTCCTTCAAAATTCTCTCTCTCTCTCTCCGTTTCTTGAAGATTTTCTTAATTGACTATAAGTGCAGTGCAGTGACTATAAGTGTTAGTGTAAATAAATGTGTAAATACTAAGGTTAGTCTTCTGTTTTAATCTCCTCTCTCCGAACCGTTAGGAATCCTATCCACTAGGTAGGACTCTTAGGTTGGTTAGGTTTCCCTGAAGTCTCTTAACCTGTGGTGCTGCAACCGGCTCCCCCGCTTGCAACATTACGGGTTCTCTAATCCTCTTTTAACTTGTGGTGCTGCAAACGGCTTCCCCGTTTGCAACATTACAGTTTGGCGCCCGACCTTTTTACTTATCCACCCCTGACTACTTATATTTTCTTATTTTACTGTTACTTGTTTTCTTTCTTTCCTAAATTCTAAATCGATACTTCCACAAGTATCCACCCATCGCTTACACCTTAGGTATTTTTGGATTCTCTTTTGGTTATCGTACTTCAATTCTCCATACATTACTCTATACTTGACTTTACAGTACACAGGCTACATAAATACCGCACCCCTACATACAGTCACTTACTACCTGGTTACCTCTGTAACCTACACCCATTCTTCGCTTGACGGTGTTAAAACCTAACGGTCACCTTCAAGTTGGGGTTTGGGAGACTATACGGCGAGCTGGAGGAGAGTATCCTCTCAGTGTACGTCACATACAGTTTGTAAGTTACCTAACTTACAGCTGAACACTCTTCGTAGTACATAGTAGTACATATCAACACTTGGCCTAGTATATAAATTATATTCTAGTACTACCTGGTATTACGTGTATATTATTCCGCGAGTCTCTCTCTGCTCTTATATGTCTTCAGTCATTACTATTCCCTTGACTCTACAGTACATTTAAACAACACAATACCGCACCCTCTCATACAAGCACTACTACCCGATTACCACTGTAATCGACATCCATTCTTCACTTGGAGGTGTTAAACCTATCGGTCACCTACAAGTTGGGGTTTGGAAGACTATACGACGAGCTGGAGGAGAATATCCTCTCAGTGTACGTTACACGCAGGTTGTAAGTTGTCTTGGCTTACAGCTGAAGTATTCCTACATTCACAATACGTTTCAAGGTACTAGGTGATTTTTTACCTTATTTTTGTTGAAAGAGATTTGCTCATGTGAATTTTATGCTCATGTTCTCACTAACCCTAATTTATTAATATTTCAGATGTGTAAGTTCTATTGAATATTAGTTAATTTACCTAATACAATTTTTTTTAGCTATTATTTCTTTCTTATCTTTGTTAATACGTCGTATCTTATTATTTTTAATCTAATACCTATTAGATTTACAAAAAATGGCTAAAAACATCGTTTATTCTCATTTAAACAAACTTGAACTTGAATATGAGATCTCAATTCGTCATGAAACACCTTCAGGCTGTGTTTCCTCTCTCAAGGAGCAATTGGAGAGACTTTCTGTACTGAAACCAGCTGAAGTCATTTCTAAGTCGGTTTTCTCAGTGTCAGTTGACTTAGATCAAGTGTCAAAGACTTTGAAGTATATCAAAGATAAAGTTTCAATGTTAGAGTCTTCTCCGGATAGGTTGCTAACTAAGAAGGTTGAATCATTTTTGAATCATACTCATTTTCGTCTTGATCGTATTGACGTTTCAACGATTTCTGAAGAATCCTTAAAGCAAAACTACAAGGTTTTAAGGAGCGATTTTTTTTCAATTAGGAAAAGATTCGATGCAGTTCATAGCAACTTCGAGCATCTACCGAGTATTGATAATACTCAAGACTATGACGATTCTCCCTCTGGATCAGTTTCGGTTTCGCCCCGAACTGAACATAGAGATCATCAACCTGAGATACTATTCTCTAAGGCTGATTCTGTTCCGCATAGACCTACAATACAGGAAAGCACTTCGAATTCTACACAATCTATACTTCTACCACAAGAAGTGTTGCTTACCTTAGTCAATGCTTTAACAAAGAATACTCAAGTCTCTCATTCTAATGTCATGGTTGATTTTAAAAGTTTGACATATGATGGAAAATCATGCCCACGCTCATTCTTGCAAAAGATGGAAGAGTTCCGTCGATCTAAAAGCATTTCTGATGAAAGTATTGTCAAACATGCTTTTGAAATCTTTAAAGGTGATGCTTTACATTGGCTTAGGTTTCAAATCTCTCAAAATGACTCATTGTCTTGGGATGAAATCAAAAGTTTGTTGATTAGAGACTTTGGTGAATTTGACTTCGATTATAAACTCTTGGAAGCGATTCGTAAGCGAACTCAAGGAAAAGACGAGAAAATAGCCGTTTTTGTTTCGATAATATCGGGTATGTTTTCCCGCCTACAAACACAGTTACCAGATGCAGAAAAGTTACAGATTATTCTGCGTAACATTCGACCTTGTTATTCGATTTTTGTAGCTTTGAAGGAAGTAAAAACTCTTAACGAGCTGATTAATGTTTGTCAATTGTATGAGAATTGTATGGATAAGAATTCTAGTTTTCACGAACCTCTCCATAATGATGCTTCTTGGGCAAAGGATTTTAACTATCGTCCCTCAACTTCTGGATTTTCTAAAAATGTTTTGAAAGCAAGTGAAGTCGTTAAGGAATCTCACCCCTTAAACTCGCAACCGCAGACGATTCCTACGCCTAATTTCTATAATTTCTGCCCACGTTGTAGAGTCACAGGCCATTCCTTAAAAACTTGTACTAAACCAAGGACTTTGGTTTGTTTCAAATGTGGTCTACAAGGGGTAAAGGTAACAGACTGTCCTAAGTGCTCCGTTACTTTAAATCAAAAAAACTAAATAATGACTTGAATGATGATTCTAAATCTTACAGCGATTCTAATGATTGGCAGCAATGGTTGAATACGGTTCGAAATTTTATGTTTTGTTATAAGACAACTGCTGTGTCTTATGACAAAGAAAAAGATTTTAATAGACCTTTTATTAATGTATCTATTAATGAACAATCTTTTTCGGGTTTATTAGATAGTGGGAGTTGTATTACTATTTTAGGTAACAATTCTCATAAGGATATCTTAAAGTTAGGTTTCAAGTTATACAAATCATCATTTCAAGTCATGGTTGCTAATAAACAAAAATCAACGTCATTGGGTTACTTTCATCTCCCGATCAAATTTAATAATCGGATAAAATTTATTAAAGCTTTCGTCTTCCCTGATATTTACCCTTCCTTAATTCTTGGTTGGGATTTTTGGGAAAAGTTTGACTTAACACCTAAAATACTTTCTCTTGAAGTTAACTCTGAAAATAAGGAGCTTGTGTCTTGTTCTATTGAAAATAAGGTTACTTCGTTTAACCATCTATCTAATAATCAAAGTGAAATAGCTAAGGCTATGATTGAACGTTTTAAATCGATTTCTTTTGAAGAAAAGGGTCATTTGGGTCGTACTAATCTGATATCACACCGGATTGATACGGGTGATGCTTTACCTATCAAACAAAGGTGTTATCGACTTTCTCCGGAAAAACAAAAAGCTCTTATTGTTGAAGTCGATAAAATGCTTGACTTAAAAGTTATTGAATCATGCGAAAGCCCTTGGCTATCTCCAGTTCTTATTACTCCAAAAAAGAATGGAGAATGGCGTTTTTGTGTTGATAGCAGGAAATTGAATGCAGTCACTCGAAAAGATGCTTATAGTCTTCCCTTTATTTCGGAAATACTAGATAACCTCAAAAATGCTAAATATCTATCAAGTATTGATATTGCTAAAGCTTTTTGGGAAATTCCGCTGCATCCTGACGATAGAGATAAGACTGGTTTCTACGTCCCTGGTCGTGGAATGTATAGATTTACAGTTATGCCTTTTGGTTTAACTAACGCTCCAGCTACTCAACAAAGGTTGATGGATACCTTATTTACTCCAGAGTTTGATAATAAGGTATTTTGCTATTTGGACGACATAATAGTAATAAGCGATTCTTTTGATGAGCATATATCTCTTCTACTTAAAGTTCACCAAAAGCTTTCTTATGCTGGATTAACCATCAACTTTGAAAAGAGCAAATTTTTTTCGTAAAGAGCTTAAATATCTGGGTTATGTCGTGGATGAGCTAGGTCTTCGTGCTGATCCCGAAAAGATAGAAGCTATCATCGCTTACCCTGTTCCTACTTCTAAGAAAGAAGTAAGACAATTCTTGGGTACTTGTAGTTGGTTCCGACGTTTCATACCCAATTTTAGTTCTATTGCTTCGCCTCTTTGTAAACTAACGTCATCAGGCAAGAATGTTTCTAAAAAGTTTATCTGGAACGATGATGCTGATGCTGCTTTCAATAAGCTAAAGGAGCATTTGATTTCTACGCCTATTTTAGCATGTCCTGATTTTGACCTACCCTTCTCTGTTCACTGTGATGCGTCCAGTTTTGGTATCGGAGCTATGTTAAGCCAAATAAAAGACGACAAAGAAGTGGTTATAGCGTATATGAGCAGAACTTTAAATAAGCATGAGCAAAACTATTCAACAACTGAACGTGAAACACTAGCAGTTATTAGCGCTCTTGAACATTGGCGTTGTTATCTTGACAACGGTAAACCTTTTACTATTTATACTGATCACGCAGCTTTGAAGTGGTTTCAAAATTTGTCTAATCCTTCTGGGAGACTAGCGCGTTGGACTATTCGCTTATCTTGTTTTAACTTCATTCTGAAACATAAAAAGGGTAAAGAAAATGTTGTCCCTGATCTTCTTTCACGTTGTAAAATACCTAACGTTGCAGGCATTGGTTTTACCGAACCAATAGCTGCAAATGTTGATAATCAATTAAATTATTTTAATAGGCTGTTTGCCAATTGTCATGATAACCCCGATGCTTATCCAAATTACAAAATTGTCGATGGCAAATTATACCGTCACTTTGACACACCTAATTACTTTAACGAAGATTTTGCGTGGAAAGAAGTTCCTCCTCCACCAGAGAGGAATGAAATAATTAAGTCTTGTCATGGGCTATCCGATAACAGCCCTCATATTGGGATATTTAAAACTTATAAAAAACTTTGCTTGAGATTTTATTGGTCCGGTATGTTTAAGGACGTGGCCAATATGTGCTCGACTTGTGAAACTTGTCTCTCTTATAAATATTCGAATCATTCGCCTTATGGTCCTATGGGCAAACCTAAAATTTGCTCAAGGCCGTGGCAGAATATTTCTTTAGACCTCATGGGTCCATTCCCAATGTCAAGACAACGTAACCAACATATCTTAGTGGTCACGTGTTCTTTTTCTAAATATTGTCTTATATTCCCGATTAAGCGAGCTACTGCCCCTAATATCATTCGTGAATTAGAAAATCATGTATTTTTAGTACATGGTGTACCACAAACTATAATTATGGATAACGGTTCTCAGCTACAATCTAATGAGTTTCGAAATTTTCTTAACAGTTATAAAATACCTTTCGTCTTTTATTCACCTAGATATTGTCCTCAAGTCAACCCAACAGAACGTTATAATAGAACTATTATAACGGCTTTAGCTCAGTTAGTGGGTGATGATCATAGATCATGGGACAATCATTTGAAAAAGATTCAAATGGCTTTAAATAGTGCAGTAAATGTCACGACCGGTTTTACTCCAGCGTATCTTGTATTTGGCCGTGAAACAATTCCTTGCGGGTCATACTATACTTCCTGTTCTAATCTTGACAGCGTCATCTTCGCTCCTCGAGACATTTATGCCCATAATTTAGGGTTACTTTCCACAATCTTCGATAAAGTACAAGTTGCTATTCATACAGCTCACTCTAGAAACGCTACAAATTACAATCTTAGACGGGATTTCAAAGAATTTAATGTCGGGGATATAGTTTGGCGGAAAAATTATGTACAAAGTAATGCTGGTGCATATTTCAGCGCAAAACTTGCGCCGAAGTACATAAAATGTAAAATAGTTGAAAAATTGTCTTCTTTGGTCTTTGTCTTGGAGGACCCTAACGGTTCGAGAGGTAGATGGCATGTTAAAGATATTAAATGCTAACTGTACATATAATATATTATAATGATTTTTATTTTTTTTAACTAGTGCTGATCTATGTTTTTGTTTTCTTAAGAAGGTTGTAAATAGTTTTCGTTTTGTTTGGTGTATAATGAGTACTTATAATGTTATGATTAAGTATTCGTGTAATTCTTTTTTAAGTACAAATGTACCTGTTAATGCTTCACAAAGAATCTAAACCCTTTGGCTTATTTTTTGTAATACCCTTGATTTATTTATTTTTTTTAATAATAAAAGGCTTGCACAATGGTTAAGATACCAATAAAGCCTATATTGTGCTTTTATCTTTTGATATTTCAAATTGCACACGTTGCAATTTAAATATTAACTTCATTTGAATAGAAAATTACTTTTTCTCTTCATACCTCTGAAAAGTCTTAAGGCTTACTTAGGCCATATGTGTAAATATTAACTTGTAAATATTATTTATCTTTACTTTTATCGGGTTTTCGAAAAGGTGCGGGTTACGACACCTAACTCTAAAAAAATAAGCCTTCGTTACAATCAAATGATAATTCCTTGTGGAGTATGGTCAACATGGATTGTGAACCATAACCCCAACTTATGTTTAAGTGTGCGTGCGAGGGAGTATGGAAGATGTGTGCGAATCTGTCTGGATGGTCAAGGTCTTATTCTCAACCTGCAAAATTTTCAATGAGTGAAAATTTTTCTGGGGTTTTGGGGGAAATGTAGAGAATCTAACCTTTTTGTTAGCTTCTCTACATTCAGACTCTTTCAACGATAACACTGCCAACTTACAATTCTAGTTATGAAATTATTCAAATTTTTGAAATGTTTATCTTTGACAGGATCAGCGATCCTTGTTTGGTAAAATTGGGCAGTCTTGAGTTGGAACTGATCTGGAAGACACCTTTTTTTCCTAAATATGTGACGGTGTGAATTTGAGGGTTGCGTGGACGAGTCCTGTAAACGGCATGAGCGTCGCGTGAACAGTCAGGGTGAGAGGCTCCGGTCCCTTTGACTTTGATTACAGGTGGATCTCTTGTTTTGGGGCCACTGACCCCTTACCCCTGGAGCACTGGGCTGGCGCTGACTTAGAACCCTGTCGGCCAGTTTGGGCCGGCGCCTGTCGGCCGGTTTGGGCCGGCGCCTCCACCTCAGTCGACAGATGTCTTCACGCTAGCGCTCACCTAGCGCTACCTGGCTGGCGCCACACTATCGGCGGGTCCAGCTCAGGCTATAGAAAATCCTCGGCCAGCCTCCAGCGTGGTTCAACGAGTGCTACCCTCTCCCTTTTTGGCTAACTTTCCAAGGACTCCTTCAAAATTCTCTCTCTCTCTCTCCGTTTCTTGAAGATTTTCTTAATTGACTATAAGTGCAGTGCGTGTTAGTGTAAATAAATGTGTAAATACTAAGGTTAGTCTTCTGTTTTAATCTCCTCTCTCCGAACCGTTAGGAATCCTATCCACTAGGTAGGACTCTTAGGTTGGTTAGGTTTCCCTGAAGTCTCTTAACCTGTGGTGCTGCAACCGGCTCCCCCGCTTGCAACATTACGGGTTCTCTAATCCTCTTTTAACTTGTGGTGCTGCAAACGGCTTCCCCGTTTGCAACATTACAACGGGAAGAACTTTATGTATCTGTAGAAGTAATTCGCTGGTATGAATCCATTTACCCGCACTGAGCCAGCGTGGTGGACATAGACTAATATTTCGTTGTATGACCAGGCTATAGAGCATGCGACCACGAAAAGCGACGAAAAGAACTCATTTCGACGAGTGAAAAAGTGACAGTTATATACTTTGCCATAACGCTGTCTCGTTTTGACACTACGAACGAAATAATTCGTGGCGCGCATACTAGCCCGGCTACAGTGGATCATTTAAGAGAAGACCGGCACAGTATAAGTTATTCAAGTTATTCAACTTACACAAGATTTCTTTACGCACGCTTTAGACAATGTTTAACAGTACAAATTGCACGGTTAAACACTGTTTAAAGCGTGTTTGAATCTTCTGTGTAAGGCGGTTATTTTATTGATAGCTTTTTAAAACTTACTTTAAAAAGTAATCAACAATGATCAAGGTAACCGGAATAAATTAAAAAGGTTTTCTTGGTTTTAAAGAGGAAAGTTTTTTTTTTCTCTCCAATGAAGAGATTTTAATAAATATACTGACCACACCCTACGATGGGCCCTATGGGATGCTATTACACCGAAACGAACAAAAAACATGCATAGTTAATTTATTTACACAAACGTAAAGTATTAAAACAACTCTTTACTTTATCTAAACGACTTACAGTATTTTTTCTACCAAATTTAATTTAGGAGTTTCTAGATTTCACTTTACTATGTTTTTTTAATAAACTGACAATTATTTGTACAAATCCCGCTTTAAAACAAAATAAATCACAACTGACAATTATTTGTACAAATCCCTCTTTAAAACAAAAAAAAAAAAACCATTAGAAATCGACCCACGTGACTCATTCATACTATTTGAAGAATATTTCAGACTTAGAAGACCAGGTATATTTACTTTGATATTGATAATCTTCAGATGACGTTCCTCAAGAAACCAACTCTGCGGAAGCTAAAACAGATACACAGACCACAGATACACAGTAACGTGAAACAATTATTACGTCTTTTTTGATCGAGCGTAAGTGAAGATCTCCGTTTTAACACGGCGATTTTGCTTTCGTCTGTCCAGATGTTGGTTTTCATCTACAGCTCGCATTTTTCTAAAGATCTCGACAAAACTTGGTACAAAGTTTCTATTATTAACATTTATTTTGTCGTCGGCAAAATAAATGTCGGAGATAATTAATTTTTCGCAAAAAATGGCATCGTGTACAAAATTCGAATATTTCGCTCGAATTGCTTAAATATATTTTTGTGAATATGGGTGCAAATACCTGAATTAAATAAATTTTGAATTTTTTTTTGAATTTTTAAATTATTGCTGTTTTTTTCAAAAACGGCTCAACTGATTTCTGTAAAATTTAAATGGAACCTCGAGAGTATACCTTTTTGAACTAAATGAAAACAATTTTTTTCGATTCGGTTTACAATTGGCGAAATTATCGATGAACATACACAAAAAAATACATTCACACGAACATAGAACCTCCTCATGGAAGTCGGTTAAAATAAATATTACACACTTCTAAAAGTTCTCGACGTTCGCTCGTTACGGTGTAACAGCAGCCTCGTATGGGTGTGAATGTGTCTGTAATGCGCTTATGAGATGCGAAAATTAATAAATAATAAGATGTCCCGCCCTCCGAAGCATGCGTACAATACTAGAGTCCAGCAGTATGGGCACACCCTGGACTTTCCTGGCAAATACATGAAAACACTAACGCAAACCTATCTTAGAAAAAAAGTTGGTAGTTTGTAAACTCGATATCACTACATGGTATAAGACAAAGTTGCTTCCCGCTGTCTGTCCTCATGTATGCTTAAATCTTTAAAATAAATCTCCAAACATTGTCATTTATTTCATATTTGAACATGGTCAACCTTAAAAACTAAACACTCAACCCATCTCCGACCATACCCGGCGCAAAAGATCTTTAAAATTAAGTTTTTTAAAATAGATAGAGTGATTCAAGAGGAAGGTTTATATGTAAAATACAACTGTGCGAAGCCGGGGCGGGTCGCTAGTTACTCATATAAATACAAATAGTAATTCGAAATAATTAAACCATACAAACTGGTTTCATTATGACACCAATTCTACGAATAATTCAATTTATTACATGAATTATAATACTAAAACGCGTCTTAGTTTTCTCAGGTATTTGTTAAGAAATAACTAACCACCCACTAGAAACAAGTTTTACTATGGGACTGACCCTATAATCTCAAAAAAAAAAATGGAATCTATTCTTGACAAAACATAAATAAAAAATATAGAACAGGTGTCGTATCGCAATTTTAGTTTATTAATTTATTCCATACAAAAGATTTCAACGCGCTGTACTTGAATTTTCTTTTTTTGGTTCGTTTTATATTTGTAAATATATTTCGGTCATATCGAGTGCGTAGTTCTCGAGTGGTGACCATGTACTGGTAAGCGTAGTGTAGGAAGTCCACTCACAGGGTGGGGAGATGACCTCTTTTAAAATATCAGGATTAGGGTTGGTACTTGGAAGCGTTCCTATAATCTGCATTTGATCGTCCATTTACAATATCCTATGATATCTACGCAATTGATCTACATTTGAATCCCATTTGCTACCAGTTACGTGGTATGTGCCCTGCCCATTGCAACTTTAACTTCCTAATGTAACTCAGCTATTGACATAAAAAAAAATGCTTCACTATAAGTAACAGCATCTAAACTGTATAAATTATAATATTTATAAGTGATCTTGATTTTTGAGCCCCCTTGGCTTTCAATTCTGCAAAGTGAGTATGTGCCCTGCCCGTCGCCACTTTAACTTGCTAATCCAAGTCAACTAATGTTATAAACAAAAGTTATATAAATAAAAACACGTAAACTGTATAAATTATAATTATTTTATATAATAAAGCAATTAAAGGACGACATTTTGCAATCAATAAGGATACTTCCCACAGCAAAGTACTAGGCTCCCATGAAGTACTAAGAGTTTCTCAGTCACTTGGAAATCAAGAAAAGTACGAACAACTCGCACACATACACACCCAATATCTGAGCACACACTGAAATCTGCGTACAACTTTACCAACTTAAATTTACACTTAAGTGACAGCGCTGCTATATCATTCTTTAAACAAATCTTGAAGAAAATGCTTGGTAATGTTTAGTTTAGCCATTTGACCGCGTTGAGGATAAGTCGGTAACTCGAACACAGTTTCGCTGATGGAAAACGCAAAAGTAAACGTAGTTTGCCTTGAAACCTGCGCCGGTGATTCTGTCTCGCTCACGCTCCGGTTGTAACAGTATGTCTGTCTCGCTCTGGCTGTTACGCAAAAGGCAAGGTTTTAAAAGAACGCCGCTGCATGTTATGATGTTAAATTTTATTAATTTTAATGTTATTTTTAAGTAATGTTTTTGTTCTTCTTAATCCAAGTTAATGGTATATTTTTTAGTGAAAAAACTGACAATAGAACATGACTATAAGTCATTGACACAACAATCAAGTTTTTGTAAACCAAGTACATACATTATTTTATTTTAAACATAATAAATTACCTTTTTAAAGGCATTTTAGTTCGAAATCGAAATGGTTACAAGTAACCACAGCCAGTAATCCTTGTGAGTTTCTAATAGTCAATCGAGCTGTAAGTTTCTTGAATGGAGACCACGTACTAGCAAGGGTAGCGTAAGACATTTTTCAGCAAAGTCCACAGACGATATAATGAAGATCGTAATTATTATTACCTCACTTCCTGTTATACTCGTAGGTCAAACGTAAAAATATCTCATAGAAGCGCTCATAGCTTAGTTTGACTAGGTGTTTCTAAAGAGTAACCCTGAAGTTAACCAACTTTTAGCACAGTCACTTTTCAGATAGGTGACCGCGGGTGGCATTTACAACTGAGCACTGCCGTGGCTGTGACATGGTAAATTTTGAGACCCGCGGTGGTTTTAACCCATGTCAGCAACCATGTCAACTGTGTAAATTATAAAAAAAGCCGTAGTGGTCTAGTGGTAGTAACATCCAGCTTACAATCGTGAGGTTTTAGGTTCAAATCTCGGTCCTAAACCAATGTGTTCTTTGAAATTTGTGTATGGAAATTCACATTACTGGCTTTTCGGTGAAGGAAAACATCATGATGCAACCTACATACGTCCGTAGATGGCGTAGATGGCAGTCTGTCGATGGCGTATGTGAATTTCCCAACCCGCACTGGGTCAGCGTGGTAGATATGGCCCAATCACCCATCGTGGGTAGGCCTACGTTCTGCAGTGGACTATTAAAAAGGTTGGTACAGTACAGTACATATCAGAGATCTTCAAAACTCTGACACCAGGGCTAGCCACCCGATTTATACAAACTATTATAACTTCGTATGAAAATATCTCATTTAAATAAATAATGAAGTAACGATTTGTACCTAACATTAAACAAACAATAAATCGTTTGAGCGTGGGAGACCGCAAGATAATACAGCATTAAATTATGTTCTACTACAATAGTAGGAAAAAAACAATATTTTAAAACCCGGTCTCAAAGTAAAATTCCATAAAATTATGTATAATAAACATCCCGTCTGCCCATCAGCCATAGGACATCCACTGCTGGACATAGGCCTCCCCTATAGATCTCCAATAAGACCGGTTGGAAGCGGCTTGCATCCAGCGTGATCCTACGGTCTTGATGAGATCATCCGTCCACCTTGTGGGTGGGCATCCTACGCTGCGCTTGCCGGTACGTGGTCGACCACTCGAGGACTTTTCGACCCCATCAGTCCTTCGCGCTATGTGCCCTGCCCATTGCCATTTCAACTTGCCAATCCGTTGGGCTATGTCGGTAGCTTTCATAGTTAGTAGTTTATGTAGTAGTTTTTTTCTAAGAGATATAATCTAAAGCTTTTCAAGATCGGAGTGAATAGGTATCTTCTAGGTCTGCGTGCTTCATCTTCGACTACAACGTCGCTTACCATCAGGCGAGTTGGTGGTCAAGCGCGGACGTATTCGCGTTAAAAAAGCAGTATTATATTTGTTGTGGTTAATAAAGGCACTTGCTTTTTAAAAAAGTATGTACATATTTAAAAATATGTATAAACAGTATATCAGTCTCCGGCAGCCATATCACAAGCTTTGCTTAGTTTGGGGTCAGAGACCGTGTGTGAGATGTCTCCTAAAATTTATTTATTTATTTTGAAAAACAGAACCGAGATTCGAACCCAGGACCTCCGGATTGAAACCCCATGCATTTGAACCGCAAAAGTTATTAATTACTTATTAATAATAAATAATCTATGCTAAATCAATTTTATGCTTAGCCATAGTAATAAAACTTGTTTATTAAAAGACATATAAATGACAGGAAACGTGTACGCATGTATGTAGTTGTATGTGGTTGTGCACACACACTGCTGCAAGTGATAAGTCACCGTTCTATGTAGAGTCAGAAAAAAAAGACGTTTTTTTCGATACGTGATAACGTCTTATAAAGCAATGAACGTCGACTGCACGCATGAAAAAGTGTCACGTTCCGCCTGAGCCGAGCATGCAAGTGAAAACACGGAACAAGCAATAGAGAGGCACGATCGTCCTAAGCGTTCGTTTTGTTTCAGTTGTTTATTCAACAATGTTTTCTAATGACGTTATTACGTAAAATTATCTTCCGTAAGCAAAAATTGGATTGTTTGTTTGTTTGCATTGAATAGGCTCCGAAACTGCTGAAACAATTTGAATAATCAGCCAAGTACGGATCGGACTCGCGCACGGAGGGTTCCGTACTGTATGGGAGCCCCCCTTAAATATTTATTTTATTTTAATTTTATTATTTATTATTGAAGTGAATATAAAATTAAACATTCTGTGAAAATTTCAAGCATGTACCTTTTACCATTATTAATATAGATCGAAAAACGTCTAAAAAATCAGGTTTGTTGTATGGGAGCCCCCCTAAAATATTTATTTTATTCTATTTTTAGTATTTTTTGTTCTATCGGCAACAAAAATAGATTATCTGTGAAAATTTCAGCTGCCTAGCTATCATGGTTCATGAGATACAGCCCGGTGACAGACAGACAGACAGACAGACGGACATCGAACTCTTAATAATAGGGTCCCGTTTTTCCCTTTGGGTACGGAACCCTAAAAATTATTTTACTGTTGGAAAGCTTGACTATCTCCGGATGACATAGGCTACATTATATTTTCAAAAAAAAATTGGGAATCTTCACTAATATACCAAAACACGTGGTATATTTCTACCACGTGATGTAGGTATGGGAGTTCCTACCACGTGATGTAGGCACAATACTTATAAAATCTGTCTTATTTCGCTAATCGTACCCGGGCAAAGCCGGGCGCGCAGCTAGTAAATAAAAAAAAATAACCTGTATTTTGCTGCTATCGCTACATAGTGTTTCGTTGTTAATGAAATGCATCTAGATGCAACGTTGCTATAAGATACCTACAGCTGACTCAGAGATAAAACTAAAATATTGCTGTGCAGCTATCATACTAATCTATCTAATAAACCTGCCTCGGTGGCTCAGTGGTTAGTGACCCTGATTTCTGGGTCAAACAGGCGTGGGTTCGATCCCTACCCAGGGCAAACATTTGTATGATGAACATAGGTGTTTGCTCTGTGTTTGGGTGTTATTTAGTTACTATCTATCTAAGTATGTATTCAAAATATGTATATGTAGTATATCAGTCTCTGGCAGCCATATCACAAGCTATGATTTGTTTGGGGTCAGAGACCGTGTGTAAGATGTCCCCTAATATTTATTTATTTATTTATTTATCTGTTAAACCTAGATCATAAAAATCCGGCATAGAATAACGTGTTATATTTACTCACTACTCAACACTCATTTATTTCTTTTATTTGTATTACACATATACACCTTCCTGTTGAAACACTCTGTTAAAAAGAAAACCGCATTATAATCCGTTGCGTAATTTTAAAGATATAAGCATACCTAGGGACAGACAGCGGGCAGCGACTTTATACTATGTAGTAATAAGCTTGCGTTTGACTACACACTGACTGTTGTTTAGCAGATATTCGGTCTAAGGTGGGAAGGAAATGGAGATTCCCCACCCCACCCCGCTGAAATATGAATTTACTACTGTGCAACGACAGCGACTTGTCTCGTGTCACAGCTATTTATATCGCTTATAGCGTAGTTTAACTAGGTGTTCCTTCGCGATCATCGAAGTTAATCAACGTTCAGCACGGTCAGTCTTCGGATGGGTGACCGCGGGTGGTATTTACAACTGAGTGCTACTGTAGCTCGGATGACACGTTAAATTGTAGCTTCCGGTAGTTTAACTAGGTAACTGTTTAGTCATGTCAAAAAAAATTAAAGTGGCAATGGGCAGGACACATAATTCGAAGAATGGATGGCTGATGGGGCCGTAAAGTTCTTGAATAGAGACCACGGACCAGCAAGCGCAGCGTAGGACGTCCACCGTTTATTATATCGGCAGTCCACCTAGGACTGACGATATAATAAAGATCGCAGGAACGCGCTGGATGCAGGCCGCTTCCAACTGGTCTTATTGGAAATCCATTGGGGAGGCCTATGTTCAGCAGCGGACGTCCTACGGCTGATAAATAGATAGATAGACGTGTCAGAGGCCTTCAAGTGACTTAAAAACTCTGACACCAGGGCTAGCCACCCGGCCTATACGAACTTACTTATAAGTATTTTAACCGAGATTTAAGAATTTAAACAGTATCCGCCGGTGAAAACGATTACAATCGTAACGAACAGTTATTCCTCATTTTCGCGTCGTGTTTTGACTCGTGCGCATCGAACCGCATCATTTTTTGCTCAGCCGACATATCCGCCCGTGTGGGGTACACACGAGGTCGGGGTCTGGAGATGGCGCGGGAGATATGACTTGACTGACGCTGTGTTGACGAGAAGGTCGAGTTTTAGCGGTTATTTTGATATTTATTTTGTCTCGAAACTAAGACATGTTTTTTTATCACGTACTCGTAGGTACTGATACAAGTAGTTCTTCAACAGACTTTGCGACGCATCTCTTTGATCTTATAATATTGCACGGCCGTTATGGGTCCACTATTGGAACTATTATATTAATTTGTAAGAACATTGTACAGTGTTGCATTAAACATTTTCTGATTTCTGAAGCTTCTTAAGCCTATACCTCGACTTGCTCTAGACCCATTTGGTTCATGCTCGCCAAACTTTAAGGTTTTGATATTAAACGATCTTGCCAAATTTTATCGAAATCAGCTGATAAATCGCATGACACCAAATTTTCCCATATTTTAGGGAAAAATTAAACTTATTTCTCTTACTAAGCAACGAACAGCTTGTAAATGGATCATAAGAAAGCGTCAAAGCCTAAAAAATACTTGTATTTCTACGTTGACTTAGAAAACTTTATAATTAGCTCAAACAGCTGCATTTAAAAACTATTTTTAATTTCCATAACTGTACTGTACTGTACCAGCCTTTTTAATAGTCCACTGCAGGACGTAGGTTTACCCATGAAGGGCGATTGGGCCATATCCACCACGCTGGCCCAGTGCGGGTTGGTGGATTCACATATGCCATCGAATTTCTTCTACGGACGTATGCAGGTTGCCTCACGATGTTTTCCTTCACCGAAAAGCCAGTGGTGTGAAATTCCGTACATAAATTCCAAGGAATTCATTGGTACGGGACCAGTATTTGAACCCACGACCTCACGATTGTAAGGCGGGTGTCATTACCACTAGACCACCACGGCTTCCCATAAACTTGCATTCAATTTATTTTAGCTAACTAGAGAATAAGTTGAAAAAACAGCACCAATAAATCGATTTATTATCTCGAATCGATACATAACTTAAAACACGTCATATTGATCTAGCGACATGTCTTTAGAATTATCATCTTGTATGCGCATTTCAATGCACCTCACGCACACACAGATAACAAAAGTACAATTAAAAATGAACTCTAGAATTCAGAATTAAAGTACTTTTTTGATTAAAAACCGTTTGCTCTATATGTCAGTATGTCAGAAGTCAGTATAAAATTCCAAGGTTTTTTTTACAAAATAACTGACAGACAAGATTGTGTACTTAGTTTTGTGGAATATTTTACGCTCTTTGATAATTAAAGTCTTATGTGGCTGAATGTTTGGAATACCGTTTGTTTGTTGTTATTTTGGTTGATCGTAACGGATTTCCTTATAATTATCGTAAAATGAAAGAAGAAGAAGCCGTGGTGGTCTAGTGGTAGTGACACCCGCCTTACAATCGTGAGGTCGTAGGTTCAAATCCCGGTCCCGTACCAATGAGTTCTTTAGGGCTTATGTAGGAATTTCACACCACTGGCTTTTCGGTGAAGGAAAACATCGTGAGGCAACCTGCATACGTCCGTAGAAGAAATTCGATGGCGTGTGTGAATCCACCAACCCGTACTGGGCCAGCGTGATGGATATGGCCCAATCACCCTTCATGGGTAGGCCTACGTCCTGCAGTGGACTATTAAAAAGGCTGGTACAGTACAGTACAGTATCGTAAAATGAGCAATTATTTTGTATTATAGATCTCGGAAACGGCACTAAGATTTTGAAAACATTCGCCGTCTTCTTCCACAAAAGTTTTACGCGGGGCTTAGACAATGTTTAACAGTACTAATTGCACGGTTAAACAGTCTTTAGAGCATGTTTAAATCTTTTGTGGTAAGGCAGTTGGTTTTTTAGATAGAGTTTATTTGTATGGGCAGTATTTAAAAACAAAACCTAAATTTGATTTGGTTTTCCATACTTGCTCCGAGCGAAGATCATCTTTATTGTAGGTTTAAGTATTCGTATATTATAATTGTATTATAGCAAATTAAATTTGAAATACTCCTGTTAAAATTCGTTCATTTTGTCGTGCAAAAATAATAATTACTTATCGCAAAAAATGGCAAAACCGCCTTCCATCGTGTACTAAAATCGAATAATTCGCTCGAATCTTTAACATTATTTAAAAAAAGCTCAGTTGATTTCTGTAAAATTTAAATGAGATCCACCACGTGAGTATATAATTTCAAATTAAAAGTAAAAGAATTTTTCGATTCGGTTCACAATTGACGAAATTATCGATGAACATACACAAAATAATACAAACAGACGAACATAAAATCTCCTCCTTTTTGGAAGTCGGTTAAAACATAAAAATCGATTATGATAAGTCCGATAGCAAACACTGAGGCACGAGATTTTCGTCAAGTATTGAATTATCATAACGCCCCTATCCATTTTTTCTTTAAAACCTATAACTGTACCTATACCCGTACCATTATAAAATATTAATCTCCGTTGTTAAAATTCATACGCTTTTATCTTTCAATCAAAATTTACAACAAACTTGATGAATGCACGGTTTGAATTAAAAATAAGTTATCTGATAAAACTTGGTTGATTACGGTGGCTGCCAGTTGCGATCGTAAGACGATCCTACTTGAGATGCTAGTAGTAAATAACACTTATTGTCAATTGATCAAACTATCGAGTCAGATGATGCCGCTTACTTTAAAAAAATGTTATGTATGTTATGCAGTGCTCGACAGGGTCCATACTGAACTTTGTACCTCAAATTTGTTATTAACATCTTGTGCTGTATGGAAGCAAGAATAAATGAAATGAAAATATCGTGGTCGTTAATAATATACCTAATTAAAAAACCCCCGACACAAAAATATTTGACAACAAACTTTCAATTGACAACCATTTTGGGAACATTTGTAGAATTTTGGTTCTTAACCCACCATAACTCTTAAACGGCTCAATCGATTTTTATAAAACATAGCTAAGAACACTCTCGATTAAGTCTTCTTTCATCCAAAAAAAACTAAACTGAAATCGGTTCAGTGGTTCGGGCGCTATGATGCCACAGACAGACAGACAGATGTGAGTTTACCGGAGATGTCTTATGAAACTATACCTAATGATTCTGAGTTTTCGAATTTCTACTCGTACTAATAAGTGTAATTATTGGTGTTTTTGTTACTTTTACACGAAGTAACGGATCGACTTGTTTTTATTTTGCGAAAATAGTTTAAAGATCGGAGAGTGTCACAAAGCGGACAAAGCCGCGGGTAAAAACAAGTTTGGAATAATATGTCTCTAAAAAATCAAAATTACTGGCATAGCCCCGCATACTAGCAAGAGCCAGAATGTAAGGCATACAGCTTGTCAGGTTTTTTGATAGAAACCACACGCACAGAGTAGGACGTCCGCTAACAAATCGACCAAGTACTTACAAAGTATTAACAACCCCTGCTAGCTTAACATACGACCACGAGAAGAGTTTTGTCGACGCGTGAAAAAGTGACAGATATAATAATATGCTTCACCATAACTCTGTCTCGTTCTAACACGTTGAAAGAATTACTTCAAGGTGCGCGTACCGGGCTGGAAAGCATAAAATATAGCTTTCCATTAGGCTATTTGCAACATAGTGATTAAGACAGTAACGATTGACAGCTATCGTCATAACGACGCAGTTTACACAAACGTTGATTATTTATTTACATTTTTATTGGAAAACGTTGAGGAGTCAAAACAAGTTTTCTTACAAGAAAACATTTATTCATTAAAATTTAAACTTTATCCGTAATGTTTTTAAGGTGAATTTACTTTGAAATCTTGAATTTAGTATAACAAAAGTGATTAACAAATTGTAAATAAGTATTAAGTTTTTATTGTAAATTCTATTTTAGTTCGTATTGTTGAATTAAACACGTTCCGTTGTATTTTATTTGGTTTTGGGACGTCCAAAATGTTTTATTTTTATAATAACTTACTCGATGTATGTACAGGGTTATTTCTATTCAATTAGCATCCTTTTATGGGCTTATTCGGTACATAAAAACCAACAACTTTTGTTCTGCGACTTTTCTCAGAACTCAAAAAAAAATCAGCTGTTCCATACATTTTGTCGCGGGCGAACGATATTTTTCTATGGAACAACAAAAAATTTTTCGAGTTTTGACAAAAGTCACAGAACAAAATTTGTAAGTTTTGATGTACAGAATAAGCCCCTAAGAGGATGCTAATTGATTAGAAATAACCCTGTAAATATGGCTACCACAGAAAAGAGAAAGAAAATAAATAAAAAAATAAATATTAGTGAACATCTTACACACGGTCTCTGACCCCAAACTAAGCATAGCTTGTGATATGGCTGCCAGAGACTGATATACTACATATGCATATTTTAAATACATACTTATATAGATAATACCTAAATAACACCCAGACACAGAGCAAACACCTATGTTCATCACACAAATGTTTGCCCTGGGTGGGGATCGAACCCACGCCTCTATGACCCAGAAGTCAGGGTCACCAACCACTGAGCCACCGAGGCAGTCAAAATGACTTCTATGAACCAAAATCATTTGACATAACTTATATTCTGATTATTTCTAGACTTATTTCTTATTCTGAATAATTTATTATAATAAATCCAAAATAGTATATTATGTTGGTATGAGTGTTTCTCATTCAGTGAAATCTCTGTTGCTACGTCAATGACTTTTTCGCAGCAGCTGAGTTTTTTTTGTATTCCATATAGGTTTGCGTTTGACTACATACTGCCTGAAGTTAAGCAGATATGCGGTCTAGGATTTAGAACGCTTACCTAGAAGATACCTATTTACTCGGGATTTGAAAACAACCACAATGTACTTTAGCGGGAAGACAGATTCAGGAAAATCGTTCCACATTCTGGCTGTTCGTATGAGGAATGAGGATTCGAAACGCTTGTTTCTAACGCGCGGAATGTCCACCATAAAAGGGTGGCGCTTTGGTCGCGTCTGTCTAGCCGTACGATAGAAGAGATAAGGATAAGACTTGATTTTTGTACCGATACAGTTGACAGGTCAGAGAGCCATAGCGTCATCTCGGAAAAATAAAAAATAGAATAGGTACAATATAACAACCACAATATTTTTCCTTCCAATTTTACTATAAGGTTGCCGTTTACGTTAAGGTTGCCTGGAAGAAATCACTTTCAGTGATAAGGCCGCGGGTTGCTTCACATGTCTAAACATCTGTTTTCTGTATTGTGTGTAAACTGTGAACCAATAAAGAGTTTATCTATCTATTTATTATGGGACAAACTGAAACCAAATTAAAAAAAACAAGACAGAACGTCGTGAACAGACAAGTGAGGCCGGTTTTTTTATACATGTGGTGAGTGCGTCGGTGTTGCGCCGCCATAGTTCGACTGACGAGCCAATGGCTAGTTTCCTTGTGCGTGTATGTGTGTGTGATTGTGTTTGTACACGGCGAGGCTTAGTTTTGATTAAATAATGTGTTTGGTTTAAATATACCCTGACACGGCGGCTATGAACTCGACTCTCACGGATTTCCCTTGGCATAGGGCAGGCCTCACTGACTTGTCTTAACGTGTAGTTACTATTGTCTAATCTGTGGCAGCGCCTAGTAAGCCGCTCAGCTAATCCTATTGTGACCATAAGTTAAGACATACCTGAAAAATTTGTAATTTTCTATTTATATTGGTGGTAAGTACAACCCGGTCAGAATATCTGTGCACCTCGCTGGAATGCGGCGCCTCTCCCGCTTCCCCTGTCACCTCTCCGCGCACTCCCCGGTGCGACAGCATCTTCGTTGCCGATACAGGTCCCGATAATAATTTACGTCCGGAAGGTATACTAGACGTCCGGTAATGTATATACGTCCCGATAATTCGATTTGACGTCACGAAGTCAGGTGCACAGACATTGTGACCGGGTTGTAAGTTCGTATAGACGGGGTGTCTAGCCCTGGTTTCAGAGTTTTTAGGCCGCCTGAAGGCCTTTGACATGGCTAAACGTTAAAACAACCGGGATCTACAATTTAACGTGTCATCCGAGCCACGGTAGCGCTCAGTTGGAAAAGCCACCCGCGGTCACCCATCCAAGTACCGACCGTGCGGAACGTTGCTTAATTTCGGTGATCACTGACAAACACCTAGTCAAACTACGCTACGAGCGCTACTATTGGTGGTTGGTGTCATAGTAAAAGCTGTTGTAACTTAAAAGAGATAACGCTGAAATATACCTATTGAGCTTAGGCCATCACCTTGTACAGTATTCAATTATTTGCTTTAATTGTTTTGACAAATGATTTTCCTATTATTTTCTGTCATAACAATCTTCATTTAGAAGAATTTCATTCTTTCGAACCTTATTATCTTTTGACATTGCTTGTAAAATATGGCGACGTGATGGCGGCCTTAAACAAAAATCAAATAAGAAAATAATATTTCATATTATGAAGTTGCATTCAAATTAAGCATTCAATGCGGTTGTTTTACTCAGCGCATTTATTTACCATATTTTAATGGATGTACTCGTACCTACCTTATTATCTTCTTCTTCTATTATACAAAAATGAATCGTGGTTGTTAGTCTCGCTAAAACTCGAGAACGGCTGGACCGATTGGGCTAATTTTGGTCTTGAAATATCCGTGGAAGCCAAGGAAAGGTTTAAAAGGTGAGAAAATATAAAAATATAGTGAGTAAAATAATAAAGACATTCATTGAATTTTCCCATACAAAATGTTCCTGCATGTAAAAGTTCAGTCATTGTCATTTGACAGATGGTGAGATGAAGTTCACCGGGGCAGCTAGTATTACCATATTTTTGAGCTACTGTACACAGTCTGGTCCCACTTTGCAAGATCTTCTTTATGTAATACTAGCTGACCAGGCGAACTTCGTTTCACGTAATATCTTTATAAATTATAGCTTATTTGTGTTATTCTTGTTGTTCCGTTGTTTTAACCGTTTAGCCAAGTCAGAGGCCTGAGGCGGCCTAAAAACTCTGACACCAGGGCTATCCACCCGGCCTATATGACCTTACTTACTATGTGTTATTCTGATGTATAAGCATTACTATTGCAAAGTTTCATCTCAATCCGTTCAGCAGTTTTTGCGTGAAAGAGGAACAAACCCATACATACAAACATTCGCATTTGTAATATTAATAGGATTGATTCTTAAACCTAATTTGATTAAAATACATTTATTATTATTATTACTCAGCAACCAGTTTGTTGGTCAGGTTATCTTTCCACATAGGCCTCCCATAGTTTCTTCAACTTTTTTCTGTAATGAGACAGCATGATGAGAAAACCTTGTTTATCGCGGAATATTTTCATAGAAACGATAGAGCAAGTATCTATAGTAGAGTCACAATCGTGCAAAAAGTGTCCTCTTTATGGATCCACTACTCCATACAAAAAGTTCATCGACCCCCGACAAAACTTGTGGAGTTCATTTTGTTGATTCTTTTCGCGATTTAGTAATTGGCTTCACGATAAAAGTATGTCTGAAAATATGTCTAAAAGTACCTATTCTTTGCAATGCCACAGCATTTATAAATAACAGAAAAATAGCACTAAAAATGTCCCAGAAAAATCTGCCCCGTCACGACAGCGTGGTCACCGCGCGTCCTAAGATTACCATACAATGGACACCTGCGTCCTTGGCTGGCTTATCTGTTTATCATTCCTATTTTGTGGTAACGCAGATTATGGATCTACAGAGAGAAAGCTATGCATAAACTGCCTCGACCTGCCTCGGTGGCTCAGTGGTTAGTGACCCTAACTACTGGGCCAAAGAGGCGTGGGCTCGATCCCCACCCAGGGCAATTAATGGGATGAACATAGGTGTTTGCTCTGTGTCTGGGTGTTATTTATATATAAGTCATAATTCATTTATTCTGCTTCCATAAAGTACATGATGGTAAAAATATAAAGAGTACAAAGTAGCATATTATGGACCCCGTCGGGCGCAGCAAAAACAGAACAGAGGAAGGCACCATAAATAGGTCATATTAATTAATATATCATGAAACAAAAACACGATATGGTAAGTAAATAAATGTCCACTAAAAGTTACAAATTAAAATGTCAACGAAAACATACTCGTAGCTATTATGTTTTCGTTGACATTTTAAAACATAGCTATTATATTATAATGTCAAAAAATAAATGTCGAAAATACTATAAATAATGTCAATGTTTTTCATTTAAAAATTCGTCCACTGTATAATAAGCTTTAGTTATTAGAAATTGTTTTAAATTATTTAAAAATACATATATAAGTATGTTTTTAAAAATTTGTAAATGTAGTATATCAGTCTAAGGCAGCCATATCACAAGCTTTGTTTAGTTTGGGGTCAGAGGCCGTGTGTAAGATGTTCTCTAATATTTATTTATTTAAACACAAACTGAAAGGTATACGCCGAATCCAATATCTTGGCGGTTGTGATGTTAGCTACAAGCTGGAAATAGCCCGACCCTCGCGCAGCTGTTAAGTTGGTGTCAGTCAGGATTGGGTTACCCGCAGCTTGTAGCTAGCATTATAGTCGCCAAAATATTTAGTTCGACCTATAAACAAGACAACCTGCGTCTTGTTTATGGGTCGAACCAAATATTGACTTAATAAAAATACGTGATTGAAGAGTAGTAAGCCAGATCCGCAGACAAACCAAGTTATCGACGTAGCCCAGTGAAAAAGTAAGTTGAAATGACATTGGGCAGGGACCACATAATTTCTAGAACGTACCTATAGCCGATAGGTCCTTAATGTTCGCGAATAGAAATCACATACATGCAAACTGCCTCGGTGGCTCAGTGGTTAGTGACCCTGACTTCTGTGTCAAAGAGGCGTGGATTCTATCCCCACCCAGGGCAAACATTTGTGTGATGAACAGAGGTGTTTGCTCTGTGTCTGGGTGTTATTTAGGTACTATCTATATAAGTATGTATTTAAAATATGTATATGTAGTATATCAGTCTCTGGCAGCCATATCACAAGCTATGCTTAGATTGGGGTCAGAGACCGTGTGTAAGATGTCCCATAATATTTATTTTTAATTATTTAAAAAAAAACGCAGCGTATGACGTCGACCGACTATGTGGACCGATGATAACATTAATATCACAGAAATGCGCTCGATTTAAGCTTCTTTCAACTGCCTTATCGGAGATCCATATGGGCGGCCTATGTTCAGCAGCAATTATCACAAGAATTAGCTCAGTTGGGAGAGCGTCAGGCTAGTGTTCCGAGAGACGCAGGTTCGAGTCCTGCATTCGCGATAAATTTTTTAAATGTTTTTCACATAAATAACTCTTTTAGATCAACCGTGTGTGGGAAGTACAATAAAATTAAAATCATATCTTTGACTAAATTAGGATCCGCTGTTATGTCAAATAATTTCTAAAGATAATATCATCATTTAGTGCTTGTATGAATAAGTATATTATTATTCAAAGTTGTACATCTGTTTATAAATAATCTGCCACGGTAATGAATCAACAGTAATTTTGTGTTCGGATAGATAGTTACGTCTTAGATTTTAACATTTGTTTTACAAACTAATTAAAGTATTATTACATCGTAAAGATTATACTATTTGAAACCTATGAAATATTAGTTATTTATATTAATCCGTTCATTCATCCATCAGCAACAGTACGTCCACTGACAGACATAAGCCTCCCTATAGATAGATAGATTTCCAATAAGCCTGGTTATTTCTATGTTTACTGTTATTTCAAGGATCAGTAGATAATAATTTAAATAAATAAATAAATATTAGAGCACATCTTACACATGCTCTCTGGCCTCAAACTAAGCGAAGCTGGTGATATGGCTGCCAGAGACTGATATACTACATAGAATACATATTTTAAATACACACTTATATAAATAGTATTTAAATAACACCCAGACACAGTGCAAACACCTAAGTTTATCACATAAATGTTTGCCCTGGGTGGGGATCGAACCCACGCCTTTTTGATCCAGAAGTCAGGGTCACGAACCACTGAGCCACCGAGGCAGTCAAATAGAGAGAGCGTAGTTTCACTAGATAGAAGATTAATTCAAAGTATTCTATATTTACTGAATACTTAGGATACCTAAACCTGTTGTGAGGTTCGTTATCATGTCGCCGGCAACGGGATATGACTAGATCAGTGAGTTAAGATCTCTGAGCTACGCTTGGCTCTAAACTTAAATTAAACATGTTTATTTGTTACAAGCTTTCATTTAGTTTTACCTGTCCCGTTGTTCACGACGTTCTGTCTTGATTTTTTATTTAGTCTGAGACCTTAGCATCAATATTATCATATCTACGAGTATAAAAGGACGTCCAATACCGAATGTAAGCCTCCCCTATCAGATCTCCAATATGACTAGTTGGAAGCGGTTTGCATCCAGCGCAATCCTGAGATCTTACAGATTGACAACAACACGTTTGTTCAGATCAGACGTACAAATACATAGTCATCATTCATCATCATCATTTCGTTTCAATATCTAATATATTTACAAAGCTATATATGGCACTGAAACGTGGTCTCTTACTATGGGCCTTATTAATAAGCTCCAAGTAGCCCAACGAGCTATGGAGAGGGCTATGCTCGGAGTCTCTCTGCGAGATCGAATCAGGAATGAGGAGATTCGCAGAAGAACCAAAGTTACCGACATAGCCCAGCGGATTGGCAAGTTGAAATGGCAATGGGCAGGGCACATAGCGCGGAGGACTGATGACCGATGGGGTCGATAAGTTCTCGAGTGGAGACCACGTACCGGCAAGCGCAGCGTAGGACGTCCACCCACAAGATGGACGGATGACCTCATTAAGACCGCAGGATCACGCTGAATGCAAGCCGCTACCAACCGGTCTTATTGGAGATTCATAGGGGAGGTCTATGTTCAGCAGTGGACGTCCTATGGCTGATGTATGGATGGATGATATTTGGTTGATACCAATGTGCTTTAGAGACCAAAAACTGGCCACCTCGACCGCGTCCTCGGTCGCTAGATCAGTTTGGGTGCAGCATTTTATATAATACCTAGTGTATATAACAGGAAATACCTAGTGTATTGTAACAGGCAACTTTCATCACAAAGCAAAAACTATTACTAGAACTTTTCGATTTAACCTCAATTTTTTATCAACGTAGTATAAAATTTTATTGTATTTTAATTACAGATAATTGCCCCAAACGTTTGACAGAGGTTTTTACAGCTTTGGTAATATCGACATCTTTGTTTCGTTAATATTAGGAATTCTAAAATGTCACGAGTTTTATGGTTTAACCACGATTAGCCTTGCAATCAAGGTTTTTTGTTCCATAAATGCAGTGCCATAAAATTTTGCAGAAATAAAATTCGTGTAGCTTTTCGTTTTTAACCAACATCCAAAAAAGAGGTTCTATGTTCGTCTGTATGTATTTTTTTGTGTATGTTCATCGATAATTTCGTCAATTGTGAATCGAAACATTTTTTTTCGATACAAAGGGTAGATACTCTTGAGGTGGTCGCATTTATATTTTACAGAAATCGGTTGAGCTGTTTTTGTAAAACCAACAATAATAAAAACAATTCGAACGCAATATTCGAATTTTGTACAGGATGGAAGGCGGTTTAACCATTTTTTGTAAAAAATACTTCAATCCATCCATCCATCCATCAGCCATAAGAAGTCCACTCCTGACATATGCCTCCCTTATGGATCTCCAATAAGACCGGTTGGAAGCGGCTTGCATCCAGCGCGATCCTGCGGTCTCAATGAGGTCATCCGTCCACCTTGTAGGTGGACGTCCTACGCTGCGCTTTCCTGTATGTGGTCTCCACTCGAGGACTTTTCGACCCCATCGGTCTTCAGTCCTCCGCGCTATGTGCCCCCCCCATTGCCATTTCAACTTGCCAATCCGTTGGGCTATGTCGGTAACTTTGGTTCTTCTACTGATCTCCTCATTTATGATTCGATCTCGCAGAGACTCCGAGAAATACTTATTTAAATAAAACTATTCAATCTTCTGGGTGTTAGGTACTTGTCTTGGACATGTGTATTGCTTGTCTCGTCACTCAATCGTATAAATTAATAATAAATATAACTTTTAAATAATTTCTAAAACGGTACAGAGTTGGCTCACGACTGGCCTCGAATCAAAACATGGTTTAAACATGATTAGTTCGGCTAAACAAGTTTAGTCTATCAACTGAACCAATCCGGGTTTGAGGCGTGAGACGAATCGACACCAATTTGCTGTCTGGCTCTTCCTTAACAGTTTCTGAGGTGGATTAGAGGTCAGACAGTAAGAATAGAACCTTACTGTCTTACCACAATTTTTTTACGCAAGCTTTAGACAATGTTTTACAGTACAAATTGCACGGTTAAACAGTGTTTAAATTGTGGCATGCGGGTTGCCGGTTTGCTCGCGGCATTCACTCAATGCACTGAAACTACTAAGATTTAAACTAACCTCTCTCTATAGTACAGTCGCATTCTTTCAAATGTAACTACTTAACAAAGGGCACAGACCCTGGAGTCTGTGGGTCAAAATTTAAATATAAAAAAGCGTGTTTAAATCTTTTGTGGTAAGACGTTTAGAATATTGAGGTCGGTTCAAATCCCGGTCCCGTACAGGCAGAATCAAAGCAGCTGTGAAGTTGGCTACAAGCTGCGTGAAACCTAAAGCCGCCGACTAACCTGCAACATTTCGTCGTAACGTAACGTTACGTTACGACGAAATGTTACAGGTCAGTACAGCGCAGCGTGCTGATCCGCTCGCTGCGAGCGCTGCGTGCTCCACCCGGTTGTCGGTATTTTCGCGAATCCCTTTGAGTGTTACGTTACGCCTTAATTATAGGTCAGTACAACCCCGGGATGTCGTTACAAATGGCGGAGCGCAGTCGAGCACTATGCTCGCTATGAGCAAGGGTACTGGTCAGTCAGGTAATGCCGTAACGTATGAGTAACACGCTCGCTTTGAATGTTACGTTACGGCTAAATGCTCACGTCAGTCGCCAGCTTAATCCTCGTTCAGCTGTTAAGTGAGCTTCAGTCAAGATTGGATTAACCGCAGAAATTTTGTTCTATACTTACCAAGAGTTAAGAAGAATTTTTGTACCAACTTTTTGCTAATTTATATTCAACTAGCGACCCGCCCCGGCTTCGCCAGGTATATTAGACATATAAACCTTTCTCTTAAAACACTATATCTATTAAAAAAAACGCATCAAAATCCGTTGCGTAGTTTTAAAGAAATAAGCATACATGGGGAGACAGCGGGAAGCGACTTTGTTTCCTACAATGTAGTAATTCGAATTATGATCGCTCATAGCAACGATTGCAACGTTTTGAACGCTTACATACAAGTACATAATTATATTTTTTGCAAAAAATGGTATAACAGACTTTAACCGTGTTCAGAATTAGCGAGAGTTCACAAGGATCAATGTAAAACTTTTATCATTGTTGATTTACCGAAAATGGCTTAGCCTATTTCAAAAGTATTTAAATGGGAACAATTTCGTAGTACTCTTTCCAATAAATATATATAAATATGTGATAAGTTATGAGTGGTTATACATAAAAAAATATACGCGTCGAATTGAGTACCTCTTACATTTCGTCGGTCAAAAACAGTCAATGATGTCAGGTATATTGTTGTGGATAGATGGACCCCGTTGGGCGTAGCAAAATTAGGTGAGATGAGAGGGCAACTTGTCAGATTAATTGTATTTTTAACATAATTTTTCTTCCTATCTTCAAATTCAATGTAGCAGTTTTTTATTTTGCAATATTTTAGTTACAAAAATCATAGAAAAGAAACTTGCTGGTTTGTGATTTTTCGTAGTCTTTGAGGAATTTTACGTTCTTTATTAACAAAAAAATGGTTTATTTTCGGTAAAAATATTTTACATACCGTATAAAAGGCGTCTTCTTCAAATTAACATAATAATTTTGTAGATCATACCTGCAACAAGAAATAATTATTTTAATAGAGTTAAGTCATAAAAGGTCATATAGGGATATAATAGATATAAGGACAAGAGATGGACCTAATCGACGAAATGGAAAGGACCAATGGGAAAAAGAAGAAAAAGCCGTCCAATGAAAAGATGGATTGACGACACAACGAGCATAGCGGGAAACGACTGGATAGACATAGCAAAAGATCGAGAGACTTGGAGTAAGCTGGAGGAGGGTTGCCTATACCTACCCAAGAAGGGGTTCCAAGATCAGAATAAGAAAATCTGTTGTAATTCTAATTTATAAGTACCAGTTATCAGTGTTATTTGTTCTCAAAGAACTATTTGTAATTTAGTTAAGGATTTTGGAAATAAACAGGCTTATTATTTTAATTAAGTAAAACACAGGTGTTACTCACTACATCGCATAGTGCTATGCGAGACGAGCCCGCGAGCTAGTACTCCGACCTTGAGAAAGATCTCCAAATGCGATCGAAACTATAGTAGTATCCTACTAAAAATCAAACGTGCGTAACACCTGTGTTTTACTTAATTAAAATGTAAGAAAACCACGTTAGTTAGCATAGTGATGCTTATTATTATTAATATTATTATATTATAAGTCATTAAAGTGCTTAACTGTACTGTATCAGCCTTTTTAATAGTCCACTGCAGGACGTAGGCCTACCCACGAAGGGTGATTGGGCCATATCCACCACGCTGGCCCAGTGCGGGTTGGTGGATTCACATACGCCATCGAATTTCTTCTACGGACATATGCAGGTTGCCTCACGATGTTTTCCTTCATCGAAAAGCCATGCAGTGGTGTGAAATTCCGTACATAAATTCCAAAGAACTCATTGGTACGGGACTGGGATTGAACCCACGACCTCACGATTGTAAGGCGGGCGTCACTACCTCTAGACCACCACGACTCTATTAACTGACGGCTTAACTGTGCCAGATTTAAATTACATACTCCACCACTCAACATAGGCCTACCCCCGAACGATGATTAGGCCATACCCACCTGGCTTAGTGCAGGTTGACGGACTATAATTAAGCTACTGATTTTCTTCTACAGACGTATGCAGGTTGCCTCACGATGTTTTCCTTCACCGAAAAGCCAGTAGTGTGAAAATCCGTACATAAGTTCCAAAGAACTCATTGTAACGGGAGCGGGATTTGAACCCTTGACCTCACAACTGTAGCTCTCTGTTAATTGTCGTTGCTATTTCGCTCGGCTATTTTCATAATTGTGTGCATAAAGTTACTTCCGATTTTTTTATAATAACTATCTGCATATTTATTTCCTGATTTTATTAGTTCTAATCAACCAATCAATAATGTTTTCTTATTAATTAGTCAATCAAATATTTAATTTCAATAAAAAAATCATTCACGAAAATACGTTGAATTTAAATTAGATTCAAGAAAAGATCAGAATCAGATCCCTTATTGAACATGTTTAGTTAAGATATGTAAAAATCATCAAATTAATTTATTGATTAAGAAATGAAGAGTTTCTTTTATAAATGAAAATAGTAAAAAGAATTGCAAAAATGCTTCTTTCGCGCGTCAAAACATATCCATGTTACCCTGAAACACAAAGTACATTGATTTGCAAATAAATCAGCTGGGTGCTAATGTACTGTACCGTAATTATAACCATCCACCGCTGAACATAGGTCTACCTACGAAGACAGGAGATTAAAGCAAGTTTGGTGGGCACACATACGCCATTTAATTTCTTCTACGAACTTACGCCGGTTGCATCTTTTTCATCACCAGAAAGCCGATAGCCGGTGGAGTGCAAATCACTACATAGTAACAAAGTCGCTTCCCGCTCGCTGTCTGTCTGTCCCTGTGTATGCTTATATCTTTAAAACTACGCAACGGATTTTGATGCAGCTTTTTTATAGATAGTGTGATTCAAGAGGAAGGTTTATTGTATAAAATACACTTGTGGAAAGACGGGTCGCTAGTCCGTACATAAATTCCAAAGAAGTCATTGTTAGGAGACCGGCTCTGAATCAACGCCTCATTATAGATAGGTACGCCTAATCAATAAGACTTTAGTTAGTAAGAACTTTTTTTAACAGACTTCCAAAAAGGAGGAGGTTCTATGTTCGTGTGTATGAATTTTTTTTGTGTATGTTCATCGATAATTTCGCCAATTGTAAACCGAATCGAAATATTCTTTTTTAGTTCGAAAGGGGTGGCTCCATTTAATTTTTACAGAAATCGGCTGAGCCGTTTTTGAATAAACCAACAATAATATAAGCAATTCGAGCGAAATATCCGAATTTTGTACACGATGAACATCGATAATTTCGCCAATTGTGGACATTTTAAAGAAATCGGCTGAGCCGTTTTTGATAAATTAACAATAATGTAAACAATTCGAGCGAAATATTCGAATTTTGTACACGATGGAAAGCGGTTTTACCATTTTTTGCGAAAAATTGTTATTGTAACAATGCATTGTGCAATAAACGAATATAAAAAATAAAATAATGTTAGAATGCAACATAAGTAAGCTCAAAATAGCCCAACTAGCTATGGGGAAGGCTACGCTCGGAGTCTCTACCAACATGAATCAGGAATGAGGAGATCCGTAGACAAACCAAAGTTACCAACGCAAGTTGAAGTGGCAGTGAACAGAGCACATAGTTCATGAAACGAAGACCACAAACTGGCAAGCGTAGCGTATACCCGCTGAATTAAGACCGCAAGATGACGTTAAAATCAAGCCACTTCCAGCCGGAATATACCTAATAGAGGAAGTATATGTCCAAAAGGGTACGTTTTACGGATGATAATGACAATAGTTAATCGTCGTCGTCGTCTTAGCCGTAGGACGTCCACTTCTGGACATTGGCTTTCCCTATAGATCTCCCATATGACCAGGCGGAAGTAGCTTGCATCCAGCGCGATCCTGCGGTCTTAATGAGGTCATCCGTCCAATGGCCATTGGCAGTTAATAAATTATAGTTAATCAAAGCTTTTTTTGAGGAAACGCAGTAAATTAATTTATTAATTTGATTGATACAAGAGGCAACCGGAGCGCGCCAGTTGTGACATCCTGCCGGACCCGTTCCAATGACTCATTCACTCACTTCTGCCATCTAACATTGATCAACTCAGGCAGCCTTGAACTGCACGTCATATCCTTTGGTAATTACAACTAGTCTTTGAATCGTTTTAAAAAATATCTATTTTAAATTAGTCTACTACCTAAGTTTGTGCGCTATCGTGGCTTGGATAACACGGTAAATTGTAGGTTTCTGTTTTTTTAACCATTTAACCATGTCAGAGGCCTTCAGGTGGCTTAAAAACTCTGACACCAGGGCCAGCCACCCGGCCTATACGAACTTACTTACTCACCTAACTATTTTTAAAATAAACCGACAAGAACTGCATCTCGGAATTGTATATATAGTTTTTATTTAGACAAACACCTCTTTACAGTGTACTGTTTTTAATTTAGGTTAAGTTTAATATGGGTCTGTGCCTGCAATAAATGGTTTTTATTTTATTTATTTATTTATTAATTGACAAAACGTACGGAAGCTTATTTCTTTTTTCATGAGTTTCGGGTTGGTCCCATAGTAAAAATGTACATGATGATGGTCTGTATTACCTTCTTCCTGGCTATGACGAAGCCTCGTCATAGCAAAGTTATGCAGATAAGCCTCTCTGAACAACAACTTTATAAAGTGTACCTACATATAAGTAAAACATAAAAAGAAATAATAATACTATATATATACACTTTATAGCTAAACCAAGATCACATCTTAGATTTCCGTTTTATGAATCATCCATCTATCCATCAGCCCTAAGACGTCCAATGCCGAACATAGGCTTCCCTTAGGGATCTCCAATAATACTGGTTGGAAGCGGCTTTTATTAAACGGGCTCGAACTAACGGTCATAATGATATCGTCGGTCTACCTAGTCGGCTGACATCCTACGCTACGCTTGGTGATAGGTACGTGGTCTTCATTCGAGAATTTCACAGCCTCATCAGCCTTCCATTTTTCAAACTACATTTATGCCCTGCCCACCACCATTGAAACTTGCTAATTTACTGGACTATATCGGTAATATCAGTTTGTCCGCGGACTCCTCATTGTTGATTCGCTCTCGCAGAGAAAGAAATATCATCATTTAGTTATTTTTAAACTTAACCTGAACAAGGTTTAAGTATAACATTTCCTTTTTATGAATCGTCTAATACTAAATCATTAACCAAAATAACCAAAGATACTAAAATACTACATTTAGTTACGCTGTAGAGCTTGAAGTTTTACGATCTAAGTTATTCCTTCATTAAAACTTACACAAAACTTTATTGGAAACTATAACTGTTTTAATTGCTAGTAATTAAATCAACTTTCAATTGGAGATATTAAAACTTTGTCAACGGAATAGTTTTAAAGGAATACAACTTTGTTTTGAGTTTTGTGCATATTTTATGCAATACGAATGTACAAAATTTAAAATTCAAAAAGGTTTTTAATCCTTTTAATATTATGAAACTGACAAAGTGTTTGTTGGTTAGTTTGTTACTCATTAACGAAGCAAAAGAAGATATCGACTCGATTTATATATTTATATACTTGAATATTGTTTTGAACCGCGCGGAGGGACTCCACTCGCACTTTTTTTTTCAAAAACAACTTTCTTTTGATTTCATTTAAATGTAGAAGAGAATATTTATGTACAAGTAAATATTTACTATTTTATAGCAGCTATTAGAGGTCTAAATGTAGATGTGGTCCGTCGGTCTGACGCAAACAACTTTCCTTTTCCATCAAGTTT
Source organism: Hypomecis atomaria (assembly GCA_964007245.1). Classification (NCBI taxonomy): domain Eukaryota; kingdom Metazoa; phylum Arthropoda; class Insecta; order Lepidoptera; family Geometridae; genus Hypomecis; species Hypomecis atomaria. Next base: position 12,961,623 of record OZ023308.1, on the reverse strand, counting down.
CCCTCGGCGGCGCACTTCAAAAGATATAAGGTTTTTTACTCGATGTAAGTCATTTAATTCATTAGCAACTAGCTTTTACCTGGGCCTTTTCCCGCGTGACAAGAAAAAAATCGGCCAAGTGGAAGTCGGACTCACGCACAGGGTTCCGTTTTGTATTGGGGCTACCCTTAAATATTTATTTTGTTATAATTTAATAAATAATTATTAAAGTAAACATACAATTAATTATAATATTCTGTAAATATTTCAAGCGTCTACCTATTATCGTTATTAATTTCGAGCGAAAAACGGCTAAAAAATCAAATTTGTGGTATGGGGGGAGTTGATTTCCATTTCGTTGAAATAGAGAAATCTCTAGAGTAAACCATTTTTCAATAAAAATATTTTATTTTAAACCGGTTCACAATGGCGAAAATATCGATGAAAATATAAATCAACAAAAAAAACATACAGACGCACACATAACCTCCTCCTTATTGGAAGTCGGTAAAAAGTAATTAGAACTTTAACAAACATCTTACGCAATGCCCGAAATCCTCATTAAAAACCCGCACAATGCACTACCTAAAAAAACCTTTAAAATCGACCTGAATCTCTGACAGCGAGTGACTCACAAAGGCTTGCTTACTGCCACTTTTACAGAAGCCGGGTTGTAATTTTTTTCATCTTTTTTCTTTTTTAAGACAATTGTTCTTTGCGCAAGTCATGACATTTGACGAGCGGCCATTGGCGGGCGGCTGGCGTTTGACAGCCAATCAGCACCGCCTATTCGAAAATGGAAAGTCATCTTTCTTAACATTTGAGATGGTGACTTGTCGAAATGGACCACTGACTGTTATTGGTCCGAGGAACATAGGCTAAGTAAATAGGATCTAGTTTCAGGTGCTACGGAAACATGGTGCCCTGATAGCAAGACAAGTTTTCAAGAAAATGTGTACGCTCAGGAAATAAGTGTTCATAGCGTAGTTTGACTACGTGTTTCTTAGTGATCAGCGAAGTTCTGCAACGTTCAGCACCACCAGTCTTTGGATGGGTGAACGCGACTGGCATCCTACAACTATGCAATAGGCAATTATGTATTGAATTGCTAAAAACCTTTTTATCAGTCATAGCTCGGAAAATGTATTAAAGTTAGTCTTTACCGACTTCCAAAAAGGAAGAGGTACTATGTTCGTCTGTATGTTTTTTTTTTATGTAATGCTTATCGATATTTTTGCCAATTGTGAACCGATTCAAAAAATTTTTTTTTTTAATTTGGAAGAGTTTACTTGCGAGGTTTTTTTTTTTTTTTTTTTTTTGTTGTTCCTCTTGTACTTCCCCCGACATAAGTCGGAGACATTGTCAAGCTGAACATTTGCTTACGCGGTTTTCTGTTTTATTAATAATAGGCCAATTAGATTGCCTCATGCAAGTTTTATAATGTGTGAGCATTAATGTGACATGAATACACAATAACATATATAATAATAATAACATAGCTTCGAGTATAATTATTATAGTTTATACGCTTAATATATTATGTTGAAAAGAGAAAAGAAAGCTTAGATAAAATTAATCCTAGTTCAAATTATAAAACACCAGTGCCAAAGCCAGACACTATTAACTCATCTTACTACTAATTACACTTAATATTCATCTCTTATACATATATATATATATCTATGTACACATTTTTTTTTTTTCGTTTTTTTTTTTTAATTTTTTTTTTTATTTATTTTTTTCCTTTTTTTTTTTTTTTCTTATTTTTTTTTTCTTCTTTTTTTTTTATCATGTCATTATTTTCGTGTAAACATAGGTAGGTACTTATAACTAGTACAGTATAATATAAAATTAGTCATGTTCTTTTTTTTTATTTTAACATTCTGTGTCTCAGTTTTTTTTATCTACATTCTTTATTATTATCTGGCCCATAACTTTTGGGTTATTTCAAAGCGTTTAAATGAGTTATTCATGTATAATACCATGCTTACACTCATTTAAGTCGGATTGACAGCTTAGTATTAGAAGAGTGCAAATATTTACACTATATTTGCATCTCTTACAATTTTGGTTAGTAGAATTGTATATTGAGCTTATTTCTATTTTTAGTTGATTTTATTAATACCTGTTATCTGCTTTCCCATTTATACTGTACAAAAGCTAGGGTCTATATGCAAGTAATATATTCATAAATATATGTTACATATAGTTTTCATAAACGGTTTTTATATGTACGTCTTATTATGTACATTATCTTATCTTATATATACATTTACACTTCTTTTCTAATTATATTTACATAGTTTAAAATAAGAAAAATTATAGACTTATACGAGTATTTTCCATTAAATTGTTACTTATTTCTTTTGTTACATTTTCTGGTTACATATTTACAGAATTCAAGGAAACGCTCTCTGCCATCAAAATCCCCCAGCCACTCACTCAAATTGTTTCGCTTTAATTCTTTTCCAAATTCTATCTCCAGCAGTGTTCTTTTCAGTATGTATACAGGGCAGTCAACGATGGCGTGGATGGTGCTTTCATCTTCCTCCGGGTCACAGATGCATCCAGGTGAGGGCTTAATTTTAAATCTATTAAGGTACTGCGCAAAACCTCCGTGTCCCGTGAATACCTGTACCAACTCCTGGGTAAGTTTAATTTTCTTGAGTTGCTTGTGGGCCGTCTGGACGTCTGGAAAAAACATTTTTGTGGTTCCTGCTGTCTCTCCTTCAGCATATCTTGCCTGCCACTTGAGAATACTCTCGTTTCGCACTATTCGCTTCACATACGAGACGGGACATCTGTCATAGTGAGCTGCAGTGTTCGTCCTTGTTGCAGCTTCCTTGGCCAAAAAGTCGGCTCGCTCGTTGCCCTCAATTCCGATGTGTGCTTTCACCCAATACAGGTTAATTATTTTGCCCTGATCTTTTAGTTCTATCAAATTTTTTCTACATCGAAAGGCTATTGGGTGGAACGTATCACAGTTTTGCAATAGTTCTAGTGATGATTTTGAGTCACTCAGTATTGTCACTTCCGGTTCGTTTGTTTTCAAGGCTTCTATTGTTGCATAGTACAGGGCGTACATTTCCGCTTGGAACACTGTACAATATGATTCCAGCTTAAGTTTTTTTGACTTAATTTCTTTTCCGTCTTTCCACCAAGAGAGGGCTGCCCCTACTTTACCGTCTAACTTGCTCCCATCTGTGAACACTAAGAGTCCCTTCAGGTTGAATGCCTTGAGTGTTTCCTCTGTCCAATCCTCGATGCATTTGAATTCCAGACTAGGATTTTTGGCGGGATGGATTGTGCTTAGAAAACTTTCTCGCGTCTCTATCTGACGACCCGCAATGTACTCAAAAGGTTTTCCTCTCCTAGCTTCAAATATCTGAGCAGCTTCATGGACTCTCATATCCAAAGGGATCAAGCCGGACAGCAAAAGAGCGGAATTTAAAGATACCGTGCGGTAAGATCGACAAATTTTTTGAGCGAAGCCTCTTTGAACAGAGTTCAGTTTTTTCCTTGCTGAAACCTTTGTTACGGCATGAGACCATACACTGGCACTATAAAGCATTATGGGTTCTATAACTGCAGAATAAATTGTCTTTGTGATCTCAGAATTCAGACCCCAGGAAACCTTAGCTGCTTTCGCCAGCTGACCATAAATTTTAATCGATTTTTTGGCTATATTTGAGATGTGACTGTTAAATGTAAGTTTTTTGTCAATTGTTAGGCCTAAAATTTTTATTTCGTCAACTAAGTGAATCAAAGTGCCCCCCATACTTATATTTGGAATATCATACTTTAATTTTTTGGTCAATAGCATAGCAAAAGTTTTATGAGGAGCGAATTTAAGCTTATTTTTAACCCCCCATTCGTGAACCTCATTTAAGGTTGTATTAATTCGTTGCTCTAAATTTTGCACTAAGCTTTCCGAAAACACAAGAGTGATATCATCAGCAAACGCTTGACAGTAAATATTTTTGTTTTCCAGGAGATCCAATAAGGGATCTAAAAGAGTGTTCCAAAATGTGGGTCCTCCTATGGAGCCCTGTACACACCCTTTAGTTGTTTGCTTATGACAACGCTCTCCAGCATATCGTACTTCAACCTGGCGATCTTTTAAGTAGCTGTCGACCATTCCCCTAAGATTTCCCGGACTTTTTTTCTTCATGAGTTCATACTTTATGGCGGGCCACCACGCACTATCAAAAGCACCCTCTATGTCTAGTGAGACGAGTACTGCTATTTTTTTATTGTCTATTTGTCGTCTGATGTGATTCACCAGATCATAGAGGGCATCTTCCGTGCATCGTTGGGGTACAAAACCATACTGGCGCGGGTTGCACTTTGGTAGTAAATGCCATTTTAGTCTTTTTACCAACATTTTTTCCAAAATTTTGCCAAATATTGGTAGCAACCCTATGGGCCTGTAAGATTTTGGCTGACCATAATCTTCTTTGCCTGGTTTACGCAATATGATTACTGCTGCCGTTTTCCATATTTTTGGGAAATATTGTAATTCCAAACATTTGTTTACAATTTCCAAAAATAGATCTGGGTTAACTTCTATAGCTCTCGCGCAAATATCGGCGGTAAACCCATCAACTCCGGGAGCTTTTTTGGGATTAAAGCTATTTTTAGTGCTCTCAAGTTCGCTGGCGGTAAAAAGGGGATCATCTGTTGTACTGTCTTCTTCATCCGTAGAACCGTTTTTCGTTAGACGCCTAATCTCTGCGTGAAATGGTAAATCATTCCCTTCATCGTCATCTGGATAAAAAGTACTAGCAAGTAGCTGTGCAGATTCTATCGGGTTCATTGTTTTTCCGTCTTTGGTAAGTAATAAATCTTCTTTTCTTTTGGCTGTTTGTCTTATTACTCGATAAATTCCGTCCCATAAGCTTTCTCTATCCTGTTTTGTACAATATTCTCTCCAATTCTCCGTTTGTAATCGATTTGCTTCTTCTTCGTAGATATTTTTTGCTTCTAGATAATTTTTAATCACATATTCTTTTCTTCTTGGTGCTGCGCATTTTATTCTTCTCTTTTTAGTTATCATATCTCTGAATTTTGCTTCTATATCTTCATTCCACCAGGGTAACTGAAACTTGCTATAGTATTTCTTCTTTGGGATTGTCGCTTCACAGGCTAACGTAACGCATTTGGAATAAACTTCTATCGTTTTTTCTAACTCTTCAATATTTATTATTTTTTCTACTGCTACTACATTTAATTCTTTTTCATTAAAGGCGTTTCTCAGTACTGAATCAAATTCTTTCCATTTCGCTTTTCTAGTATTGTACAATCTTGTTGTTTTAAATTCAATTCTTTGCGTTGGTTTACCGAAAGCTACTGTAAATAAAATCGCGTTGTGGTCTGAACTTGACACAGAAGTATCTACGCTCCAATTGTCTATCTTTGGCAGTAAATTTTCGCTGCATGCCGTAATATCCACTCTGCTTTGAAAAACTTTGTTATTTCGGACAGTTTCAAAAGTCGGAATGTCCCCAGTGTTCAGAATATGTAGAGCTTTCTCGTCTAAAAAGGCTGATATTTTTGCGCCCCTTGAGTTTTCTCTTACACTGCCCCACCAAGGGCTCCAAGCGTTCACGTCACCACCTATCAGAATATTTTTAGTGTTGTTTAGTTCTAATAATTTACTAACATGTTGAAGATAATCATCTAGAGGTTGATCCTCTTCAAAGTACACCGATAGCACTACAAGCTCCCATGTGTTGGTTTTCAGAATCGCGAAAGCAATATTTTCGGTCGAGAGAGTTGGGTCTGCTAATATTTTGATATTGTCATCTGTCACCATAATAGCTGCTTTAACTGGTTTCTGTGATGGTGTGTTATTTCCAGCATATTGAACTATGCGAACTCCTGTGTAATCCCGCATTTTTCCGATTGCTCCTACGTAAGGCTCTGATAGTAGACCAAATCTAACTCCTCTCTTTTGTGCTTCATTGAGAAACTCCAGGGTTGCCAGTTTACTTTTATGCAAATTTGATTGTAGTACATTGTATTTTATCGTGCCCTTTTCTTAACAATATGCTACACTCGTTCGGGCAAGTGCATCCCATCGCAGTCTAACCGGGCAGCTAAAATCGAAGGCGCTATGGTCATTTCGATCGAGTTTTGCAATACTACAGTTACGGCATGATGGTATATCCCCCACTGACCATACTGGACAGTCCTTTTTGAGGTGAGGCCCGGAGCAATGGCTACACAAGTCTACTGATTCTTTGCACAGTTTTCTTCCATGGCCGAAACCCAAGCATTTTGTGCACTGAATCAACGGCGATTGATCGTGTACAGATCGCCGTTGTAAATCAATATGAACTTCTCCTGCCGATGTGAGTCTCTGCCATACTTTTGGGGAAACCTGCAAAATCACGTGACATTCTAATGGGTTCCTAGTGCGGCGTCGATATTTTACAATTGCACGATATTCATTTTCCGGTATGTCGCCGGTGACTTTGGCGTTCTGTGTTTTCAGGGACTTTAAGATATCCTCATCTGTGTTGTAGGACAATACGTCTCGTATAATCACCAAAGGATCTTTACTCTTAGCCTCCTCCACAAGCAAGCCTTTTTTTGATTTCTTGAGGCGTTCAGTTATTTTGGATATATCCTCTTTTTGTCGGCAGCTTATGAGAACCTTTTGGTTTTTAGCTTTGCGCACTCCTGCGACTTGGATACCCATGCTCCTAGCGTCCACCGTTCCTCTGATTTTGGTGAGAACATCTTCACAAGTATCCTTTGCTTCTTCAGAAGAAATGATAATGGTGTGTTTTGGTGGTTGCTGGCGTGCTACTGCAGATGCATATGTCAATTTGTCCGGTGTCTCTTGTTCGCGCAGCTTTGCCATATTTTCCTCAAGGACCGCTGTTGTTCGCGGTAGAATCTCAGAAACGGTATCTTTTAACTCTTTAACTTCTTTTGTCAGTTGTGTTATGTCCACTTCTTTCACATTGTTCTTTTCCGCTACGGGAAGAGCAAATTTTTGATTTTCTAATACCTCAAAAACAATCAACTGACGCAGCGATTTCATTTCAGCCAAGGTCTCCTCTAGAGGAGACCTCACATCCATCTCCCTAACCGAGTCAACCATTCGTGCTAGATTTTTTGCATGATCTCTTTCGCGGTTACACAATTCGTCTTTTATTTGGGATTTGAGTTTTTCCATCTGTAATTGCAGAGATATCCTCGATTCATGTTGGCGTAAAATGATTTCGTACATGCCCGCCAAGGAATTGACAACAGCCTCTTTTATTGAAGCTTTTAAGTTGCAGGATTGCTCGAGCTGGTCTTTGGCTTCCTGGAAGAGTCTATTTGCCGTAGATGGCATATTTGCCATTGGGCTAGTAGTCTCGGCCACAGAAGATGGACGCGATGTAGGCGGAGTTTCGGATAGTGAGCCTGCGTTTGATGGGTTAGCTGGCTTAGACGTTCCCTCCGCAGAAATGCTTACTTCAATCTCCGTTAAATCCTTTTTGCACTTTTCTGCATTTTTTATGAGAGTGGCTTTGCGTGTAGCCCCGCCCCCACCCTTTGCAACCGAAGCCCCGGATAAAGATCCACCCCTGGAAGACTTTCCCGATGCCGCCGACATGTTTCTCGCTGCAAAACTTTGATGACAGAGACCTGAGACCCAAATTTATTGTGCAAGAACAAGATCAACAATTTCGTACTAACTAAATGTCTATCAAAAAAGTAGTAACAAAAAAGACTAAATTTTCCAGATTAAAGTCCTTTCCAAAAATAATGTTGACACAAGTAATCCTGAAGAACGCAGCTGTCTTCTTGAATTAGGCACTACAGTGGTTTGTTTACCATACAGAGCAGTCTTGTAGGTAAAAAGTAGTTATTTCTTGTATTATGAATGGTAATGGGTTATAGGTTCAATAATTCACGGAATACCCAATACATAGAATGTTAATTTGTAATTTTGTTTTTTAAAGAGTTTCGCTTTTAAATGGGGGTAGATAGTTAACACGCTCACACAATTATAACAATAACTTGTTTATCACCACGCCATGTACTCTAAAATAACAAGTACGTTAACAGTAATTGATTCACTGAATTTTCAACTGTTTGTTTGAACACTCAATTCTGGCGATAACAACTGGTTTAATACGGCTTGTTTTTAGTATTTTGCTTACGGCCAACGAAGACGCGCGACGCGCACGTCTTATCGCCACTCAAGCTTGGACGGAACTCTTACTTGCGAGGTAGTATCATTTGAATTTTATCGAAATCTGAGCTGAATCTGATCTGGCTGAGCCGTTTTTGAGAAATCAACAAAAATGTGTATAGATTTTACATCGATTTGTGCATATTCGTATTTCGCACATGGTGGAAGTCAATGTTGCGATTGTTGTGAAAAATAATTATGATATGTCTACATTTTTGATTTAACAATAAAGATCGAAAATCTTATGATAAATTGGCTGTATTGTCGAATATACGACGAAGTCAAATTAAGAAAACAAACTAAATAAAAAACATGCAAAGGAGATATTGCAAATATGCATAGAAATTGGGCCAAAAAAGGGTACAGTATTTCATAATTTGCTTTGTTTCTTTCGGAAGATAATTTTCCCGTTATCTTTTACAATAACAGTGTCCATTAAAAGTAATTTCGTGTATACGGATTAAGGTTACATGTGACCAAAATGACAGTAATTCAATGACTGAACAAAAATCAAATTGGAAAATGTGAAATAACTCATAACTTAAGCATTTAATTCGGTTGTTTTACTCTGCGCATTTATTTATCATAGTTTAACAGATTTTTTGAGCTACTGTACCTAGTCTGAGCCCATTTTGCATTATCTTCTTTAAAAGTTTCAAAAATGAGCATTAAGGTTGCCATGTTTATCAGAATTATTTCGTTTAACTAGCAAAGAATATTTAGTACGATCATCCAGGTTGGATCACAATGTTTTCCGTTACCGAAAAGCCATTGGTGTGCAAAATCATCAGCAAAACATACATTCTAAAGAATTCAGTTTTAAAATTAAACCTACGAGACTAGGCTTTGAACCTACGACCTGTTAGTAACGACACATTACATAGGTATAACACGAAGTGTGAAATGATCGTTACTACGAGTATATACCACTAGAAGTTACCACTATTCTAAAGTAAAGTCCCCGTCACGAGAAGCTATAAATTATGTAAACAAACATCTTTTACTAAGTAGACATTTTATACTGCGAGATAATAATAAATTGAACATATTCAATCGACATGAAATATAGACGGGTTATATGAAAGTAACAACCAATTTAATTTAGTCGGATCATATTTTAACGACGCAAAGCGCTATCGTTTTTGTTTCTTGGTACCGGAATGCGTCCGTCGCAGGGATTGTAAACTATCGGGACGCCATTTCGAAATAAACGCGTCATTCGAGTTTCGAATGCGTACGAGGTTTCATTGCTTTGCATATATCGCGGATCTGGTTGTTATTGTTAATTTTGTTATTGTTTCGTTATCACTTTTTATTGTTGTTAAGATATGGTTAATATAAGAAGTAGGTTTTAAATTGTGAAGTAATTGGTTAGGTTAATTGGTACACCAATGGTGATATAGCTTATATAGCGAATAATTATTCTTATATAATATATGTTTATTAATATTTGTTACTTAATAATTTATTAAATCTTAAACAAATTCATTTTTTTGTTGGTCCAAATGTTGTGAACTCCTGAACACTTGTTTACAAAATTTATAGCTTCTCGTGACGGGGACTTTAGTTAAGGTTGGCTGGAAAAAATCGCTGCAGGCGATAATGCCCCCCTATTACAGCGGACTGTTGTTTTTGTTATTTTCTACTTTAAGGTTTTGTTTTTATGTATTTAAATTCGGCGTGAAAATAAAATTAAGTTATTGTAAAGTGTAGGTACGAGTAGAGTATAAAGTCTAGATATGCGCGGCTCCGTTTAATGCAAAAAAGCGTTTTTTGTATGGCCCCCATTATTCATTCTAAAATTCCCAAAGAGATAAGAGATTTAAATATTAGCATGTTTAAAAGTAAATTGAAATGTGTGTTAGCCCAAAAATGCTATTATGAAATTACAGAATTCCTCAGTGATAAAAATATTCTCAGCACTGACATAAACATAAACCTGACCTGTTTGACATAGATATTAATTGTTTACGTATTCTATAATATTATTTACTGTTTGACATAATTATCTTGACAACTTTAGTTTTTTTGTTTTTGCATCTTTAATTCTATTGGACATTTTTATTTTTCTTTGACATTCATAATTTTGTATTTTGACATTGGTAACTTAATTTTCTTATTGTATTTGTAAATGTTATTTTTATTGGTTACATTTTTTGGAAAAGTTTCGGTCATTACTCGTAGCTATTATTTATTTCACTCATTATTTTTTTATATTTGTACGCCACACTTGGCAAGGACATGAGCAACATTATGTAAGAACTCCAACTTGTATGCTATTTTGTATGAAGTGTACTTACCATGTTCTGACAAATAAAGTATCTGAATCTGAATCGTTTTAACATTTCAGCCATATCAGCCTTCAGGCTTGAAACCTCTGACACCAGGGCTAGCCACCTGATCTACACAAACTCATTACATATATTTTAAAGCAGTACGTCACAGCGGCAAGCAATCACATTCGACGTAACAGAACAAATGATGATAGATGGGGGTTTGATTCGCCTTGCTGGGCTGTGACGAATGGTTGCCTCGCTACCGTACACCGTTACGCGGGCACCAAGCCCGTACTGTGAACTCATAAGGTTGATAATAGTCCGGGAGGTAAGCGCAAAAAATGCAACTACTTTATAAAAGCTGAATTTTTCTTTCAGTCAGGCTTTACAGTAGAGCCGCCTTAAAGCCTGACTGAAAGGCCTTGTTACTTGTTTTAGGTAATTGGCTTCCATCACTGCCTTTTTTGACTGCCTCGGTGGCTCAGTGGTTAGTGACTCTGACTTCTGGGTCAAAGTAGGTTCGATCCCCACCAAGGGCAAACATTTATGTGATGAACATAGGTGTTTGCTCTGTGTCTGGGTGCTATTTAGGTACTATCTATATATGTATTTAAAATATGTATATGTAGTATATCAGTAGCTGGCAGCCATTTCACAAGCTATGCTTAGTTTGGGGTCAGAGACCGTGTGTAAGATGTCCCCTAATATTTATTTATTTTATTTATTTATCAAACTCTTTTTTAATTAATTATCTGTCCGTACACCAATTTTGAGCTTCTAAATGCAGTCGGAAGACACTATTTTTTTTTTAAATTCAAACGGGTATCCCCACCAAACGCTAAGCATCCCAGCTGACTGAACCCGGGGTATTGTTTTACACCATAACAACGTAATACCAAAAATTCAGCTTTTAGAAAGTAGTTGCATTTTTTGCGCTTACCTCCCAGGCTATAAAGTCCCCACTACACTGACGTGGCTTTGGTGACTAGCTAGCTTAGCATAATAACACGAAAAAAACTCTTTCCGACGTGTGAAAAAGTGACAGATACCTCTATACTTCACCATAACTCTATTTTGTTCTGCCCAATCTAAAGAATAATTTCGTGGTGCGCATACTAGCCCAGCAGGGCCAGTACTGTGAACTGTTTGTCTCTTCATTATCATCGGCATTTCAGCCGCAGATATAATTCCTCTTTAGATTTAAAATAAAACCGATTTTTTTTATTCTGAATAGGTTTGCGTTTGACCACATACTTACTGCCTGATGTTAAGCAGATAAGCTGTCTAGGTTGTAGCACGCTTACCTAGAAGATACCTATTTACTCGGGATTTGAAGACGCCCACATTGTACTTTAGCGGGAAGACAGACCCAGGCAAAGCGTTCCACATTCTGGCTGTTCGTATGAGGAATGTGGATCCGAAACGCTTGGTTCTAACGCGCGGAATGTCCACCATAAAAGGGTGGCGCTTTGATCGCGTCTGTCTAACCGTACGATAGAAGAAAGGGGCAGGTGGGACCAGATTGTGTTGTGTGCTGTTTGCACACCGACCTGTGACGAATGACTGCTACGATTCTGTAGACCGGGTCCGGTAATACGCGGTCACCGGGATCGTACTGTGAACTCATAAGATCCCCACTGGACTAACGTACATTGCTTCAGTAACAGGGACTCGTACTGTGAACTGACACACACACCATGCATTAGCTCTATTAAATGATTTGATTGCCAACAAGCCTGAAATGGACTTGTTTTACACAAATATCAAAGCTTTGATTGAACTTTGTTTACATCATTTTAGTTGAATTATTGTATAGAATTAAGTTTTAAGTGTGATTTCTGTTTTATATTGATTCTGACACGTTTTGGTCTTATGTTACTGTAAGCATCTGAATATTTTGTAAATAAATAAAATAATAAAATGAAACTGTTGGTCTCTTTAATCGACATTTTAGATAGAGGACGTCCACTGGATATAGAAGTTCCTAAAAATTTCCATTAGGACAGAACGTAAACGTCGTTACATTTTGGCTACATCGAGGTACTTAGAGCCATAATTACATTAGAAATCATTCGTATTCAAACAATGCCGTGGTGGCCTAGTGGTTGTAACGCTGGCTTGTCATTCTTGAGGTCGTGGGTTCAATCCCGGTCCCATACCAATGAGTTTATTTGGAACTTATATACGGAATTTCACACCACTGGCTTTTCGGTGAAGTAAAACATCGTGAGGCAACCTGCATACGTCCTTATAAGAAATTCGATGGCGTATTTGAATCCAAAAACCCGCACTGGGCCAGCGTGGTGGATATGGCCCAATCATCCTTCCTGCAGTGGACTATTAAAAAGGCTGGTACAAACAATATGAATAGCTTTTATCATCTAAGAACAATCAAGCGACGTAGTTAAAAAGGTTACTTTAACTTCAGTCAGAAAAAATGAAAAAAGCCAGTTGTAAATTGGAAAATTGTGTCCAATTGTGGACAATTGAGCCAATCGAAGGACATTGGGCGATTAATTTCGATTACGACAATTGTTTACTTCGTCTAGGGGAATTGTTCAATCGGATAGATAAGACGATTTATTATATTTTAAACTAAATGTATTACAAGTCTGTTTTAAATGACGATGTGTCATTAAAAAAATTTAAAAGGTTAATTAAATAAATTCACATCATGTAAGAAAGTTTTATGCTAGAGATTTTTAATAAACTCCCTAAAATATTAAGAGAAGAAACAAACGAAATTTTTAACCGACTTCCAAAAAGGAGGAGTTGCTCTGTCCGTGTGTACTTTTGTATCCTTTTTTTTGTGTATGTTTATCGATAATTTCGCCAATTGTGAACTGAATGGAAAAATTCTTTTTTAATTCGTAAGGGTATACTCCCGAGGTGGTCCCATTTAAATTTTACAGAAATCGAGTGACCTGTTTTTGCTAAATCAACAATAATGTAAACAATTCGAGCGAAATATTCGAATTTTGTACACCATGCAAGGCGGTTTTGCCATTTGTTTGCGAAATATAATTATTATTCAGACGCCACTTGCTTCTCGGTGAGAAAATAAGCATGAATATTTGCAGTGGGCACTACGTTTAATAATACATAATTATTATATTATTTAAAAATAAGATTAGCTAACTTTATCAAAGTACTTTTAGTTTAAATATAAATTAATCCGAAAATTTCATCCAAAAACAGTTGTCTAAAATGAGTGCCAAATGCCTTCAGGCTTCTTAAAATTCTGACATCAAGACAAGCCATTCAGCCAAAACTAACTCGCTTACTTATTATACACAAAATATCAGTACCCAAGCTGATTGTAGTCATGATAATAATTTATTCAAAAGGCAATAATTTTCGCTCCATTTACTGCCATTTGCCTATAAAATGTCGTAATATCCCTGACTAGCTCAAAGAAAACTTGTTTTGACAACTACGACAAAGTAGCCGCAAATAACAGAGGACAAAAGTGGGTTGAGTCCGCCAGAAGAAGGTTCTGTAGGTACAAGTAAATAATTGTTAAAACTGCCTTTAATGTAATCGCGAAGACATCTGCTTTATGACTGACGAAACGGAGGAGGTACCTACTCAATTCGACGCGTATTTATACTCGGAATTTTAATTCGATTCCAGATTTGACTATTGAATCAATAGAGAAAAAATGTCAAATGAATGAAATTTAATGTCAAATCTGGAATCGAATTAAAATTCCGAGTGTAGGTATTTATTTTTATGTATAACCACGCATAACTTTTTACGTAGTGGTTCGATTTTGACAATTTTTTTTTGTTGGAATGAATATACTTTGAAAATAGTTCCATTTAAAGTTTATCGAAATCGGCCGAGCCATTTTTGATAAATCAAACATTTTTTATGTATCCAATAATGTGAAAAATGCTACATCGATCTGTGCTAAATATTCGCAAATTCTTTGAACTTTGAACACGGCTGCTATTTTATGCAAAAAATAATTATGGTACATAGTAATTTTGTGCACGAGTTAGTACCCCTCAAAAACGCAAAAAGATTGGGAATCTGATATTATGAAAATATAATAGGTATGTGGTTTATACGCATTACAAAAAAATATTGACTATTCACGTGGATTTGCTTGCTTATAGTGTATGCTTAGTTTTAGTGTTATTAAAACAATTGATTTTAATTAACACGTTAAGTTAAATAAAACCTTAGGTAACTGAGTGACTATAATTAAAATTAATGAATAAATTTTTAGCTAACACTTAGCTACTCTTCTTGGCCCCAAAAAGTCAAAGATAATAATTTAACTATGATAGACGGGAAAAATAAATAAACCATGAACATATGTAACTATCTAGTTATATGAGACTCGTTTTCTCTTTCACGCACGGAACCCTAAATCAACTAAAGGGTACATACATAAAATTACAATAAAGAAAAATAAAAAAGAACAACAATTTACTTCTACCGTGTTGCATCCAATCAATCATGAAACATTTTTTATCGATACTTTTTAATCGACTTCAGTATCGATAAAAAGCGACTCTCTTGACCTTATACGCTTAATCCCATTGCATAACAGAAAAAAAACAAATAGCGTACTGAGAAACTCAAAGTATAACAATGGCTAATAAATAGCGCCAAGACAAATGTTATAATTTACTCTACTGACAAAAAGTTTATACACTTCAACAAGCTGTAATAAACCTAAACTCAATTAAGATAAGGTAGTAATTTGTATCTTTCAAGTTCTAGGTAAGCTAGCAGTAGATTAGATTGTCCGTTTTTGTGGCGTAGTGAAAGGAATTGTGCCTACAATCGAGTTGTTCCGATTTTTTGTTTTAATGTAGAATCGAATCAAAAGATACGTAAGGTAGGGATGGGTCGGCTTTAATGATGTTTTTGTCGATAAATTAGTAACAAATATTTCAATAGATACAAATGTGCAGATCTGATAGGCCCCATTCACCATCAGGCCAAATAGATGACATCCAAATGAATGTGGCTAATGTTGCCAATTTATTGTATTTAGTGACCTCCTACTGGTCGACCAGCATTTATAGCCAAATATAAATTTTATGATCGAATCGCTGACTCGGAAAGAAGAAGAAGTGTATTTAAGTTTAGATTTAATTTTTTACAGAAACATTGTTTGTAGATATAGGTAGCCAGAAATACTTTGTACATAAAGATAAATCCACAGATGATTTAGTTTGAAGATACTCAGACAAGTTGCTAAGCTGTTTTTGGCGCTAAAGCGCTCGCTAAACCAATGAAAAGTCGCCATTTCTAACGACGAAGTCGCATATTCGTAACACCGAATGGATGTCATTCATTTGGCCTGATAGTGAATGGGGCATATGAGATAATTAAACATGAACATCTCTAGTCTATCTTAAATTATCGTCTTAATTTTTAATTTTATAGTAAATTCTATCCGGTATCAAAGGCAACGAAACACAGAGTCTGATTTAAAATTGATTAATAAAATATTTATGTACATATATAAAGAAAAACACCATCACAGCAAAAACCCTTGCCGCTACTCAACTTTAGAATTTGTTATAAGTAATTATGTAATATGTAACCGTACTTATGTAGCCGTACTTAGTAGTAGAAACTGATCCAATTGATTTTATCGACAAATCGATATCGACAGTCGATAACCCCAGCACCCCATCCCTATATCGGCGCGGACTCATCAAAGCGCCGCACTCAGACAATAACTGAGAAATATTAAATTATAATAAAATTAACTCAAGTCTTACTTTTTTATACCGTTACCGAGTGAAGAGTAGGGAAAAAACAGAGGGCGCAATAGTGTGCCTACTTTATTGTAATGAATCGGTTTTTTATTTTGTCAGTTATAAAGAATGACGTGAGAAGGACTTATATTATTGTAGATGATGCTTTTATTACCGACTTCCAAAAAGGAGGAGGTACTATGCTCGTCTGTAAGTTTTTTTGCTATAGATATTTTCGCCAATTATTATTGTGAACCGTTTTAGTTCGAAAGGGTCCCGATGTGGTCCCATTTAAATTGTATCGAAACAGACTAAGCCGTTTTCGATGAATCAATAGTACATGGATGTCACATTGATTTATGCAAACCATTCGAATTGTGTATACGGTGGAAGTAGGTAGTGCTATTTTTTTGGAAAATAATTATTTCCTTGCAGTAGGTACTCGGCTACTGGAATCGTTGTAAAAAATACTGTTTTATTTTGTTTTGGTTAGATGGATTTTTAAACTGGGAAATGAACACTGAAGAAAATGTTTTTACATGAGATTAGCACAATTTTTAAGTAAGTGGAAAATGACATCAAAAATTAAGAACGGCCTTCACAATTTGAAGTCATTGTTATATTTGAAATTCAACAAAGACAATGCAATAAACTTAGTGTTTTAATAATGTGTTTTAAATATTTTGTGTTTTATTTTGCAAGGTATTAATTTGCCAACAAACAAAATGTTCCGTTTACATTTCTTTAAAAAAAATAGTGACCTTAACTTCTGCGTCAAAGAGGCGTGGGTTCCATCCCCACCCAGGGCAAGTATTTATATGATGAACATAGGTGTTTGCTCTGTGTCTGGGTGTTATTTAGTTACTATTTATATATAGTGTCACCTACCAGCTCCTGCCGCCTCTATCCCACCCTACTCTACGCCATCCCACGGCTCCGTATTCGATTATTCATTCTACACGGTGACACATGACGAATCAATCTGTCACGAATCGAGTCGATACGCTGCACAACACTATAGCACTCGTTACTCAGTGATGTTGACGTTTGTGACATAAGATTTTTTTTTTATTTGGCAACACATGTCTGTGCTAAAACTCTTTGGCAGTTGTGATCTTGTGTAAGTGCAGTAAAAAGCTGAACACTTAATATATTTACTGTTCTACTTAATATTGCCATTGAATCGTAAAGTATCGGCCTGTTTAATAATAATGAACCACTGTCGATTCGGACTAGACCTATGTTCGACAGTGGGTTATATTTCTTACGTGTATGGAAGACTGTATGGGAGAAGAAATAAATCAAATTAAGTGATTTTTTATCGCTAAGTCGGTAATATTATTTATTTGTACCTACGAATTTTATGCAAGTTTTACTATATTAATGACTTGTAAATAATTTTATTTACACGGAAAAACAAAAAAACTTAAATGACACTTTCCACTATGACTAAAATTAAATAACCTACTTAAACAAAAAAGAAAAGAAAAAGAATACAAAAACTTGTAAATTGTTTTTACATACCAAATAAATTAAGTAAGTCATACGAGGAAATTGAGAAGGGCCGCTAATACGCAATAAAAATATTGACTCAATCTTCAATCACTCACCTAAAGATTCGGTCACCCATCCGGATCTATCCCGGGTCGGAGGTCGACCAACTTTCCTGGTCGATCGAGACCGGCTCAGATGGAAAAATAATAAAATGATGCAATCACATCAGCGGCGGAATCAAACAAATTGAAACACTTCTTTCCGATACTTATTTTTTAATTGCGACTCGAGTCGAATCGATTCGTCACATATCGATTATTGTGGTACAACACTATGTTTTGATTGTAGCCGCCTTGATTGACCTTCGCTTGATTGTGTCAAAATTTATTGAACTATTTTTAGGAAATCATTTTGATTTTTATTTCTATTTTTTTTTAACGCGAATGTGTCTGCGCTTGACCACCAACTCGCCTGATGGTAAGCGACGTTGAGGTCGAAGATGAAGCACGCAGACCTAGAAGATACCTATTCTGAACTCTGACCCTGAAAAGCGTTAGATTATATCTCTTAGAAAACAGGAAAGCAGGAAGACTGTTCCATTCCCTGGCGGTACGAATCAGAAATGTTGAGTCAAACTGTTTCGTACGTATCGAAGGAAAATCGACAGTGTAGGGGTGGTAGGGGTAATAATTTAGCTAGCTGCAAGTTTTTCAGTAATGAATTTAAAATCAATTTTTTTATTCATAATAGGGCTCTACCTATTTTTTCAAATTCATAACATGGCCTCCTACTCGCCTGATGGAAAGCAAAGTTGTAACCGAAGATAAGGTATGTAGACCTAGAAAATACATATTGTCTCTTGTTTTAAAGATAGATAAAAATTTAAAAAGAAATTTAGCTAGCGATTGTTGAAGCTGACTGTGCTAGACGAAAAAAAAATAGACCAATTTTAACAAGTGTTCAAGCATTTTGCAATAATAAAACACTGTGCAATATTCAATGTTAATTAAATAAATTAAAAAGAAAAACATTATATTAGAAAAGCACTTTTATTTGGATTTTTATGTTTTAGATCTTTTGAAAACGTAAACCTACCCATCATTTCATTATCTAGATAATTTATAAAAAATACAACAACGTCCCGACACAAAAATAAAATTTTTTTTCTTCAACGTTCATTTAAAAAACCTAGAAGCTAAATTACCGCTTAGGACTTTATCTGTGACATTAAAAAAACTCCCTGTCTTATAATTATACCTTCTGCAATCTACTTCGACATCTGCGTTGAAACAAATCCTATTCTATTCCATAAAAACAAAGTCTATTTTACCACAGCACAGATTTCGAGATAAAAAATACAGTGAACGGACATACTTTGAAATAATTACACGCTATGTGACATAATTACTAAGAACTCGTGTCTATTTTTTTAAATTTCGAATGCAAAAGAAAAAGTTCGGCATGGTCATAGAGTAATAGTTTGTCTATGGTATCGTAATGGCAGTGGCGAGTCAACAGAGCTACTAGGATCTTGCATGTTTATTAGTGCTATGAGTGATAATTAGAAGTCATTATAGAGCAATTATTTTAAGGTGTCGAAAATTAAGCGTTTAATTTTAGATTGATTAATAATTGGTATAATATTTTAGGTAAAAAATTAGGGAAATAAAGATATTTTAAGCAGAAAAATATATTGCTTGTCATGATTCATAAACTTTCAGTTTTGTTCCAACTAGTCACCATCCCAGCGGTCTACTCAACAGCACATTTTTTTTATCTAGCACTAATTCTGCTGTCCTTGATAAAATCTACTATTTGCTAGGTCGAACATAAAACCACAATCAAACTATACCCTAAAATAAAAATTCTTCTATACGACTGTAATTATACGGCGTTTGCGTGAAGCCAATGTTGGAACTGAGCTTAGTTTGAGCCGTGAAAAACCGAAATGCTGCGTAAAATATAACCAATATCTGCATAAGCAGCTACTATAAGACTTTATCTCATGTTATACTCGCGACGAGCTCAGCTCACGCTGGCAGTGCTAAGGTATGAAACCGTCAATTGCGCTGCTACAGCTGCAGGAACTGCTATTATATAACTAATATGCAACATAACAAGTGACGAGTGTAAACTAACTTGCATCTGCGTGAGACCAATGCTGGCAGCCAGCTCAGCCCGCTCTGGCAGCGCGAGGCACCTACTGCGCTTTATAACCTGTATTGTAAGATACTACTTTACAGGTGCTATACGACTAAAATTATCAACTAGTGAAAACTAACCTGCGTTTGCGTGAGACCAAGGCTGGCGGCGAGCTCAGCCCGCTCTGGTAGCGCGAGGTACTGCGTGCGCTGGAACCGTCGATTGAGCTGCTGCAGCTGCAGGCTGGAGTATATCGTGCGCGGTTTCCGCATCTTCTTGCCTTTGCCATTCACTCGGAGCCCGGGGTCGTCTGATAAGCCGCATTTTTCTGTAGAAAAATAAAATATATTTAATTTATTTAAATTAAATCATTTTGACCTTTGAGAAGAGAAAAGCATCTAGCCAGCAATCAAAAACGGAATTTAATGACCATTTCTGTGGTAGGTTGGCCCATTAGACTAATACCGGCACCCACCCATAATAAATTATGTACATTAAAAATATCGTTGTACTTATCGTTGGCTAATGCATAAAACTGCAATGCCAAAATCATTTTATTGGAAGAAAAAAATAAACATTATTCGAATTTTTAATACAAACTGTCAGGCCAGGTCGTCAAACCGAACAAATCTAAATTTAAACTCTAACCAGCGCCATCGATTCTTGATTCACTCAGAATAAATCATATTGCACAAAATTGTTGTAAATTGCATAATGAATAATGTAACTAAGCAATAGAACTTTACGCCAGCAAATGTATGGAATTGTAATGACAAAACCCTTAAATATAGAAGGCAATAATGAAGTTCCAAAATCAAAATCTGAAATCACAGACCAACGACAAACTAAAACATTTCGAAATTCAAACCATCGATTCTCCAAACCGTACAGCACACACCCTCTCAAAATAAATCATGTTGCATAAAACTGCTATACATAAATCTACAATATAAATATTCCTCGCGGAGGCCATCCATTTTGTAAAATATATGAAAGGCTCTGGCTACTTGATAATAGTCAGTCGTAACTGGTAATTACTGGTATCGGTCGATCTCGCCCGAAGTGAGCCGAGTACGCCCGACTTTTTGGCGGCAAATGAATTTTTAACTAGTGCGTTCTTTGGCTTCACTCGATATTGTGAATTTACATTATACAGGGTTATTGGCTACCCTCTACTAAGCCGAAAAGGGGTTATTTAGACTATTTTTACGAACAACTTTTGCTAAAGGGCCTATCCGAAATTTGAAAAAAATAATCAGCTGTTTCATACAATTTGTCGATACCGAGTTGCAATTTTGTATGAAACAGCAGTTGTTTTTTTTCTCGAGTTTTCGGTTGGCCCCATAGTAAAAGTTGTTCGTAATAATAGTCTAACCCTATATTTAATTTTTCATTACTTGAGACTTACATTTCAATTACATACGATTTTTACTTTACAAACAAATAACATCTTTGCCAACGCTATAAGTTGGTTAAAAATGATAAACACTTCACAAAATTCGTCGCGAGTCCAGTATAGCGGGTTAGTTCAGTGGTCTAGAGCGTCGGGCTAGTGATCCGAAGACGCAAGGTTCGAATCCTGCATCCGCGACGAATTTTTGAAATGTTTATCATAAAAAGTAACTCTTTGAAATAACATCTTGTCATGTTTCACAGTAAGATCGAGTTAAATGATAGTGGAATAGAGAAACAGTCATCGCTTATAAAATTGACACTAAATAATATAATTTATTAGTGAACAATTATTACAATTCTAGAAATTGTGAAATTGCGTACAATTATTTGTACCAGACTTTTAAAATGACGACACATTCTAGGATTTAATTCTAGTCATCACTATAAGTAACCTTGATTAAAATTGATTACCCAGACTCTACTATTAATTTTTCTGGTCTTTAGCAGCAAAAATAAGTAGTGAAAAAAACTTGTTTTTTTTTTTACTAATGCCATAATTATTATACATCGTCTGTGACAACTGAACTTTTAAGTAGGTACCTACAGACAAACACTTTCTCATCTACATATTAGTACAACATAACGTAATCAAGTACCGTACAAAAATTTCGGAATTTCAAATTTAGAACCTATAGCGGCCAGTTCGAACGAGTCGTTTTGTAATTCGAATAGTTTACTTTTTAATTCTTTTAACGAACATCGTCGTAAATAATTCGTCATGGTGCCAAGATGGCGTCAAAATATAGAGATTTTTTGAGATAACGAACGCGGAATGTATAAAACATGACGGTATGAGTTCGATTTTTAAAATATTTTTATGAAGTTCTTTTTGATGAGAATTTTGACTCGTAAACGGTAAAATGGACTAACTGTATTGGAACCTTATACGTTCTTAGTTTACCTACGTTACATTGATAGCTTTACAAATATTTGGATTAAAATAAAAAACCTATGTTTATGAAATATTTGTACCTAAATTTAAACCTATATTTTCGTACACAACTGGTAAAGTTGTGTACGAAAATATAGGTATTCCATTTTAATATAGTTCTAAAGAGATACGTACGTAAAACCTGCTAACGTAGAAAGTCTACAACTGGACATAGGCCTCCCGTAAAGATTTTTAAAAGCGTTGATCATAAGTCGCTTGCACTTAGGGCAATTCTGCGAGGTCATCATGTGTGTGGACGTCCTACGCTGCACTTGCTGATTCCAGAGAGTGATCTCAGGACTTTGCGTTTTAGTCGGCTATTAGTCTTGCGTGCTATACGCCTTGTCCAGTGCCAAATAACTTGCTAATCTTCATATTTCTGACTGGATCCCGCAAATAAACTTAAATTAAACTTTTTCTCAATTCTGTTTTTTCTGATTTAATTTTGGTATCAACTAAAACTTGGTACATGGTAATTTTCAAATTAATTTACAAATTTCAGGTTAGTTTCATGTTAAATAAGTTGTCAAGTGCGTGTCGAGACACGCGTATTGTTATTTCACGCGTCGTTATTTCCTTTTTGATATTTTTTTCTGTGAATAAAAATATTAGTAGGTACCCATATAATGTTACGCTTATAAATATTACTGAATTATTCATATTCACTTTCCCTTATAAACATAAACATTTTACGCATTTATAAATCTAACTAACATTTCCATAACAATTTTCCCACTAAGCTAGAAAACAAACAATTTATCATATCACCTAGCCCGTGTTATTTTAACGCGTATAATTTTGCTATGAGCTGTATAAGAATCGTATAACATTGCAATAAGGTGCATAACAGTCGTATAAATGCCGTATTAATATCAGAGCACTTGATTAACTGCTGTCCGCTTCGCAAACAGTTTTGCATATCTGCAATCGCAACTGCCTGCAACTTGAATTTGGAACGCTTTCTTTTTAGTTTTTGAACTAGTTGCCGATGGTTTTTTCGTTTTTGTGAGTAGTAATTTGTTTCTTTTTTTAGATCTGGTTAGTGTATTTTTTTTTTGTTTTTGTTGCGGTCTACGCTTCCAGTTAGGTCATCTTATAAGTATATATATAATATACTGTACTGTATCATCCTTTTAATATTCCACTGCAGGACGTATGCCTACCCACGAAGGGTGATTGGGCCATATCCACCACGCTGGCTTAGTGCGGGTTGGTGGATTCACATACGAATTTTTTCTAAGGTAGTTTGGAGGTTGCCTCACGATGTTTTCCTTCACCGAAAAGCCAATGGTGTTAAATTCCGTACGTAAATTCCGAAGAACTCATCGGTACGGGACCTGGATTTGAACCCACGACCTCACGTTTGTAAGGCGGGTGTCACTACCCACCACGGCTTTTACATACGTACTCTGTAAGAAACGTTGATTTAATTTGAAAGATGTATCTAACTGATAG
Source organism: Hypomecis atomaria (assembly GCA_964007245.1). NCBI lineage: Eukaryota > Metazoa > Arthropoda > Insecta > Lepidoptera > Geometridae > Hypomecis > Hypomecis atomaria. Next base: position 12,937,974 of record OZ023308.1, on the reverse strand, counting down.
ACCTAAGTAAGTAACGCTCATATATATAGTAGTTCAGCTAGTCTGGACTAGAGTTGTTCGTCATCGATCACGGATTAAGTTAAGCAGCGTTCAGCAAGATCAGTTTTTGGATGGGTGACCGCGGGTAGTATTTACAACTGAACGTTGCCGTGGCTCGTATGACTCGTCAAATTGTAGGTCCCGGTGGTTTTAACCGTTTAGCCATTTCCGAAGCCTTCAAGCGGCTTAAAAACTCTGATACCAGCGGTAGCTACCCGGCACAGGCGAATTTACTCTACACTACACACCCCTGAGCCACCATAACTTATTATAATAAACAATATTTTATAATTTACCGAAACGAAGCGACGAGGTCTGTGCTTTGACACAACGATTTCAGATGTTGATTTTTGTCTACAAGCCGCATTTTTCAACAAATCTCGTCGAAACTTTGCACACAGTTTCTAGGTATTGTACACGTTTAACTTTGGGTTTCTTGTCGTGGGCAATTTTTTGATCGGGAGAATATTTCTTCAAAATGGGTGGATATTTGCTGTCGCGCTATTTATCAGCCGATTTTAATAACATTTAATAAGATTGTTTAATATTTAAATCCTAACAGATTTGAGAGTAGGTACTTATTAAACAAATACGTCAAGAGTGAGTCGAGATTATTATATTTTCAGATTTAGTTAAGGAGATGTGTTGCGAGGACAACTGTTCGTAGAACTACTATTTCAATAAAACTAGTAGTTCTCCGAACAGTTGACCACGTTTGCGGTTTACAATAGTAAGCCGTCTCATTTGTGAGAAACGAACATTTCAACTGACATTAACAAAAAGGTAAAACAAAGCTTGTTTTACCTTGATCCTTACACAGCTTTCTCGGAATGTTCCCATACGAAGCTGACAGACACACGGACACAATGCTCACCGACACACCCTGCGGGCTAGGGATGAGACGATTAGTGCTGGGACAGGCTTATCGATATTGTTAAAAAAAATCGTATTAACCAAGGTTTAAATGTAAACTACGTAGATATTTTTAATTGGGAGAGTATTTCTTTCAGAAAAGAGGAAAATCCGCAAGTAACCGATTTCGATAATGTTTGACAAGATTGTCTAGTACTTAAATCATAACAATATTTGCAAGTATGATACTAATCGGTTCAGAGCGAGTCGAGATAAAGGCTTAGGTATAAAGATTCACTTAAAAAGATTAGACGCGACGTCCACTGTCCAGAGAACTACTAGTCCTTGCAGATATTCATATTCCAAGATTTTGGGTAGCTCTATCTTTTTATTAATGACACCTCGATGGTATGACTGCCTCGGTGGCTCAGTGGTTAGTGACTCTCTGACTCCTGGGTCAAAGAGGCGTGTGGTCGATTCCCACCCAGGACAAGCATTTATGTGATAAATATAAGTGTTTGCCCTGTATCAGGATGTTATTTGTTGTTATCTACGTAAGTATTTATATAAAATATGTAGATATTATGTAGTATATATCAGTGGCATGTGGCATGACAACCATATGGTGTTAGAGACCCTAATATTTATTTATTTATTACTTTCAAAGCTTTTGGTCTGAAAGTTCATGTCAGTCCTAACGTAGGGTACGTTATAATATACTTATTACACTAATATGTAATAAACCAGACAGCTCCGTAAATTTGGCTTGATTTATGATTTATGAAAGAAAGTTTCCACCAGTCTGTAAATCATTCCAGCCCCAGTAGGTATTGCTCCCACATTGGATTTGGTCACTTAAAGTTTGGATAACATTTGTTTGCTTTCGTGTTGATTTGGAACACATTCTGCTTTAAGTACATGGTACACATCTTACGCTTGTCGTACTTCTCACAATTAGGTGAAGATACTTATATTATAGAATCCGAACGCATGTAGAGAAATGTCCGGAACGATAGTTCTGGGTCTCACTATGCTATGCGCGATAAAATATATGATTGGTATGCTTTGTATATTCCAACAGCAAAGTAGGCGTTCCGTCGGCAGACCACAAGCACGATGGGTCGACGACAGAATCGCGACATACGCGTGGATGAGATCAACCCAAGACAAGGAAAACTGTCATTAAGTAAAGGAGTCCTATATCAAGCAGTGGGTCAATACAGGCTGATGATGATTATGATAGATTTATCTGAAGGATACGTAAGTAGAGCAACATCCAGCGCGCTCGGCGCGGCTGGGCAACCCCGCCCACACCCCCGCCCACCGAAAACGAAGGATGGACAAAACAATAAAAACCTCGTGAAAAGGGAAGATAACACGAGGCAGACTGGCAACTAACTACTAAAAATATAGGCCAAAGAGATCGATCAGAAATAATCGGCCAAGTGCGAGTCGGACTCGCGCACGAAGGTTTTAATACCCTACCCTTTCAAACTAAAAAAGAAGTTTTCGATTCGGTTCAAAATTGGCGAAATAATCGATGTTCATCGTGTGCAAAATTCGGAAATTTCGCTCGAATTGCTTACATTATTGTTGGTTTTTTCAAAAACGGCTCAGCCGATTTCTGTAAAATTGAAATGGAACCACCTCGGGAGTATACCCTTTTGAACTAAAAAATAATTTTTCGATTCGAATCACAATTGGCGAAATTATCGATGAACATACACAAAAGAAAAGAAAAAAATACATACACACGAACATAGAACCTCCTCCTTTTTGGAAGTCGGTTAAAAAGATAACGCAAGGTTTCCCTTTTTTTGATGGAAATAAATCAATACAAACATCAATTTTGTATCAATTAATTTTAATAAATCAATACATCAAAAACAAAAATCGCCGTACTAAGTTTTTTTCAAGGTTCGTTGAGAAATAAGACGAGAATCAACAGCTAGAAGCAAAATTGTCGACTTAAAAAGGAGAGCTTTCTCACTTAAAAAAAGAAAAGAAATATGAAGAATACGCTTCGTGTGCTCGATAAATTAATTTAGTACATTTTCAATAGTTGTTTTCAAAAGTATCTCGTCTACAACTCCCAAGAAAGTATACTCGCTTAGTCCAACGTAAGAATAATACAAAAAAAAAACAGAAGACTTGTACGTTGACTACAGTTTTTAAGGAACTATTTTACAGAAACTAATTTAGTTATGATTTTCAATTAAGAACATTAAAAGCCTAGTTGCAGTGATTGAACTCTTTTCTTTTGAGTGCAACACCTTTTTAGTAATTACTTAGTAAGTACTGTGCAAACACGATTATGTCTTAGATTACTCACTTGCTGTATCAATATTATTATCGAGCGAGCCAAGCGTCTGTGCTTCAAGTGTGGTCTAAGTTTTTTGAATTTAGATTTTAGTTTGTTAGTTTGGTTATGAACTGAATCGGTCAAAAGCAAGACATAGGCTTATGAATATTCAGCAAGAAAAGTTAGAAACATAATTTCCAATTGGATCGATCATAAATTATATTTGGTCTTCATCAGATCGGTCTACTTTGTAGATAAAAGTCCGTCCCACTCTGCACTCACTACGTAGGTAGTCTCCAGTAGAGCACAACATGGCTTTAAATATCATACAAATTAAATTATGGCTAAATCAACTTAAGGAGTCGCTAAAAAGTTTTTATTGATTTTAGATAGATGATTCACCTTATAAATAAATAATAAATAAATATTGGGGGACATCTTACACATGGTCTCTGACCCCAAACTACGCAAAGCTTGTAATATGGTGCCAGAGACTGATACACTACATATACATATTTTATATACATACTTATAAATATAGTACCTAAATAACACCCAGACACAGAGTAAACACCTATGTTCACCACATAAATGCTTGCCCTGGGTGGGGATCGAACCCACGCCTCTTTGATCCAGTTAGAAGTCAGGTTCACCTACCACTGAGCCACCGAGGCATTCAGTTATAGGTGGATGTCCTACTCTGTGCTCATCTATACGTCGTCTCCATTCGAGTTCTTTACGGCTCCAAATGACAAACAATTTTTTTTAAAAATTAAACAGTTGCTAAAAAGTTGAACGCAGATAATGTCCACCTTGTGGGTAGACGCCTACTCTGCATCACTATATGGTCTCCAGTGGAGAACTTTGCGGCCTAAAATATCAAACAAGTCAAAAAGATCAAAAAACGAGAACCCTTTAGTCGGATAGAGCAAGGGGTGTGGCTCGCCCAAGGACCCTTTACTAATCTCTACATCTATCTCTGCTTTAGAACAATATACGCTTGTAGAGTCAAGTTTTTGGACGGAAAAAGTTTTTAAATCATCGTTTTTAAGTCAAGTTTTTAAATCATCACAATAGGTATATTGGCTTTTTAAATAGTCCTCTTCTGAACATAGGCCTACGGACAATTAGGCCGTATCCAAAACACCAGCAGTGCAGGTTGGTGGATTCACATACGCCATCGAATTTCTTTTACGGACGTAGGTATGCAGGTATCCTCCTCAGACCAAATAAAAAAATCAAGACAGAACGTCGTGAACAGACAAGTGAGGCCGGTTTTTTATTCATGTGGTGAGTGCGTCGGTGTTGCGCCGCCATAGCTCGACTGACGATCCAAGGCGTAGTTTCCTCGTACGTGCTTGCAAGGCAAGTGTTTTTCTACTACACTACCACGGCGTCACAGTATACGTCTAAATATTATTAAATCCAATGTTTTTAAATCTGATTTATGTCTTAAACAATATTCACATTTCATAATATATATATGTAATATATATTTTATTAGTATTTTATCAGATATATTATATAATTATGTGTATCAAGAACAACACTTACACACACACGCGCGCACACACACACACCCTCACACACACACACACTTTCACGTAAATAGATTAGTCGCTGCGATGTTTAATTGTATTGCTAGTAATGTATATGTTATTCAACTAGTTTATATTATTAGTATTTATTGTAAACATTTATATAAGGAGAAGCCATTGACTCCGTCATACAGTGTATACTAGTTCGGAGCCAATGGATTCAAAACAATAATTGTCAACAATATTTCTAGAACAATAAATTATTCTTATTCTTATTTCAATTTTATTTTATTTTACTAATACTATATAATTCTTAATATAATTTTAAAAGATCCATTTTAAATGTTAAAGCGCGAATTCCATACAATATTTCCACTTGTGAGGGCTCCCAAGAGACCAGCCTAGCCGAGTTCGGGACCCACTGTTAATTATACTGTACCTTAATAGTTAGGTATTAGGGAATTTTATTAAAATTTTTAATTTAATCATGCTTTGGTAAATAACATTTTCTTTCTTTTTTTCTTTATAAAGTGCTTTTTTTCGCAAAGCTAAAATGGTATCCCAAGGATATTGTACGTGAATTTTCCAATCCGTACTAAGGCAGCGTTATGGAAATAGCCTAATAGCCTTAGTTTAGATTTCTATACATTTTATTGCCCCTTTACAGCATCCAATCTTATTGAGTTATTTTGTATTATTTTTAATCAGTTGTTTTAAATATTTATACTCGTTTCAATTTTGTATTTTCTTAGTTGAATGACGAGACCTATTGTTGGCGGTACTATGTATTATTATACAGATTTTGTATTTTTTATTATAGGATTAAGCTCGATACGTCAATAAATGATTCTGATTCTGTTCAGCACTGGACTACCAAAGACTGGTAAAAACCTTTTGTCTCCAACAGTACCCACGTGTCTTCGCCTGAAGCAAAAATGTCCTAAAAACTTAAAAACACAAAAAGCAAAGTAACAATTAAAACCACAAGGCAAGGTACTCTACTATTAAAGCTTTTTTGCTCTATTATTATAGCTTTTTTCACTATTATTATAATTTTTTGACGCCTGAGGGACAGGACGACAGTTGCGCGACGGCTGTCCCTTTTGTGTTCCGGTGCCAGGAATTATTATTTTATACTGTATTGATATTTTATTTGAAAATAATTAATTTGAATTTATTATTGAATATTTACCTAACACAATATTGATTTACGATTTGTTAAATAAGTAACACTTAACTCCACAGATGACCGGAAGTTTTTACGCGTTAAGTGGATGATGACAGATAACAATAAATAAAATTAATAAATATTAGAGGACATCTTACACACGGGATCTGACCTCAAACTAAGCAAAGCTTGTGAAATCGCTGCTAGAGACTGATATGCTACATATACATATTTTTAAATACACAGATAGTAACTAAATAACACCCAGACACAGAACAAACACCTATGTTCATCACATAAATATAAGCCCTGGGTGGGGATCGAACCCACGCCTCTTTGACCCAGAAGTTAGGGTCACTAGCCACTGAGCCACCGAGGCAGTCGTGGATGAACGTTCTCGAATGAAGAATAGATATCGGCAAGCACAGCGTAAGAATCCTAGTGATTCATAGTCTATTAATACGATATACGTGAAACCAATCCGCAATGGACTAACGTTGTAGATATTTCCCTTCATAGGTAGGCCTATATTTAATGGACTGCGATATTGCTGTACTAGGTACCAGCCTTTTTAATAGTCCATTGCAGGACGTAGGCCTACCCACGAAGGGTGATTGGGCCATATCCACCACGCTGGCCCAACAATGCGAGTTAGTGTATTCACATACGCCATCGAATTTCCTCTACGGACGTATGCAGGTTGCCTCACGATGTTTTCCTTCACCGAAAAGCCAGTGGTGTGAAATTCCGTACATACATTCCAAAGAACTCATTGGTACGGGACTGGGATTTGAACCCACGACCTCACGATTGTAAGGCGGGTTTCATTACCTCTAGACCACCACGGCTTATTGCTGCGATATTGCACAGTTGCGTAAAAATATATCGCAAGATAATCCGAACATATGACGTCTACCGACAAGAAGGAGAGATGGTCTGATACAGACTGAATTCACGCTGGACGATACTAACTTGCAATTAACGTAAATTCATTCTTTAACCTTAGTCCTTCATGGGTAGGCCTACGTCCTGCAGTGGATTATTAAAAAGGCTGATACAGTACAGTATACAGTACAGTCTTTAGCCCTTTAAGTTGGTAGCTTTTAAGCTACTAATTAACATCAAGAGAGCCTATGTCCAACAATACACTTCTTACAACTGATATGATGATGATATTTCATTATAGCTCCTATCCAAGTTTTGATAGCTTTGTGTTAAAGCCTATGTCCCACAGTGGATGTCCTACGGCTGACATGGTGATGATATTTCATTCCAGCTTCTCTCCAAGTTTCGTTAGGTTCGTGTTAAAAAAACGCTTATCGAATTTTACCTCGCGGTTGGGTCAGCCCACTTTCTGGTGATGGGTAATATGCTCTACTTGAGAATTCATTTTTTTATAAGAGATTTATTATTTAGAGTTAAGTTTTGAGGAAGCCGTGGTGATCTAGTGGTTGTAACGCTGGCCTGTCATTCTTGAGGTCGAATGGGACCAATTTTGAAGTATATTATTTCCAATAAGAAAAGAAATATCAAGATCGGACCACTTTGTAAAAAGTTACGCGTGGTTATTAAAAAAAAAAAATACGCGGCGAATTGAGCACCTCCTCCGTTTTGTCGGTCAAAAAGGAGAAGGTTCTAGGTTGGTCTGTATGTAATTTTTTTTGTGTGTGTTTATCGATAATTTCGCCGATTGTGAACCGAATCGAAAAATTATTTTTAGTTCGAAAGGTTACATACCCGAGGTAGTATCATTTCAATTTTAAAGAAATCGGCAAATCGTTTTGGAAATATCAACAATAATGTAAGCAATTTGAGCGAAATATTCAAATTTTGTACACGATGGAAAGCGGTTTTACCATTTTTATAATATTTGTAATTGTGTAATAAACATTTTTATTTTCAATAGTTATTTTTCGTCACCCACCATGTGCAGAATTCGAAAAGTTCGCACGAACCTATGTGTCATCCATGTTATAATTTTATTTATTTTTACGTAAGTCTACCCACGAAGGCTGCTGGGCCATATACGGCATCGATTTTTTAGGGTTCCGTACCCAAAGGGAAAAACGGAACCCTATTACTAAGACTTCGATGTCCGTCTGTCCGTCTGTCTGTCTGTCACCGGGCTGTATCTCATGAACCATGATAGCAAGGCAGCTGAAATTTTCACAGATGATTTATTTCAATTGCCGCTATAACAACAAATACTAAAAACAAAATAAAATAAATATTTAAGGGGGGCTCCCATACAACAAACCTGAATTTTTCAAACGTTTTTCGCTTTATATTAATAATGGTACCAGGTAGATTGCTTGAAATTTTCACATAATATTTAGTTTTATATTCCCTCCAATAATAAATAATAAAATTAAAACAAAATAAATATTTAAGGGGGGCTCCCATACAGTACGGAACCCTCCGTGCGCGAGTCCGACTCGTACTTGGCCGATTATTTACTACGGACGTATGCAGGTTGCATCACAATGTTTTCCTTCACCGAAAAGCCAGTACATCCAAAAAAAACTCACATACTGTACGGGATTTGAACCCACGGCCTCACGATTGCAGGGCGGTGTTACTACCACTAGACCAACGACTTCAATCATGTACAAATAGGTTCATATAATTATAAGTAGACGAACATAGAACCTCCCCCTTTTTGGAAGTCCGTGAACAAAAAACGCTAAAACGACAAATGTAAATAAACGTTTTATAGAGTCATAATTCATATCATTTAGTGTAATTATAACAAATTGCGCGGCGTGTTTTTTATTTATGTTAATTTTATTTCAAGCTTAATTAACACTATTTTATGATTATCATCATTTTATTGTACACTCAGCGTGCCTTGAGTAAGAATTGATGAGGTGCCACTATCGCAAAAACCTATAGCTAACAAATCAATATTAAAGTAATTTAGTGAAGTGAGTGCATAATCCTTTGGTCTTCCGTCATCTGTCCTCCTCGTGGGTGGACGTCCTACGCTGTGCTTGCCGTTACGTGGTAAAAGTCTTCCTTAGAGTATACAGGGTTATTTCTAATCAAAAAGTATTCTCTTAAGGGGATTATTCTGTACATCAAAACTAACACTTTTGTTCTGCGACTTTTATCAAAACTAAAAAAAAAAATGTTTGTTCCAATATGTTAGAAAAATATCGTTTTTCCGCGACAAAAGTATGGAACAGCTGTTTTTATTGGGTAGTATTTAAACGCAAATCAAAAAATATCCTTTTTCTATGCAATAAGATTCCAAATTCCCATCAAAATAACTGATTGCACAGCATAATATTCAACTCAAAATATCACTAAACACACTACAATTTATTTTCGCAGCATACAGCTATTTTTCCTAAAGCTTTTTCATCAATGCACAGCTAATAATCTTAATGCACATTATACCTGTTAACTCTTTTTCTTTTAAATATAGCTTCTATTTTTATATTATTTACAGCAGTTTTTCTAAATAAAACAGCATTTTATTAATCACAGTCGCTTCTGGCACTTCGCCGGCCGCTGCCGCGGCACGCTCGCTTCGCTCGCTCGGCTCGTGCGTTGTTTTGTCATGTTCTAACATAACCTAACCTATTTTTTGTATCACACCTAATCTAATTTCATTTAATAATGAAAAATTTGCTGTGCAGTCAGTATTCATGCTATGTATGTAGTATTTTTGTACAAAAATAAATTTAACTGTATTACATTATGAGGAAAAAAGTAATGTCATATTGATGTAAAATTTCGAATTATCTGCAGTTTGAGTTTTGTTAAACATTTAGTTTATTTGTAGTGAAGTAAGTTATTTGATGTAAAAAAGAATATAAATGATGAGTATGTATTGATAGGCGATTATTTATTTGATATGCAATTTATATTATCCCGTTTTTATTGAGTTTTGATAAAAGTCGCAGAACAAAAGTTGTTAGTATTGATGTACAGAAAAAGCCTGAAAGGATGCTAATTGATTAGGAATGACCCTGTATATAAGTAATTATTTATTCTCTAAACAGTCTTCATTGTATCTAAAACTCTTTGTATTTACATTATTGCATAATGACTAAACCAATTTTGATGTAACATTACAATTATCTTCATTACGAGCTATGATACGAGTGCTAGTGCATTAGATTTATTGCTTCCTGTTGCTGATATATTATAGACTCTATCTTCTTACTGATAGAGTTCAAGTTAGTATTTTTAGTGGAAACATATGAAATTGAACTGTCAAGGCAAGGAAGATCTATGTATGAGGTTGTTGCGCATTGTATAGACTCAACATCATATGTTATTCCCTATGGGTACTTCTTTGTATTTATAGATTCACCAACACAGAGTAATTATGTTTTTTTTTTATAACGGCATAACACCAATCACCTTGCCTGATGTTAAGCAAAGATGTGTAAGATGTAGCACGCTTACAAGTTGACAAAAAGGTAAATCAGACAGATGAACAAAAAATATTTGACAAGTATTTTTTCTTTTGCTGCTCGAAATATTCACAGAATATTTATATTTATTTGTAGGTTTATTCCCTTCAAGAATAAATAATTAAAGTAAAATTTATGAAGCTGCCATACGGTACAGAACCCTTCGTGCACGAGTCCGACTCGCACTTGGCCGATTATTTAAGTACACGTAACGTCACCAGACTGCACTCCCGAACTTTGACGTGCCTATACGTTTTGTTTGATTGACATAAGTAAAACTACGTATTCAACATCCTTTGGTAGTCTAACTGACACATTAAATCTACTAATGCTTTTTTTACTGTAATTAGCTTTAATTAAAATACTATTGAGTCTAGTTGAGCCGCTTTTAAACCAATATAATGCACGAAGACCCTTACTAAATTGACAATTATAATTCGACCCTTCTTACTTTAACATTAACACGCTGAGAGGGGTCTACATGAAATGAATGTATGAAACTCATAACTAAAATGTCGTTATTAGATAAGTATAGTGTGTTTGTTTGTTTTAGTAAGATATATGAAGGATTTAATTGAATTTTGGTGTTATTTGATATTGTACACAGCAGAAAGTAACCCAACGAGCTTTAGAGAGGGCTATGCTCGAGATCTTTCTGCGAGATCGAATCAGAAATTGTGAAATCTGTAGAAGAATCAAAGTGGTGGTGGAAGAATCATATTTGGCCCAATTAGTCTTCGTGGGTAGGCCTACGACCTGCAGTGTATTATTAAAAAGGCTAGTATACCTAGTACAGTACTAAAAAACCTAAAACCTTGAGTCAGTAGAAAGTGAGTGAAACCTGCACGGGAATATCGACCTTGTGGCGAGCGCGAAACGAAGGGAAATCGTTGTCGGAACTCATCAATTTAACGTTCAGTTTCCTTTGCACGCATCCCGGTGAAAAACTTAGCTGTTTTTTGGTTACGTAGTTAGGGAAAGCGTGGATGTAACTTTGTAAGGAAAATACATTATTGTTTATCTATTCTGAGCATAATTTAAGAAAATTATCCTTACTAATATTAATCCGAAAGTGTGTTTGTTGGTTTGTTGCTCTTTCACGCAGCAACGGAGCAACGGATTGACTTGATTCTTGGCATGGACATTGGACATAGCTCAGACCAAATAAAATAATCAAGATGGAACGTCGTGAAAGTGAGGCTGGTTTTTTATACATGTGTTGAGTGCGTCGGTGTTGCGCCGCCGCCGTAGTTTGACTGACGAGTCAAGGCGTAGTTTCCTTGTACGTGTATGTCTATGTGTGTGTAATTGTGTCAGTACACGGAGAGGCGTAGTTTTGTGGGCCTCACTTGTTTTGTTCACAACATTCTGTCTTTTGTTTTTATTTGGTCTGAGAGACAAACATTTATTTAATATAACCATCCAACCAACTGCGTTATTAACTCTAGAGTCTAGATGCTCATAAAAGAAGAGAAAACATATTTTTAGTCAAAGATTATAAAAATCGGCCAAGTACGAGTCGGACTCGCGCACGGAGGGTTCCGTACTGTATGGGAGCCCCCCTTAAATATTTATTTTATTTTAATTTTATTATTTACTATTGAAGTGAATATAAAACTAAATATTCTGTGAAAATTTTAAGCATCTACCTGTTACCATTATTAATATAGAGCGAAAAACGTCTAAAAATTCAGGTTTGTTGTATGGGAGCCCCCCTTAAATATTTATTTTATTTTGTTTTTAGTATTTGTTGTTATAGCAACATAAATCCACCATCTGTGAAAATTTCAGCTGCCTAGCTATCATGGTTCATGAGATACAGCCCCGTGACAGACGGACATCGAAGTCTTAGTACGGAACCCTAAAAACATGGACGTAAGAAAAAAAGAGGATTACAAAACTGAATTCTATAAAATTAAAACAAATGATTCTGGAAATTCTAAAATGGCGTCAAATTTGCTCACGACGCATAAAAAACAAAAGCGACATTTATTTTGACACTTTAAATGACAATTGAACTACTCTTCATACTTATATGTCAAAATATGTAGTCAGTTTCCCAAGATGGCAAACAGATTCAAAACGAATCTTATTTTTGCAAGACGAGTATATTTACTTTTACCTTAATACACAGCAATTCATGAAATCAAAGTATTACAAAACTACATAAAAATGTCCGTCAAAAACTTCAAAGTCTTGTCAAAGTGACGTTAATGTTTAATGCGCCAGACCGCGAGGTGGCGCTAGTAAAAAATTCACGGCGGTAAACTGGTAGAATAATAGTGCCTACTTTACGTGGTAAAGGAAGATATTAAATATTCAAACACCCTGTGTAGTCTGTAATAGTGTTTTGACAGTAGCAAATCTTGGCAGTTTACACAGTACGACATGTCATGAAATAGGCAAGTGATTTTTATTAACTTTGACGTGACTTAGTACGAGAAAGTTCTTTTTAGAATATTGTAAGGGTTGTGGGTTCAGAACCTAGACATGTAGCAATGAATACTTGTAATTTAACCGACTTATTTGTACGGATTTTTAGATACATGAGATTTAAGATGGACAAGAAAACTCTACGCAATTGTAAATGATACAGGTTTCAGCTAAAAAATTACTGTCAACAAAGCAATTGATACCTAACAATATGAAATGCAGTACAGTTTGTATATACTTAACTACATATAATTACCCTATTTTGTCATTATTTTCTGTGATTAGGTACAATTTCTGTATTTATTTATTTATTTAATTCATAAATTAATAATAACAAAGTGATACTGATATCAGTAATGGTAGCTACCTAATTTGTAGTTATATCAATGCAACAGCAAAATCATAAATCAATAACATCGTATCGTAACATTTAAATGCAACAATTCTACTCATTTCTCTGCACTTGATATTCTTTTACATGACAAAAAAAAGAAATTCTCATCAATTATTAACAACAATATACCTACTTACCTAATAATCGAGCTAAGTTACACCTTTCTAATCGAATAATACGTATAACGAAACGTTCCAAACCCCTAATTTGAAAAAAAAATAGTTTAAAAAGTTCAACCGCCATTTTGGAGCAAGACGTCAAAAATAAGTGTCATAATGTGAGGTTATTTCGTAGGTGTTGAAAATTATACAGAAAAGAGTTTGACTTTTTCTGAGTATGTTATTTGGCAATTTATTATCATAGTCATAGTACTTGATTGGTTTATTACGGAGTTTTGTATGTTTTATTAATCCATGCCCCATTACTTTTTGGTTTTGGAAATACTTGACATTTGTATTTAAGTTATCTGCACAGAGATACGATAGATTTTTTTACATTCTTTTTTTTTGTGATTTGGCACCAATTTTATTCGTATTTTTCAGTCAAGCTGTTATGTCATTGATTTTGCTGTGTTTCCTCTATCATACGTAAGTATTGTACGATATGAATGGTGTTAGTCAGGTAGGTAGTATTTCTTAATGAGGAGTACTATGTCAAGTACCTATACCTATGTTAAATAAGTAGGTAGGCATTTCATATGGAAATATTTGGAACGAGATTGAACCATTTACGAGGTTCTAATTCTAGAATTAGAACCTCGTCATTCATCTTTTGAACGACGTCACGATTCAAAGACAAATATTCGGAGATAATGCAAAAATAAAAAGGTCTTTGGCCATTAGGTACCTGATACAGTATTTGATTAATTGCTTTACTAGTTTTGGAAAATGATTTTCCTATTATTTTCTGCAATAACAATATTTTAGTTAAAGTAATTTTCGTATTTTATTATTTATGACATTGCTTGTAAAACATGGTAACGTGATGGCAGTCTTGAACATAAATTAAATTGGAAAATATATAATTGCCAAAAACTGAAGCATTAAATACTGTTGTTTTTTTCTGGGACATTTTTTGGGCTACTCTATAAAATCTGGGCCGACTAGAAGATTTCTTCTAAGAAAACATATCTTATTTAACATAATATGTATATGAAAATAAGTACTGCAATTAAAATAAACCACTTACCATCTTTAGGCGGACTGGAACACTGCGGCGCGTACGACCCTAAATGGTACCCATACGTATTCTGATGCATGGGAGGGAAGGGATAACCTAACGACCTGGGACTGGGGAACCCTGACGCCTCATGAGGATTCTGCTGACCCCCCGGACTCCCAAAATGATGGGGATGCTGATAACCCCCCTTAAAAGGACCGTACCCATGCTGCTGGAGCTCAATAAACGCAGACTTTGACGGGTTAGTTGGGGTAGAATTGTTGGAGTTTGAAATATCGTGGGGGGTCTGAGAGCCCCCCAAATGGTGGTGGTGGTCGAGTGGTTCTGAGGTCATGGCGGGTTGGGGGGTGCTTGGGCCCCCTCCTTCTGAAGGGGGCCCGAATGGATCTGAGAAACTCAGGGTGCTGGGCTTGCTCCCGGGGGACTGGATGCGGGTAATTTTGAGAGAGGGAGGGGACTGGGGGGGTATAGCGCCGCTGTTGAAGCCTGGAACAAAAGAAGTGAAGATTAGAACGGAATCTGGTACCTTAAGATTTAAAAATTTTCTATATTTGTTAGCACGTTGACTGTCCAATGACTCCAAATAAAATCACATATGTACCATAATAATATGTCCACAACTCTAGTTGGACTCATAATTCAAAGATAAAATTGATGATTTTTATTTGACTGAACGTGTGACCAAGAACAAAACGATTCTCATGGACGTATAATCATAGTTAAGTAATAAGGGTACCAACAATTTTAAAAGAGCCAATCTCCTAAACAGCTGGAACGAGTTTCATGAAATTGGAAATATAGACAGAGTTTTTCTTTATAAGTTTATCTGTAAGCTATGCTGTATTTTGCGAGGGAAGTGTTTTTTTAATGTTTGTACCGATTGTAGCTCCGTTGAGTTTTGGACTAGGTTTATTTCGATACTAACATTTAAAAAATACCAAACAGAATTTTAACTATTTTACTACATAAAACAAAAAAACAACCTTTTTAAGTCCAAAGTCCATATACCTACACGAAGTTAATTTGAAAAACTATTGCATTGTCGTTCTTAATTCAATGTTAAACGAAATGTTTCTATAACGCTATACCTACTAAGGCAGAATATTTTTTCTTATACCTAATTGTATAAAACACTCCTTTTTTGGACAGTCGCGTAAAAACTTATAACCCCAACCGGAACCGACAAAACTTTACAAGTGAATCATTCCTATAAAATATATTTTTGTCAAAAATACCCAGACCACAGAAATCGATGAAGTAATAAAGAAACTAAATTGAATATTCAATGATTCAATGGCATTCTTAAAAAAATAACCCTAACTGACCAATCAGGCGTAACGGTTTCTAGAAAAGTTTAAATTTTAAAATGAGAACGCCCACTCCCGTGGGGTCAGAGAGGTCATTCGTTATTGTGTTTTCTTTATTTTTGGATCTTATTGTTTGAGATTTTCTAAATAAATGTTAAGATTTTGTTAAGAAGTCCGTATAGGATAAAATTAAATAGCGTAGAGGTACAGGTACCATTTAAACCACGTCCGAAGCTAAAAACTGAGTACGTCTACTTAGTTTTTAGCTTCGGACGTTGTCAAATTCAAATTTTCTGGATGTATTCGATTTTTATTTTTTTTGTCCCTTTCTATTCGTTTTTTCCACCATCAAGCAGATCTGCGTTATAAAAAATCCGAACGTAAATTTTAAAGAACTCAAACTCACATATTTTAAATTTTCATTTATTGCAACATAATTATGAAATTTACATGCGATTCTTAATTAGCATGTTTTGTATAGTTAGACAAATGATCCTATAATGCAATTTCATTAAGTATTAGAACGATTTATTATTACATTTTCTAGATTATTATTTAAAAAATCGTCTTATGTGTAATAGCATTTCGAAAATAGGATCATTTTTTAGGGTTTCGTACCCAAAGGGTAAAAACGGGACCCTATTTACTAAGACTCTGCTGTCCGTCTGTCCGTCTGTCACCATGCTTTATCTCATAAACCGTTAGAGCTAGAATGCTAACATTTTCACAGATGTTGTATTTCTGTCACAGCTTTAACAGCAAATACTAAAAACAGAATAAAATTTATATCCTACACAACAAACCTGAATTTTATTAATGATAATGATGCAAATATTAATAATGGTAACAGGTAGATGCTTGAAATATGCACAGATTGTTTAGTTGTATATACAATTCAATCATAAATGATTAAATTAAAATAACATATTTAAGGGGGCTCCCATTCAGTATGGAACCCTGCGTGCGCGAGTCCTACTCGTACTTGGCCGATTATAAGTTGTTTTATGAAACAATTTTCATTTTCGATCTCTCTTAGATTAATTTATTGAACTTTTTCTTAAGAACTCATTGTTTCGTACATAAATTCCAACGAAACCACGAGAATTTGAAACTGCCTTAGAATTTTAAGCCAATTGCTCTCTCATTATGCCAAACGAAATAAATAACAAGGAATAAATTAGGAAATAAGGAACAACAGGGAATAACTGTTTCAAAACCTAGATAAACAGTGAAATACTGGAAATTACCGGAATAAACTGCACGGAACCAGTTCAGGCCAAAATTAATGGGCTATCACTACGGGCGCGGTCTACAAACATTCTCACAAACGCGGAGAAATGGCCAGACATTAACACGATGACCCTAGTTAAGGGGCTCACTACCAATTCGACTGACCTCTTTAAATGAATTTTACACCGGGACCAACCCCGCAATGGCCAAAATCGAATTGGAACCGTCTACTTTCTGTGAACATTTTCGATGAATAGAAGAAAGTTCTTTTACTATTATTGAAATGAATCTACGGAAAATTCATATTCACGACTATGATGTTTTAAAAGATGTATTAAAGTCGTCTTTAGAGGTTCACAATACAACTTTTTAGCTTATACCGTCTTACCACAAAAGTATTAAACATGCTTTAAACACTGTTTAACCGTGCAATTTGTACTGTTAAACATTGTCTAAAGCGTGCGTAAAACTTTAGTGGTCAGACGGCTAGTATTCCTTTTTTTTGTACGAGGTTAAAAGTAAGGTACTGCCCTTAACACAAATGACCCGAAGACTCGAGAAAATAAACCGAAAACGAACCTCCTTTCGGCAACCTCTTTGAGATAATTACCAATACATCCGTCTCCTTCACACTTAGTCTTACTCACGGTGTCCCTTTCATTCATTAACTTTTTGTAGAAATGCTCTGGCGCCTAAGGTCGGGTCAAATCGTTTTGTTTTTTGTTTGTTTGTTTGTCCCGATGCTTGCTCGAGTAATAACAATGTTTTGAGTGAACTAATTGGTGTAAATTTTTATTGAAAATTATTGACTCGGCGGGTGGACGAATTTGAAAACTTAATTTTAGTGTTTGTTAACAGTTTTGAGCTTCTGTTTCGCAGTTTTTGGAGAACTTTGAGCATTTTGGAATTAAAGTGGTACCTAGTATAGGCTGCGCCACACAAGTTGGCGGAAATGAAGTTAGCTACAAGCTGCGCGATATCCAATCCTGACTGAAGCTCACACAAAGCCGCGCGTTGATTGGATATTGCGCAGCTTGTAGCTAACTTCATTTCGGCCAACTTGTGTGACGCGGCCTATTGGTAGGTACGTTCATATTAGTCGAGAGGCTACGTCTATATCAGAGATTATAACCTGCCTGAAGTTCTCTGACATGGCTAAACGGTTAATACAACCGGGGCCCACAATTTAACGTGTCATCCGAGCTACGGTAGCGCTCAGTTGTAAATGCCACCCGCGTTCACCCATCCGAAGACTGACCGTGCCGTTGCTTCACTTTGGTGATCGCTGACAAACAACCAGTCAAACTACGCTAGCTATACCAAAGCGATGAGGTAGGCTTATGTTTTTTGTGTTTTTTTAGTTCGCGGTTCACAATTGCCTTAAGTTTATTTTTATTTATTTTTTTAAATTCTTGTAGATATCTTACACACGGTATCTGACCTCAAACTAAGCAAAGCTTGTAATGTGGCTGCTAGTGACTGATATACTACATATAAATATTTTAAATAGGTACACACTTATATAAATAAGTACCTAAATAACACCCAGACACAGAGCAAACAACTATGTTCATTTCATAAAATGCTTGTCCTGGGTGGGGATCGAACCCAACGCCTCTTTGACCCAGGAGTCAGGGTCACTAACCACTGAGCCACCGAGGCAGTTAATGACATAGAATAGGTAAACAGGGTTACTCACGGGGACGCAGTGGCCAAAATATTGGGAGAAAATAATTTAACAAAATTTAACCATTGCCACAATAAATAAAAAGGAATTCATCGTTTGTTCTTGTGGAACCAGATTTCTAATACGTAAGTATAAAACTTGAATTGAAATAATTCCGTCCCGGGAACTGAACCTACGCCCGATTGTCCCTCAAGGCACGTATGGCAAGTGATCCGCGACGGACCATGGGAACTACAGAGAAGGGGCCATAAAATACAACAAGTATTCATTAAAGACAGCTCTCTACGCTTCAGTGAGCTACCAAATGGATGCAGTTTGGATTTTTGAATATTTACATTAATTTCATTAAAAGAAGTCATAAGGGGAACGCTTGTCCTAGATTTGTTGGATAAACTTCAACAATTCTAGTCACAATGCTATCAAAGGGTACGTACCCCAGAGTCTGTAGAGTGGAGAGGTAATAATAATCTTAATAATTGGCCAAGTACGAGTTATACTCGCGCACGATGGGTTCCGCACCAAATGGAAATGGCCCCCCTTAGTATATTTTATTTTAATTATTTATTTATGAAGAAAATATACAACTTAATGCATTAAACTTGAAGCATCTACCTGTTACCATTATTGATATCGAGCGAAAAACAGCTAAAAATTTAGATTTTTTGTATTTTTTTTTTAAACTTCATTATTATTCTGTTTTTATTATTTAGGTATTGTTATAGAAATATATCACCTGTGAAAATTTCAGCTTTCTAGCTATAACGGTTCAGGAGATACAGCCTGGAGACGGACAGACAGACAGACGGACCACGGACAGACGGACAGCGGAGTCTTAGTAATAGGGTCCCGTTTTTACCCTTTAGGTACGGAACCCTAAAAAGAAGAAGAAAATAAGTCGAATTAAGTACCTCCTCTGTTTCGTCGGTCAAAAATGGAAAGGGACGGAACTGTTTAAGAGTGTTGAGATTCTATGGGAAGGCCTACATCCAGCAGTATAGATGTGTGATGAAATGGTTGATATATTTCCGATGAATGTATAACAATGTGAAGTGAGTGAGGGACAAAAACCTGGCGCCAGCCAGGGCGCCGTAGCGGAACTTCACAAGGCTAGAGCTGCTAGAAAACTGTGTACTCGACTGACTCTTCGATAATGTACAGGCAATATACATGATGGCTAAAAAATATAATTAGTTCGTCAGATACATAATTAATAGTAGTTTATGCAACTGTCATATAATGAAGGGTATTAAAACACGAGTGTGAGTTTATGAAACGAGCGCAGCGAGTTTCATAATAGTAACGAGTGTTTTAATACCCGTGTTATATGCAGTTGCATACACTACTTTATCTTCACTAATAAAAATTAAAAAAAAACATATTGCGAAACATTAAATTCACGCGTACGTGTATTGTCACAGTGAACTTGGCGCCATTAAAATCTAACCAATGAGAGCGCAGCTGCGCGCGCAGGGCCAATCAGGAGCGAGCGCGCGATGTTATAATGAGATTTTACGATATCGATGTGGATATTATAACATCATGTGAAATTGCTTAAATTGAGTGTTTTGTTGTCTGCGCTATAACAGTAGTCATTATAAGTCAAGTATTGGAAACTTAAGTAGAATGTTACAACATTAGTGTAGATAAAAAATATTAGATACGTGTTTTTTTCTTTTGTCAATTAAACAAAAAATCAAAGTGTCATACGTAAAGACTTTCCAAATTTTTGACAAGCCTATCATTGCCATTAAAGTATTGTTTTGTTTATTGCCATTTATTGTCCGATTTTGAAAATACTTATTTGTTTGGTAGACCAGACTTCTAAGATGGTTCCATTTTAATTTTATCGAAATCAGCTGAGTCGTTTTTGATAAATCAACAATAGTGCGAAAATTACTACATCGATTTGTGCGAACTATTCTAATTCTGTACATGGTTGAAGTCGGTTTTGCCATTTTTTGGGGAAAATAATTATTGTGGTTGGGAATAGCCAATGACAATAGCGTTATCCTTCTAGAATCTCTGTGCACATATCATTTTTATGACGTGATAACGACGACTGCACGCACGAAAAATCATGACTCATTGTCACATTCCGCCTGAGCTAAGTGTGCAAGCGAGAGCACGGATCAAGCGATAGAGAGGCATGATCGGCTTAAACGTTCAGCTTATGAGGCATTTGACGTTATCAGGTAAATCGACTTTACAGACAACCAGACTACCGATAATTTTTTATTTAAATTTAGAGAATGATTTCTTTAAAAACACGCCTTCCCACAAAAGTTTTACGCACACTTTAGACAATGTTTAACAGAACAAATTGCACGGTTAAACAGTGTTTAAAGCGTGTTTATATATTTTGTGGTAAGGCGGTTTATTACTAGCACAGATATCTAATGACTAAACTCTAAGCTACCTAACTAAACTCTAAGTACATAGGACATAAACAATAAAGAACATTCAGTTCTCAGTATTATTAATTTAATTTCTTATATAAGCCCTATAGGTAGGACTATTAGTAGTTAAGTAGCCTAGTAATAAATAATCTGCCAAGTGCGAGTCGGACTCACGCATGAAGGGTTCCGTACCGTATGGGAGCCCCATTTCTCTTGCCGTTATTAATAGCGAGCAAAAAACTCCTAAAAACTACGTTTGTTGTATGGGAGCCCCCCTTAAATATTTATTTTATTTTGTTTTTAGTATTTGTTGTTATAGCGGCAGACGGACATCGGTCTTAGTAATATGGTCCCGTTTTTACCTTTGGCTACGGAACCCTAAAAACTACTAAAACGAACCGTCATATTAAAAAACGCAGTACAAAAGACATTTTCTACCATAATTATAAAGCCCTTCAAAGAAGTCCGGTGCTATTATTTCTACTTTTTCCCATTGCAATGACAGGGGTGGACTTGGTACGGGGGAGGGGGCAGAAATTTCCGCGAATATTATTATAGTCTGGTCACTTTTAGCCCTGGTGGTCTAGTGGTAGTAACTTCCGCCCCGCAATCTCGAGGTCGTCGGTTCAAATCCCGGTCCCGTACCAATGAGTTCTTTGGAATTGATGTACGGATTTTCTCACCACTGGCTTTTCGGTGAAGAAAAATATTCTGAGGTAACCTGCATAATTACAGCACCCTGTAAGCGTAACGAGTACCTACTGTACTGTACCAGCCTTTTTAATAGTCCACTGCAGGACGTAGGCCTACCCATTAAGGGTGAACTAGGGAGAAGCTTAACGTGTACGAACTTAACAAAACTGAGATTTATGAACGAGGAGATCACAATTTATTTTTTAATTTACAAAATACCAGTTACATATTTAAATAATTGTTTGAAAAATATTAAATTAACGATCAAATGCCCAGCACATCAAAAGGTGTGTAATCTCATGTAATTTCTTTTCTTTTAATTAATATTTCTCACCATTACACTAGGTAAGTACAATTTATGCGTGAAAAACATAACCTTTCTTTGGTCAGTCGAGTAATAATAATATTTTTTTCGCAAAAAATGGCAAAACCGACTTCCATAGTGTACAAAATTCGAATAGTTCGCTAGAATTGATGTATACAATTTTGACTTTATTGTTGATTTTTCAATAACAGCTTAGCTGATTTCGATGAAATTTAAATGGGACCACCTCGGAAGTATACACTTTCAAAATAAAACATATTTTTTTGATTCTGTTCATAATTGGCGAAAATATCCGTGAACATACACAAAAAAAACATATAGACGAACATAGAACCTCCTTCTTTTCGGAAGTCGGAAAAGGGAATCAATATTAAATAGGTACATATAAGTAGGTACTTTTTTAATTAAGTAAAGCAAAGGTGTTACTCACGCTTAATTTTAGTAGAAAACTGCTACTATAGTTTTTCAAGGTTGGAGTACTAGCACGCGGGCTCGTCTCGCATAGCACTGCCTACTAAACATACTTATTGACAACAAATATTATTATTACAAAAACATACTTATTGTTAATTTAATTTATTGGCCTTTTAATTTTATTCCTGACTCCGTCTCTGCATCATCAATGGAAAAACGTAACTTAATTAGAAGAGAGCCAGCATTATGTATAATTGAACATGTCTATAAGTACATCTTTGCAATTTTAACCGACTTCCAAAAAAGGTTCCAAGTTCGCCTATGTATATGTTTTTTGTGTATGTTCATCGATAATTTCGCCAAATGTGAACTGAATCGAAACATTCTTACTAAGTTCGAAAGGGTATACTTACATACTCCCGAGGTGGTCTCATTTCTCAGAAATCGGCTGAGTCGTATTTGAAAAATCAACAATAATGTAAACAATTCGAGCGAAATTTTCGAACTTGGTTCACACATATGTACGAGTGCCTGACAATGCAATAACATGGTACCATGAAGCTGATCTGATGATGGAGTCGGAAGTTAGCCATAAGTACTCCTGTACTAAACAAGATCTGCCTGCTCCGTCGCGTTTGGGCTCGTATTATATACTTGTCTTGGCTAGCACTCTGCTGCTACATGATATCCAAGAACTCAAAAGCTTAAATTTAAAAAGTAGATGTAGAGGTGACACGTGACCAGAATGCTGGCATTTATTTTGCCCAAAAGCTGAGTATTGCTATTCAGCGAGGCAATGCTGCCAGCATTCTGGTTACCCTCTGCCGAGGGGTTTTTAGGCTAGGTTTTATATTATTTTGTTTCTTTTAGTTAATATTGTACGAGCGCGCCGAGTCCTTCGAGATTAGTCCTGTAGGTAGATATTTACACATGTAGTAACGCATAGTTTTCACCACTCTTATTGCGATTAGTTCAGAGTTTAGTTTTTTTTTTTTTTTTTTTTTGAGGGTAGCTGTTTTGCACAACTCCAGTCCTGCTTGTCGCCCGTCATTCGCATCCAAGTGCTCAACCACTCTTGACGTCTGTAAGACGGTGTGCTTTTCGCTACAGTACAATTATATTCAAGTTATTTTTAACCATACCGAAGCATAAAAATCACGTGAGGACGAAATCCTTCACTAGGAAAAATAAAATAAGAAAGTTTCAACGAAAAATTCGCGACTATATAGATTCAAATTTATCGGAACTGGCACAAGTAATACTTCTGGACGAAGATATAGAAGCAGGTATGTACCTACCTATATGATTAATTATCTCGGAATAAGTACGTGCTACGTACAAACATTTTATGCAATCGGAACAGTCATTGGGGCTGTTTCAACGCATCGAATATGGTTGGCGTCCCTTCCGCTGGGGATTGTGACCTAACCTAATAATAATGGTTAGCTATCTAGCTAACAACTTTCTGGGTATCGACCCATTTGATGAAAATATGATAATAATCATTATTCTAACCAAACGACTAATGGTACCTACCTACAATTATCATATCTATGATAATATATGGATACTCTCGCTTTGCTACCAGATTACTGGTTATTGCAATGGCCCGATGAGTAAATGACTCATGACAGCTCTGTCCAAAAACTCTCCAGAGCCTCAGTCGGTACCTAGTACCTCGACAGATGCACATCAAGAAGGGAACACTAGGGTAGAAACCACTACCAACCTAGACGGCAAAATTTTAAAATTATTAGGTGAACATCCATCTTACACCGTAAAACTCTGCCCAGAGATACGCTTTGTATTAGCGAACCGCCTATTACTTACATTAAGCTAAAAAAGGGCTAGATAAAGAAACTTGTAAAAGTTTATTAACAAAATACCTACAAAGTACCCGCGAACTGTAATCACGGAACCCACCATCAAACGTGATAAGGGCATCCAAACAAACAAATGACCAGTGCAAATTGCTTGTTTAAGCGAAATTACTGACGCACAAATAATTGCTACACATAAAGAGATAGCGATCTGCTACAAAAAATAATGTATATAAGTCCACTATTGTGTGACAAACAACAAGCTGACTCAGTTACAAGGAGACATTTTATTTGAAGAGCATCTTAAAATTACGAAAATTGACATATTACCTTTTCGGAGAAAATTTTCGCGGTGACATTGAAGTCTGTAAAGACTGTTAAATAGATCAGGAGTCGAAATGAAAGCGGAACCTTATAACAAGGCAAATCTGATGGGACGGCTCTAAGTCGTTTAAACCTCAAGACTCCCCCGCCGGCGCGCAGGCTGCCCGCGGGGTCGGCACCACCGGCGCGGGCGCCGCGTAGCCGAGAGCCTGTGGCAGCGCGCGCGTATATCATCCAGCAGCGCAACCACCTCACCAGCCGACGCACGTGCAACCATCGAGGTTCAACACACGACGTATCCACGTCATTACTAGATGCAGCTAAGTACAAAGGCCGTTTATCTCAATCTAACTATTAAGCAGTGGTCTCATATTAGTTATTACAAATGATCACTTTGTACTACCTAAGATATACTTACCTACGTGGGTATATGATTCAGTTTACATCACCTATTGTACAATACATATGCGCTACCCGTAAAACGGGTTTATAACGATAAAATGAAAGAAAGATGTCATTATACTCGTACATATAAACGCTATAACGAACCTGTTTAAAGTTGGTGCTATATCAGAATACCAATTGAGTAATCAATTGTCAATTCATATCAAGCTTTTTTGTCATATCGAGACCAAATTGTAAAACGCGCCTTATTTTAAATTTAAAACAACCTTAACAATTTTATTCAGACTGACCATTTCAAACGTGAAGATCAGCGCTAAAGCTAATTACACACAACTGTCAAATTGCTACACTTGACATTCCTGATCGCACAACTAGTTGTGCGAAAGCAGTTGGTCCACGAGGAATTCCCCACATTAAAGACGCGCATTTCTACTAAAAATACACGAAGAGTCTCTGTCTGAGAAGTACTTCCGTTTTACATTTGATGATAAATTATACGAATATACGGTTTTACCATTCAGCGTCAATACGGCGCCATATAAATTTTTTACTAAAATAACTAAACCAATAGTGAACGATTATTGGTTATTTTTATTACTAGACAATTTTTACCAAAAATGCTTACAAAACACAGATATTACTAAAATGTTATTTATTAACCTCACGCTGATTTATCGTAAACAAACAAAAATAGCGTTCTTCTGCCTGTTTATAAATAAATGCATAATATTTCTAAAATATTGGTTGTCGTAATCTTCAACCTTATTTATGTAGATGAATAAAGTGATAAAAAATTACGAACGAAGACGCAATTAGAACTTTTTTCAAATTTAACGTGGCCTTCGCACAATTTTTAGGTTCGTTGGTATCATGTTGTCCAGCCATAGAATACGGATGGCTGTACACAGAGAAAGAACGATGTAAATATCTCAACTTAAAAGGCGACGATAATTCAAACAGGTTTATGAATTTACCTGAATAATCACAGTCTGATTTTCGATGGTGGCTAAATAGAATAGAATATTCTATTCATAGAATTGTGATCGATGATAACTATACCAGCTCGAGATATTTTCTGATTCCTCAACGACGGGGTAGGGGGCGCCTATAATGGAAACACTGCTAGTGGCCCATGGTCTAATACTGAACGAAACCAGCATTATCAATTACCTCGAACTGCTGGCCGGGGTTAACGCTCTAAAAAAAAAAAAAAAAAAAACTTTCGCTAGTAATTTTTACGGCTGTCTTATTATGTGTAAATAATATGTACTACAACCATATCGTATATTAACAAGATGGGAGGTATGCAATACCAACATCTCACTTAAGTTACTCGTGACATTTGGAAATGGTGTGAAAGTAAACAAATATTTGTTGTAGCTTTGTACACAAAGTCTTGTGACAAAAACATCTCAGATTTTGAGTCACGAAGACACCACCCTGACATAGAATGAGAATTATGAGATTGAGATTTGACGTTTGTCACAATTTCGGGCATCCAAAAATTGACTTGTTCGCGACTTAGGTACGTCAATTAAAAACGCGCCACATATTATATCGTGGCACACATACCCAAATGCATCAACAATAGATTCATTTACAGTAGCCTGGCCCAACTACTTCTTCTATGCATCCACACCTTTTCTCGGTCATATTAAAGACACAAAATATATTTATACTTAAATAGATATATATATCTGAAAAGGTACAAGTTACCGCGATAGTACCCTTTAGGCCAACGCAAACATGGTATCCCATGATTTAATCCCCTGAAAGCAATGCTTTATTGTATCATTCCAGCAGCCTAAAAATACGTAATTACCCTAATGGCAGGCATATTATCAGGACCGCATTTTCAAGGAGAAGTATCCCAAATGCATCGCTAAACATTATGTTGAAGTCGTTATCACCTAACCCTATGAAACAGTACGTTTGTCTTAAAAAATTGTTGCATCATTGTAACGAATATTCAGTCGATGTTTACGACACCTAAATAACTAACGTAATTTACTTTCTAACTCAGTTATCCAACAATGGTTATCAGTACGTGACTCTGAACTCTTGCAGATCAGCTCTCTGTCTTATATAGGGCCCAACACTAACAAATGTTGATTGACTTAAAATATTTTTGAAATGAGCGTTCCGGCTGCGACTATCGCGGCCTACCTATAAAACCACCTGGGATACTAATTTCGACCATTTAATTTCATGGCAAACTAAAATTATTACAATTATAAAACTAAGACAATTTATCTTCAGAGAAGTTCACGCTTAAAACAATTACTTTACTAGCTCTCTCAGCTTACAAAATTCAAACCTTATCAAAAATGAATCTTAGTAATGTTCGAAACATTTCAAATCAAATAATTAAAATACCAGATTAATAAAAACATTCCGACCAGGTTGCCAGCAGCCTGTTCTATATTTGCCATAAGTATTTTGTGGAGATCCCGACAATATGTCCAGCCACTACTCTCTTATGCTATATAGAACGCACTTCGAAATTAAGAACATTAATGCTTTTTTCCTTGGAATTAAAAAATCTTAAGAAAATAAACCGTTAGGATCACAGACACCCAGTCGCTGGCTAACACGCACGCTAAGCAAATGCGGGCTCTACACAAACGTGTTTAGCGCTAACAGCGCGTGACACGCAGCGGTGTCGCGGGCGTAGTTCCTCGATGTCAGCCTCGATAAGATACCTACGTAGTATTGCGGGATGGAGCAGGAACTCTACAACCTTTGCTAGATTTTATCAAAGAATCATTATTTATGACATAAATGAGACCGTTCTAGCTTAATCAATAATTAACCGAAATAGCCTGAAATATCAGTGTACATAATAAGGTCTTGATTAGGTCGATCTTAAAATTATAATAGTCTCATCAGAATCAATTGTCTACAATAGTTATTACAAAAATATTATTGTACAGTAATTATGATATAAGGCATAGTAAACAAGCAAATGAGCTTCAACTCATTAAGAAAAATTATTTATCTCTTAACACTATGCTTTGTTAAAATCATATCATTTTGATTAATCAGTATTTATGTAATTTGTCAATCAGTAAAATTCATTATGAGAATAAATAATTTTATTCTCATACCGAAACAAGCTATAAATCATTGATGATATTTCCGGTTGTACTCTCAATGTCTACATGTGTAAATATCTACCTACAGGACTAATCTCGAAGGACTCGGCGCGCTCGTACAATTTATGATTAAACGAACTTACTTGTACGTGAAGTTCTATCATAATTGTACAAGCGCCGAGTCCGAAGAGATTAGTACATCCCACCCTCCCAACGTTGTACCCAGGTACAACATGTGCCCCTATTTACTCCGGTAATACATCAATGACGTTAAGGATTAGCCTTACTCTAAACTTAATGACGGGCGACAAGCAGGACTGGAGTTGTGCAAAACAGCTACCCTCAAAAAAAAAAAAAAAAAAAAACTAAACTCTGAACTAATCGCAATAAGAGTGGTGAAAACTATGCGTTACTACATGTGTAAATATCTACCTACAGGACTAATCTCTTCGGACTCGGCGCTTGTACAATTATGATAGAACTTCACGTACAAGTAAGTTCGTTTAATCATAAAGTATTCTGTTTCTTTTCTTTTTTAAAGTAGGTTATTTAATTTTCGACATAGTGGAAAGTGTTATTTAACTATTTTTGGTAATCTGTGTAAATAGAATTACTTATCTTTATTTTAAAAAGTCAAATTTTACAATAATTTATTTCATTGACCGACGAACCACCGGAGGAAGTACTCAATTCGACGCGCAATTTTTTTTTATGTAGGCATAACCACGCATAACTTTGTTCAATTTTAATAATTATTTTGTTACTGGATAGAATATACTTCGAAATTGATTACATTTAAATTTTATCGAAATCGGCTGAGCCATTTTTGATAAATCAACAATATTGCTAAAAATGTAACATCGATCCGTGCGAAATATTCGCGAATTCTGTACACGAGTAAAGTCGGTTATGCTATTTTTTGCTAAAAATAATTATTAGTTATTAATTTTAGTCATAGTGGAAAGTGTTATTTAAGTATTTTTTTGGTTTTTCTATGCAAATTAAAATTTGGTAGGTACCTTAATTTTATAAAGTGATAATTTATTTCATTTAGCAAATAACCGTCTTATCTAGTTCTAGACGACCCTGGCTACAAACTTGCATTCAAATATTTTCCTACTTAACGAAACAATGACTGTTCTAAATTTTCCTCAAACACCGAAGTCGTGACAACATTGTACAATCGCATGACTTCAAAAAAACACATCTCGCTTAATTACAAGACAATAAAGATTTTGAATAATCAGACTCGCGTGCGAGGCTTTTACGATCGAAAATAGTGAATTCGTCACGGACAGACTGTAGATACGAGTATGTATGTGCATTTAATGGTATACCGCTAGATGAACCGGTTGTCTAGTCTATGAGGGTACAGGTAATTTATTTATCATTTCGTAGAAAGAATAAAAAAAATCAATTCAAAAAATTCGCTTAAGGTAATTATTTTTCGCAAAAAACAGCATGACCGACTTCACCCGTGTACAGAATTCGCGAATATTTCGCACGGATCGATGTTACATTTTTCACATTATTATTGATTTATCAAAAATGGCTCTGCCGATTTCTATGAAATTTTAATAGGACCAATTTCGAAGTATATTCTTTCCAATTAAAAAAGAATTATTGAAATAAGACTACCAGGAAAAAAGTTATGCGTGGTTACACATAAAAAAATGTATGCGCGTCGAATTCAGTACCTCCTCCGGTTTGGTTCGTCGGTCAAAAATGACCCGCAAGCTTCGTGCAAATACCTATAGAGTCACAATCGTGCAAAAAAGTGTCCCAGCCTAAAGCCTGCCCAAGATACGTAATATGCAGGCTTTTTAGTTCGTCGTAAGGCGGTTGCAAGCCAACTACAACGCCGCGCGATGTCAAAGTGCTCCATTACAAGCACTATTTAGGTGATATAACGTAGAGTTTCGATAAAACGGGTCATTGTGCATTATTTAATGTAAATATCTAAGTCGGTATGTATGACGGCGCTCGGACATTTTTTTACTAGTTTTATTTAGGGACTGTGGCTCTGTAGATATTTGCTCGAAGACCTAACCTTACGGGATGACGCGCGAAAAACATTTGGAAAAATGCAAGACTTTTGTACTGCAACACAGTTTTTAGTCAATTCCTTTCAACGAAATCTTTGTGATTGTTGGATTATGCCAGTAAGAATACATTAATTGATAAGTTGTGCATATTTTCTCATTGAGAATGATTTCCAGTTTGTAAAAAATCGATAACTTGAAGCCCGTAGCATCATGCCGAAATCATCGAACTCTATTCCAAGAAATAAAAAAGGATGTTCCTAACTATATTACACTATAGAATAGGTATACCTAAATAGGTATGTTTATGGTAGATCACGTTTGCATGTTTTTTTTAACACTAAATATTATACTCGTAAAACAAAGTCGCTTCCCGCTGTCTGTCTGTCCCTATATAAGCTTAGATCTTTAAAACTACTCAACAGATTTTGATGCAGATTTTTTTAATAGATAGATTGATTCTAGAGGAAGGTTTATATGTATAATACACCTGTGCGAAGCCGGGGCGGGTCGCTAGTTAATTATAACAGCCGTTGTATTAATTTGACACGCGAATATACCTATGTAACCTACTAAACATTGGCCTCCTCTGTAGATTTTCAATAAGGCCGGTTGGAAGCAGCCTGCTTCCAGCGCGTTCTTGCGATCTTTATTATATTGTCAGTCCAGCTAGTTGGTGGACGTCCTACGCTGCGCTTGCTGGTCCGTGGTCTCTATTAGAGATCTTTACGGCTCTATCAGCCAGAATATCCAGAATGTGGAACGCTTTGCCTAGGTCTGTCTTCCCGCTAAAGTACAACGTGGGTGTCTTCAAATGCGTAAGCGTGCTACAACCTAGACCGCATATCAGTTCAACATCATGTAGTCAAAAACGAAAAACTATTTGGAATAAAAAAAAAGAAAAACCATCCGTTCTCCAAACTATGTGCCCTACCCACTGCCATTTTAACTTGCCCATCCGCTGGGCTATGTCAGTAACCTTGGTTCTTCCACGGATCTCCTCATTCCTGATTCGATCTCGCAGAGAGACACCGAGCATAGCCCTCTCCATAGCATCTTGAGCTTATTCATAAGGCCCACAGTAAAAGACCACGTTTCGGTTCCCTTATGTCATCACTGGTAACACACAACTGCTGAACATAGGCCTGCCCCATAGATTATTAATAAGACTGATTGGAAGCTATATAAGTATTGCGGTTCCTTATCGAATCTCCGTACTGTATGCCCCTGCCCATTGCTATTTTAACTTGCTAATTCTCTCGGCTATGTCGGCACAATACTCGTATGATTGGTGAATCATTCTAAGGACTTTGGCCTCCTCCTACGCGAAACTCGAAATTGATTAATTTATTCTCGTAGGTATTTCGTGCGTAAATACTTCATTGGAATAATTAAATGCTTAATCAAGTTCGAGATAAAAAATACCTACATTTGATTAACTAGAAAAGAAAAAAAACTTAGAGAAATAAAACTTCACTGAAAAGTATTTTTAACCGACTTCCAAAGATGAGGAGGTTCTATGTTCGTGTGTGTTTTTTTTTTGTGTGTGTTCATCGATAATTTCGCCAATTGTGAACCGAATCGAAAAACTTTTTTAGTTCGTAAGGGTATACTCCCGAGATAGTCCCATTTAAATTTTACAGAAACCGGCTGAGCCGTTTATGATAAATCAACAATGTAAACAGTTCGAGCGAAATATTTGAATTTTGTACACGATGGAAGGCGGTTTTGCCATGTTTTGCGAAAAATAATTATAAACTCTTTCGTAAATAATTCCAAAGAACTCATTGGTACGGGACTGGTATTTGAATCCAAGACGTCACGATTGTGAGGCGGTTCTCTCCACCACTAGACCTGCTTTTTTAGGGTTCCGTACCCAAAGGGTAAAAACGGGACTCTATTACTAAGACTCCGCTGTCCGTCCGTCTGTCTGTCACCAGGCAGTATCTCATGAACCGTAATAGCTTGAGAGTTGAAATTTTCACAGATGATGTATTTTGATTGCCGCTATAACAACAAATACTAAAATCAGATTAAAACTAATAATTAAGGGGGCTCCCATACAACAAACCTGATTTTTAGCCGTTTTTCGCTCTATATTAATAATGGTAACAGATAGATGCTTGAAATTTTCACAGAATAAATAGTTGTATATTCACTTTAATAATAAATAATAAAATAAAATAGATTAATATTTAAGCGGGGCTTCCATAGTACGGAACCCTCCGTGAGCGGGTCTGACTCAAACTGGGCCGATTATTAGTAGGTACTTACTTATTGAAACCTAGTATCAAGTAGGTACTCGCACTTAGAAGCAGTACAGATACTTAGTATGCAACGAATCAGTTCAAGGCGATGAAATACGTCAACAGAGACACGACACTCGTTCTTGCACCTCGCGTCACGGATAATCGAATGAATTTAGTGAATAACTCGATGATAATTCAATAAATTAACTGTTTGTATCTAGGTTAGCAAATACCTACTTGTTTTTAACCTACTTGATAGAAGATACAGGTCACGGCATATAAGTCTAGCGCTGAGGGTACTGTGGAGGGCTGCGCATGAGTATAGTATGGCGGTCAACATACGCAGCCATCCCCTCCACAGTACCCGCAGCGCTAGACTTACGTGCCGCTACTTGTACCTATCTCTCTTGTGACTCACGCACGAATTTTTCCGTACCGTGTTGGAGCTTTTAGCCCTATTCCTCTTGCCATTATTAAATAATAGCGTTTGTTGTATGGGTTGCCCCTTAAGAATTTGTTTTATTCTGTTTTTAGATGAGATACAGCCTGGTGACAGACAGACAGACGGACAGCGGAGTCTCAGTAACAGGGTCCCGTTGTTACCCTTTGGGTACGGAACCCTAAAAACCTACTTATCAAAAACATTTTGAAGGATAATTTTAAGAAATAATTCATAATATCATTCGCGCCATTCACCTCGATATTATTGTCCAATGTCCAGCCATTATAGCTAACCCCTGGACATAATAAAACCATTGATTCCTACAACCGGTCGCGTGACGCCGGCAGCCATTTTGTTCTTAACCCCGTTGACAGTAGCGCTATGGACGTCAATGACAGCAGAAAGGGCGCGAAACTTGACAGCTTTTTTTTCTCACAGAATAATAAAGAAATTACAATTATATTCAAAACGCTTGGTTCTAACGCGCGAAATGTCCTCTAATAAAAAGTTAAATTAAAAATTTAAATAAAAAAACCCCCGACACACAACCATTTTGGGCACATTTGTAGAATTTTGGTTCTTCCATCCCCACTTTAACCCACCATAACTCTTAAACGGCTCAATCGATTTTTATGAAACATAGCTAAGAACACTCTCGATTAAGTCCTTTCATCCAAAAAAAACTAAACTGAAATCGGTTCAGTAGTTCGGGCGCTATGATGCCACAGACAGACAGACAGACAGACAGACAGACACACAGACAAACAGGCACGTCAAACTTATAACACCCCTCTTTTGCGTCGGGGTTTAAAAAGGGTGGCGCTTTGGTCGCGTCTGTCTTGTCGTACGATAGAAAAAAGGGGCGGATTGTTTTTCTTTGGGATCTCCTATGTATAATAATCTCCTCCTAATCCTAATCTCTAGAAAGCTGAAAATACCTATAGGAGAAGCGATAAATAGGTAAAAAGCATTTCTACGAGATCTAAACAAGAATAAGAAGTTAAAGTAAGTAAGTTCGTATAGGCCGGGTGGCTAGCCCTGGTGTCAGAGTTTTTAGGCCACCGAAGGCCTCTGACATGGCTAAACAGTTAAAACAACCGGGGCTTACAATTGAACGTGTCATCCGAGCCACTGTTGTGCTCAGTTGGAAAATACCACCCGCGGTTACCCATCCAAATACTGACCGTGCGGAACGAGAAACGGAAATCAGATGGATAATTTTCCACGTTATAGATACCTACTTACTTTGGGACAGAAAAGCGTTGATGATGAGAGTTCCACCTGGTGGGACAACGGCAAGATGATTATGATGCCATGTTTTTAAGTAGAATTAAACCCTCCTTTATAGGAAGTCGGGTAGAACCAGTGACTGCGCAACCGAACCCACTAATACAAAAGAAAACAGATAAGCATCACATTTTCCTAGTACGTAGCGTGCAAGATTGGCGTGAGATACGGACAGACGGACAAAAACTGTTTCTTCAGCGTGATTACCTAGCCTCGCAAACGAGGAGCGAGATTTAAAAAAAATGTGGAATTGAGTAAAAAGAATAAAACTAAATAAATGTTTAAAAATAGTAACATACAGTGACACAAAAGAGAAGAAATTAATTATTCGGGAACTAAATTACCACTTTTGCTGGAACCACAGTCTGAGCAATAATAATTATTAACATCCTAGCATTTTTCTTGTTGTGTTATTTTGTGAATGGTAAAGAGGAAAACAGTATCATTATGGAAAAAATAATGCAAAATATGCTAACAAAGCGAAGGTGGCGACCTCATTTTTTTTCAAGTCTTTTATGTCGCACTGTAAGTGTACTAGGTAGGTAGGTACTTAGACAGACTGACTTACCCACTGTTATATTCCTCTTTTGGGTGCCATAATTATCTTGAATGTATTTATTTTTAACTTTTGTTTAGGAATTTAAAAATATGTTCGAATTTCAAAATAAATTACACAATAATTATTATCTTAAATTAATTTATTATTAACAGAGATTTAAAAAATAAAATTGGATCGAAGTATGTAAACCAATAAATTTTTAATAAATAAAAATGACTTCGGTTCCCTATTGGAGTAATTATCGATGAACATACACATAAGAAAAACAAAAAAACACAGGTACAGACAAACATAGGACCTCCTCCTTTTTGGAAGTCGGTTAAAAAAAAAAGATCCAACCTAAAGCATCCTTTTTTGCACCAGGGCTTAATAAGAATACTTCCCAGCCAGTTCCCGCGTAAAAAGCGTCCATAGAAAATGGCGGGAGTTATGACATTTGCGTCGGTGACAATCATCAATCATCTGTCAAAGCGCCGCCATCTTGTGTTATTAACCGTAAAAGGAAAGCGAACAGTAATTGCAGGACGATTGAGATGTCTGTAATAATCTAATAATAGAAATTGGTTGTGCGTCCGATCATTTGTCACGATAATTTTTATGTTTTATTACAGTTAGGTTTCGGATGGCTGTTGGCGCTGTGAAGTTCTCGAATGAAGATCAGGAATGGGCAAGCGCGGCGTAGGACATCTACCGACTAGGTGGACATAATTAAGACCGCAAAACCACGCTGGATGCAAGTTTCCACCAACTTGGCTTATTGGAAATCCATAGGGGAGGCCTATGTCTGGTAATGGATGCCCTACGGATGGTTATAAGGATTTGTAACTACCACTTTAATAGTTTAATGGCTAAGAAATATTCACATTTTATAATGCTTATGGGCATATTATATTTCATCTGTGAAATGTAAATCTTCCAACATTAAGAAGATTTTTTTAATTGAATTCATTTACAGAGAATAGTTTCATGCATCTAATCCGATGAACCCTAATATTGTAACTATTACACTTTTATTACATATTATGGTAAATTAAATTTATATTTTTAATGGCATATGAAATATCTTATTATTTATTTAGGTATCGCTACTCTTGATGTTTTGAAAAGTAATAAACTATTCTGATTTTACGGCAAAAATATCAATAACAGTTGCGCATAATGAAAGATATAGAGCATAAATATTATACCTTCATCTACAACAATTACATCAAAATACACTTCATAGAACCAATCAAAGTTTTTATTCACCTTGCTTGCTTGCATAACAAAATCAACTGACACTAACTATGGAAAACGTAGTTTATTTTCAAATTTTGTTTACTTAATTATTATTTATATCTGTACTCTGTAAATATGACCCTCAATTATATGGTATATTTATTTTATAGAAATATGTGTGTGTGTCTAACATAAAACCAATCAGACTTTTATTTACAGACCAACATGACAAAACCAACCGACACTGCTCATAGACAACATAGTTTATTTTCACATTTTATTAATTATTTATATCTGTAGTCTGTAGATATGACTCTCGATTATGTATATCATAAGCTAATCAGACTTTTATTTACATACGAACATGACAAAACCTACAACACTATTCATAGACAACGTAGTTTATTTTCACGGCGTATCGTCGTGACACTTGACACTTTATCTATCGTTTGTCACTTGACAGGTGATATCTTAGTGGCTGCCACTCTGAGCTGCCACTAAATAAACAATGACGGTTGTTTACAAGAGAACTTGGTTATTTATTTGAATACTAACTTAAAGGAATTGTTTATTTTCAGGTTTTTAAGATTTATATTGCTTTTATTTCTCTGTGATGGATTTTTACTCTTTTGGCTTGGGGTTTCCGTAAATGGAAACTTCGCGAAGTTTTAATAAGTACATATCTTTCCTAATAGGTATAGGTACTAAGCCGAAAGGAGGTGTTTTAGACCATCATTATGAAGAAGAAGTTTTAGTATTGAGCCCACCCCTTTATATTCACTATATTACTACAAATGATAGAGAACAGTCATTATATTTGTGTCTCAATCTGTGTTTCGATTTATTTGAAAAAAAAAACGTAACAGATTGTATTGCGTTTAAAACGTTTTTCATCCCCCAAAACTCAAAAAGAGTATTTTTGCTCTTCTTATCTGAGTGCAAAAGCAGTTTTTTATCTGTTAGAGGATAAAGTGAGTAAAATTGAATTTAGAACCTCGTGAGCCACCCGAAATTCAGGAAAAAAACAACAGCTGTCATATATTTGGTTGCATTTTACATGGAACAACGGCTAATTGTGTTGAATTTCAGGTTGATCTCATCCCAAACAATTAAGACAGACTCTACTAGTTCTCCGTTCCACGGGCCCTCCCCACTGCCACTTTAAGTTGCTAAACCGCTGTCGGTAACTTTGATAGTTTACCAATTTTAATTCGAAACCTTTATGACCCTATCAGTTCATCGTGCCCTGCTTACTGCCACTGTAACTTGCTAATCTTTAACAGTAGATTTAGTTTCATTAACAGAATTTAACCTCCATATTAAAATAATAACCGTCGGTAAACATTTATTATTAATACAAATCAAGATCGATGTAACTACTTATTTATTACCCAGCCCTATCAATGAACTACAGACAATACAAATACGTTTTCGAACGAAAGGGTTCGTTCAGAAACCGTTAATTTTTAATTATTATCGAGCTGTGTGCTGTGCCGACGCTCTTTTGCCCAAAACTGGTATTTTGTAGTAATTGGTGTTATATGAGTTATTTTATGATGCTACGTGAAATCGACTTCACTTGTAAATTGGTTACAGTTGTAATACTGTTGTTTATTAAGTCTATTTTTGTTCTGATTGCAGACTGGCTGTAAAGTTCTTAAATGAAGACCACGTGCCGACAAGCGTAGCTTAGTACATAGAGCATGAGGAAGACAAATGAGTTGTTTTTTTTTTAAAAAATTATTTATAATTGGAAATTTGTTTCTGTACCTATACTCACATTTTTTTATTCCTATTCCAATGTTATTTTATACATATTAGGTTTTATTTCACTTGTAATCTTTAATGTATTTAGGTAATTGGACATTCACAAGTATATGTTTATAATTGTGGCTAAGTATGTTGAGAAATAAATGAAATTAAATTATTAAGAATTATTAAGTATAGTTCTAAGGTAAATATTAAGTTTTGTATCACTACATAACTAGCACAGCGGCTGCGGTAGCGCTCGTAGCGTAGTTTGACTAGGTGTTAGTTAGTGATCATCGAAGTTAAGCAACGCTCAGCACGGTCAGTCTTCGGATGGGTGACCGCGGGTGGTAATAACAACTCAGCGCTCGCCATGGCTCGGATTACACTAACTGTAGGTCCCGGTTGTTTTAACCGTTTAGCCATGTCAGAGGCCTTCAGAACGCTTAAAAACTTTGACACCAGGGCTAGCCACTTGGCCTATACGAACTTACTTTATCACAAAATTACTACATATTAATTTTATAGAGCTAAGTCACTATGTTTGTGTATGTCTGTGTATCGATTTATTAAAAAAATACGTATCAAATTGTAAAGCGGTATTCAGTAGGTACATACCTAAAATTTCTCTTCAAATCTTTTAAAAGCTTTTAATAGGACGATTTTTAAATAAATGCTAATTACTAGTCCAGAAGCTTATGGATAATTTTTCAGACTTTTGTAATGTATACCAAAACTATTTTATTTTCTACAATTCAAATGGGGGTGAATCGGGACGCGTAGATCTAGTAAATACATAATTATCTTTAAAATACTTAGCTAAATTTTGGACGCAACTTTACCAGTGCATATTTTTGGCCTATGACTCTCCGACTTTTAAACTATATTAGAGCAAAAAATCAAGTCGATCCGTCACTCCGTTGCTGCGTTAAATAGTAATAAACAAATCAACAAATGCACATTCCGATTTTAAGATTTTAATAGTAAGAATAAACTCTTAGTTCATTATACGAGTAGTACATTTAAATGACTCTATTCATTACTACTTCATTATTATGATAATAATAATAACTATAAACAGTAACTACAATAGTTTATTATTATTCTCACATCTAGAATATAATTATTATTTTCCAAGAAACGGTTAAATTGTAATCTTTAATAAATAAGATTAGTTCTTAGGTACAGTTTGCGACATAAATAAATGGCATTGTCAGTTTTATTGTACCCACTTTGTCGGCATATTTAATCTTCTTCTTAATAATAATAATCAAAATCTTTGCTCTTTTTTTTCGTACATAAGTAATATACCTATTGCTGGAATAATTATATTTCAATTATTTTAGTAATTTTGAAAATATATTACAATACAACAACACTTCAAAATATAACAAAGGAAAAGTAGATACAAAGTCAGAAAAAAACACAAAAAGCGGTCTTATCGCCAAAAGTAAAATAAAAAAATCGGCCAAGTACGAGTTAGACTCGCGCATAAAGGGTTCCGTAACGTATGGGAGCCCCCCTTAAATATTTATATTATTCTGTTTTTAGTATTTGTTGCTATAGCGACAATCGAAATACCTACATCATCTGTGTAAAATTCAACTCTCTAGCTATTACGGTTCATGAGATACAGCATGGTGACAGACAGACGGACAGCGGGGTCTTTGTAACAGAGTCCCGTTTTTACCTTTTGGGTACGGAACCTTAAAAAAATTTTAGAGCTCCAAGATACAAGCCTCGTATAGGCTGAATCAAAATTTCCTTGGCTATAAAGTTCGCCAAATCCAACCCTGACTGAAGCTCACATAACTACGCGAGGATTGGGCTATCAGCAGCTCGTAGCTAATATCATAGCCGCCAAGGAATTGATTCGGTGTATACTCTAGGTAAGTACTTTGTCTATTGCCCTGATGCCGGGGCACTATTCGATTCAATCACTTATCATCAAATATGTACATAAAAGTACACTTTTGAACGTCATAATCAAGACAAATAATAAATACTAGAATACGAATACGGCATCGGTATCCCCTGCCTGTAGTCTTCTTCTTCTTAGTCGTGCTCTTCATTACTGAAGGTCGTGTCTAAATTGGAGCGGTTTGATCCCGTATCACTTTTTGGACAATATTCCTCCACTCGGACCTGTCTGTAGCGGATCTCATGGCGTCAGGGATGGGCATGCCGATCAAAGATCTTATTTGATCCGTCCATCTTGTAGGAGATCGACCGCGTGGTCTTTTCCCGTCGACCTTTCCTACTACCATTAACTTCTCCAGGTTGTCTGGGTCTCTGCGAGCAATGTGGCCAAAGTAGTTTAGAATGCGCTGGAGGCAGGTCGTCGACAGTCGTGTTGTTATATAATCTGCCTGCAGTAAGAGCCTACTAAAAGGGGACCCCTGGGCTCGTGTGTGGTCAGAGTTGGGGCTCTGACCACACACTCAAGCGGGCCCGAGGAGGACGACAGCGTGAGTGGCAATGCTGTCGTACAGGACCGTACAAGCATGGTTCACTACCAGGCGAGTAGGCACACAATTTGCTGGGAGCACCGGTGCGTTCCTTTTGGAGATCCCGGAGTTCCCAAGAAGGCACAAAGGTTGGCTACCGAGGGGGTTCTAGTGGGGACAATCCTACATAACCCGACTGCACCCCAAAGCAGTCGAGCATTCTTCGAAGATTTCCCCTTCGTAAAAAAGGTACAATACTATGTTTAAGCGAAAAACTTGGTAAGTAGGTAGATATTTCTGCACCTGATTGTATTCATTGCACAAGAGGAAAACAATCGATGTACAGACAGAATCATTAGAGTCAACGTGTCAGTTAACGACTGTAAACTTGCTTTATGGTGACAATTTCCTTATTATCTGTAAAACTTAATCAAGCTATCGATGTTTTTATTCTAGCTTCATTTTGAACCAGTTGACACTTCATATTATGAATACAAAAACCAGCCAAGTGCGAGTCGGACTCGCGCACGAAGGGTTCCTTACCATGTTGGAGCCCCCTTAGCCCATTCTTCTTGCCATTATTAATAGGGAGCCAAAAAACTTCTTAAAATCACGTATGTTGTATGGGAGCCCCCCTTAAATATTTATTTTATTCTGTTTTTAGTATTTGTTGTTATAACGGCAACAGAAATACATCATCTGTGAAAATTTCAGCTGCCTAGCTATCAAGGTTCATGAGATACAGCCTGGTGACAGACAGACAGACGGACATCGGAGTCTTAGTGCTAAACTATGCACTTTAGGACAAAAATAAAATTAAACATAACAAATAAAACTTTCAATTTTAAATATTATAGGATGACATCCTAATTACTTAATTTTATTGTTATGAGAGCTACATAGTCCCTTTTTAACCGACTTCCAAAAAGGAGGAGGTTCTATATTCGTCTGTATGTATTTTTTTTATATTTTCATCGATAATTTCGCCAATTAGGAACCAAATCAAAAAAATATTTTTTAGTTCGAAAGGGTGTAAGTACTCCTGAGGTGGCCCCATTTAAATTTTAAAGAAATCGGCTGAGCCGTTTTAGATAAATCAACAATAATGTAAACAATTCGAGCTAAATATTCGAATTCTGAGCACGATGGAAGGCGGCTTTGCCATTTTTTGGGAAAAATAATTACATCAAGTCCAATCTTTACCGAGCCACTTGCAAAAGCCACCTGCGGTCACCCATCCGAAGTCTGACCGTGCCTGACCGTTGCTTAACTTCAATGATCGCAAACAAACACCTAGTCATACTACACTATGAGGTCTATAATAGTCCCTTGTCTTTATCGAGTCTAGTTTAACACCACCTGCCTTGCCATCTGCCTA
Organism: Hypomecis atomaria; assembly: GCA_964007245.1. Classification (NCBI taxonomy): domain Eukaryota; kingdom Metazoa; phylum Arthropoda; class Insecta; order Lepidoptera; family Geometridae; genus Hypomecis; species Hypomecis atomaria. The sequence goes on along the minus strand of OZ023308.1, from coordinate 12,896,578 downwards.
TAAGACTAGTTCTTAAACAAAAGGCTCCCTGTGTTACTGGTGGTATCTACAATTACTATTAAGGCTTGTTAGATATCTAGCGATCTGACAGTAGATATATTTTGTAATTTAGATCGTTCAACAAGCAATAGATATACATCTTCGTTGGCATGAATATGTAAGCGCGCATTAGAATTTAGAACCAAGCGTTTCGAATCCACATTCCTCATACGAACTGCCAGAATGTGGAATGAGTCTGTCTTCCCGCTAAAATACTGTACTGTACCAGCCTTTTTTAATAGTCCACTGTAGGACGTAGGCCTACCCAGGATGTGAAGGGTTGAAGTACAGGTCGCGACATTTAAGTCTAGCGCTGAGCAAAGTGTGGACGGGATGGCTGCGCATGATAGTATGGCGGTCAACATGCGCAGCCATCCCCTCCACAGTACCCTCAGCGCTAGACTTACATGCCACTACTTGTACAATGTAGGAGACTTCAAATCCCGAGTAAATAGGTATCTTTTAGGTAATTTTGTTACATCCTAGACCGCATATCTGCTTAACATCAGGCAGTGTGTAGTCAAACGCAAACTTATATGAAATAAATAATCTGCCAAGTACGAGTCGGACTCGCGCACGAAGGGTTCCGTACTGTATTTGAGCCCCGCTTTTTTTTTATAAATTTAATTATTATTAAAGTAAGCATGCCGCTAAATATTCTGTGAATATTTCAAGCATCTACCGGTTACCATTATTGTTATCGAGCGAAAAACTGCAATAAATTTAGATTTGTTGTTATAGCGGCAACAGAAATACATCTGTGAAAATTTCAGCTTTCTAGCTATAACAGTTCATGAGATACAGCTTGGAGACAGACAGATTAGACGAACAGCGGAGTCTCAGTAATAGGGTCCCGTTTTTACCCTTTGGGTACGGAACCATAAAAAATAGCCTATCTAAGATACAAGTACAGTCGGCGCGCGAGTTGAATGCAGAGCTTAGGAATGCGAATGTCTCCCCCCGCTATCCGCACGCCCAACCCGCCCAGGCGCGAGAGGTGGGGCGTGCGGATAGCGGGGGGAGATGCTCCCGCTCTTTACCTCAGACCCCGACTGCATTCAACTCGCGCGCTATCTGTAGGTACTCAACCAAGGTACAGGGTCGTCACAGATGAATCGATTCAGCCAAGGCGTTTGATGTAGAATCATGACAGTCATAGACATTGTCATGGACTAAACCCTGCGTGCGCAAGACCTATTCCATCACGCACGCGCTGTCGCTTGCAATTACACACCGTGAAGGAAAACATCATCAAACTGACATTATATTCAAGCACTTCAAGGGCATGCTTGCATTCACTTACATGCTTGGCTCAGAAAGAATTATTAGTTTTAGCACAAGAGAGGAAATATGTACATTAGCTGTATCTTACACGTCGTTAATAAAAACTTAAATTAAAAATTAAAAAACCCCCGACAAAAAAAATGCTGATAAAATATCTTATCTTTCATTTGACAACCATTTTGGGCACATTTGTAGAATTTTGGTTCTTCCATCCCCACTTTAACCCACCATAACTCTTAAACGGCTCAATCGATTTTTATAAAACATAGCTAAGAATAGGTAAGAACACTCTGGACTAAGTCTCCTTTCATCCAAAAAAAAAACTAAACTGAAATCGGTTCAGTGGTTCGGGCGCTATGATGCCACAGACAGACAGACACACAGACATACAAACAGACACGTCAAACTTATAACACCCCTCTTTTGCGTTGGGGGCTAAAAATACAAGCGTCATTTGAAATTTACTCGAAAAAGAAAGATTTTTAATGCGTTCCCTAAAATATTATTTACAGTTTACAACTATAGCATAAGAGCATTTTGAGTCTTGCAATGTTCATCATATCGTCATCAATTCCTTTCTTTTGTATTTCATCTTTCACACAATTTTTTATACCTTCTTTACCTACAATTTGATTTATAATCGTTATAAGAATAAAAATAATAAAAAGTTAAAAAAGTGGATTGTAGAAAAATATTTTATAGATGTTTGCACAACAATGCAAGTATCTGAGATATTACTGGTGTCTCGTTCAAATTAACTAATTATCTTTGTGATTGCAATAAATCTCAATACTTATTACATAGCTCGAATCAATCACTGCTTCAGATGACATGCGCATTGCACACTATACCGATTTTTTGTCTGGTTTTGGAATCAAATAAGCAAAAAAAAAACAAAGAAAGCTAAACATAGCTTGTAATTACTTGAAAAATAGAGCAGTTTACGAACAGTTATGTAACAAAACAAAACTAAGCTGTCTGTTGTTACTTTTTATATGTTTGTGACTAATCACATTCCTTTTCATCGACTGCCTCGATGGCTCAGTGGTTAGTGACCCTAACTTCTGGGTCAAAGAGGCGTGGGTTCGATCCCCACCCGGGGCAAATATTTATGTGATGAACGTAAGTGTTTGTGCTGTGTCTGGGTGTTATTTAGTTACTATCTATATAAGTATGTATTTAAATATAAGTATATGTAGTATATCAGTCTCTGGGAGCCATATCACAAGCTTTGCTTACTTTGGGGTCAGAGGCCGTGTGTAAGATGTCCCTAATTTTTTTTTTTCATACTTCTATGGACTTCTACGAGTATCACTATTTTACGGACGCGACACAGAATTCGCCCTAAAAATACTATAATACTATAGACTCTTATGCTTAAATTTGAAATTACTGCTATGTAAGTAGTTAAAATTATAACAATTGATGTTTTATGATTATGATAATCAAACAAAAATTAAAAAATACTTTGTTAGTCTACGAGGAAAAAGATAATGTGTGGCTGAAGATGCATGACAAGATTGATTAAATAAGGATCTCTGCTAAAGATAAAACACTTTAGTAAACAGATGGTGTAGGTACATAATACTTTAGACAATCAAATGCATATTAATGCGACGCCAATTATCCAACAAGAAAAAACCACAAACAAAAGTAACAATGAAATAACTTTCTTTTACGACAAAGATATAGGATAGCAGTCCAATATAAGGGCTAATGTAATGCATCTGAGTCACGAATCACGTGAATCATCTAAATAAATGCACAATTGCTCAGAAATACAAGTTTTAGCAAACGCGCAGATTCATAAACTACCCACACTTATTGCCAAGGTTTGTGGATTTGTTCGGGGCCTACAATGTATTGTTCCACAGTCTTGCAATCGTAAATGCAATAGGAAATGTCCATCCTGGTGGCAACGAAACAACTAAAGGATAAAAAACGCAACTGTTTAGTCATAATGTTGGTGCAGATGTTCATTTGTGATTATTTGTTGAATTTGTTTTTTATTGAATAACTACTCTGATCACTATTATATACCTACTATATGCAATACTCATATCTATAAATGAAATAATTATAAGAAGTTAGCTTTTGCCCGCTTTGATTTTTTGATTTTTGTGTTATCCCATAAGAACATTTTATTTTTTTCAGATAAAAAGTAGCCGTTGTCACTTTCCGCCTTTCAAACTGGGTTTGTCTATGCCAAAGATTAAGTTAATCGGTTGGTCCGTTTCCACATGCAAGGGAAACAAACCAATAAAGACAACGAATGAACTTTCGGATTTATAATCTTAGTAAAGATAAGGGTATTATGATGTTTTTAGAATAAATTTAAATACTCTATGATATTAATAGTTTTACACTTTTTGTAGGTCATTTTGAAATGCGGCTAGAGAATTTGCTATTATATTGTACAAAAATGTGTTCAAAATGACGCGGTTTTTTTTAATAACAGTACATAATCGAGCAGGTGACTCAACGGATGATATATTGACACAAAAATGGATAGATGCAACTGTAGTTTGATTTCAGTTTCTTGTGTAAAATTCTTATTTCAACACTTTTTATGTACTCAAGAGTCAAGATATCGCAAAAAAGACAAAAAAATTTACGTGCACCTAAGTATTTACCTAGTGTAGTAGGTGTGCTGAATATGGAACAGGTTAAATTCATGCATAATACCTACCTAATGCTTAGTAAGTAGTTTTGTTATATCCTACTTCAGTATGACATGATTTGCTAGCGCGATTAATTTTTGATTTTCAACGTTTTACTGCAACAGTAAAGATTTGTCATTGGCATTCTAGCAAATTCCAAAATTTAAAGTTACGATGAAACTGTTGATATTTGAAGTATACTTCTTTTAATTCTTTTTTGTATACCTACCTAATAAAATATTTTGAATATTCTAAGGCTTAGTTAGACAATAAATATACTTCAAATGGTGTAAGTAGTTAGATTTCATCAATACTTTAATTATTTGGGTATCATTGTATTTATCTTGGTTTGTGAATTGTTCTATTTTTAGTTGTTTCCGTGTTTTGTTTCTGTGTACCTTATTGTTTTGTCCCGAAAAAAAAATTCTGTATTTACTTTCATAATTCTAAATATTAAGTCCAATAATTGAAAGTGTACATGTGAATATTTTATTACTTCTGAAAATATGTTTGTTAATTTTTGGAGTGTTCATAAGATGGTAATTTTTACGGTGTCAAAAGTAATGGGACACTCTGCTACAGAAATGACTTGATATTTCAAGTGGTCGTCCGATTTTTTAGTTCGTAATTTATGTTATTTCGATTAAAGTTAGGAAGAAGAATTAATGGTAAATCTTTCATTGACAAATTCAATTTTTTGTTCAGGGAAATGGCTAAGTTGATATCTATAATTTTCTAAAGTGTTGGGACCTCCCAGCACTCAACATTTATTGCTGAGGTAAGTAAGTCCTTTACGTCACTTTAGGTCTTTTTATTATATTTTTTTTTGTATTGTCTATAATCATGTCGAAAAAAGTTAATTTCATTCCATTTCATATAATTATAACAAACTTTTTTTAATGTATGTGTTCTTTGAAAGATAAAAAGATGAAGTCAATTTGTTAAGATGTTAATTTCATTGTGCAATTTTTGACCGACAAACGACAGCCGAACCGTTTTAATACCTTTTTATTCTATTTTCATAATAATATGGTTAACATTTTTCTTTTACACTTGTTCCATCGTCTATTTTAATTTTTATTGTTCAAGACGCCTTTATGTTGAATGTAACTAAGTTGGTATTCCTACAAGACCTAGAATTTCCAACAAGAATCTTGTTAGGCCTAAATGGTTACGACGCTGCTATGTTTTAGACTGACTTACTCTTTTATATTCTTTAGTTTATTACTTTAATTGTTGACGGTGGTGTAACTTGCATTGTTGTATTGTTACAATTCGATGTTTGAATGATAGGATTTGATTTCTGGCCTCCTTATTGTAGTTAATACCTGTATTTTTACTTTTTTTTAAATATTTTAATGAGGTTATTTTGGAAACATTTATTTTAATCTGTATGTTTTCTTCATATTTATTTTCATCTGTATGTTTGATTATATTGGTTATTAATTTAATTGTTAGGTTTTTGATAACCATAATCTCTGTCAAAGCTATAGTTCTGTTGTATGTAAAGGTTCATACTTTTCTGTTACTTTTAAAACTAATCGTGTGTCATCAAAATTTGAAATTAAGTAGTTTTGGGAATTTGCTCCCAAAATCTCTAGTATTATTAACAACAGTCTAGCTTATAGCAAGATTTATAGTCTTGGTACTATAGCTCTGTTGTATGTTCATACTTTTCTGTTATTTTTTAAATTAATTGTGTGTCATCAAAATTTGAAATTAGTTTTAGGAATTTGCTCCCAAAATCTCTAGTATTATTAACGACAGTCTAGCTTCTAGCAGGATTTATAATCTTGGTACTTACGGTTGCGTCGAAAATCAATGTCACCAAGACAGCATCACTGTTTTCACTTATATTTATCACTCAAACTAAATCCACAGTTAAGTTTGTATCAACACTTTGGTTTTGAACACAATCGATGTACTTTTCAACCTTTTGCCCTGTATCACCGTTGCAATTGGTTGGTTTTGTATTTGGAATTCAAATTTCAAAAACACTAAACGAATCGAGTCAAATTATCAGAAAAAGTGGGCTAGAGAGGTAATTGCAGATCAATTAGCGGAGCAATTACGTTTTGACAACAGTAATTAACTAGCACGTGGGCTCATTTTTCAAATTTTCTCGTTCACAACGATTCCGGGACAAGCTCCGGTCGGTTTTGTTCAAAAACTACGTCACTGATGTCATTTTCCCCAACTTCTCCGCGTCACAGTTCACAAAGTCGTTTAATAGGTACTAGAAATCACTGATGAACACAAAACACTAAACACGAGTGATAACAGTCATCGGGTTTCAAAAAACTGTTAAAAAAACAGCCTCCACGCACACAAGCACAAAATTCTGTCCAATTAAAGATAATGTTTGTGGATATTTTAATAGCGACCCCTCGGAGGAAACCCGACACAACCAACTCGCGATGGATTTAAACACTTAATGATCGGTTGGAGGAAATTGTCCGAGAAACGAACAGCCCAGACTGTGGCCGTCTCTTTCTAAATAGTTCCGAAACGCGCCACATGTATGGGAGCCGTGGCGCTAGCGTCGGCCAATAGGAGGAGCTTATTTGAAGGTGGAATACGTTTAAGGAGGGGCGTTTTGGTGATTGGTCGGTTGTTGTGGCGCGATTTTTTCGGTTGGTACGTGCGGAACGCGCGGGTTGGCACGGCGGGATCGATCCAAGGCGCCAGAGTTACCATTATATGTTTTTTATGGGTATTTTTTGGCGCTGCTCCGTGCTTTGGTAACCTGTTATGCCGCCCCGCCCATAGTACCCAGTGTATACGTGCAGTCTGTACCCTGGCTATCAATTCAGGCCCAGGCCGTAGGGTTTAAAACTTTTTTTGAAGTTTTTTTAAAAATCGAAGTGCATTTGTTTTTAAACTTTTTAATTTTTCGTGACGGTGTCTTTGTGTTGGTGTGAGGGGAATGTTATGAATTGTGAGGTTTTACTGGTAGATGTGTTTGTTAGTTTGTAATGTGATACTGTCAGTGTTTATGTATTGTGACTTTTAATTTGGTGGCTATGAACTCGTTCATGCTTGAGTTTTGAGTTTTGTAGTTGTAGTCTTAAGTGATTAGCAGTCTTAAGAGATTGTTGTAGTTATAGTCTTAAGTGATTAGCATTGACCTATCTGTTTTGATATTTGTACCTACTAGGTATTTTTTTGTTATTATTTGATCGTGCCCCAGAAATATTTTTTGCTCTACAATATTTAACTGCATATCAAAAAAATTCACTCGAGTTGTTCAGATTTACAAAACGACAAATCTCTTAAATTCTTAAATTTTTCATTATGAAATATCTTAAATTCTTTGTTTTTTGTTTTGTAATATCGTGTTACGCGGTAAATATTTTCAGGTAATAGGTATTTTCTTTTTTAATTATGTGTATTTATATTTTTTAGAAACTTAAACATTTAGTTTGGACTAGGTACTTAGGTACCTACTTTAGTTATAGAGCTAGTATCTACAAAGAAAAAATATAGCCACAAAATAGGTAGGTAAGTACCTAGGTACAGAACAGAAATAGATGATTATCATTAACAACTGTAATTTTTTGATGTATACAATTTTGTATTAATCAATTAGTATGAGCTATGAGTATGATAAAGCTAGGTATTTTAGAGCCAATCTATAAAAAAGCAATTTTTAAAAATAAAATAACTGATTTCACAAATTACTCAGTTCATAGACCTATCTTAAATAGGCTACTGCTAAACCGATTTTGAACAAACACAAATTGGTTCAAATTAATGTTTTAAGCCAGTCAAAAGAAGAATAGACCTAGGTACAATGCAATAAGTAATTTGAAAAAAAAAATGCGAGAACAAACATACATACTTATCTAGGTAAGCCTAGCAACAAAATCATAGATTTTTAAAAGAACATTGTGAATTGGAAACCTTATACCTACTACCTATAACGAAACTCGATATGGCGATAAATTCTTTCATAGGTAGATAATTAGTCCTCAACAATTTGGTTAGTCTGCTTTACTTCAAGTCCATATCTTCTTAGATACATTGGTATTATTTGGTACACTTTTTTGACCGACGAACCACCGGAGGAGGTGGGAACTCAATTCGACGCGTATATTTTTAGGGTTCCGTACCCAAAGGGAAAAACGGGACCCTATTACTAAGACTTCGATGTCCGTCTGTCCGTCTGTCACCGGGCTGTACTTATCTCATGAACCATGATAGATAGGCAGCTGAAATTTTCACAGATGATGTATTTCAGTTGCCGCTATAACAACAAATACTAAAAATAAAATAACATAAATATTTATGAGGGGCTCCCATACAACAAACCTGAATTTTTAGACGTTTTTCGCTCTATATTAATAATGGTACCAGGTAGAGGCTTGAAATTTTCACGGAATATTTAGTTTTATATTCCCTTCAATAACAAATAATGAAATTAAAATTAAATAAATATTAAAGGGGGGCTCCCATACAGTACGAAACCCTCCGTGCGCGAGTCCGACTCGTACTTGGCCGATTATTTTTTAATGGAGGTATAACCACGCATAACTTTTGTCACAGTAGTCCGATTTCAATAATTCTTTTTTTATTGGATAGAGTATACTTCAAAATTGGTCCCATTTAAATTTTATTGAAATTGGCTGAGCTATTTTTGATAAATCCACAATAATGTGGAAAATGCTACATCGATCCGTGCGAAATATTAGCGAATTCTGTACTTACATGAAGTCGGTCATGCTATTTTTTGCAAAAAATAATTATTATAGCGCAACACCCAGTCACAATGCCAAAGAAATGCGTCCATTTTTAACCGACTTCGAAAAAGGAGGTTCTCAATTCGACTGCATGTTTTTTTGTATGTTACGCGATTAAGTACTCCGCCAATTACGAGTATGATGATTATTATTAACCCCCGACGAAAAAGAGGGATGTTATAAGTTTGACGTGTCTGATTGTCTGTCTGTGTGTCTGTCTGTCTGTCTGTGGCATCATAGCGCCCGAACCACTGAACCGATTTCAGTTTAGTTTTTTTTGGATGAAAGGAGACTTAATCGAGAGTGTTCTTAGCTATGTTTTATAAAAATCGATTGAGCCGTTTAAGAGTTATGGTGGGTTAAAGTGGGGATGGAAGAACCAAAATTCTACAAATGTGCCCAAAATGGTTGTCAATTGAAAGTTTGTTGTCAAATATTTTTGTGTCGGGGGTTTTTTAATTAGGTATATTATTTCGTTTGATAGGTGATGAGGTCATAATTCAGAGGTGGCACCATTAGGTACCTTATTTTTTCGACAGGTAGGTAGGTATTGGTTGTTTTTGAAAAATCAACGATAATTTAAAAAATAGTTCTACAGAAACATCGATCCATGCGATTTATTCGAATTCTGTACACAATTGAAGTCGGTTATGCCATTTATGTTGAAAACTAAATAATTTAGTGAAAGTGAAGTCAATTTATTAATTTACACATTTTATAGTCAATAACCGAAGCCGTGGTGGTCTGGTGGTTATGATTCCCGCCTTGCAATCGTGAGGTCGTGGGTTCAAACCCGGTCCATACCAATGAATTCCTTGGAACTTATGTAGGTACGGAATTTCACATCACTGGCTTTTCGGTGAAGACAAACATCGTGAGGCAACCTGCATTTGTTCAAGGAAGAAATTCCATGGCGTACGTGAATCCACCAACCCGCACTGGACCACTGGATATGGCCCAATCACCCTTCGTGAGTAGGTCTACGTCCTGCTGTGGACTATTAAACGTAAACATACATAAATAAAATCAGCGTATCATTAAAAAAATATTAATACATTGGACAGCCGTTAAACGTCAATTTCCGGACATAGGCCTCCCCTAAGGATTTCCAATTAGGCCGGTTGGAAGCGGCTTGCCTCCAGCCCGTTCCTGCTGTCTTAAATTTATCGTCAGTCCACCTGGTCGGTGGACGTCCTACGCTGCGCTTGCTGGTGCGTGGTCCATATTCGAGAACTTTACAGCCCCATCGGCGTATTTACATAGTTAAATTTAAAAAAACAACATATGCATAAGTATCTTATTATCTAATATCGTCGTAACTTACATAAGAGGTCCAGTGCTGGACATAGGGCTCCCCTATATATCCTTACTTATTACGTTTTTAATTTATTTCATTTCCTCATCATAGGTTTACGATTTTCATTTTAATAACTTTAAATACATGTCAAAAAAATTAAATAAATGTCAAAATAATTTCAATAAAATGTCACAAAGAATAGGCAGAAATGGACTCAAACAAACAAAAAACGGTCAAACCAATGTCAGTATCGTTATTAATACAATAATAAACAATTAATTAAAACTTAAATAATGCATACAAACTCTTACAAATGTATTAATACATCCGAAAGCGTATTTGTTGGTTTGTTCTTATTTCACTGCAATGGGTTGACTTCATTTTTGGCATGGACATAGTTTGAAAAATGGAAAGTGTACTAATATACTTTTTATCCCGAAAAAACAAAAGGTTCCCATGGGATAGCACAAAAATCAAAATATAACGCAGGCAAAGACGCGGGCGAACAGGCTCGGTTCTTGAAGTCGTTGACTCGTACGTCTACCTAGGACAAGTAGTCCAGTTATGTAGGTCCGACTTCAAGAAAGAGGCCAATCGCCGAATCCAACTCGGCTGGGCAGCGTTCGGAAAATTGCGTAACGTCTTCTCGTCCGACATACCTCAGTGCCTCAAGTCGAAAGTTTTCGACCAGTGTGCCCAACGAGCTATGGAGAGGGCTATGCTCGGAGTCTCTCTACGAGATCGAATCAGAAATGAGGAGATCAGTAGAAGAACCAAAGTTACCGACATAGCCCAACGGATTGGCAAATTGAAATGGCAATGGGCAGGGCACATAGCGCGGAGGACTGATGACCGATGGGGTCGAAAAGTTCTCGAGTGGAGGCCACGTACCGGCAAGCGCAGCGTAGGACGTCCACCCACAAGGTGGACGGATGACCTCATTAAGACCGCAGGATCGCGCTGGATGCAAGCCGCTTCCAACCGGTCTTATTGGAGATCCATAGGGGAGGCCTATGTCCAGCAGTGGACTTCTTATGGCTCATGGATGGATGTATGAAAGGCGCGGGCAGAACCTAGAGTCTAATAAGACCTTATGGAAGCGGCTTGCAACTAGCGCATTCCTATAGTATTATCTGTCCACCTTGTGGGCTGACATCCTACTGCTAACACTTGCCGTTAGGTGATCTCTATGCGAGATTATTCCGACCCCCATCCGCCATGACGACGCAGATGGTCGTCAAATTCTTGATTTGTAAAATTCTATACTCGTCAATCCTCTGCGCTCTGTGCTCTGCCTTCTAATACCTACCATGATATCAATAATTAATTAACCTCCTTTTTGTCCTACAAATAATAATAATATAATAATAATAATTTATTTATTTGTCGCCAATAATATTATGCTTAACATAGTATTCAGTAACAAAAGTGACATAAAATAACAATTTATAGGTATTGAATATTATTAAACTTGATTGACATACTATAGGTAGATCTTCGAATTTTCGAATACTATTTAATACTCTAGTCATCGCTGTACTGTCACAGGGTATCCACCCTGTGTTGCGATGACTAGTCTCTTCCAAGGGATAAAGAAATAATGGCTTTGTGAAAATGTAATAAATAAATAAACGTAATTTAAAGATATTAGTATTTAGAAGCATGCGTTGATAAATAATAATAATATAAGTTTAGTGTAAAAGTAAGTATGGAACAACAGTGAATATGTAGTAGTAGGTATGCCTTATGAAATTTTTGTGTAAGAACAAAATAAAACATTTTCATGTAAAATTTTGCTAATACGAACTACAGCTCGCGCTTTAAATAAGTTATCAGATCTCCTGTAGAGCCAAGCTTCTGACTCTACAAGTTCTTACTGCTCAAACTTTTCACCTTAGAAAAATTCAACAATAATCTAATAATGATTTTTCGCAAAAAATGGCAAAACCGCCTTTCGTCGTGTACAAAATTCGAATATTACGCTCGAATCGTTTACATTATTGTTGATTTTTCAAAAACAGCTCAGCCGATTTCTGTAAAATTTAAATGGGACCACTTCGGGATTATACCCTTTTGAACTTAAAAATGTTTTCGATTCGGTTCACAATTGGCGAAATTTTCGATGAACATACACAAAAAAAAACATACAGACGAACATAGAACCTCCTCCTTTTTGGAAGTCGGTTAAAAATGGCATTCATAGATAAGTGAACTATTCGAATTTTGTAATAGGTAGGTACGTAGATGGTTGAATTCGTTTGTGCTATTATTGAAAAAAAAATCTGTGTTGTTCATATTTCCAAGAAAACGTAAATTTCTATTGTATTACCGACGAAACGGAGGAGGTTCACAAGGCAACGCGTACATATATTTTATGTTTAAACCACGTAATTCTTTTTTTGTTTGGTAAGTAGAACATACTTGAAAAATAATCTCGTTTAAATTTTATTGAAATCAGCTGAGTCATTTTCGATAAATCAAAAACAATATGAAAAATTACTATACCGATCCGTGCGAGCTATTCGAATTCTGTACCTACCTACGATTGAAGTCGGTTATTCCAATTTTTGCGTAAATAATTACTATACAGGGTTTTCCTAATCAATTACTTAGCATCCTTTTAAGGGCTTATTCTGTAACATCAAAAAAAAAACTTTTGATCTGCGACTTTTGTCAAAACTCAAAAAAAAACAGCTGTTCCATACGTTTTATCGCGGATGAACGAAATTTTTCTATAGAACAACAATTTTTTTAAAATTCTGACAAAACTCGCCAAACAAAAGTTGTTAGTTTTCATGTAAAGAATAAGCCCCTTAAAGCATGCTTATTGATTAGGAATAAACCTGTATACTAAACGAAGCCGTGTGAATATAAGCCGTGGTGGTCTAGTGGTAATGACACCGGCCTCACAATCGTGAGGTCGTGGGTTCAAATCCCGGTCCCGTACCAATGAGTTCTTCGGAATTTCACACCACTGGCTTTTCGGTGAAGGAAAACATCGTGAGGCAATCTGCATACGTCAGTAAAAGAAATTTGATGGCGTATGTGAATCCACCAACCCGCACTGGACCAGCGTGGTGGATATGGCCCAACCGTCGTGGGTAGGCCTACGTCCTGCAGTGGACTATTAAAAAAGGCTGGTACAGTACTAAACAAAGCTCGGTCGGTACCCCTCTAGCACATAAACTGTATTTTTACAATCATAACTATAAAATATATGTATAAATTATCATTCAACACAGTATAAGCAGCAGTGAACAAGATGTAAGTAATTACACTTGACACTAAGTGACCTATCGACATTAATTATACCTACCACCACTTAGGGCTGTCAAAGCAACGAGTAAACAATTAGGTAAAGTACTCACTTATATCATACTGAGGATAAAAATATGTACTTATTACAACTTAGCTACTTAGGTAGGTACTAGTAGCTCTCTTTCTCTCTTTAATTGAATCTTCGTAAGCCTATGTCTCGACTCGCTCTTGACCGATTGGGTTCATACTCGAAAATCTTGTTAAAATTCAAATACTAAGCAGTGTTGCCAAATATTATCGAAATGGGCTGATAAATAGCTTGACAAATCCCCCTTTTTTGAGGGAAAATATCAAATCTTATCAAAAATCGCCTACGACAAAAAAAAACCTATTAGGTATATAGTGAGAAAAAAAATCTGTGTAGGTATAGAATTTGTGTAAGTAGGTACCAAGTTTTGTCAAAATCCGTTGAAAAAAGCGACCTCTAGACAAAATCCAAAATCTGGACAGACGAAAACAAAATTGCCGTGTCTAAAACGGAGATTTTCGCCTACGCTACGCTCGATCAATATCTAATAATTATGCTTGAAAACTATTTTCATATCTACCTTGAAAGTAAGAAATTTACAGCACGGGAAGCATGGCAAAGGGACTAATAGTCTTTCCACCATTATATCCCCTCGAAGAGGAAATAAAGTATGGATTGACAATGACATGTGACATTAAGAGTGTATAAAATTGTTTTCTCCCCTTGCCGTGCTACCCGGGCAGGAATAAATTGATTTTTATTGAAATGAACTGCTGTAAAGAAAAAGTGTACCTGTACCTGTACCAGCTGTTGTTTTTAATAGTCCACTGCAGTTACTTAGGCCTACCCACGAAGGGTGATTGGGCCATATCCACCTCGCTGGCTCAGTGCGGATTGGTGGATTCACATACGCCATTTAATTTCTTCCTTGGACATATGCAGGTTGACTCACGATGTTTTCCTTTACCGAAAAGCCAGTAATGTGAAATTCCGTACAAAAATACCAAGGAATTCATGGTACCGGACCGGGTTTGAACTCACGATCTTACGATTGTAAGGCGGCTGTCATTACCACTAGACCACCACGGCGCCAAAGAAAAAGTGTACCTATAGGTAATTTATTTACACTTAGCTTATTAAAACTCTTTGGTGCGCTATCTTTCGTCTACCTATATTGTCTCTAGGTACTCTCTATTCAAAACGACCGGCGCTAAGATTCCAATTTCAAACTGGCCGAACATCATTAACCGCCATGATGAGCTACAAAACGCTTTTATTTTTCAAATAAAGAACACCAACCATAACATAATAATCAGTAATAGTGTTTCCAGCCAGCTTTTATTGCACTATAAACTGCCGGTTTCTCTTTTCGAACGAAAATTCCAAATTTAAAATCGTTCTTAGAACCTGTAATAGGCTTGAGCTTTATTATTCTAAGTTTATCTTTTAATTTTATTATCTATTTATTTTACTTGGAAAAGGTTTGTTCTATTTTTAATTGTGATTGTTTGGATTTTGTGAATAATTATTTGATTTTATGCCTTTTTAACGCAAGGTGTGGGCGAATGTTTAATAAGCGATTCTAATAATTTGAATTAAGATAATTTGATTTGCAATAAAAATAACTACTTAATTGACTAGTACTTATAGGGAACCCGCCATACCATAGATTATAACAGTAGTTATAGCTAGAGTAAGGCAAACGTGTAAATATTTTCGTGTGATTGGCGTATTTTCCATGATTTTACCACATAAACATTATTTTAAATACACCACCTTCCTATTTGTCTATTGTTCCTATTTTTGTGTCCAGTCCTTCCAAAGGTTGCCTGGTAGAAATCGCCAAAGGCGATAAGGTCGTCCTTGTACAATATTTTTTGTGAAGTCTGTTGTATGCCTAGGTATTACTGTAATTTTTGGTGTACAATAAAGTTTATTTATTGATTAATTTACTTCTACTGTAAAATTTTACTTTTACATTTGAAGGTAGGTACAGATTTAGGTTTTTTTTTAATTCATGATTTTTGTAAGAAACATGGTAGTATTAACAACATACAAAGTCTTAATTATATCGTCGGTCATCCTAGTTGGTGCACGTCCTACGCTGCGCCTGCCTGTGCAAGGTCTATTTTTTTTTAAAACTTTGCCGCCATATAGTCAATCCATTATCCAAACTATGTGCCCTACCCATTGCTATTTCATCTTGCTAATCCAATGGGCTATGTCAGTATCTCTATCAAATCACGGAGTAGCCAAATAGGATAGATAAAAATCTGCTCCATGTAAATCAACTTAAGGCTTCCGAAATCGTAAAACTGGCAAAACGATCGTGTTCACGCCTCATTAAAAGATAAAAAGAAAAAGAAATAACAATGACAATTAAAAAAAGAATGAAAAAGCCAACCTACGTTAATTTAGCACTGGCAACAAATAATAAATGTCACTGGCCGGTAAAATAATGAAGAAAAAATGTCGTAAAGTTGCCGCAAGTTCATAAAACTAGAGGCGGGGCTTTTGAAATTAGAATTATGAGCTTCATTTGTTGCAGTGACGGTTAGAAAAATGTAGATGTTTTTATGTAGTTATTATGTATGTAGTAGATAGCTTAAATCTACAACAATAATTAAGCCG
Source organism: Hypomecis atomaria (assembly GCA_964007245.1). NCBI lineage: Eukaryota > Metazoa > Arthropoda > Insecta > Lepidoptera > Geometridae > Hypomecis > Hypomecis atomaria. The sequence continues at coordinate 12,880,642 of OZ023308.1, read as the reverse complement.
TAAGGAGACTAGAATTTATAGAGTAACTATCGTTTAGAATGTTTATTATAAAGCTAATCGGAATGTTTAAATATTAAAGAGCTAAATTAAAAAAAATCTAACCTACATTTAATTATATGTTTCTAATGATAAACTTGACTTTGTAATATTTTTAATTGTATTTATGCCTCATAAAAGTGTAGTGATGCTAGTAACACTGAATTACCTAGTACACTTAAGACCAGTATTAAATTTGACTCTGACTCTACATTTTAGCAAATAAAAATATGGCTACTTACAACAACGGTTGTACGAAAATTATAAACTTCTCAAATTCAAATTTAAGATCTCAATATGTACCTACTTACTTTTGACATTAAAGAGAGTACCTACAGATTATACTAAATTTTTAAAGGTATTTTTGTAAAAGATTAACTTTTGAAATAAATAAATTATTGAAATGGATTAAGCTTTCCTAGAGGGAGCTTTAACATGAAATAAAAATGCCAACAAAGTTAGTTTCGTTTTTTGGCATCTAGGTAACCTTGGAATGATCTAATTACGTAATTAACCGAATAAGAAAGTACCTACTTACTTGGAAAAAAAAATACACAGGGAACCTCCATTTGAGAACTTTTTCTTTTTGGAAGCCTCATCTAACATAGTCATATTTATGAAGAAATACGTCTGAATTACGAACCTTCTTTTTGAAAGTTGGTAAAAAATTGCTCTGAAAATTGCACACTAACTACATCACTTATGTTAACAAATGATCGTTGATCGGAGGACGCACAAACATACCTGCATGCGTGATAGCAATGATATGGATGATAATTCAATGATACTTATTATGTGAATATTACAGACTATTACGTTATTTTATAGCTTACAACTGACTATTTTGAAAATCTTTTATACCTGGGTATTTGTTTTCACGCAGAAGGTATGAAAAATAAATTAAGCACCACAAGAACGAAGCTTCTCTTCATTTTGGGCTGCTTGAACCACGCTCGTTCAACGTTCAGCAAAGCTAACTCGCTTCACTCAGTGGCTCTTTTTTTAAGTATATACTCGTACATATTACTTATCAATAAGGACGACTTCTTTTCTCGACATTTATTTAAAACTAGACGACCCGCCCCGGCTTCGCACAGGTGTATTATACATATAAACCTTCCTCTTGAATCACTCTATCTATTTAAAAAAAAACTACATCAAAATCCGTTGCGTAGTTTTAAAGATATAAGCATACATGTGTACAGACAGCGGGAAGCGACTTTGTTTTATAATATGTAGTGATTATTCATTTCACGCAAAACTTCAGTACTGGACATGGCAATTTTATAAGAGATCATTTATGCTGCAAAGGGGTTAATCGTGAAATGGAACGTTAATTAAAAAGAAAACAAATATGGCGAATGGTTTCCGAACTGTCACTGTCAAAATTTCGAACATGTTCCTAGGTGTTCGAATTTGAAAAATAGAGCCCTAAGCATGGTTATCAACTTCTCGCGGTTTGGTCGTATACGGAACTTTTATGGAGCATTCGCAACTTCCATAGATAACATAGAGTATTTTCATACAATCTGTCAATGTTCCTTATGCTATGGCCACATCTGCGCCCTACGGCGAAGTTTTCGTCACTGGGGGCTCATTCGTCTAATTCAAACGGTAGTAATTGGTTGTTCACGATTTGAACTACTACCTGAAGCTGGGCACACACGCTGCGATGATCGCATCTATTCATCAGATCAGTCCAGCGAGGTCCTAATATAGTTGCATTGCCAGTAGGTAGTTATTGCGGAATCAAAATGACACCCCTATTTTAATCGAAAAATATTGATTTAACAAAAAAAAATTGGCATCAAAGTTGTAGAAAATCAAATTTTAAACAACTTTTGTTCCTATAACTTCTGCTGAAAAATTGAAATAACACAAGTTATTGAAGAAATGAAATGGTACAACCAACTATTTAAAAAAATATCGATCCTACAAAAAGTTGATGGGAATCAAAGTTGTAGAAAATCAAATTTTAAACAACTTTTGTTCCCATCAACTTTTTGTAGGGTCGATCTTTTTTTAAATAGTTAGTTGTACCATTTTGTTTCTTCAATAACTTGTGTTATTTCAATTTTTCTGCAGAAATCATCGGAATAAAAGTTGTTTAAAATTTGATTTTCTACAACTTTGATTCCCATAAACTTTTTGCAGGATCGATAATTTTTTAAATAGTTGGTTGTACCATTTCATTTCTTCAATAACTTGTATTATTTCAATTTTACAGCAGAAGTTATGGGAACAAAAGTTGTTTAAAATTTGATTTTCTACAACTTTGATGCCCATCAACTTTTTGAAGGATCGATTTTTTTTTTAAATAGTTGGTTGTACCATTTTGTTTCTTCAATAACTTGTGTTATTTCAATTTTTCAGCAGAAGTTATAGGAACAAAAGTTGTTTGAAATTTGATTTTCTACAACTTTAGTTCCCATTAACTTTTTGTAGGATCGATATTTTTTTCAAATAGCCGGTTGTGCCATTTCATTTCTTCAATAACTTGTGTTATTTCAATTTTCCAGCAGAAGTTATGGGAACAAAAGTTGTTTGAAATTTGATTTTCTACAACTTTAGTTCCCATTAACTTTTTGTAGGATCGATATTTTTTTCAAATAGCCGGTTGTGCCATTTCATTTCTTCAATAACTTGTGTTATTTCAATTTTTCAGCAGAAGTTAATGGAACAAAAGTTGTTTAAAATTTGTTTTTCTACAACTTTGATGCCAATAATTTTTTTGTTAAATCAATATTTTTCGATTAAAATAGGGGTGTCATTTTGATTCCTCAATAACTACCTACCGGCAATGTAACTATATTAGGACCTCGCTGGACTGATCTGATGAATAGATGCGATCATCGCAGCGTATGTGCCCAGCTTCAGGTAGTAGTTCAAATCGTGAACAACCAATTACTACCGTTTGAATTAGATGAATGAGCCCCAGTGACGATAACTTCGCTGTAGGGCGAATGTGTGGCCGGTCCATTATACGTTCCCAGTCGTTCGAACTTGAAAAATAAGGCCGCTCAGAGTCCATTATGTCACCCGTGACATAAGACACGACCTCGTTCCCTAGGTGCATAATCTAATAATCAAATACTCATGCTATCAACAGTTTTTCCACAGACTTCAAAAAAGGAGGCTCGCAATGCGACTTTTTGTTTAATTTGTGTGTAACAAAATAAAAAATAACGTTCTTTGCAATCAATATGTTTGTTTATCAATTTATAATTAGTGCTAAAATAAAATACTATTTAACACTATTTAATAGTGTTAAGTTAATAAATGCAGTTATGATTATTTTATTGTTTTATTTATTCACCTACTTAATAGTGGACTAAGGCGTCCACTGATGAATATAATCGAATGAGTTTTAATTAATTCATTTGGAAGTGAAAAAAATCATATTATCTTCTGTCTACGTCTACGATAGACGTTCTACGCTACGTGTTACAGTAGGTACTACAAGTAGGTATATGATCTGCAATTACATTCTATAACTTATCAACTTATGTTCTACTTGGCTATTAGATCTATGTGCTATGTTCCCTGCCCACTGCCGCTTCGACTTGCTAATCTGCCGTATTATAACGATAACTTTGACTCTGTGTAAAATAACATTTATCCTCATTCCGAAGGGGTTAGTCCAGGTTTACACGTAAATTGAAACTACAGCTGTTTTCGTGTGGCTCTATACATTTTTGTACAGCGCCCCTGGCGGAAACGAAGAAGAACTAACCAAAATGTATGGAGCCAAACGCGAACGCGAAAGTTCAAGTTTAAGTAAACTACGCTCGGCTACTGTAATAGTCTGATCTCTCAGAAAAACTCCGAACATAACTGTATTTTATAGAAACTAGAAAATTAGTGCGTCCCTATATAGGTTATAGGGACCCTATATAGGCTGAGGGTAGTGTGGAAGGGATGGCTGCGCATGGTAACCGCCATACTAAACCCATGCTAAGTCATCCCCTCCACACTTCGCTCAGCACTACACTTATATGCCGCGACCTGTACCTACCTTACCATTACTTACCTATTTTTAAAAAAACACCTAGGTACCTACCTACTTAAGTAGATAATAGAACTAAGTAAAATTAATATCAAAATAAAATAAAATCTATTGACTACAATCACTGTAGTATAGAAGGCATATCCACTACAAAAATTACCAAACAAAGAGTAAAATAGAACACAAAGTAAGACCCCTTTACAACGGACACACTTCACCTGTGTTACCAGCGCAAAAAATTCGCAAATACCCTATTAGACCTCCCGTAACAATGCATCAATAGGACCCTATTATGAGGAAAAAAATGCCAAAGAGCAGCGCCCATTCTGCCTGTCATTTCGAGTGTAAAAAATGATGTACAATGCTAAATAGTACAACCAACTTATTTGTTACACGATGAAATTGTGGAACTAAATAATGTAGAGAATACCGGCAGAATTTTCATAGAAAATGCGATAGTAGAGCCTCAGTTAAAATGTAAGTGGGAATTTAAATTGTAAGCCGCTTGTCTAATAGTCTTGACATTTTGGATGTCAATTGTTTTTTTTCTTCTCGTTTATTTCTTTTTGGCGCATGGCGCTTGACTTAAACTAATTATATTGAAGCACAATGTTACAAAATTAGATCTAACTGGCTGCGTCCCGCGGTGTTACCTGCGTTAGCCTGGGATAAAAAGTTGCCTATGTGTTAAGCCAAGGTCTAAGCTACCTTCATAGAAAATTTCATCCAAATCGGTTCTGCCGTTTGTGCGTGAAAGAGTAACAAACCTCCATACATACTCACAAACATTCGCGTTTACAATATTAGTAGGATATTTTAAGTAAACGTAGATAACGTAGGTTGTGTTTTTTATTATTATTAACTAGCGACCCGCCCCGGCTTCGCACAGGTGTTTTATACATATAATCTTTCCTCTTGAATCACTCTAAATCAAAAAATGAATCAAAAAAACGAATCAAAATCCGTTAAGTAGTTTTAAAGATATAAGCATACATGGGGACAGACAGCGGGAAGCGACTTTGTTTTATACTATGTAGTGATAGCGATAGTGAGGTGGGCATACACGATGCGATTATTTGATCAAATTTTCGCTTCATGCCAACTGGGAGCTCATTCAGTTAATGAAAAGGTAGGAATTGGTGGTTCACGATTTGAACCACTACCTGAAGCTGGGCTCACACGAAAAAATGATCGCATCTGTTCATCAGATCAGTGCAGCAGGGGCCATGTAGTATCATCATGTACTTAACCATTGCTGTAGGTAGTTATTGAAGAAACAAAATGACACCACCCATCTTATTCGAAAAATATAGATCATACAAAAAGTTGATGGGAATCAAAGTTGTAGGAAATTAAATTTCAAACCATTTCGGCTCTGATAATATCTCATAAAAATTTAAATGACACCTGTTATTAAAGAAATAAAATGGCACCACTATCTTATTAGAAAAATATCAATCCTAGAAAAAGTTGATGGGAATCAAACTTGTAAAAAATAGAATTTCAAACTACTTTGGATCCCATATCTCATGAAAAATTGAAATAACACAAGTTTTTAAAGAAACAAAATGGCACCACTATCCTATTCGAAAAATATTGTCGGAACAAAAGTTGTTTGAGATTTGATTTTCTACAATTTTGATTCCAACAACTTTTTGTAGGATCGATATTTTTTTAAATAGAGAGTTGTACCATTTTGTTTCTTCAATAACTTGTGTTACATAAATTGTCATCAGAAGTTTTCGGAACAAAAGTTGTTTAAAATTTGATTCCCATCAACTTTTTGTAAGATCGGTATATTTTTTTAAAATAGTTGATGGTAACATTTCATTTCTTCAATAACTTGTGTTATTTCAATTTTACAGCAGAAGTTATAGGACCAAAAGTTGTTTGAAATTAGATTTTCTACAACTTTGATTCCCATCAACTTTTTGTAGGATCGATATTTTTTAAACAGTTGGTGGTATCATTTCATTTCTTCAATAACTTGTGTTATTTCAATTTTACAGCAGAAGTTATGGGAACAAAAGTTGTTTGAAATTAAATTTTCTACAACTTTGATTCCCATCAACTTTTTGTAGGATAGATATTTTTTTTAAATAGTTGGTGGTACCATTTCATTTCTTCAATAACTTGTGTTATTTCAATTTTACAGCAGAAGTTATGGGAACAAAAGTTGTTTGAAATGAGATTTTCTACAACTTTGATTCCCATCAACTTTTTGTAGGATCGATATTTTTTTAAATAGTTGGTGGTACCATTTCATTTCTTCAATAACTTGTGTTATTTCAATTTTACAGCAGAAGTTATGGGAACAAAAGTTGTTTAAAATTTGATTTTCTACAACTTTGATTCCCATCAACTTTTTGTAGGATTGATAGTTTTTTTAAATAGTTGGTTGTACCATTTCATTTCTTCAATAACTTGTTATTTCAATTTTTCATGAGAAATCATCGGAATCAAAGTTGTTTGAAATTTGATTTTCTGCAACTTTGATACCCATCATTTTTTTGTTAATACATTTTCGAATAAAATAGGGGTGTCATTTTGATTCCTCAATACGAGTAACTACCTACCTACCGGCAATGCAACTATATTAGGACCTCGCTGGACTGATCTGATGAATTGATGCGATCATCGCATCGTGTGTGCCCAGCTTCAGGTAGTAGTTCAAATCGTGAACAACCAACTACTACCGTTTGAATTAGTTAAATGAGCCCCCAGTGACGATAACTTCGCCGTTGGGCGTAGTTGTAGACGGACCATTATAGGTTGGCGTACCTATATCAGATCATAGAGCTATTACAATTACAACCAGAGGGATAATCTGATTGTCATGAAAAATACCTATCTCATTTCAGTGACTGTTGCCGTATTATTCTCCCGATAACCCTGTTTGCCGCCCACGCAAAAACGACGGGGCGTTATAGTTATAGAAGAAAGAAAATTACACATCTAGATACCTTTTTCGTTTTATTTGAAAAATATCAATCATAGAAAAAGTTAGTGGGAAACAAAAATGTAGGAAATCAAATTATAAGCAACTTTAGTTCTGACCATTTCTCGCGTAAAATTAAAATTACAAGAGTTAATCAACATTCAGGAAGTGGTTCAAATCGTGAACCACCAATTCCTGCCTTTTCTTTAACTGAATGAGTGCCCAGTTGGCATGAAGCGAAAATTTGATCAAATCATCGCATCGTGTATGTCAAACTATAACATAGTTTTGTTAAAATAAATTGGTAATTTAAATTTTAGAACCTTGTAGTTCTGGTAAGTTTTCGCCCAGAGAATCTATAATTGAGCATTTGAACGTCAAGGCTCTATACGAAATTTTGCCTCAAAAAAGTTACGTATACGTCCCCTAGCCATTCGAATGTTCAGTAATAGATCTCCAGTCTGTTTACCAGTGATTATTTAGGGCGCAGAAAGTGATCTCTCGCTATGGACTTTATTAGTAACTAGTGACCTGCCCCGGCTTCACACAGTTTATTATTACATTATAAACCTTCCTCTTGAATTACTCTATCTATTGAAAAAAACCGCATCAAAATCCGTTGCGTAGTTTTATAGATAAAAGCAAACATAGGGACAGACAGACACGGAAGCGACTTTGTTTAATACTATAGTGATATCTAGGTACGTAGCACAACAACTTAGAGAGGGCTATGCTCTGAGTCTCTCAGCGAGATGGAATCAGAAATGAGGTACAGAGTTCCGTAGAAGAGAATCAAAGTCACCAACATATCCCAGCGGATTGAAAGTTGAAATGCAGTGGGCAGGGCACATAGTGCGAAGGACAATGACCGATGTCGAGTAGAAACCACATACCAATCTGGAAAAAAAACCACCATGGGTGATAAGGCCGCCACTTTTTAAATATATTTTTTTTCGTATAGGTATGTGTAAATAGTGTTTATTTTTAAATTGTGGTTATAAATGAAGAGTTTTGTCTGTCTGTCTGTACCAACAAGCGCAGCGTAGGATGTCTGGAAGGTAGATGTGACAGATGACTTCACTTAAGTTAGAAGCGGCTTGCATCCAGTGATTCTGCGTAATCGGTCAGTGAATACAGACTTCCTACGCTACGCTGGCCATCTCGAAGAAAGATTTAGGTAACAAAGATTTGGGTGGCCTAAAAAACCAAATCCTACCGGAAATACTCTAATATCAATAATAATTTACAAAAATCAACCTCACGGGCGCTAACATGCCATTTTACAAATTACACAATCCAAAAAAAAAACAAAGGCACCGCAACAAAAGACACCGCTCTATGGGCCCGAAAAAAAAACTAAATTAACACAGACTAAATAATTAAAAACCACCTTGTTAGTCTGAACTTGGACGTTTTTATTGCTGTTTAAAAATTATTTCTTTCAGGTTCATTAAAACCTCGCGTTAAAACCTTTTTCAATTTGAGTTTTTATTTATTCGACCCTAGAGTTCAGAGCAAAGAGTTTTGGTGTCGGGAGACAACCTCTTTTGTTTTTTATTGTTAAAAAGTGCTAAGGTAAAATTGCATTAATTTTATTGTTTATTTTGATTGTTTTTGGAAAAATAATAAAGTTATCCCTTTGGCTTCTAGTGTTTTATTAACTTATGGATTAGAAGCTGATTTTTGAATCATTATTGCCTTCAAAGCGTATTTAATGAGATCACACACTGCCTTTTATTTAAAGTTATGTAAAGTTACATGGAAACATGTATTATGACTTTTTGCTATTTTTAGTACCTACTTATAACTTACTATTTATGTACATAATAATAACGCTCTTAGCGCAGTTTTATATGTGTATCTTAGCGATTACCAAAGTTAAGCAACTTTCAGCACGGTCAGTATTTGTATGAGTGACTGCGGGTGGCACTTAGGCACCTACAACTGATCTAAGTACACCTACAACTGATCTAGTACACAAGTAGTGGTTGCCTGGTAGAGATCGCTGTCAGCGATAAGGCCGCCATTTGTGGCACTAATTTAAGATAAGTTGTCTACTTTGTACAATAATAGTATTAGTGCACACAATAAAGAGTTCTATCTATCTATCTAAGTAGGTATGTACTGTGACTCGGATGACTAGTCTTATTGTAGGTCCCAGTTGTTTTAACAGTTGAGCCATGTCAGAGGCCTTCAGGCGGCTTAAAAACTCTCTCACAAGAGGGATTAGTACAGGTTTACACGAAAATTGAAACTATAGCTGTTCCGTATGGCTCTATACATTTTTGTACAGCGCCCCTGGCGGAAACGAGGAAGAACTAACGAAAATGTATAGAGCCACACGCGAACGCAAAACCTAGACTAAGGGCAAAGGGCAGAGATTTTTCCGCGTTCCCGCCAAAACTCCAAATTTAATTTCTTCTTCTTTTATGTTTTGGCGACGAATTGTTGTGCATTTGCTAGTCTCAAGTATTAATTTTAGTAATTTTTGAAAATATTTATCAAAATAGTCACTGTCGTAGTCACGTCACCGCGACTTTATTGGACAATGAAATCGCGGTCAAGTCCAAACATAGTCCAAGTCATACCTCAGTAAAGCAGTGAAGACTTTGCTAGAGGCGTCCATGGAGTTTTGGTAACAACACGGAACAACATGATGCGTCATATTATATCACTTGCCTACACGCATGCACGTAATTCAGCTCATAATCAACGAAATAATTGACATGATTTTTCCGCGTTCCCGCCAAAACTCCCACATGAAATCCATCATCATCATGATGTTTTGACATTTTTGACAGTGGTAATAAAATCCTGCTACCGACTCCATTTGATAGAGTGGTAGTGATGACACGACATCTTTAAAACGCATTAGGTGGTGACGCTGCATATTCGACCATTTCTACTTTATTATATTCTGCGTGTTGTGACTTAAATTTTCTGGTTAGTTACATTTGAAAAATGATGGTTTTGACGACTTTATCATGGAATATTTCTGGTAGCTCTTTCAAAGTTTACGCCAGACATATTATTTTTACAAGGGCTTTCGCTCTCTTAGACTCGGGAAAGAAACCGGTGCGCTCGTACGCCACCTTGCTAAAGGTTGCCAAATACTCTCCAAGTTAAGGAGACTTTTTGTCTGACTTATAATTTTAATTAAATTTTATTATCGCGAGAATATAAGTAGGTAATATAACAGCTGTGATATTCTAATTAAAATATTATAAATAAAACTTTGGACTTATGTTTTTTTTTAATCCAAAGCTTTATTTAGAGTTTATTTGTTATTTTTTCCCGCATAAACTGAATAAAGGATTGTCTTGATACATTTTTACAAATATAGGTAGTTCAAAAGTCGGAGAATAGTTTTATGCAACTAATTTAAAGCAAGCAAAGTCGCTGGTAAAAGCTAGTGTAATAACAAAGTAATGAAATGCAAAGAGTGCAATATATTCTTACACCAACTTCACAGGTACTTAGGTACTACTTGATTATGTGCTGTCACTAAGCACGATTACAGAGGCGCCATAGCAACGTAAAAAGCGTTCTCTCTATCGAATGCCTAAAGTGAAAAAGAAACAGAACTATGCTATTTAGCTAATATAATTACGATGGCGTCTCTGTAATCGGGCTTACTGTCACCTTATTTTTAACCTAACATTGAGGAAACGAGTAGGCTATCAAGTCGACGAGTATATTTTTTTATGTATGAATGCGCATAACGTTTTACAGTAAAGTCCGATTTTGATCAAAAAAAAAATATTGTAAAGAGTAGAATGCCGAAACTTTTGTACAGTGTAAAGATTCCGCAGATCATCTGAAGAATGACAAAAGTTAATAATCTGCCAAGTACGAGTCGGACTCGCGCACGAAGGGTTCCGTACTGTATGGGAGCCCCCCTTAAATATTTATCTTATTTTAATTTGATTATTTATTAAAGTAAGGATGCAGCTAAATATTCGGTGAATGTTTCAAGCATCTACCTGTTATCATTATTGGTATCGAGCGAAAAACGGCAAAAAAATTATATTTGTTGTAATTTTTATTCTATTTTTAGTATTTGTTGTTATAGCGGCATCAGAAATACATCACCTGTAACAATTTCAGCTTTCTAGCTATAGCGGTTCATGAGACAGCCTGGAGACAGACGGACAGCGGAGTCTTAGTAGGTAATAGGATCCCGTTTTTACCCTTAGGGTACGGAACCCTAAAAAAAGCATAGAAACTCTCTGATTACGCAAAATCGGCGTTCTTCCCTATAATATTTCTAAACTATTAAATTGAAACTTATTTCCACATCCACGCAACAAAACCGTCTCAAAATGCCACTAAATCACTAAAATTAAATTAAAATCCACTTCAAAGCCTGTCCGAATTTGGTCCGCTATTTTTTTCCGCCATTTTTTCCTACTTTCTCCAAGGACAGAGTTACCTGTCCACCGACAAAGAAAGATGATGGACGGGTCGAATCCACTTAGGTATGGTCACATGCACAACTATTGTAAGAATCGTAAGTACCGTTTGACGAGACGCCTTTTTTTACGTATTCATGTGCATTGCATAATAAATTAAATAAAAATACGCTTGGAAACAAGTATTAGTTATTTTGTAAGTATAAAAGCACTCTAATGTTTTTAGTAAGAATGATCTATATGTACCTAAGAAAGAGGTCGATCGCCGAACCCGACTCGGCTTGGCGCGTTCGGAAAATTGCATGACGTCTTTTCATCTCTGCTGGAGAGTATGCTCCGCAGCAGAGCTACAATTGATGTCTATTTTGTCAGTACCTAATGGACGTACATCAATTATATTATACTTACAACATGTACGTCTAATGTACATCATTTTAAGTAATATTGATTTTTTTCTTGCTGGTGGCGCTGCCGCAGAGGATGACACGGGATGATGAGGTATTTATTTATCTCGTAATTTGAGTGCGCGATTATAGTCCCGTAGTATATAATAATAACTTCTAAATGTCGAAAAATGTACACTTTTTTAATGTAATCTTCCTATTTACACATCTTCTACTTATCTATATCTTCCTGGTAGGTAATTTCTGCACTCTTCGAAGCAAATAACATACAGAGGAAATCTCAAAACAGTAGCATTTTAAACACAAAATAAAAGAATAGTTACATTATTTCGTCTAAATGTGCTCATTCAACCCATGTTCCTACATAAAGGACCAATCCAGACGAACATAATAGTGTTATTAGTTGTCTCAAATGTGAAGCGGCTTCAAAGGCTTTAGGACACGGTTCTATTCCTGCAGAATATATCATACCAAACAACAAAAGACCGAAGAAAGAAGACAGAATAAAAAAACGGCCAAGTGCGAGTCGGACACGTGCATGGAGGGTCCCGTACCGTGTTGGAGCCTCCTTAGCCCCATTCTTCTTGCCATTATTAATAGCGAGCAAAAAAACTCCTAAAAATCACGTTTGTTGTTAGGGAACCCGACTTAAATATTTATTTTATTCTGTTTTTATTGATTTGTTGTTATAGCGACGGAAATACATTAAATGTAAAAATTTCAGCTGTCTAGCTATCACGGTTCATGAGATACAGCCTGGCGACAGACGGACATCGGAGCCTTAGTAATAGAGTCCCGTTATTTTCCTTTGGGTACAGAACCTAAAAAGACAGAACTATAACTAACTGATACTTTCTTTGTTAGTCTTTTACGCAGCAACAAAACAACGGATCACTTTAATTATTAGCATGAATAAAGGTCTAATGAGTGTCATATAATGTTATGCTAAGTTCTGGGCAAACAAATCGAGTAAAAGAGCACAGGCGTACCTACTTTTCCCGAATAAATAAATAATATTAGGGGACATCTTACACACGGCCTCTGACCCCAAACTAAGCAAAGCTTGTGATATGGCTGCCAGAGACTGATATACTACATTTACATATTTTAAATACATACCTACTTATATAGATAGTACCTAAATTACACCCAGACACAGAGCAAACACCTATGTTCAGCATACAAATGTTTGACCTGGGTGGGGATCGAACCCACGCTCTTTGACCCAGAAGTCAGGGTCACTAACCACTGAGCCACCGAGGCCACCGAAGTCATTTTCAACCCTCTGTAACTTTGTTCTGAATAAAAGTAGGCGTCTGAATTTTTCATTAAAACGTCATAATATATCAAGATATATTTATCCAAATCGAACTAGTACTTCTAGTCTAAGTTCTTTGATTAAATTTGCGTCACTGACATACATCACCATAATCATGGTGGGAAGCATGGTTGGGAGAGCACCCCCCCCCCCCCCCCCAAAGTGGGTTCCCTCCTTGTCGTGGCGGGGGGGGCTTAGTAGCCAGGTCTCGCCAGCCTGGTGAACGAAGAGGAACCCGAGGTGGGGCCGGCCTCTCCGGGTCTTGGGCCTCGACAAGCCCGTGCGGAGGCTGGCCAGTAGGTCGCAAGTCGACTGAGGTGGACTGCGGTGTCGCGCTCGTCGCGATACCGCGGCGGAGCCCATCGAGGCGGGGGCGGCGACGGGATGTACGGGCGGCGAGTGTGCCGCTGTCTATCCGTCCTGCCAGCGGCCCTAACGGGTGCCGCCAACGTGTTGGCGGAGGCGGTGGGGCTGCAGGGGAAGAGGAATGTCGGTATCACGATGGCCGTTCTTCCTATCCTCTGCAGCCGTAGTGGCAGGCGCGGGGCCACTTTAATTGACCCGTTGCATCGGGACCAGGGCTGTCGGAGACGGGTGCTGTCTGACGCCCAGTGCTGGTTGGTCCCAGGTGGTGGATGACGATGTGTCCTGGTGTTCGGCACATCGTCATTCTGGCGGGAGCCGAAGCTCCGTGGTGGGGCCCGAGTTGGGCCAGCGCTGTCGGGTGCCGCGGAGGAGTGCGCAAGCGTGCCGGTAGCCCCGACACCAGGCGCAGTGGTGGAACACCCAGGGGTTTTGGTGGGTATACTGTCCAGTCGGCAGGACTCCCACATAACCACCCGCCTGCGCTCGAGGTGTGGTGGTATCTATAAAAGATTTCCCCTGGTAAAAAAAAAAAAAAAAAGGGTAGAGTAACCCTCCATCAGGAGGGATGTTGGTGATAACCCATCACTGACAAAAACTTGTGAAATCTCAACATATAAATAGCATGTAAAAAATACAACTCGAGCAACAGTTCTTCAGAAAAAAGTTGTGAGATCAAATGCAAACACAAGTTTTATTTATTCAGCAGATACTTTTGTCTATAAGGGGCATTACATATTTATTTTTATAGGATCATCTATCGAACTTAAAATTCTTCTATATTATCATACTAGCTTACGTTGGTTTAGGTTTGAGACAGTTGCAGTATATATTACAAAGTAGATTATCCGCTTGGAAGGAAGGGATCAAATGCATCTTGACCGAGTTTGGCAACTAGTTTTTACTTACTAACATCCAAAAAGAGGGTGATGTAATGTTTTACAATTTTTATATTCTTAATATCAGTCTAAATCAAATATCATTGAGTATTTATCTAAAACTTTCAACGAGCAACTCTTGTACTTATATTTATTTTTACAAAATTTGGAACTCGGAAACACTAACGTGGAACTCGGAAACACTTTTAAACTAATTATTTGGTCCTCAGCTAATTATTTGTTCTTGATAACTTAATCTATTAAGGCAATTGTGAGGCGCCAACTTGGCCACACAAAAACAATAAGCTGTTATCTACCTCTAAATATTAATATTTAAGGGGGGTTCCTTTACAAAAAAATTTTAGACGTTTTTCGCTCGATATTAATAACGGTGACAGGCAGATGCATGAAATATTCACAGAATATTTAAATAAATATGCACTGCAAAAACAAGTTAAATATTTAAATTAAATAAAATAATTAAGGGGGCTCCCATACAAGTAACGTGATTTTTTGCTCGACATTAATAACGGCAACAGGAAGATCCTTGAAGTATTGAGCGGTACATTCCTTTAAAAATTATTAATAAATTAAAATTAAATATGTAAATTAGGGGGGCTTCCAAACGGTGCGGAACCCTTCGTGCGCGAGTCCAACTCGCACTTGGCCAATTATTATTTTTTAGATGCATGGATGGAAACGCTAGATGCAAACCGCTTCAAATGGTTTTATTCAGTGTTATTACAGTTTTTACACGACCTTAAAGTTATAAGCCTCTAAAAAGTCATATTTTTACGCAAATTGTCGATTTTCCTTCGATACGTACGAAGCGGTTTGACTCAACATTTCTGATTCGTACCGCCAGGGAATGGATAAATCTTCTTGCATACCTGTTTCCTAAGAGATATAATCTAAAACATAGTGAATAGCTTCTAGGTCTGCGTACTTCATCTTCGACCACAACATCATTTACCATTAGGCGAGTTGGTGGTCAAGCGCGGACATATACGCGATAAAAAAAATACTTGGCTGAAAAGTATTCATAGGCTTTTCTGAAAAAAAGACGTAGGTACGATCGTGCAATATTTCGAACTCAAGCGATTGACAACAAAGACATAACAACTCGTTACAATTTAGGGGATGAAAAGATATTTCTCCCGGTACGTAAATTTTATCAAAAATGTAGTGATAACTTTCTTGATGTTCTACAGAAAACGCGAAAACACGATCGATTCACGATCCTCTTAAATCGTATATCATGCCATCTTTTTCTCCTAGCTCGGTCACTCTCTAGTAGGTATATTTGTAGAATGCAAAATATTATTTTAATCTTTTATTTAGTTTCACCTGTCTCGTTGTCTGTCTGTCGTTCTGTAATCAAACCTTGCAAGATAAATTTGATCCACTTCCCGCTTACCGATTGAGCTGAAATTTTGCATACATGTGTAAATCGCGTGACAATGCAATATTAGTTATGATGATATGGTGCTGATCTGATGTTGGAGCTGGAAGGTGGCCAAAGGAACTTAACAATGAAACGACACAACCTCATCAAGTTTGGGTTCATTTGAATGGTCTTGGCGAGTAGTTTGTCTTTCAATAGAAATAGAAATAATCTTTATTGCGTTGCTGTGTACATACAATAAGATGTTATAAGACATATAAAAGTTCCAACAGCCTGCCCATTTCGAGCGTACAATAATGCACTTATAAAAATAAAAGTTAATTACCTAATGCATCAAATTATCTTAAGCAAAATGGCAAATAAGACTAGGTATTATTAATTTATTAATTAGGTAAGTCAAAGGCAATTACTTTGTGATTTTCATAGTATTCTTTGATTGAGTAAAATACTTTGGTACAATGGTAACCAGGGTCTGCGAGTCCTTGTTCAGTAAAAGTTTTTTTTTTTAAATAAAACTTTTTTATTCAAATTTTCGCACCACCGACTTTTCGGTGGAGGAAAACATTGCGAGGAAATCTAAATACTTACAGTACCTGCTTACAATGTATTTCGAGATGAAACTCTTGGCCTTTAGATTTGTTGAAGGTTGCACAAACACCATCGAATTTCTTATACGGACGAACTTATTTATGCAGGTTGCCTCGCGATGTTTTCCTTCACCAAAAATCTAGTGGCAAAAAATTCGCAGATAAGATCCTAAGAACTAATCGTTACGAGACCGGGTTTGAATCCAGGACATCGCGATTGCAAGGTGAGAATTACTACCTATAGAGATTTAATACCAATATTTACAACACACTTTGAACCTCGAACACCTCGAAAAAAATCCTTCATTTCTTAAGGCTCACGTGCACCAGTACAAACGCTGGTATTTAACGAAGTCGATGCATTATAATAAAATACTGTACGTACCTAATCGAATACAATCTACAGGTAGCGGCACGTAAGTGTAGCGCTGAGGGTAGTAGTGTGGAGGGGATGGCTGCGCACGGTGACCGCTATACTAAACCTATGCGCAGTCATCCCCTCCACACTTTGCTCAGCACTAGACTTACGTGCCGTTACCTGTACAAGCTGTAATAATTGCTTTTTATATGTGAGTTTTGGATTAGTTCAAAAATATTAAGCAAAGTACCAAATTTTTTTCATGAAGCTATTGCGCAAAGCTCCACATAATTATTAAAAAATAAAAACACTCAAGTCGGCCCATAAATTTGAATAGCGAAGAAATATGAGTAGGTAACTCCAAAAATAAAAAAATCGGAATTTAAAAAAAAAAAGGAAAAGTTTAAATAAAATCTTATTTTCATAAGTTGGTTGAATAAATCTCTAGAAAAATTCGCCATTTTCTAAGGCTTGCGTGCACCAACCGGTACATAAGGTAGGTATATAACGCAGTACATAATGCTGTACATAATTGTATACAATCTACGAGCCGTAATATAATTTGCGTCCGGCGTAATGACAGGGACGCGGCACGCATGCGCGGGATGTAACCACACGGGTGAGGTTTTCTAACCGCACTCAAAAGAGATAATGCAAAAATATATCGAGCTTTGGCCATTACCTTGTACACTGTATAGAATTCAATCGTTTGCTTTATTTGTTAGGAAAACGATTTTCCTATTATTTTCTTTCATAACAAGCTTCATTTAAGGGAATTTCATATTTTCCGATATTTCAAAAAATGCCCAAAGCTCGATGTTACTCGTATTTTTGCATTATTTATTTTGCTGTCGGGCTATTTATGAGCCGATTTCGATAATATTTGGCAAGATTGTTTAGTATCTAAATAACAAAGTTTTCACACTCCACAGACTCCGGGGCCTGTGCTTTTTCATAACAAAGTTTGCAAGTATTAACAATTATTCAATAATCTTTTGAAGTGAAAACTTCAATAATCTTAAATCTTCAATAATGAAGTGTCAATAATCTTTTGAAGTGAAAACTTCAAAAGATTATTTCTCGTGAATGTTTTATCGCGGATGATGATAATTTCCCCTAAATTTGGATCCTCTCAACTAGCCTAATGGTGAGCGAAGTTATACACAAATGTGCAGCATGAAGACTTAAAAATTACGAAAGAAAAGCTTTTATTTTCCTTAAAAACAATTCGCAAAATTTATAAAACTACAACATTAATTATCTAAATTATAAAGGCTGCCGGTAGCGGTAAAAACTCCTCCAACTGTTTCCATTCTTCTTTCTTCCGCGCAATTCTAGACCAAAGCTTCCCAGCAACTTTTACAATGGCGTCATGCCATCTTTGGTACAGTTTACCTTCCTGTTTTTCGTTTGATGCCACTAAAGAGACAGGAGAGAATATATATTCACTCTGAATTTGAAAAGTTAGGTTACTCTGTTTTTCACGAAATTCTAATTTTAATTCTTGAAGTTGTTAGGACATAAATAATCCCCCCGTGTGGTTCGACGAGAAGTCAAGACGTAAAAACAATCGTGTTTCCTCCCGCGCCAGACGTGATTCCACGTTGTCTGTTGGAGTACACTCACTCACACAATTGATAACGATTTATAAAATACTTTATTTAAAATATAACAAGTCTAGTATAAGGGTAGAATATTAACCAAGTATTATTTTTTAAGACAGACAGAAAAAAAATAAAAGTCGATCGTATCAATAGAGTCACAAGCAAATGTCAATAGAGTCACAATCGTCCAAAAAAAAGTGTCCGAGCCAAAACCCTGCCTAATATAAATGGTGGGCAGGCATTTTAGTTAGTCGTAAGACGATTGGATGCCGACTACAACGCCGCGCGATGCCAAAGTGCTCGGTTACAAGCACTAATTAGGTGACATAACGTCGAGATTCGAGAAAACGGGTCATTGTGAATTATTTAATGTGAATATCTAAGTCGGTTTGTTTGTATGACGGCGCTCGGACATTTTTTTACTACTAGTACTATCACTTACGGACTGTGGCTCTGTATAGATATTTGCTCGAAGTATAGGTAGCACACAGAACAGCAGATATACAGCACGGTCCAGGTAGGCAAGTCTAAGTACTAGCGCACCGACTTATCTCGCATAGGTATGTAAATACATATATACCTACCTACTTAATAAATTAGTTAGTTTTGTTCTTTATTTTTTGTATGTTCTGTTTTACCTGTGTTTTGTTTTCTTCAGATAAATATCTTTCTATTGTCTAAAACACTTATTAAAATTTCTAAAAACCAAGACATTAAACTAGCTTTTCTCCGCGGCTTCACCCTCATTGATATTAATAGTACCTAGTCTATGGCACTCTCCAACTTTTAATCTGAGTTTATTTATATATCTATGCAAAAAAGTAAGATGATTTTTCGCTCCATTGCTGCTTGAGATGATAACAAACAAATCAATAATGGCAACCCAAAATGTACCTAACATTTTGGGATAAATAATCTTTTCTTATTCTTCTTCTCAGCTATA
The DNA here is from genome assembly GCA_964007245.1 of Hypomecis atomaria. Lineage (NCBI taxonomy): Eukaryota > Metazoa > Arthropoda > Insecta > Lepidoptera > Geometridae > Hypomecis > Hypomecis atomaria. Next base: position 12,861,390 of record OZ023308.1, on the reverse strand, counting down.
GATCATCCATCGTTGGACATAATAAGGTATGTCTCCTCTACATATCTCCAATAAGTCCTGATGGAAGCGGCTTGCATCCAGCGCCATGCTGCGGTCTTAGTGAATTTTTTATGTCCTCATTTCATTTCCATGTCCTCATCACGAGTTGAAGATGTTTATTTTATTAAAGTACCTGCATAGTGTCTGAAAGTAAAAAAAAACGTTGTTTTTAAAATATAAGGCGTCTGATCCACGTATAGAAGACTTCGACGGTATGAAGGTCTTTACGTTTCATTTGACACTTTTCTGTTTTAAAGCTTACCGATTCTTTTAAAATAGCAGTTTATCATAAAAAAAAAAAAAAAAGTAACTCTTTAAAGCTCTTCAACCTGTACATAAATGATCTCATAGTTGGGCTCAGCAGCATGCGTGTCGGATGTCGGGTGGGGGGTGTTAGTGTAAATAACATCAGTTACGCGGACGACATGGTGCTGCTGAGTCCAACTGTGGGCGCTCTCTGTAAGCTGCTAAAAGTTTGTGAGGCCTACGCTGCGTCGCATGGCCTAGTGTATAATGTAAAAAAGTGTGAGTACATGGTCTTTAAGGCCGCCGGTAAATGCCCTGAATCTATCCCACCCGTCACCCTATACGGTATGAACATTAACAGGGTTTTTCAGTTTAAATATTTAGGGCATTATATTGCTGACGACCTTAAAGACGATGTCGATATAGAGAGGGAGCGTAGGGCGTTGGCGATTCGCGGGAATATGCTGGCCCGTAGATTTGCCCGCTGTACAGAACAAGTTTAAAATTACGCTTTTCAAAGCTTACTGCCAGAATCTGTACACGGGTAGTCTATGGTTCCGCAGTACCAAGAAGTCGCTAAACACCCTACGTGTCCAGTATAACAATGTTTTTAGGGTGATGTTGGGACTCCCACGTTTTTGTAGCGCCTCAGAAATGTTCGCTCAATCCCGAACCGACGGTTTTCATGCTGTCCTTCGGAAGAAAGTCGCGTCATTGATGAGCAGGGTGAGAGGGAGCCGCAACACCATCCTAAAAACCATATCCGAGGATCTTGATGCTCCCATGCTGCGGCATTTTGACGGTCGAGCCGACGGCCTTAGTCCGTCCCGCACGATATTGGCAGCTGTAAAATAAAATCTTACAATTATAAACTACCTATTTAGATTAAGTACTAACATAGTGTTGTAAGTTAATAATTTGTAATACTAACCATGGATCGTTGTTGTCTTGAATAAATATATTTTGATTTGATTTTGATTTGATTTAAGATAAAGTAGCCCAACGAGCTATGGAGAGGAGATTCGTAAAAGAACCAAAATTACCGACATAGCCTAGAAGATATAGAGAGATATGCAAATTGAAATGGCAGTGGGCAGGGCACATAGACGGAAGACTGATAACTGATGGGGTCGAAAAGTTTTTGAGTGGAAACTACGTACCAGCAAGCGCAGCGTACGATGACCACCCACAAGGTGGACGGATGACCTCATTTAGGCCGTATAGAATCACGCTGGATGCAAGATTATTTTGAGAAATTGGTTTTAGTTGGGAAAGTAGATGGCAAAAGACCACGTAAGCTTTTACTTACATATTGGTCTGATCAAATCGAGTTGATAACCGGGCTTCCTGTTTCCACTGCTCTGAAGAATGCCGAAGATAGATCGGCGTGGATGCAGCTCGTCGCTGATTCCGTCAAAGCCTTTCAAGACGGACATGACCTTCAGCAATTTGACTGCCGCAGTGGCTCAGTGGTTAGTGACCCTGACTTCTGGATCAAAAAGGCGTGGGTTCGATGCCCACCCAGGGCAAGTATTTATGTGATGAACATAGATGTTTGTTCTAGTTAGTTACTATCTGTATTAAAAAATGTATAATGTAGTCAATTTCTGGCAGCCATATCACAAGCTTTGCTTAGTTTGGGGTCAGAGACCGTGTGTAAGATGTCCCCTAATATTTATTTATTTTACTGAAGTTATCTGTCACTTCTGTGTGGACGTCCTTCACTCTAGAACTTTTTGACCCCATCGGTCATAGCTCTGTGTGTATCTTGCCCACTGTCACACAATGCTACTCTCGATATGTAGATTATTGTAAGATGAATTGTATAAATCAATTTTGTAGTTATTATTATTTAACATTTATTTTTAACATTATGTATTTATATTAATAATTTGACTTCAAGAAATTAATCATTTAATTATTCTGAAACTTATAAAAAAAAAACACTGTAATAAGACTTGCAGGCTCAGACCACAATTAAACTTAACAATATTTTTATTTTTTAGTTAAGAAGTTAAGAATTTTTAATTACCATAAAATATAAAACTGTACAATTCATAATGATGTAATTATTAGGAAGGCTATCCATCAAAATACACGTGTTCTAACACCTAGTTTGATAGCCATGGCTACATATTATTTCATGTATTTTGTACTAAAAGAAATATATTATTTTTCATTCTCATATTTAGGGTTCCGTACCCAAAGGGTAAAAACGGGGCCCTATTACTAAGACTTCGATGTCCGTCTGTCTGTCTGTCTGTCACCGGGCTGTATCTCATGAACCATGATAGCTAGGCAGCTGAAATTTTCACAGATGATGTATTTCTGTTGCCGCTATAACAACAAATACTAAAAACAGAATAAAATAAGTATTTAAGGGTGGCTCCCATACAACAAACGTGATTTTTTGGAGATTTTTTGCTCGCTATTAACAGGACAGCAGGAATGGAGCTCCCATACGGTACGGAACCCTTCGTGCGCGAGTCCGACTCGCACTTGGCCGATTTTTTTATTCTTATAATGGTAACAATTTCGTGCGCAAGCGCACACAGCGGTGCAAAGGCGCCGGCTTTCGACTCGAACCTGTAGCTCTCTTTCTAATTTTGTCACTTTCTACGGACTGTCTATTATATCCATGTTACAATAATACAAGGTGCTTTTTAATAGAGCTTTAACGATAAAGATAGGACTATGCTCGGAGTCTCTCTGCGAAATCGAATCAGGAATGAAGAGATTGCCGACAACCACGACAACTGATGACCAAAGTTACCGAGATAGTCCAGGGGATTGGCAGGTGGGCAGGCCATATAGCGCGGAGGACTGATGACCGATGTTACCTAAATGTTCTCGAGAAGAGACCACTTATCAGCAAGCATAGCTTAGGTCGTCCATCTAGAAGGTGGACTGACGATTTCATCAAACCCGCAGGAAAACGTTGGATGTAAGCCTCTTCCAACCGGTCTTATTGGAGATCTAAAGGAAATAGGTATTTATTACACTGCAAAAGATCCACTTGTAAAGTATTAAATTTTATTGTTTCTTGAAATATGTTATTATTTACTTGTAACTAAGTGTTGTAGTTTTTAGTACCTAAACATAGTAATAAATGAGGCCTACGTCCCACAGTAGACATTCTACAGATAGGTACCTACCTCATTAAAATGTTATATCTAAATATTTTTTGTTAATTAACAACATAACTAATTAGAAACATTATTTTGTTATCAAAACATTTATGTTGTTATGTTTTTGATAACAACATAATGTTCCTTATTACGCTGTTCAATAAAAAATATTTAGATATAACTAGCTGCCCCGGTGAACTTCATCTCACCATCTGTCAACTGTCAATGACAACTTTTACATGCAGGAACATTTTGTATGGGAAAATTCAATGAATGTCTTTATTATTTTACTCACTATATTTTTATATTTTCTCACCGTTCAAACCTTCCCTTAGCTTCCACGGATATTTCAAGACCAAAATTAGCCCAATCGGTTCAGCCGTTCTCGAGTTTTAGCGAGACTAACAACCACAATTCATTTTTATATAATAGAGATTTACATGTTATAAATAATTTATTAAAAAGATATTTAAATATTTTTCCAACAAATAACAGAGAAATATTTTCACCTTGCTGATGTATAAAGACGGATCAGCGCGTCACTCCGCGAGCTTACTCACAAATGTTTACGAGTTCTGGGTAGTCGGCTTTATGAGTCAGGGTGCCGGTTCAATTCCCGGAAGGAACCCGCGGTAGGTATCACACGTTTATTGATCACTTATTAACTGTTGATGATGATAATAAACATTAGGGAAGAAAAATGTTAAGCAGGAACTTTGTTCAAACAACTGTATTGGATATGTGTACAATAATATCAATTGTGTACTTGTGGTTGGCAAGGGGTATTCTTCAGCTATATGACGTCAACTGATAGACATAGGCGTCCCTTATGGATCTCCAATGGATTTTTACAACGTTGCCAATTTAGTTTTGTTAAGTTTAGACTTCATGCTTTACACAAAAATTGAACATATTGGTACATATACATGTTGAACATATAGGTAACCGAAAATACAATGTATTTACATAGAGATAAATCCACAGAGGGGTTAAAAAACTACAGCTAAGGTTAAATTGAAACTACAGCTGTTTCCGTATAGCTCTTTACATTTTTGTACAGCGCCCCTGGCGGAAACTAGGAAGAACTAACCAAAATGTATGGAGCCACACGCGAACGCGAAAGTTTAAGTAAACTACGCAAAACCTGAGGGGTTAGTCCAGATTTACCTACACGTAAATTAAAACTACAGCTGTATCCGTATGACTCTATACATTTTTGTACAGCGCCCCTGGCGGAAACGAGGAAGAACTAACCAAAATGTATGGAGCCAAACGCGAACGCGAATTAAGTAAACTACGCAATACCTGGACTAAAGACTCAGGTTTAGTTTCAAATAAATCAGAGAAGTTGCTAAACTATTTTTGACGCTAAAGCGCTCGCTAAACCAAAGAATAGTCGCCATTTCTAACGGCAAAGTCGCAAACTTTTCACCGAATGAATGTCATCCATTTGGCACGATGTTTGGCAGTGGTTTGGGAACCAAAAAAATGAAAACCAAGGACTGGGTTTCGCGCAGCTTGAAGCTAACATCACAGCCGTCAAAATGTTTGATTCAGCTTGTAATAGATAATTTTATTTCGCAAGAAATGGTAAAACCGCCTTCCATCGTGCACAAAATTCGAATATTTAAAAAGATAAGATATTTTTTTATTGCAAAAACTTACACTAGGTACACAATTTTAAGTACGTAGCTCTAGCTGCCTTTTGCTTTAGTTTAAAACTGTGTTGCAAAAGGCAGTGTCTTCCAGATGGGTCAAGTGCAAGTACAAACAAACCAAGAAGTCGCTTTACAATACAAAAAAGAGCATTTGCGTTAGTGTGTGTGTGTGTGTGTGCACACGCGCACATAGTGTGTAATTGTTTACATTATTGTTGATTTTTAAAAACGGCTCAGCTGATTTCTGTAAAATTTAAATGGGACTACTTCGGGAGTATACCCTTTCGAACTAAAAAATAATCTATACGGTTCACAATTGGCGGTATTATCGATGAACATACACAAAAAAAAATACATACAGACAAACATATATAACCTCCTCCTTTTTAGAAGTCGGTTAAAAATACGGGAGCGAGCCGGAATTTGGCGATGAAAATTAATTATTTAGAAATCTAGGACCTAACATACTAACAACATTAGTCGTTTCATTCCCCTCAAACTGAAGTAAACCCTTCCCGCTGCCGTTATCGTCATTAGTGGCTCGACCGCCGCGGGCGCCGCACGTGCTTTGAATTTATTTGTGTTTTGTTAACCGTTTATAATTACAGGCCTAGCCTTTACGTAGTGCAGGGGTTTTGATAATTATTGGCGGCAGCCGGAGCTTTTTGGATGTCTGGATGATCTTTTTTATTCATTTATCTAACCCGGCAAACTTCGTACTGCGTCATAAAAAATAATATGAGTCTGTACTGTACTGTACTGTACTGTACCAGCCTTTTTTTAAATAGTCCACTGCAGGACGTAGGCCTACCCACGAAGGGTGATTGGGCCATATCCACCACGCTGGCCCAGTGCGTGTTGGTGGATTCACACACGCCATTGAATTTCTTCTACGGACGTATGCAGGTTGCCTCACGATGTTTTCCTTCACCGAAAAGCCAGTGGTGTGAAATTCTGTACATAAGTTCCAAAGAAACTCATTGGTACGGGACCGGGATTGAACCCACGACCTCAAGAATGGCGGGCCAGCGTTACAATCACTAGACCACCACGGCTTATACATACATATGAGTCTACATAATATTTTTTTTCTTATATTTCGATGTTTTGATATTTATTCTGATAGACAATAGGGTATCTAATCAATGTCTATGTGACTTAGAAGAAAAACTATTTGAAAGCAAATTCACTAGAAATACTTTGGGATGCAGTTGTGTATTATTCACTAAAGGACAAAATCTGAAATAGTAAAAACAAAATATACAAAAATCCTCGATCAAATGACGTATGGAATAGCTGACTTATTCTACGCGATTTTGGAGTTAGCCCCGTAGTAAAAGATGATCATAGAGACATGTACAAATACCTACTTACTTACCTACATCCTATAGTGTTGATTTAGCGACAACCGAAGAGAATATATTCAGTCTTTGGATCGGCGACCGCGGGTGGCATTTACAACTGAGCGCTACCGCGGATCGGGTGACATGGCTAAGACACAGGCTTCATTCGTTTAACTTGTAAGACTTTAGGTGACATAAAACTGACACCAGGGCTAGCCATACAGCCTATACAAACCCATTTACGGCTAATATGACGATAACCGCTATTATAGCGGTTATCGTCATATTAGCCGTAAAAAATTTACCAAGTGCGAGTTGAACTCGCGTACGAAGGGTTCAGTACCCTATCGGAACCCACTTAGCCTCATTTAAAGCGTCTACCTGTTGCCGTTATTTATTTGAAGCAAAAAAGGGCATAAAAATTACGTTTGTTGTATGGGAGCCCCGCTTAAATATTTATTTTGTTCTGTTTTTAGTAAGTATATGTTGTTATAGCGGAAACTGAAATACATCATCTGTGAAAATTTCAGCTGCCTAGCTATCACGGTTCATGAGATACAGCCTGGAGACAGACAGACGGACATCGGAGTCTTAGTAATAGGGTCCCGTTTTTACCCTTCGGGTACGGAACCCTAAAAACTACAGTCGAATTTCCTCTTCTTTCTGCATGTCAGTTAAAATTGACACTAAGGCTGCCGAACTTAGCACAGCCCATTGTCTGCCTGTCGTCACATACATTATCAATAATGGTTCAGCAATAAGAGCCCAAAATAAACAAAAGTCTCAGGTAGCCGAGAAATGAATATGGACTTCTCTAATTAAATCTTAAGTCTTTAGGAACTAAATAATAACTCTTATTAGCTTTGTAATAAAGGTCATTTTAAAATCAGTTCAATAGAGATATGAAAAATTGATTTATGTATGAATCAAAAGTTTCAAAGGAAATTAAGTTTTACCTAACTTAAAATAAAGTAATGTTTTGGTTGACAAGTGTTGATGAAGTTGTAGGCCACAGGATCAAAGGAAAATGCTGAGTCAGTGCTCTGATTTACAGAACAGGCCGAAGTTTTTGGCACGTTTGAAATAAACCTTAGTAGGAGTTAAAATCAAACAATAAACGGCAATGATAAACCTTGTCAATGTTCGGGAGTGGGGGTTCGTGACGTCACTTCTAGAAGAAAAGTACCTATACTTCTAACTTACTTTTCACGTAAAAGTGAAGTTACACGGAACTTTAACCGGCGATATCTTCATCAATTTTTGTTAGATTGACAAAAGACAAATACGTGTCTAATATATTTTGATAATAATGTAATCTATCTGATGACTAATTATTATAATTTTTTTTAATATACCTACAATTTTTTATAATTTTGTGAGATAAATGTAAATGTAGTGTATTCGTTTTTATCTCAATAAGTAATTTGAATTTGAGTTATAATTATATTTTTTCTAGTCCATTACAATGCCTATTACGATGAAAGATATTTTTTTCCCAAATCAAGGTAGAGTTAACTACAAGCTGCGCAATACAATCTGCGCTATACAATCCTGACTATAAAGCTCACATAAAGCTGTGCGTTGATTAGGATGTTTCGCAGCTTGAAGCGTTATTTATTTCTTTATATCTCAAATTGATTTGAGGATTGACCTCTATACTTCATACTCAGATACTCTTTATTTATAACTATTAGTTACACGTCTATTAGCATATAAAAAGTTCATATCACACTTAAGAAAAAAACATGTCTATAAATTAAGCAATTAACACGTAAGTATGTTATAATACCATATTATTATTCATGAATGAAGAAACTAAAAACACATTCAATAGATTTATTAATTTTCAATTAATTTCACTTAGGGACATTACAGTTAAAGTAATCATCCTAGTCAAAATAAGTAATGTCTAAAATTCATAGATAAGTCCAAACAAGTCCATATTGATGTGCTATAAAATTCGGCACGCAGTACCCGGCGCCCGCGCACCCAGTCTTACAAATAGACAGTCATGCTGACTGTTACATTGTAATGCACTAATGTAATTTATTAGTTCCCGCTAACGTAATGTACTGTTAACCTTTTTTACTGATTTTTTTTATTCGGTCAATGGATGATCTGTATTCTTTAAAATTTCTTAGTTTACAGATAGTAAAAGAACGTACTCGTACGTATTGTAGGTTCAATACTGTTAGGTAATCTTTTATAATGTTTTTTTTTGTTCATATTAGGCGGAGTCCTAATGAAAGATTTATTTTTAAAAGTTTATTTACATATATACAACACTTAGAGAGTAATATAAATAATAACTATAACTGTAAATAAAATATGTACCTAGCTGGAAAGTCAATCGAATAACCCGCCCCTCATCGTCCCCGGTGCAAAGGTGCCCAAAACACTTGCAGCATTGCCGCGTTGGATGGCTATGGACATTTTTTTTTAATTTTATTAAATGGTTCGATATTAAATAATTCAGACACAATTATCTATCAAAAATATATTGTAAAAAAATAACTTTGTGAATAATTTGGTTTAAAAGTGAGCTATTTATTCATTGATGATCTCAAGTTTTTAGAACAACATATTTTAAACACAATGTAAAGTTAATAATAGATAATAATATTATAAATTGTATTTATCACGCTGTTTACAGCAGTAAAATTTACTTTACGTTACTCTTTAATTAATGGTTGTCGTTTTTAGGGTTCCGTACCCAAAGGGTAAAAACGGGACCCTATTACTAAGACCCCGCTGTCCGTCTGTTTGTCTGTCCGTCTTTCTGTCACCAGGTTGTATCTCATGAACCGTAATAGCTAGAGAGTTTTAATTTTCACAGATGATGTAGGTATTTCGATTGCCGCTATAACAACAAATCCTAAAAATAGAATGATATAAATATTTAAGGGGAGCTCCAATACAACAAACGTGACTTTTTTGTTCATGCGCGAGTCCAACTCGTACTTGGCCGATTTTTTTAATTCAGCACCACTAAAAGAATCATTCGCAAAAAAAAAATGGTCAATCGACAAAAATACACCATAAAAAATTCATAAACCTCTCGTCCTGTTATTTCACCCATTTCCCCCGGAAACTGCAAAATTACCAAACACAAGTATAATTAAATTACTCCTTTGCAAAGCCGCCTAAATCGACGCCTAGTGCCTTTGCCCGAGGCGTTTTAAAAAGTAAAAAAAGAAAGAAAAAAGTAAACGTCAAATGGTAAAGCTTTGGCGCCGGCGCACTGACACTTCGGTCCGACGGGCACGCCCCTGGCGCCGAAACTTTGAAGTTATATTTAAAATACAGACAGGATAGCTAGTTTTATAGACGAACAAGAAACATAGCACATCAGGCTTTTTTTGTAGTCCACTGCTTTATATAGGCCTCCTTTTAGTATCTCTCGTAGCTTTAGTTTGACTATAATCCGTTCCATAACCGCTGAGACCTAGAGTCGCGACGACCTTTGACGAATATAATTACTTACCTAATAGATTTGCTTTAAAAATATCACTATATTTTGATAGTTTTTAAAAGATAACAAATGCATGCTGAAATTAAGGAATTAGGTATGTAATTATGTAAGTATTATTTTTTCGTCTTGTGCCAAATCTTCTATCTTCTATTCTTCTATATATTAAAAATGAATCGTGGTTGTTAGTCTCGCTAAAACTCGAGAACGGCTGAACCGATTTGGCTAATTTTGATCTTGATATATTTGTGGAAGTTAAGGGAAGGTTTAAACTTTGAGAAAATTTATAAAATTTGCGAGAAAAATAGTAAAAACATGGATTTAATTTTCCCATACAAAATGTTCCTGCAAGTAAAAGTTGTCATGGACTGTTGATGACAGATGGTGAGATGAAGTTCACCGGGTCAGCTAGTTCTTCAATAGATTTCATCTGGTTCATTCTTAGCGGTTATGGATTGGACTATATTATCTAGGTAATTAGTTCTTCGAACAGTACCTAGACCTCGCGGCACATCTCTTTGACTAAATCTTCCTAAGCTTATATCTTGACTCGCTCTAGACTGTGGACCGATTTGGTTTGGTACCTACTTGCAAATTTTGTTATGTTTGTGATACTAAACAGTCTTGCTAAATATTATAGAAATTGTCTCATAGATAGCGCGACAGAAAATTTACCCCCTTTTGAGGGAAATATCCCAATATCTGTGTAGGTACCAAGTTTCGTCAAGATTCTTTGAAGCACTCGCTTCGCTTCGGTTAAATATTGTGAGTTCAAATCCCGGTCCCAATGAGTTATTTGGGACTAATGTACGGAATTTTACACCACTAGCTTTTCGGTGAGGAACTAGCTGAAAGAAAACATAGTGAGGCAACCTGCATACGTCTGTAAAATAAATTCGATGGCGTAAAATTATGTAAATCCACCAACCCCCACGGGGCCAGCGTGATGGATATGGCGCAATCACCCTTCGTGGGTAGACCTGTGTTTATCAGTGACTCTTAAAAAGGCAGGTACATGGGTATGGTAAGATACAATATACGAGGCGACATCAAGACGACCAGCTTTAACTGCGGGACTAAACCTGAAATCGAGAAAATTATTTTCTCACCCGCCAAAATAACTTTTCACTTTGGCGCCAAAACTTTCGTACACTTTCCCGCGTGTCCAAAGCAACGTCATACAGCTACAATGACGCAACCAAAATGGCGGATTAAAAGTAAAACTTTTTGTTTTATTGCGTGAGAAGAGTTTGTATTACATTCATTATGTGTGGTAGCCATCTCACTTGATTTGTGATAAATTAGGTACCTGTGTTTATTTACATCATGTGTTGCTCAATTTTGTATTCATTATCATTGTCTGACTAGTGACTACCTCAGTGGCTCAACGGTTAGTGACCCTGAATCCTAGATCAAAGAGGCAAAGCTTGTGATATCGTCAGAGACTGATATACTATGTAGACATACTTTTTATATACGAGTTCGAGTACTTGTAGTGTAAATAGTACCTAACCTTAATAACATCCAGACAAAGCTAACCTATATTCATTACACAAATGCTTGCCCTGGGTGAGAAAGAAGTCAGGGTCACTAACCATTGAGCCACTGAGTACCTATTATTGTTACTGGAACTACTCGTATCATTTTGCTTATCTTTAAGTACAATACTTAACATAACATTGATAGATCCAAAAATTTGTTTGTAGGTTTGTTATCTTTCACCCAGCAAAGGAACAACGAATCGAATTCATTTTGGAATGGATATCTGGCCGACGGAGCCTTAAAGTTCTTGAATGGAGACCACGTATCGGCAAGCGCAGCGTACATTCACTAATAAGGTGAACCGATGAACTAATCACCACGGGAACCACCAAGAACTAATCAGGATCACGCTGGATGCAAGCTGCTTCCAACCGGTCTTATTGGAGACTACCGACCCGCCCTGGCTTGGCACAGGTGTATTACACATAATTATAAACCTTTCTCTTGAATCACCCTATATACAAAAAAACGCATCAAAATAATGTTATAAGCATACATAGGGACAGACAGACAAAGGGAAGCGACTTTGTTTACTATATTATGTAGTGATGTTTAGGCAAGGTTTAGGTGTGTCTAGCAGCTTTACCTACTTAGTTACTTAAGCCGCTATCTAATCTCAAAACACATGTATAGCGCCTAGTTAAACTGACTTTTCTCCATCAAATCTTGAAGTTGTCGAATAGAAAAAATACACAACATTTTCAAATCTATACGGTAGAGGATTCAATTATTCGAAACACAATTCAAAACATCTCTCGATAGAAAATAAATGCGAAGATACCGTTTTTTTAGAATAAATCTATGTTTTCTAAGAAAGTTTGTTGCATTTTTGGGCACTTTTAAACGCGTTTTCATTTTTTTTAATTTGTTTTTTATGCTCATGAATTGAACTATAGTTTACATCCATAAAATTTGCTAAAAAGTGGTGATACCAATTTTATATTGATTTTTGAATGCAAAAATCCGGCGAAACCGGGGGCGTGTTAGTTTTCACCATCTCACATGAATAATTACGTTGATACTATGGAGCCTTAATTTAACAGATTACAAGTATCGTACCACACCTTCCTTATCCTTATACATAGTATAAATAAAGTCGCTATTTTTGTCTGTTTGTTTGTTTGTATGCTTAAATCTTTAAAACTGCGCAACGGATTTTGATGCGGTTTTTTTTAATGAATAGAGTGATTAAAGAGGAAGGTTTATATGTATAATACACCTGTGCGAAGCCGGGGCGGGTCGTCTAGTTAAAAATATAGCGCATCTACTTACTCAAAATCGCGCCCCGCGCTGTTAGCAGACAGGCGTAACTCTTTATTTATTATTATTATTAATTTATTATGTGTGCATTGATATTTTCTAACTACATACAACAGAAGCTACAAACTACATATAGGTAGATCTTATAGCTCCCAGCGATCTCTACCATGCTCTAAGCTCTTTACGTTATAACTTTAAACACCATTTTCCTACAGCGCGCTATTTTGTGTTGATGCACTTTATTTTTAATTAGCGACCCGCCCCGGCTTCTCACAGGTGTCTTATACATATATATAAACCTTCCTCTTGAATCATTCCATCTATTAAATAAAACCGCATTAAAATCTGTTGCGTAGTTTTAAAGATATAAGCATACATGGGGACAGACAGCGGGAAACGATATTGTTTTATACTATTGTTACGAGATGGGTTCTTGGATAATCAGTTAAAACGCCGATTGTTCACTTTGCACTTTATTGCACAAAATCACAGTACACACGACACAACTGGTTCGCACAACACTTCACACTGGCACGAATATTCACACAACTAGTCACTTCACAATCACTGGTACTGCACTTGAACACGAGATGCTTTCGCTTCGGGATAAACGCGATAACTGCCACAAACGAAAACCATCGCCCTATTTATATCGGAATAAGGGTTCTCTAGAAATCTGTAGAATATTCGGTGCCATTGTGACTGACAAAGTAAACAAGTGTAAAGTTCGAGAAACCCTATTGTTCCTAATTATTACGAAAACACCACAAAAAAATCTAACAAACAACAAACAATAGACGCGACACAAAGGCCGGTGCCGCCTGAGTCATAAAACCATAAATCTCGCGGTTAAGTGTAAACAACTAGCCGTCGTACCGCGCGCGGCCACAGATTAATAAATAGTTACTAACGGCGTGGCCTACTGCGTAACACCACCTCCTCCCAAGACATGCTCGTCCCGAGCATCGTTGCATCCGTGATATCGCGCCAATCGATCCACGTGAACTATTTTGGGGGCACCTCGAGGTCCTTTCTGTATGCGGAACGTCACGTCGTTGATCTTGGTCACCACTCGGTACGGTCCATCCCATTTGGCTTGTAGCTTTGGAGACTTTCCTTTGCTGCGTATGGGATTGTGCAGCCATACCATCAAGCCTTCTTCGAACCCAGGATTGTTAGCCCGTCTGTCGTATCGAGTCTTCATTCTTTCAGATGCTTGCTGGCCATGCTCTCTAATGTGCTCATAGATGTCGTTCATCTTGTTCCGGAGGTCACTGGCGTACTCAGTTATGGGTTGTGGAGAATCCGGTGGAATGCCAGTTATTAAGTCGGCTGGTAGCCGTAATTCCCGTCCAAAATTGGCAAAAGCGGGAGTGACATTGGTGCTCTCATGAACAGCACTTCGGTATGACAACAAAAATGGCTGGATATGCTTGTCCCAATCCCGTTGTTTGCTTCCGACTACTTTTGCCAGGTATCTCTCCAGAGTTTGGTTGAATCGCTCCACCATTCCATCTGATTGCGGGTGGTAAGACGTTGTCCTTGTTTTGTGTGCACCCATTATTCGGCACGTCTCTTGAAACAGCTGAGATTCAAAATTTCTTCCTTGGTCACTGTGGATTTCCAATGGTACTCCAAATCGACAGAATACTTCATGCACCAATTTGTCTGCTATCGTCGATGCCTCTTGGTTTGGAATTGCGAAGACTTCCGGCCACTTGGTGAAGTAATCCATGACGACAAGAAAGTACTTGTTGCCACTTTCGCTCACAGGAAATGGTCCGGCTACATCCAGCGCGATTCGCTCCCATGGTGCTCCAACATTATACAGTTTTAATGCTCCTCTGCTGCGGGTATGCGGGCCTTTCACTGATGCACAGCTCGTACATTTCCGTACCCAGTCTTCTACGTCATCTCTGCAGTTGATCCAGTAAAACCTTTCTCGAATCTTCAACAGTGTCCGTTTCACACCCAGATGTCCTCCCGAAAACCCTTCGTGGTACAGCTTCAAAATTTCAGGTATCATTGCTCTGGGTACAACCATTTGGAGATGGCATTGGTTGCCACGAGCATTTTCCCATTTTCGGCAAAGTACTCCCTCCTGAAGCACCAGAATATCCCATTGCGCCCAATAGCTCTTTGTCGTAACACTCATTGAAGCAATAGCGCTCCAGTCTGGCTTAGGGGCATCTGATTCCATCCATTCGAGAATCGGCTTGATGTCGGCGTCTTCTTCTTGTGCAACCTGAAGGGTTTCTTTCCATTCGTCACCGATGTCAGCTTTGAGCATTCTGACGGGCACTGAATCTTTCGACTCATGTCTTGAGCAATGCTTGCAGTCCTCTGAGCATGGCCTTCTTGACAGTGCGTCCGCGTTGCCATGAGATTTTCCACTGCGATGCTCCGTGGTGAAGTCAAACTCTTGTGGTTGCTCAATCCATCTTGCCACTTGGCCTTCGGGATCCTTAAACTGTAGTAGCCACTTAAGAGCAGCGTGGTCGGTCCTCAGATGGAATTTTCGCCCGAGCAGGTACTTGCTAAAATGTCGCAATGTCTTCACCACTGCAAGTAACTCTTTTCTGGTCACACAGTAGTTCCTTTCCGGCTTGGACAGGGATTTGCTGAAATACGCAATCACCACTTCTTGGTCTCCTTTCCTTTGTGACAGTACTCCTCCAATGCCGGTGTTGCTGGCGTCAGTGTCCACGATGAACTCGTTCTCTGTGTCCGGGAAGCCAAGAATAGGCGTATTACAAAGTCGCTTCTTTAGCTCTTGAAAAGCTGCGTCGCAATTTTCATCCCAGAGGAAGGGTCGTTTTTCCTCAGTCAGTCTATGCAACGGCTTGGCTATGTCAGCAAAGTTCTTCACGAATCGCCTGTAGTAGGAGCATAAACCCAAGAATGCTCTAACTTCCGTCTTGTCTTTTGGCACAGGCCAATCCTTGACAGCACTGACTTTTCCTGGATCCGTCTGTACGCCAGCTTCGGAAATCACATGTCCCAGGAAATTCACTTGCCTCTTGAAGAAGGAACATTTCTTCGGACTCAGCTTGAGATTGGCTGCGCGAATCTTAGTCAATACTCGTTCCAGGTTTTGCAGATGGTCTTCGAAGGTTTTTCCCACAATTATGATGTCGTCCAAATAGACTAGGCATGCATCTCTAATCAGTCCCGCGAGCACTAACTCCATTAGGCTTTCGAACGTAGCGGGCGCGTGGCACAATCCAAACGGCATCACGTTGAATTGCCACAGGCCTTTTCCCGTCGAAAATGCGGTCTTCTCTTTATCTTTAGGATCTATTTCCACTTGCCAGTATCCGCTCTTCAAGTCCAGCGTAGTGAACCACTTCATGCCCGTCAGTGTATCTAACGTGTCATCGATTCTCGGCAAAGGGTAGCTGTCCTTCTTCGTTACGTCGTTGAGTCGTCGATAGTCAACGCAAAACCTCATACTGCCGTCCTTCTTTTTCACCAGAACCACTGGAGAACACCACGGGCTGGATGACGGTTCTATCACACCGGTGCGTGCCATGTCTTCGATCATTGACTCAACTTCTTTTTCTCTGGCAACTGGTATTCTTCTTGGCCGCTGTCGTATCGGTGGCACGCTTCCTGTATTTATTGTGTGCTTTACTAATCCAGTCATCCCGTTGACAGCATCATCGAGAGCAAATATGTCAGTGTAGCGCTGCAGCATCTTCTTTGCCATCAGACATTCTTTTTCGGACAGGTCTTCACGGGAATCTTCCAATAGCGTTGACACGTTGTAACTCCCAGCGCAATTGTATTTCTCCTTTGGTTGTTCTTGGCATCTGCGCATCCAGTCTACTTCTTCACAAGTACCAATTGGGGTTCCTCCTTTGATGAGTTGTTCCTCGTTACTTGTGTTGAGAACACGCACCACAGCGGTATTAGTAGTCCTCACCAGAGTTCGGGCCAATAACCATGGTTGATCACCTTCCGACTGTTCTATTAGCACACATCGTCGTTGATGTCCCAACTTCGGCGGTAATCTAACTGCCACAATGGTCTCCGATCTAGGTGGCAGAACTGTTCTCTGCAGACAATAAACCTTTCCTGATGTGGCGCCTTCCATGAAGATTTCTTCTCTTCCACACTTCAAGATTCCTTGGTTGACGTCTATCTCGCAATGATGTTCTCGCATGAAGTCAAGACCCAGAATGCAATCGTCGACTATATCAGCCACAATGACTTTGTGTTGGAAAGTTTTCTCACCCAACTTTAACTCCACCAGCTTCTCTCCTCGGACGGATATGTGCTGACCGGTCGCTGTCAGAAGTTGAACTGTTTTGCAGCTTTCGAAGTTCGGAAGAAAGCGCTTAGCCAGTCGGGAACTGATGACAGTGCGAGAAGCTCCTGTATCCAATGTCAGCTTGCAAGAAGTTCCATTGATAGCACCATTGATGATCAGGCTGTTCCCATCGTGAGCTTGTGAGATCAAAATCTTTGGGGCCTTTTCTAGACCGGCCAGTACCCGCCCCTTGGTCCTGGCGCTTACTCGTTTCCCTGCTGCTGTGTGGTTTCATGGTTTGTCTGTTCCTGTAGTGGTCGATCGTCCCTTGTTCGGCGAGGCTTCGGGCAACTTCGCCACAAATGGCCTCTCTCTTCACAGTTGTAGCATCTTGGACCAAACCTCGTACGATGTGACGCTTCTTTAACTTCCTTTATGTGTTGAACATCTCTCGCTGGATTTCGTACAGCTTCCACTTCCAAGGCTTGGGCCAAAGCTTCCTTTAGTGTTTTATGATGCCCGAGTTTCACTGCAGTTCTAACTTCGAAGTCTGCTATCCCGTTAGAAAACGCTTCCACTAGATGCTCGTCGTTGGGTAACGGTGCTGACTGATAAGCCTTCCGGAACAGTTTCTCCACTTCGATAGCCCACTGCTGAAGACTTTCGTTGCGACGTTGCACCCTGTTCTTTAACTGCGCTCTGTACACACGCTCCAGGTGCTCATCACCGTAGCGACTCTCCAACATTTCCATTAATTTATCGTAGGTCACTTCTTTGCCCACAGCATCAAGGATACTCAGGGCTTCATCGCGAAGGCTCATTATGAGGGCGTTCTTGGCTTGGTCCTTGTTCCATCCATTGGTTTGAACGGCAGCGTCAAATTGAATTTTGTAGGCTGACCATGATGATGTCCCGTCGAAAGGCGTCACTTTAAGCTTCTGTGAAGCTGGCGAGAAGATTGTAGGTGCAACGGTTCCGCCTCCAGACTTGATAACGTTCAAGGTCCTCCTCACATCGGCGATTTGTGTTTCCGCTTCGACAATACGGGATTCGTGCTCCTTTACGCTGGTATCAAGCTGCTTGACCGTGTCCTTGACCTCTTTTATTTCTTTGCCCAAAGTCGTCTGCAAGCTTGAAAGCAGTTCTTCTTTTTGACGAGCCTGTTCTTCTCTGTTGCGGTCCAATTTTTCTTCGAGCTGGCGAGTCTGTTCTTCCTTGTTGCGATCCAATTTTTCTTCCAGCTGGCGAATATGGTTCTCGTTGTTACGGGCCAGTTCTTCTTTATTGCGATCAAACATCGACTGCAACATCGACATCATTGCAGCCATGTCAATTGCCGCAGGGGCAGCTGGTGTCGCAGCAGGTGCAGCTGGTGTCGCAGCAGGTGCTTCCGAGTTCCTGGAGTCGTCGTTGGTTGCTTCGGACTCGCTGGCTTCCATTAACAGCGAATTATTTCCGAAGCGTCGCTGGTCAACCTCCTCCTGGCGGCGCTCCTGCTCCTCTAGTCGGCGCGCTTCCTCCTGTCGGCGCTGACTCCGTGTACGGGGCGTCTCGTCGTCGTACGGAGTAATCGGCATTTTCAATTATCCACCCTTCTGACACCAAATGTTATGTTAAATGCCTGGAAGAGATTGCTGTAAGCAATAAGGCCGCCCTTTGTTGCACTAGTTTTAAGTTACTTTATTTTTCCTTTCTGTGTATTTTTTTTTTCTGTATTTTGTGTTAACAATAAAGTGTTCATTCATTCATTCATTCATGTTACGAGATGGGTTCTTGGATAATCAGTTAAAACGCCGATTGTTCACTTTGCACTTTATTGCACAAAATCACAGTACACACGACACAACTGGTTCGCACAACACTTCACACTGGCACGAATATTCACACAACTAGTCACTTCACAATCACTGGTACTGCACTTGAACACGAGATGCTTTCGCTTCGGGATAAACGCGATAACTGCCACAAACGAAAACCATCGCCCTATTTATATCGGAATAAGGGTTCTCTAGAAATCTGTAGAATATTCGGTGCCATTGTGACTGACAAAGTAAACAAGTGTAAAGTTCGAGAAACCCTATTGTTCCTAATTATTACGAAAACACCACAAAAAAATCTAACAAACAACAAACAATAGACGCGACACAAAGGCCGGTGCCGCCTGAGTCATAAAACCATAAATCTCGCGGTTGAGTGTAAACAACTAGCCGTCGTACCGCGCGCGGCCACAGATTAATAAATAGTTACTGACGGCGTGGCCTACTGCGTAACACTATGTAGTGAAGTGATTAGTGATTAGTGATAGTGAAGGTGTCGAATTGCACCTTATGTTGTTGTCTTGTGTCATGTTATAGTTATTTATTTATGCAAAACACATGTACATAGAAACTAATTCTAATTTTATACATGTATACCCTGTTTGAAAGGGTGTGGCATAAATTTTATACAATCGTACCAGACAGTGTAATCAGTAAGAAAATTTTACAAGAATATTCGTATCTAAAAAAGCTTATTTAACCTGAATGACTTAATATTGCGGATATCGGAGACAGAATTTTAAAAATGTAGTCATTCATAACAAGAATATTTGTTTCTAAAAAACTTATTTAACCTTAATTACCTAATACTTCGAGTCGCAGGTTTAATATAATTTTTGGATATATAGAGAGGCTACCTACCTAAAAACCTAGCTAATCTTAGAATATATATTTAAAATCTAGTTATTTAATTATTTAATGCCTATCTAAAGTCTACTTATTCTTAATCTTTATCTAGAACCTAACTAATCTTATGTAAAACCGGTATCAAGTTTCAGTCCTATACTTTATCTTCAAAGTCGTCTAGGGCATAATAGCCATGTCAGCCTAAGTGTCAGTCATACACATGGCAAGACAGTTACCTACTTAAAATGACTTAAATAAACTAAGAAACAATCCGCATGGTCGTAGTTTTGACTAGAAAGCCCTTTTACAACAACAGAACTTTTTTATCCGCCAATTTCTCCCATTATCCTCTATCCTCACAGGTAAAATCAGAATGATTTTTTTCTAAAAGGCCGCCCGCCAAAAGTGGAGCACGCGAGCATCGGGCGCCATGTTGTTTTGTTTTTTTTTCTATCGTGCGGCTTCGGCATCTATAGGCGTTTAGCCGCGGGCCGCAAACAGTCAGTCAAAAGTCACGCGTTTGACTCGAAGCTACGGCCAGCGCAGACGTGTGTATGTATTACCAAGGTACCTAGAAAATAATGGACATTGACACGAAATGGTGATGATGATTGTATAAATTAAATGGAATTTATTTTATTTAAACACTATCGGTCCCGGTGAACTTCATCTCACCATCTGTCAAGTGTCAATGACATTTTGTACATGCCGGAAAATTTTGTATGGGAAAATGAAATCCATGTTTTTGTTATTTTTCTCGCAACTGTTATAATTAATATTCTCACCGTTTAAACCTTCCCTTAACTTCCACAAATATTTCAAGACCAAAATTTGCCAAATCGGTTCAGCCGTTCTCGAGTTTTAGATAGATAGATTACTTAGGTACCTATTAGGCATTTAAAAGAGCTGCTGATCGTTGCTTAATTTCGGTAATTGCTGTCAAACTACGCTACGAGCGCTACGTTCCGTACGGTCAGTATTTGAATGGGTGACCGCGGTTGGCATTTCCTTCAGGCGGCCTAAAATCTTTGACACCAGGGCTAGCCACCCGGCCTATACAAACTTACCTACTTATTAGAGCTATACCTAGGTACTTACATGTTTCTACAATTTACATTGTATATCATACACCTTTGGAAGTCCTTTGTAAAACCACACCTTCCTCAAGGTTATCCTGAAATGGTATACCAACTATGCCGAAAAAGTGCTGATTCAGATTATCATTACGACTTTTTTACTAAATTCGAAAAAAGAAATCATGCAACAATGAAATAAATAGCTAAACTAAGTAAGAACCTTTGCTAGCTACCGCGATAAAACCAAGACACGTCTGCGCACAGCAGAAACGAAAAGCAAAAAACATTTTACAAGGCATCGTTGAATGATACAGTTTTTTGAAAATTAGAGATTTGGAGCAAGGCTCTCGTGTTTTTTAGAGAAATTGCGTGTTGTACGTACATAATGATACGGCTGCGCCTGCGGCAGTTTTTGGTAGACCTTTAGAACAAAGTTTAAATGATAATTTCGTTCTGGGTAGCCAGGGAGCAATTATAATGAAGTTTAACCTTCCTGAAGGCGGTTTTTAGAAGTCAGGTAGTCTAGTTACCTAGTAACACACTTAGGTACCTATTGATAAATATGTTTATTAATAAGAATAAGAATAATAAAATGTTTATTGTAAAGCCGTGTAAAAAGATGTTAAGTACATAAAAATTGTTTCAACAGCCTGCCCATTTCGAGCGTACAATAACGAACGATAATAAAGAACGATCAAATACCTAAATGCTTGTATAATGTACCAGCCGTTTTAATATTCCACTGCAGGACGTAGGCCTACCCACGAAGGGTGATTGGGCCATATCCACCACGCTGGCCCAAGTGCGGGTTGGTGGATTCACATACGCCATTGAATTTCTTCCACGGACGTATGCAGGTTGTCTCACGATGTTTTCCTTCACCGAAAAACCAGTGGTGTGAATTTCCGTTCATAAGGTCCAAAGAAACTCATTGGTACGGGACCAGCTGGATTGAACCCACGAATTCAAGAATGACAGTTCAGCTACTAGAGCACCACTGCTACCTACTTGTACCTACAGCTGTGAATAACCTAATCCTGACTAGAGATTGCAAACCGGCCGGGCCCGCCCGGGCCTGGTGCCTTTTTAGGCTCCCACCGGGCCCGGCCATTTTTGCCAACGTGTCACGCTAAGCAAGCAAAAGTTGCAATAACATTACTGAAAGTAACATCAACAAGCTTGTAACTTACAAATATAAGGTTGCAACGTTCATGCAAGCTTACAGCGAGCTTGAAACGAAGCCCTAACGGCCGCGCTGTAGATAAACCCTGTAACTTGCCCAGAGCTGATCACCAAAACTTTTTATAACTTTAAAACGTGAAGTTGCAGTAACATTACACAAGAAACATGTCTGAAAGTTGTATAATTAACTTCCCGCAAGTGTAACGTTTAACATTTCCACAACTTTAAATTTGAAAGGTAATAGTAACTTCTCTCAACTATCTTGCTTATAGGTTACAAATGAAACTTGCACGTGCATTGCATTTATTTAGTTGTCGCGAAGTTACATATCTGTAGGTTTTCAGTTCTAAAAAAAACCATTTTTTTATTTAAAGTTTTTGAGTTCTAAGTACAAGTCCTAGAGACGCGTTTGTGTAAGGAAGAATGAGTGACTTTATTTCTCTATCTGCAATAAGGAACGTTTTTGAACGAACGTTACGAACAGTAACTTTCATTTGTAAGGCACAGGCAATGCCGGACAGTGAAGTTAGTAAAATTATATTGCTGCAAAGTTTTATTTGTAACGTTCCATTTACATTTTTGCCACAATGTTAATTACTTACGTTTAGGTATGTTTGGGAGGCAATATCCCTGCAAAGTTGAAATATAAAGTTTCATGCGAAATATAACAGTAACATAACTAAATAACTTTTAATAAGTTTTAACCTAACAATAAGATAAATGTTACTGACATGTTCCTGCAACATGATGTTTGAAAGTTACAAATGTGCCATATACAAACTTACTACAACTTGTTGCAAGTTTCATGCTTAGTGGAAACACTATAAAAACTTAATAAAAACATCAACTAGGTAGGTAGGTTAACTTAGTTAAGTCATCATTCTATGCATTTCAATGTTATTAAAAACTAATAAAAATAATAAACACTCATTTCTTATCGCTCTACTATTGTTATCAAACAATCGAGTTCTAATTCATTAATCGATTCTCGCTACAATAAATAGAATATATTGTTTTTTTCTCCGACAGCATTGTCCATTGTTCTTCATTTTCCTCCGTAATTATTGAGAAATTACAATGAAGGAAATGTTTTTAGATTGTTCTCTACTCTTTGGAGTAAAACATCGAGTTATAATTAAAACGCTGGTAGATACAAATCGCACATCTATGCTGTACCACTGTACCAGCCTTTTTAATAGTCCACTGCAGGACGTATGGGTTCCCACGAAGGGTGATTGGGCCATATCCACTACGCTGGCCCAGTGCGGGTTGGTGGATTCACATACGGCATCGAATTTCTTTTACGGCTGTATGCAGGTTGCTCACGATGTTTTCCTTCACCGAAAAGCCAGTGGTGTGAAATTCCGTACATAAATTCCAAAGAACTCATTGGTATGGGACCGGGGATTTGAAACTACGACCTCACGATTGTAAGGCGGGTGTCACTACCTCTTGACCACCATGGCTTCGTGCACATACTTACATCTATCCAATAAAAGTAAAATAAAATTCCTACCAATCTGTTATCTTTTTTATACGCTTGACCACTAAACGACGTTGTGGTCGTCATGTCAATGAAGTACGCAGACTTAGAAGATATGTATACCTAAAAGAAAAAAAAAAAAACTTTTTTAAAACAAGCTTTAACTGAACGAGTACAATACTCGCCAAGACGAATCAAACGAGCCAAAACTCGATGCGTTCCTATGACCACCTTCCAGCTCCATCGTCAGACCCTGGTCACCATTGAAAGACAAACTACCTACTCGTCAAGACGATCCAAATGAGCCCTAACTCGATGAGGTTGTGTCGCTCCATTGCAAAGTTTCTGGCTACTTTCCAGCTCTATCAGATCAGCACCATGTCATCATAATATTGCATTGTCACGCAATTTAGGTACACATGAATTCAAAATTTGAGCTCAATCGGAAACCGGGAAGTGGATCAAACTTGCAAGTTTTGATTACAGACAGACAATGGGACAGCCGGACAGGTGAAACTAAATAAAGCTTGTAATATTAGTAAATTACCTACTAATTCTATTTTATCACGCATAGGTCCGCGCTTTACCACCAACTCGCCTGATGGTAAGCGACGTTGTAGTCGAAGAGGAAGCAATACCTATTCACTGTGACTTTGAAAGCTTCAGATTATGATCTCTTAGGAAACAGGAAAACTGGCAGTCTGTTCCATTCCCTGGCCGTCAATATCAGATAACGTTGAATCAGTTCCGTACGTAGGTACTTACTAAAGGATTTTCAAGTGTAGGGGTGGTTGTAAGCCGTCTTTTTTCTCACTATGTAGTGAAAAGGTAGTAAGTAATTTTCTAGCGTATATACTAATGATCAAACATTTATAATCTGTCCTCAATAATTGATTAAAATATTATAGAAGCGGTTATACATGTTTTAACGCCTGCTGTAAACAATATAGCAAGCGATTGTGCGTCTCTATGCACTTGCTTCATTTTTATCACAGGCGTTAAAAACCTTAGCTGGCCAAAATAGGCGCGAAACGATAAAAGGCAAGTTAAGATGAAAGGTAATACAAATCAAGATAAGCTATACTCCGCAAATAATGAAAGAAAATTACGAGATACGATACCACTTTGAATTAATGATACAGCATTATTATTATTAGATACCATTGAAAAATATCGATTTTTTTGGCTACGGGTTTCTCAAGTATTTTCTTACTGGCGGTTCAAAGTATTGAGCTTTTTTTCTTTGAAATATTACCTATCTAATACAACCACTAATAAAATGTAGTGTAGATAGGTAATTAGTGGTCTTCTTCTTCTTCGTCGTATCGATGATCCAAATGTCTGTTTACAAGGCCTTTTCCCAACGCTTCGCCACTGCAACTCCGCGAGGAGATGCTTGGTACAGGTCCTGGAGAGTGCAGGTTGGGCCTTGAGGGCATGCTAGCAAGTGCTGCATGTTTTGCACCGGGGCTCCACACTCGCACTGAGCGCTCTCTGAGTATCCCCATTTCACGAGGTTATCCCTGCAGCAGCCCACTTGGGTCCGGAGTCGATTTAACGACTTCCACGTGGGCCACGGGAGATCACCGCCGGCCGGGAGTTGTTCAGAGGGCGCTACAAAGTCAGGTGGCGGGGCGAGTGTGTCTTTCCATTGTTTAATGCGAGCTTCCCTGGGGAGAAGATGCAGTGGCGTAGTTTCTGTTAAAAAGCTGTTACGGCTCTTCAGGCGGCATTGTGGCGGGATAGCTCCGAACATTGGGTGCCTACTATCAGTATCTTGTTTGCGTTTTTCCAGTGCACAGGCGATATATTAGTGGTAGTAAGTAGGTATATAAGGCTAAAGAGACTGCGATACATCGTGAGGCGCATTTCGTCTGCCCCTATCAAAGATATCATGCCTGTGATGACCGTGACCCCTGTATCAAGAAAGTAGCGGCCAAGAAGAAGAAGAAAATAATATAGGTAGTTGCCAAATAAAAATTCGAAGAAAATACTGTGCGGGCGTATCCATGAACTTTCTACAATAGGTAGGTACCTACATTCAGAGTTTTTGCCACAGAAACGAAGAACTGTTTTTCAAAATAAGATAGCTAAATAAATTAATAGCGTGAGCCTCTCTGTTTGATTTCGCTAAGGCTTTAGAAAAAGTCCTCTCCATCCTCCATGACTAAGCGTATAGCTTCTAAGGCTTTATTTTTGTAATATTGGTTTATTGCCTTTGTATCCTTCGTATAGATATTAGAGCTTATCAATATAATGTAAGATTTATAATTCACAAAAAACATGAGATTAGTGCTCATTGTTAGGATAAATAATATTTGTCTGAACCAAAAACTAAAAACGCATAATTA
This sequence comes from Hypomecis atomaria, assembly GCA_964007245.1. Classification (NCBI taxonomy): domain Eukaryota; kingdom Metazoa; phylum Arthropoda; class Insecta; order Lepidoptera; family Geometridae; genus Hypomecis; species Hypomecis atomaria. The sequence goes on along the minus strand of OZ023308.1, from coordinate 12,835,698 downwards.
TTTTGTATTTGTCAATGTCACAATGTTATGTCAGAGTCATAATATTAGTAATACCACTTTTTAATTTGAGAGCTGGAATTAGCAATAAATATAGAATTAGTTCACCAATAACGATACAACAGAGGCATTTTTAAGTTAATTATTTTAGGTTATATTATTAAGTTAGGCTACTAAGGACTATCAGAGTATTGGATATTCGATATTAATTTACTACTAATTGAATACCTACAGAGTTTATTGAAGGGTAATCATAACGCCTCGCGCAATCAATACTAACATATTGTAATCTCTAATAATATTACAACTGTCTGATTTCTTTGCGTTATCTACCTACGCTCGCGCTGTTATCACGATACACGTACTTTATCTTACCATATTATGTAAATATTAATAGTTTCTTAAAAGAAGATATAATAATTCCCATATTAATATTATTGGCAACTTTAGCTAGTTAGCGCTTGGCAATTTAATTTGGCAAATAATAAAATCAGCTGATCTGATTTATTTTTCGAATGACCTTTGATTTGAATAAATTGATAAATTTTCAGTAGATAAACAATAATTCCAGTGAAAATTGTGTAAAACCATGGCTTCTCGCAACATAATTAAACTGGGGGCTCTAGAAGCCCAGAAAACTGCGTTTTTCCTCTGTGATGTTCAAGAAATATTCCGACCACATATCAAGCATTTTGGAGAAGTTGTAAAAGTCGCAAACAAGATGGTTTGTATTGATAAACTACAAGGTTACGTAATCTATCGCTTCTTCTGTTCCATTTCCTTACTAAAACCTTATTTTCGAATAAAAATGCTGTTTTAATCGTATTGTTACCACCTAACTATTACCTGTTTAAATACCGGCCGGCCGACAAACAAAAATCTTAAAAATAAGATGCGGTGGAATGTCGCCAAAGTACCCATTTAAATATTTGGACCTTACACTAGGTCTCGTAGGAGCCTGTATAGCAGGGTACAATTTTCTATCGGTCCTTTGACTGCTTATAAATATCAAAATATAAACTGACTCAGTAGGTATATTTTATTCTATATGCTCGGCCCCCATACAAATACTTATCCATCAGCCATAGGACATCGATTACTGGACATAGGCCTCGCCTATGGAAATATCAAAACCTTACCTACTATCTTTTTATTCCACTAGCTGACATGGCGAACTTCGTTTCACTGCAGGGGTGATTTGTGAATCTAAACCATCCAGTCACCCACGCATACAATAAAATCATTCAAATCGGTCCAGCCATTTAGGAAGAGTTCAGTGACATACACACAGTAGAATTATATATATAAAGATTATCTGCCTCAGTGGTTAGGGACCCTGACTACTAGGTTGAAGAGGCATGGGTTCGATTCCCACCCGAGGCAAGCATTTATGTGATGAACAAAAAGGTGTTTGCTCTGGTTTGCTTTTTTTGGTTGTTTATTAGTAATGTTCTGTTTAGTTTATTATTTCAAAATATGCATAAGTAGTAGGGGGTTATTCCTAATCAATTAGCATCCTTTCAGGGGCTTACTTGGTACTTGGTGGGCGGGTGTTTTCCGCAAGATTGGCCTCTTCAGGCCCTTAATTGCTAGTCTAGCTATCCGGTGTCCTCCAGGAAGTCCAGCAGCTCGCTGACGCCGGCGCAGGCCTCCTGGAGCGTCCTCGGCGACCCGAGGATCTTCTCACGTTGTTCTGCCACGCTTCTGCACTCTAGCAGCAGGTGCGCGGCTGTTTCTTCTACCTCCATGCAACCTCTGCATAGGGGACTGTCTGTAACACCAGTTTTAAATAGGTGTTTGTTTAGAGGGCAATGTCCAGTGACAACTCCAACTAAGCGTCAAAGTCTGTCTTTTGCAAGGTTTAGCAGGCGTCGAGAGTATCTCGGATTTAGGTCCGGGAAAGCTTCTCTCGATTGCCTGCAGCCTTCGGTACTTGCCCAGTATTCTTCGTGTTGTCTTTTGGTGTGCTGTCGAATCCATGATCTGACTTGGCTGAAGGGCAGGGGGATCATTGGTCCAGGTCCTTTGGGGCGTCTACCTAAACCTCTCTTAGCTAGCTCGTCAGCCGCGTCATTGCCTCTGGATCCGCTGCGCCCTTTGATCCATTGGAGTGTAACATTGTTGGATAAACTCACTTTTTCCAGTAGGTCGTGGCACAGGATTGTTAACCCCGAGGAATGTTCAAAACTTTGTAGTGCTTTTAAAACTGCAGTGCTGTCCGAGAGGATTCTAATATCATAATCATATAATTTCATAATATATAAGTTACCTTTCTGCTCAGTACCGCTGTTGTAGCCTGGATGATGCCGACACACTCCGCCTGGAAAATGGAGTTGTTCTCACCGAGAGTTGTCGATATGTGTATGTTAAGATCTTCCGAGAAAACACCTGCACCAGTACCTGTTCCCGTTTTTGATCCGTCTGTATATATCCTTACTTCATATAAGCCAGAGCTGTCACTACTTTCCTCATGTAGTTGGATGTTGTAGTTTTTCCTGAAAATGTATTTTTGGGGACTCTGTCATATTATTATATTGAAATAATCTCCGAATTGCAATTCGCATACTCGTCAATGATAGTGGTGTGCGTGGCTGCTTTGTTGCGCGTCCAGAGGTCTAGTGCTCTAAGTCTGTATGCAGCAGCTGCTGCCTCCTGACGGATGAAGAGATGTAGCGGCGTTTGGCCTATGAGGGCTTCCAGTGCTGCTGTGGGTGCAGATCTCATGCATCCAGTTATTGCTACACATGCTGCTCTCTGGAATTTTTCAAGTTTTTTGTTTGCAGTGGCAAGTTTAGTTCTAGGCCACCAGACGATTGCCCCATATGTGAGGGCGGGTCTGATCACTGTGTTATAAAGCTATTGGATTATCTTTGGTTTCAGTCCCCACGTTTTCCCCATCATTTTGCTGCACTGCCAAAATGATATTGTAGCTTCCTTTATTTTATTGTCTACATGTGTTGTTCAGTTGAGTTTTTTATCAAGGATGGTAAGGTAAAAGGTCCTAGGTTTCTCTTATTTGTGAACATTACTAGTTCTGTTTTAGATGGGTTGGCTGTTAGTCCGTTTTCAGTGCACCATTTCTCTACAATTTTCAGTGCATTATTCATTAGATTACAGGTCACGCTGGCACAGTGTACTGACACTAGTATCACTTTTCAGGGGCTTATTTTGTACATAAAAACATTAAAAACTAACAACTTTTGTTCTGCGATTTTTGTCATGACTCAAAATTAAAATCGGCCAAGTAAGAGTCGGGCTCGCGCATGGAGGGTTCCGTACTGTATGGGAGCCCCCTTAAATATTTTTTTTATTTAATGTTGAAGGGATTATTAAAACTAAATATTCTGTGAAAATTTCAAGCATCTACCTGGTACCATTATTAATTTAGAGCGAAAAACGTCAAAAAATTCAGATTTGTTGTATGGGAGCCCCCCTTAAATATTTATTTTATTTTGTTTTTAGTATTTGTTGTTATAGCGGCAACCGAAATACATCATCTGTGAAAATTTCAGCTGCCAAGCTATCATGGTTCATGAGATACGGTCCCGTTTTTCCCTTTGGGTACGGAACCCTAAAAAAATGTTGCTCCATAGAAAAATATCGTTTACCCGCGACAAAATGTATAGAACAGCTGTTTTTTTGAGTTTTGACAAAAGTTGTTAGGTTTGATGTAGGTACAGTATAAGCCCCTAAAAGGATGCTAATTAATTAGGAATAACTCTGTAAATATTTTTATCTTTCTCTGGCAGTCATATACGAGTACATAAGTGGCTTAATGTTAGTTTGGGGTCAAAGACCATGTGTAAGATGTCCCCTAATACTCGTATTTATTTATTTATTGTATTATTTACAGGTGGAAGCAGCGAAGCATTTCAAAATCCCCGTGTATGTATCGGAACAGTACCCCAAAGGCCTCGGTCACACAACCAAGGATGTGAAGGTCCAGGATGCAGCGCTGGTGTACGAGAAGACCAAGTTCTCCATGATGACTCCGGAGCTCCAGGAACGGCTGAAGAAGGATGTGCCGGGACTCCAGACTGTCGTCTTGTTTGGGATTGAGGTAGCTAACTTTATAATTTCATACATTAAACATGGCAAAAGGTTGCTCTGACTGTTTAGCCATGTCAAAGGCCTTCAGGCGGCCTAAAAGCTGACACCAGAACTATCTGGTCTATACATACTTACATAATTCTGTAGGTACATAAATGACAACAAATTCATTTTCATGACCTCACGATTGTAATTTCATGTTCTCGTCCGACATACCTCAGTGCCTCAAGTCGAAAGTGTTCGATTAGTGTATGTTGCCAGTGATGACTTATGGCACTAAAATGTGGTCTCTCACTATGGGCTTATTAATAAGCTCCAAGTAGCCCAACGAGCTATGGAGAGGGCTATGCTGGGAGTCTCTATGCGATATCGAATCAGGAATGAAGAGATACGTAGAAGAACCAAAGTTACCAACAAAGCCCAGCAGATTGGCAAGTTAAAATGGCAATGGGTAGGGCACATAGCACGGAGGACTGATGACCGATGGGGTCGAAAAGTTCTCGAGTGAAGGAAGACTACGAGTACGTACCGGCAAGCGCAGCGTAGGACGTCCACCCACAAGGTGACGGATGACCTCATTAAGACCGCAGAATCGCGCTGGATGCAAGCCGCTACCGACTGGTCTTATTGGAGATCTATAGGGGAGACCTATGTCCAGCAGTGGACGACCTACGGCTGATGAATGGATGGATGATTGTACGGCGGGTGTCATTACCACTAGACCACCACGGCAACAAAAAACTTATGACCTCATTTTTTTGTGTTTCAATTTCCAGGCCCATGTATGCATAGAGCAGACGGTCATAGACTTATTGAATGAGGATATATCCGTCCACGTGTTGGCTGACGGAGTATCCTCACGCTCGCTCATGGACAGAGGACTCGCTTTGCAGGTAAATAAACCTATTTTCTAACAATTAGGCTTCGAGCAAATATCTACAGAGCCACAGTTCCTAAGTGAAAGTAGTAAAATAATGTCCGAGCGCCGTCATACATACCGACTTAGATATTTACATTAAATTATTCACAATTACCCGTTTTCTCGAATCTAGGCGTAATGTCACCTAGATAATTAGTGCTTGTAACTGCGTTTTTCCCTTTGGGTACGGAACCCTAAAAATGAATTTCGCGCTTCTGACGTTAAAATCGCCTCTCCACTTTGCTAAAGTCATTTCATCATGTATTTCATCTATCTTATTTCCTTTTCTTTTTTCTTATTTTTTCACAACTAACCTATCTCTTCCAGCGCATGCAATCCATAGGGTGTTTCATAACCACCTCAGAGAATGTCCTGTTCAAGATCATGCGGGACAAGAATCACCCCCAGTTCAAAAATATTTCGAAACTTAACAAAAAACCTACCGTAGACACTATGGGCTTCGATGTCGCTTCCAAATTGTGATTAAAAAAAAAGAAAAACTAACCTATACAGGGTTATCTGCTTGCCATATACTAAGCCCAAAGGCGGTAATTGAGACCATCATTATGAACCACTTTTACTATGGGGCCGTATTTAAAGTTTTTCATAATGTTGGTCTTAATTATCCCCTTTCGGCTTAGTACACCAGTTCTGGATAACCCTGTATGTATTTTGTGTGTGCAAAAAAATGGTTATGGCGCAAAAGTAAAATATCGTTTGTTTGAAAAAATGAATAAAATAATATACCTAATTAAAAAACCCCCGACACAAAAATATTTGACAACAAACTTTCAATTGACAACCATTTTGGGCACATTTGTAGAATTTTGGTTCTTCCATCCCCACTTTAACCCTCCATAATTCTTAAACGGCTCAATCGATTTTTATAAAACATAGCTAAGAACACTCTCGATTAAGTCTCCTTTCATCCAAAAAAAACTAAACTGAAATCGGTTCAGTGGTTCGGGCGCTATGATGCCAAAGACAGACAAACAGACACGTCAAACTTATAACTCCCCTCTTTTTCGTCGGGGGTTAAAAATACTAACCTATGTACAGGGTTATCTGATTGCCCTGTACTAAGCTTAAGGGGGATTATGACCATTATGAACAAATATTATAAGGATAACTTGGACCTTGTTCATAATTTAGTCTGAATCACCAACTTTTAGCTTAGTACACCAGTTTTGGATAACCCTGTATAATGGCTGTGTACAATACTAACTTAACCTATTGACCGTCAAAGTCGCCTATAGTTGACCAGCATTTCCGGGCGCCAACAATGTCGATAGTCGAAAAAAAACTGGTCTCCATAATATGAAATAATTATTTTTCGCAAAAAATGGCTAAACCGCCTTCCATCGTGTACAAAATTCGAATATTTCGCTCGAATTGTTTACATTGTTGTTGATTTATCGATTTTTTTTTTAATTAGATGGGACCACCTCAGGAGTATACCTTTTCGAACTAAAAAATAATTTTTCGATTCGGCGAATTTCACAATTAGCGAAATTATCGATGAACATACAGAAAAAAAACACATACAGATGAACATCCTCCTTTTTGGAAGTCGGTTATTGAGGCATAGCGGTCAAAAGGTTAATGGCGTCTTAACTTCACAGATTCAACTACTAACCTACGTGTATTTTGACTCTGTGCAAAAAGAGAATAGTTGTGGCCAAAAAGTGAACTATCGTTCGTTCGTTTCAGCCATAGAAAGTCCACTGCTGGACCTAGGGCTCTAATCTCTAAATTAATTTATAGATCTTGACAGTAAGCCCGATTACAGAGGCGGCAGCGTAATTATTTTAGCTAAATAGCATAGTTCTGTTTCTTTTTCACTTCAGGCATTCGATAGAGAGATCGCTGCTATTTAATTTACGCTGGCGCCTCTGTAATCGTGCTTTTACATTATTTTTAGCTGGAAAATTAAATACTGTATGTTCTATGACTTTATACATACTATAATTGAGTTGCTAGCTAAATGAAATAACAAATAAAAGCGCAACTGCGCCATCTATTCCAAATACCATTCTCTTACTGCACAGATTCTTATTCTAAAATATAATTATTATTATGAACAAGTTTTACTATGGAACCAACAGATCGCTAAATATTTTTAGTGTGATAATTATGTTTTATACTTACATTTTCGAGCATGTATTTTTCTAAAGAACAGCTGACATAAATAGTAAAAGTCGCTCATAATGATCATTACTGAAATATACTAAGCGCCACAGAAGTCGGCGCATGGGAAGTTATGCGCAGAACGCTGCGCAAAAGACGAAATATAGGTATGCGCGGGAGCCAGAGAGACTCGCGCCGGGGCACACCCGCCCGCCAACCTCATGCCTCCCGCGCGCTCCCTACACCCGTGCTCACCACTACGACACGCGGCGTCAGCATTGTGCACACATGCGCAATAATTAGCGAATCACGGCGAAGTGTCATCTGCGGCCAACTTCTCATGCGCCGACTTGTGTGGGGCTTAGTACACCTATAGCTGTATAAAGTTTTCATGGGCATTCCAAAAATGTTACTACTATTCTGTGATAATACTACCTTTTTGTATTTTTTGTTACTATTACAACACCTGTTTTTCTACCAAAAGTTGAAAATAAAAGTATATTTCTACTAAATTGGTATTTTTCTTCTTTCCAGCGGTTCCAAAACCTCGGTTGCTTTGTGGGTACTGCAGAAAATGTGCTATTTAAGCTGTTGAGGGACAAAAACCATCCGGCGTTTAAAGCTATTTCTAAGCTGAGTACGCAAGCTACTGCTGACGAATTTGGCGCGGATAGTGGTTTAAAATCCGATAAGCTATAAATCGAACTTTTTTTTTCATTAGTTTGTGCAAAAAGAGAACCGTCGTGCCGTTACGGTGAACTAACAATAAGATTTTAATCAGCAGCCAAGGTACCGACTACTTGGTAGACGCGAGTACTGATGAAAACCGAATTGGTGTCTACCTAGTATCAAACACTTTTTTTTATTTAAATTTTTGACACACAGACTCCAGGGTCTGTGCCCTTTGTTGAGTAGTTACATTTTAAAGAATGCGACTGTACTATAGAGAGAGATTAGTCTAAGTTAGTAGTTTAGAGTGCATTGCGTGAATGCCGCGAGCAGACCGGCGACCCGCATGCTGCACCCGATCACGAGTGTGACGCATGTGCCAGCCATCGCTCTCCTCGACCATATTTGAGGGAGGAGAACGACCCGACACGCGACACCGCCGCAAGAAGGAGCCTTCGATGGCGAGCATGAATGCTCAGGGCATGCACGCAATGCTAATTCCATACATTACAATACACAATTGCACACTTATTATGATTTAATTAGTGAAAGCGATCATCAGCAGAGTCCGAGGCTACGTTTCTGTGTGTTACTCGGTATCTACTCTGCTTGTGATCGCTCCCATTTCCTTCTATTACAACTCTATTGCCTCCTCCCGGCCCAGAGCCTCCATCACCGCCGCGTTCCGATCTCTGATGGCCATCTGCAGGTTATCAAACACTTAAGTTGTACTAGCAATGACAGAGCAGTGTTGTCAACGTAACAAAATTAGTAAAATGCGGGCACACGGGCGACCTCACCTACGACGGTTCTCTTTTTGCACGAACTACAACTTTTAATTTTAAACTTTGGAATTATTTATGGAATATTTTCGTTTGGCGCATTTATTATTTGTATAATTATTTATCTTGCCAAGATATTTATACATTATATTCTACCTAATGAATTATATGTTGATGTAAAATTTTTAAAATTGATGTAGAATGTTTTTTTCTTTTTGTTTTGTTATTAAGTCGTATAATTATTATTTTTCTTCAATGTCTTTCACTGCTGCGAAATGAATTATTATTTCGTAGTTATACAATGTATTGCTTTGCACTTTTAGATGTATACAGGGTTATTTGCTTATCCTGTACTAGGCCGAAAGAGAGTGATTCAGACCATCATTACGAACATTAACCTAAAAAAGCCAACAGAAAATTTGAAAAAAAAATGCTGTATCATACATTTTGTCAATCCGAGTTGCAATTTTGTATGAAACCGTTGTTTTTTTCTTCTCGAATTTTGGGTTGGCCCCATAGTAAAAGATGTTCGTTCTGATGGTCTGAATCACCCTCTTTTAGCTTTTTAGCTTAGTACAGGCATAGAGAAATTATAGTAAACAATAATTAATCTATGGTACAGGGTAAGCAAATGACCCTGTATAGATGTACTTATTATTATTGTCAACTTTTGCTATGGGACTACAAACGATTCCTCGAAAAATCTGGCTTTCCACACACAAAAAAAAATAATTTCGACAAAGTACCTATATGAAACAGTTGATTGCGATTTCAAAGTTGGCCCCATGGTGAAAATTGTCCAAAATGAGTAGATATATGTACCTATATCTGGTGTATGCATATTGCAAAGAAATACATTATAGTTAAGTTACAACAAAAGTTTAAAGATAGAAATATTGCCTAAAACAAAATCGAATTTTGAGACTGAATCCAAATTAAACAAGCTTTTTGAAGTAGACACAATGTAAATATATTTAGTAATACAAATAAATCGTTTAAATTATGAATTATATTTTATTTTAAATTGGAATTACTTTAACAGAGACCACTTCAGTTGTTCCTTTGCCGATTGAAGAACCTGCAAAACAAAATGGACGCTATACATTTTCCATCAAGTATTGAATTGATGAAAATGTTAATTTAATTAATTAGTCCGTTAGTTAGATTATTCAAAAATATTAAACACGTATTTTTTCTTTTGTCAATCGAACAATAAATGACAAAGATAAACCTTGTCAAAGTTTGGGAGTGGGGGGCTCGTGTGACGTCACTACTGCGTTACAATTGAGTATAGATCAAATCGTACAAGTCGGGTGAAGTGAAGTTAGCTACAATCCTGGTTGATTGGATATTGCGCATCTTACAGCTAACTTCACATCCGCCGACTTGTATAATTCGGCTTAAATATATCTATACACTAGTGACGTCACGCGGAACTTTATTAGCCTATATCTTCATCAATTTATGTTAAATTGACAAATGAAAAAATACGTGTCTCATATTTTTTAATAATCTATTAGGCGGACTAAATATATTTTTAGGGTTCCGTACCCAAAGGGAAAAACGGGACCCTATTACTAAGACTTCGATGTCCGTCTGTCTGTCTGTCACCGGGCTGTATTTCATGAACCATGATAGCTAGGCAACTGAAAATTTCACAGATGATGTATTTCTGTTGCCGCTATAACAACAAATACTAAAATAGAATGAAATTAATATTTAAGGGGGGCTCCCGTACAACAAACCTGATTTTTAGACGTTTTTCGATATATATTAATAATGGTAACAGGTACATGCTTGAAATTTTCACAGAATATTTAGTTTTATATTCACTTCAATAGTAAATAATAAAATTAAAATAAAATAAATATTTAATGGGGGCTCCCATACAGTACGGAACCCTCCGTGCACGAGTCCGACTCGTACTTGGCCGATTATTTATACAAGCAAGCCTGTTATAGGTCCCGGCAGGTAAGTTGAACAAAAAAATATCACTCTCTCCCTTTCGTTAGCAGAGAAAACAAAAGAGAGGTAAGTAATTATAGTTTAGGGGTCAAGTTATTTGCCGATGAGTATACATAGATTTTTGTAGATGAAAATTTTACGTTTACTGAAATGATTGATACTCGTAAAACTGGCGATTTATATTTATCCACAAAATACTTATTACTATTTCACAAGTAATTTTGAACGCCAAAACTCAGTGCACTATACAAATTTAATGCAGACTAAAAGCCCGATTACAGTGGCGCCATCGTAATTATATTAGCTAAATGGCATAGTTCTGTTTCTTTTTCACTTTAGGCATTCGATAAAGATAACGCTTTTTACGTTGCTATTAAATTTACGCTGGCGCCTCTATAATCGGGCTTTAAATGCACAAAAAGTAGTTTATTTTCGAGGAACCAACCATTAGTTATTTATCTTATCGAAATACCGGCATTCTCCAGTAGGATCTGGTTGTTCTACGATTTGTTCTACTAATAGAACAAACGGGAAATTTGGTTTATTTTTGTTCCGTCGTAGAACAACCGAGAAAATGTATTTCCATATTTTGTACCATTAATAGAACAAATGGTAAAACAACAGGGAACGATTCGTCAGTAACGATACTAATCTGAACTTAATGCATAATTATTGTTTTTATTATTATGAATAACGTTTACTTTATTATGAAATTATCTTAAATTTTAGCAATAAATAATTCTATTAAGTATTTAAGTAAAACACGAAATTTTAACTTAGTTTCCGATTTCATTTTTATACTTCTTGTAAACTTTACTCATAATAATAATGAAAATACATTTTTCTTCCTTATCAATAAGGACTCCTGCAAGATGCAATTTTTTTAAATTGTGACTGCACAAAAAAAAATTGGCTAATTTTCAAGCAAAATACTCAACATTTTGTGCATAAACATAAGCATTGGCTTTACAATAAAGCCATGCACACTACAGTTCAGTACAACGCGACTAAGGTATCTGTAGTCACTCAAAATATCTATGATATGACGTACCCATACTATACACCGAATCACTCAACTTGGCGGGTGTGATGTTAGCTACAAGCTGCGGATAACCCAATCCTCACCAAAGAATATATAATAATACTGCGTATAGAACGGCCACTCGTTACCCCCCACCCGTTTGAGTCTTCCTCACTTCCACCCCGCGTTTCACGGACGAGGCTTGTACGCCGCGTGTGGGCTGCACTGGCCGGTGGATTTTCTAATAAAAACTACCTAGACTGTGACAATAGGGAAGATTTATACTGTGTATGGTTGAATATCAATGATACGTAACATAACAAGAAATTTTAATGTTTAATGTTATCCTTAGGATAACTAAAAGAAACTTATTTTACATTATTCGGTAACTTCCTCTTGATATTTACTTTCAATGAATTATATCGGTTAATTTTTGCTAAAATACTTCCAAATTAAGTAATTAATATACTTTTTAAGCACTAGATTTATATTCATTTTTGCAAATTGAATACGCAACTGTCTCACTCACGCGGCATGACGTCACGTTGTGGTGATCGCTGACAGCCATAGACGTTCCGCACACAAATGCGCGTGTAGCGACCGTGCGTATGTGTGTTGTCTGTGAGTAAGTACTGTGTTAGTGTGCGTAAGACAGCAGATTTTGTATGAAAAATCGCGGAGTATCCGGGCTGTGTCCTCACGCAGCTGTTAAGTGAGCTTCAGTCAGGATTGGGATATCCACAGCCTTATAACACATCACAGCCAAGTTGTTTGATTCTGCCAATACGTGACCCGTTTTTTTACAACTATTAAAACCCAGGTGGTATGAAAAAGCGCAAAAAATGACTGAGCGTGGTATTAACCTTTCGACCACCGAAGTCGTTTATACTTGACCAGCAATTTCGGTTGTAAACCATGTTATAAAGCATGAGACCACGAAAATCGACGAAAAGAACTCATTTCGACGCGTGAAAAAGTGACAGTTATATACTTTGCCATAACGCTGTCTCTTTCTGACACTACGAGCGAAATAATTCGTGGCGCGCATACGCCCGGTAGCATCGGACGAAAATCATGTCTATAGTCGACAAAAATCAGGATCTTTAATAGGAAAAAAAAATTAAAGCTGGCAGTCAAAAGGTTAAGTCCCCACCAGCACGGGCAGCATGGCAAAGGGACAAATTGTCTCTCCACCATTATTGCCCCTCGAAGAGGAAATAAAGTATGGATTGACAATGACAACTGACATTAAAAGTGGATAAAATGGCTTTCTCTCTTTGCCGTGCTACTTGTGCTGAACGGGTTACGTAGTATTGCGTTCCCTAATGATTTCAGTTTGGAATTACGACGGTAGCGCCTCCGTACAACTACAAATAACTAAGCCGCATTGCACACTCAAAAAGTTAAGTAGCCAGCATGTTACCAAAATTTTAGTCGGGGTTGCCAATCAAAATAAATGAAAAAGAAAATTAGCAAAGAAAAGTTTTAATAAGCTATAAAAATCTACGTACAAATAGCAAAGGTCCGACCAGGAAAGTAAAAAAAAATCACTCGCGACGTCACAGTAAATTATACTTGCTGAGAACCTGTAAAAATTATCAAAGTTTTATTTTGCTTTTTTTTTTAAATTAATTGAAAGTTATATTACATTTTTACACATACTGAATATTGACTGTAATAAACAATAAGTAAATGTAACATAAATATTACAAAAAAAAAAACTTTTTAACATAAAATAATACCATGCAGTTAGACACTTTAACAACAACTGTAACACAAATAAGGTTAGATTTTTTTACTGATGTTTTATTCGAGTATTGTATATTAATATAGCAATGAAATTTAAAATAATATAAGTTAAAAGTATGAATGTTATTGATGTTTAGTTAATTTAATATTAGAAGCTTGACTGTATTTTAATTCAATAAGGTAAATTCGTATAGGCCGGGTGGCTAGGCCTAGTGTCAGAATTTTTAAGCCGACTGAAGCCACACCTTCACTCTGACGTGGTTTGGGTATTTTAATGTCACTAAATTTAAATTAGTTTGACTCAAATGGAGAAGGCAACTTTTGAGTCGATTACGTGTGCGATGACCTTTAAATTTTTAAAAATATTTGCACATAAATTGTCACAAAAAGTGTTATTTTAAATTTTCCTGGTCGGTATACACAATGTATTATAAAAGTATACATAATATGTACAGTTTTTTGGTCACTACGTTATTTTCTACACTATGAATTTAGATACATTATAATGGTTTTCCCAGCAAAGTTAACTATTCATAATGTTGTATAAAACCTGAAAATATCGAATAAAATATATTTTAGTGGAAAAATAAATTTATGAAATAAATAAATATTTATAAAAGATTGACCCAGATTTCTATGCAGTCATTTTTCATGCATATAGGTAAAAATAATATACAATAGTAAATATTACAATAATGAAAATATAATGTAAGTAGCCAAGTGCAAACTTGACTTGAATAAGAAAATACATCCCAAATGTGAAAAAACATGCTACTGGCAGTGATACCGAAAAATATAAAATACCTATTCTGTTGGAAAATGTACAAAAACATCATCTCAGCAATAGTTTGCAGTGTCCACTGTTGAACATATAGCTCTCATACTATGTTTTTTGTAAATAGGACCATTTGCAAACGACGTGTATCCAGCTTTTTCTTAATTACTTAAGGTCGGTATTTACTTTTAAGGGTGGACATCGTACAATAAACATAAATAAATATACAAAAGAAAAATAGTGTTAGTATACAGAATACTTACACAAAACTACTAAGATCAAAAATCACAACAAAAGAAATAAGACAAACTAAGAAAAATCACAACAAAAGAAAAAATCTAACTGTTAATCTCACACAAACAAAACAATTAAATTTGTAGGTTAAAATCTAATACAATACATAACTATATGGCAACAATAATTCGATAGTATTAATTTGAAACTTAATAGTTTAAACGGGTTTTAAACCGGTCATTTGCAAGTTTGAGTATATACATATAGGCATTGAATATTATTACTTAGCATTTATCAATCCTATAACATGTATAAGATTTTTTTCCATTTTAACAGATAGGCTAACAGAAAATAATTAAAAAAAATGCAAGTGGAGTCCCTCCGCACGGAAAAAGTGAATCTTCGACGCAACAGTGCTTTCATACCCCCTCCATGGTAGCGTTAAACGTTTAACGCAACCTTGTTGGAAGTAGCATTAGAATCACTTCAACAATATAAATAGTGATTGTTTAAATTACACCGGCCAGCACAAAATTTGACTTTAACTTTGACTCAAGCGAACTTTGTATCAAAAATAGGTATTTTCTTTTCGATTTCCTAAAAAAACTTTAGGACAAAGAATGAAATATCATATGGAGAGTAGGTTTATGTACCTTGCATCCAAAAAATGAATGAAATCCGTAAATGAATGAACTGATCAGTGACACTTTGGACAGTCCAAAAGATCGTCTAACGCTATACCATGGGTGGATTCGTTATATAATTCAATAATTACTATTTAACCTCTAAATAAAAAATAATGTTTTAAACAAAGCATTACTCGTGCAATGTAACAAAAAAATCTCTTCAAATACAAAATCATGCAAAGCGTAATATTTATTAACACGTCATATATTTTCTTTTTCATTTAGTTTTACAGTAAAGGCACTCGAATACTATAGTAAAATTGATGTATTTTGTTAATAAACAAGAAAGAGATAGTTTTTTTTACTGGCAAACCTAGTTTTAGTGGACATGAAATTAGTGATTGTAGATTTATAAAAATCAGTCATTTTTACCGGCCATATTGCAATTATCCTTGATAGGCCGAATCATACAAGTCGGCGGATGTGAAGTTAGCTACAAGCTGCGCAATATCCAATCCTGACTGAAGCTCACATAAAGCCGCGCGTTGATTGGATATCGTGCAGATTGTAGCTAATTTCACATCCGCCAACTTGTATGATTCGGCTTATAATCTCGTGATAATTTTTAGGGTTCCGTACCCAAAGGGAAAAACGGGACCCTATTACTAAGACTTCGATGTCCGTCTGTCCGTCTGTCACCGGGCTGTATCTCATGAACCATGATAGCTAGACAGCTGAAATTTTCACAGATGATGTATTTCTGTTGCAGCTATAACAACAAATACTTGAAATAAAATAAAATAAATATTTAAGGGGGCTCCCATACAACAAACCTGATTTTTTAAACGTTTTTCGATCTATATTAATAATGGTAACAGGTACATGCTTGAAATTTTCACAGAATATTTAGTTTTATATTCACTTCAAAAATAAATAATAAAATTAAAATAAAATAAATATTTAAGGGGGGCTCCCATACAGTACGGAACCCTCTGTGCGCGAGTCCGACTCGTACTTGGCCGATTATTAACCTTTTAAACGCAATACCACGAATTATAATCATTTTCATTTCGCATTATGTGAACCAGTTTTTTTTGTCGACTATAGACGCCAAAGACGTCTAATTAGTTTTTCGGATAGGCAATAATACATTTTATAATTAGATTTTATGAAGCCAAAAATTGCGTGTCCGCTAGGATATACTGTTGATACTTAATATTGTACCACCATTTTACACAGTTTATGCAATCAATTTTACTTTACTTTACTTTGCAAATGCTTGTCAAGTATAGATGACTTTGACGCTCAAAAGGTTAAAAATGCATTTCTTGTGAGCAAGTCTCTTTATTTTTTTATTTTAGATTTTGAAACATGTTCTATTTTAGTACCAAGCTATTTGCAAGCGTCATGAAGATCGTGCAACATGAAAAAAAGTACATTTTGCCAGTGAGCGGAAAATGCGGAAATATGCATAACATTTATTACGGAGACAATTTTTCTGTGCAATCTTTGTGATTATTTATTTTTTATTTTAATACACAAGAAACGACAATGGAAAATAGCTGGTGACATTGGCTTCAGACTTTCATGCATAGAAGAAGCAAAAAAGGGAAAACACTATTTGACATGATCATCGCAAAACAATACTGATTGTCATAAAATTAATTTTATCTACACTAATGTTGTAACATTCTACTTATCTTTCCAATACTTGACTTATAATGACTACTGTTATAGCGCAGACAACAAAACACTCAATTTAAGCAATTTCACATGATGTTATAATATCCACATCGATATCGTAAAATCTCATTATAACATCGCGCGCTCGCTTCTGATTGGCCCTGCGCGCGCAGCTGCGCTCTCATTGGTTAGATTTTAATGGCGCCAAGTTCACTGTGACAATACACGTAGGCGTGAATTTAATGTTTCGCAATATGTTTTTTTTTTTTATTAGTGAAGATAAAGTAGTGTATGCAACTGCATATAACACGGGTATTAAAACACTCGTTACGATTATGAAACTCGCTGCGCTCGTTTCATAAACTCACACTCGTGTTTTAATAACCTTCATTATATATTATGACAGTTGCATAAACTACTATTACAGAAGCTATGCCAACATAGATAACTGAAAAGGAAGAAAAAAGTGAAGATAATAATAATGATTTAAACGATTGTGTTCCTAAAAGGAAAAGGTGTCCGTTCCAAATGTTATACATAAGCCGTATTCACTGAGCAACAATTGTTTATAAACTCTGTATCCGAAACAAAATCTACGTGTTTCTGAAACAAAAAAATAATGTTTCAGATACAATTATTTTGTTTCTGTAAACACAATGTGTTTATTGGTATTTCGGTAAACATCCACATGATGTTTCAGAAACTGTGTATCCGAAACACTTGCTCAGTGAATACATGGCTTTATTCTCTATTATGTTGTCCTAGGTTTAAAACCCGATTAGTGCACACTACTACCAGAACATCCTGTTAACCTGTTCCATTACCTGCGCGACGGTCTGCTCCCCCAGTGGGACGTCCTCCGTCCTCAGAGCCGCGCGTCCTACGATGGACGTCGGGTCCGCGTCCAGGATCACCCTGCAATCGAGATGATGAGGACGTTGTTATCCTTATACTTATTAATATCACAGTAAAGGTATCTAACTTACTTTACTTTACTTGTATTCCTATTTGTTCTATTTTTTTTATTTTTCTGGTAGTTCTATTTATTCTATTTTTTACTTGTATTTCAATACAAGTTGTCCTCCTATTTATTTTATTTTTTACTTGTATTCCTATTTGTTCTATTTTTTTTTTTTTTCTGGTAGTTCTATTTATTCTATTTTTTACTTATATTTCAATACAAGTTGTCCAGGCTATTTATTTTATTTTTTACTTGTATTCCTATTTGTTCTATTTTTATTTCTGGTAGTTCTATTTATTCTATTTTTTACTTGTATTTCAATACAAGTTGTCCTCCTATTTATTTTATTTTTTACTTGTATTCCTATTTGTTCTATTTTTTTTAATTGTATTCCTACAATATGAATACAAGTAAAAAAATAGAACAAATAGGAATACAAGTAAACAATATAATAAATAGGAGTACAACTTCAAGAATAAAATAAATGAATCTCGTCTAAACTCCTATAGTATGACGTCCTACGGCTGAAATATTATGTATTCGTTAGTTCAAATAACTAATATTTAAATAAATTAACTAAACAGTTTTTTTTATAATTTACTACGGAGAAAACCTTATGCGCATTTAGAACGCAGCTGTAATTTTAGGTATTATTAACAAATAAAAACAAAATTATGTTGCAATAGGTGCACACGCACTGTATCTACTGTTTATCATCGAATCTATCTCTTTTTCAGACAATACAGCTGAGATATCATTAATTTAAGCTCCGCCAAATCTGAGTTCATGCCGTCAACTTGTTGCACCTTAATGGTAAAATGTCGATGACAACTCACCCGCCATCGCATATTTCATCGAGCGCCAACATGGCTGCGTCCAGATTATCCAACAACGCTCTTCTTTCCACGTTTCTACGAACCAGGATACTGATCGACTCGTACAGAGCGTTCAGCACCGATTGGAGAATCAACTGGAATGTTACACAATACACAAGTTATTGTAATTTGTAAAAATTTAACCTCTGAGGGTGTCCATACTGGACATGCTTAGCAACAGCGTGTCCATACTGGGAGATAGCGTCCATACATGCGTACAAGGGCATAGCGTCAGCCGGCGAAATCTGCAGAGTCGCGGCCCAGACTTATCGTCAACCATCGGCGCGGCGACGGCGCACAATTTATTAGCACATTTGGATAAGATTAGTATATAAATTAGAACAAAATTTGCCGGTCGAGATTGAGTCGAGGCACAGCCCAGACACTCCGCGATTTTTCATACAAAATCTGCTGTCTTACGCACACTAACACAGTACTTACTCACAGATAACACACATACGCACGGTCGCTACACGCGCATTTGTGCGCGGAACGTCTATGGCTGTCAGCGATCACCACATCGTGACGACATGCCGCGTGAGTGAGACAGTTGCGTATTCAATTTGCAAAAATGAATATAAATCTAGTGCTTAAAAAAGTATAACAATTGCTTAATTTGGGAGCATTTTAGCAATAAGTAACCAATCTACAGTATTTGAAAGAAAAAATCAAGAGGAATTTAGCAAATAATGTAAAATAAGTTCCTTTTACTTTTCCTTAAATAAACATTAAAATGTCTTGTTTAGTTACGTATTATTGATATTCAACCATACACAGTACAAGTCTTCCCTATTGTCACAGTCTAGGTATTTTTTATTACAAAATCCACCGGCCTGTGCAGGCCGCGCGCAGAGTACACGACTCGGTACGTGAAACGCGGGGTGGAAGTGAGGAAGACTCAAACGGGTGGGGGGTAACGAGTGGCCGTTCTATACGTAGTATTACTATATATTCTTTGGTTTAGACCTGGTAACACAGAATGTAAGATGGTCGTTTTATGGACGTCGTTGATTGGTTGATTCACAGCTTGAAATATATACAGCTACTTCTGGAACCTCGCTCGGCCGTTTTCCGATTATTCGTGCGCAGTCTAGTTATACTCTATTCGCCGAGACGAGTTAGTATAGCGCCTTCTCTATCACACATCATACAAATGACAAGGACAAAAAATACTTTTTTATGGTCAGTGGACGTTAACAATATCTTAGAAATGTAAAAGCGCGTTCACACTGCGCTTCTTAAAAGTTCGCTTAGTTTACACCTGCGGCTTCATCTGTCGTATTTGAGAGCCAAAGTGAATTATTAAATTTACTTTATTATATTATTTATACAAATGTATAGCATATCATCACTCTCCGACGACGTATCACTACTGTCGTCGTTTCCTACATTTATAACGAATCTTTCTTCTTACTTACACATTTCAATCCATGGCATCCATTTTGGGCTCAACTATTTCTATGACGTGTTCTATACATTTTTTCCATTTCATAAAATCCAATACACAATCTAGTTCACGAGTTGACCATACAGTCACAAGTAAGAGCACGTCTGCACAGTACGGGAATAACGAGTAGACTAAAAAGTACTCGTACTGTGTACACCGCCATAACGATTATCACTGACCAATAGCAGTTCAAAAATTGTGTGAGTGAGATAGCGCTCTACTAACTCGTCTCGGCGAATAGAATATATTATCACTGACCAATCGCAATTAAAAAATTGTGTGAGTGAGATAGCGCTCTACTAACTCGTCTCGGCGAATAGAATATATTATCACTGACCAATCGCAATTAAAAAATTGTGTGAGTGAGATAGCGCTCTACTAACTCGTCTCGGCGAATAGAATATATTATCACTGACCAATCGCAATTAAAAAATTGTGTGAGTGAGATAGCGCTCTACTAACTCGTCTCGGCGAATAGAATATATTATCACTGACCAATCGCAATTAAAAAATTGTGTGAGTGAGATAGCGCTCTACTAACTCGTCTCGGCGAATAGAATATATATCACTGACCAATCGCAATTAAAAAATTGTGTGAGTGAGATAGCGCTCTACTAACTCGTCTCGGCAAATAGAATATAGTAAGGTACACGGTCTTTGATCAGGATTGGCTTATCTGCAGTTTGTAGCTAACATCACAGCCGCCAAGTTGTAAGATTCGGACTATACAGTACATAGCTTACTTCGTTTTCATGTGAGCTGCCCATAACGTAGAAGAAAAGGTCGACATTACTCTTGTACACACAGGTCAGACCGTCTAGCATGATGATCTCAGCATTCGCTCTGAAATTCACAAGTGGGACGTCATTATTATAAACAAGTTTATTATACACTAGCAGCGCCCCGCGGTTTTACCCGCGTTGTGTCCGTTCCCGTGGGAATTTCGGGAATTTTTATACATATAAACCTTCCTCTTGAATCACTCTATCCATTAAAAAAAACCGCATCAAAATCCGTTGCGTAGTTTTAAAGATTTAAGCATACAGACAAACAAACAAACGAAAATAGCGACTTTATTTTATACTATGTAAGGATGATGGAGCGAGACATCATAGTTGGTCTCAGTTCTCCGACATACATATAAACCTTCCTTTTGATTTGCTCTATCAATTAAAAAAAAAACGCATCAAAATCCGTTGCGTAGTTTTAAAGATATTATAAGCATACATAGGGACAGACAGACAGGGAAGCGACTTTGTTTTATACTATGTACTAGCGACTCGCTCCGGCTTTGCACAGGCGTATTATACATATTAACTATCTATTACAAAAAAACCGCATCAAAATCCGTTGCGTAGTTTTAAAGATATAAGCATACATAGGGACAGACAGACAGGGAAGCGACTTTGTTTTATACTATGTGTGGATATCAGCCATGAGGCAGGCACAACTGAACATAGGCGTACCCTAAGCATTTTGAATTGATTTTAGGCCAGTTGGAATAGCCCAGGATGTGAGCACAAAAAATGAAAGTAAAAACTGAATTTTTGGTATTACATTAACATGGCATGAAGCTTACGCTTATGTTTGGTGGGACTAACCATTTGGATTTTAAAAAAAAATTGTACATTGTATTATTTACTTCTTCTAAAAACTGAAAATTTGTGTATGTTTAGAAAATAAATAAATATTAGGGGACATCTTACACACGGTCTCTGACCCCAAACTAAGCAAAGCTTCTGATATGGCTGCCAGAGACTGATATACTACATATACATATTTTAAATACATACTTATACAGATATTACCTAAATAACACCCAGACACAGAGAAAACACCTATGTTCATCACACAAATTTTTGCCCTGGGTGGGGATCGAACCCACGCCTCTTTGCCTCAGAAGTCAGGGTCACTAACCACTGAGCCACCGAGGCAGTCAATAATTAACAAAAGTTTAAGTCAATTACCTGGAACATGTAACAGAGTCTGTCAGTCAGGTTTTAAAGCGGTGCTACTTTACCAAATGTTAAGGAGCCCAGCTGACTGACTATGTGGTATTGTTGTACACCACCATGACAACATGATACCAAAAATTGAGCTTTTAGAAAGTAGTTACATTTTGGCGCTTACCTCCTGGGCTATATGTCTCATTCTGAATTAATCTCACTATTATAATTCGACATTCGAACAAAAGAGAAAAAAGATCTCACTAGTTTGACTATTGAACTAATCAATCAAACTAGTGGGAACTAACTGTAAATAAAGCTTTTTTACAAGCTTTTACTTAACTTGCAATGGATGTACATATGTATGTATGTGAGTTCGGGTGGAATCTTGAAAGTTTAAATTTGACTATCTTCCCGGTTTTCGATTGAGCTGAAATTTTGCATGCATATGTATATTGTGTGACAATGCAATTATATGGTACCATGGAGCTGATCTGATGATGGAGTCGGAAGGTGGCCATAGGAACTCCTGTACTAAACAAGATAGACCTGTCATTTTTGGGCTTGTTTTACTCGTCTTGGCTAGCACTCTGCTGCTACATGATATCCAGGATCTCAAAAGCTTGTATTTTTGAAAAAAGTTATATTTTTATAATTATTTATTTACCTGTGAGTTTTATTGAACAAGTTTTTTTCAAAAGCCTTCTGTTCCTTGGTGGTTGGTAGAACATTTTTGTCGTAATACTTTGCCAGGATTCGGTTACCATCATTGTCTAGAATGCACATACCTTTTACAATGTACATTGTTGGCTCCTGTAATGTTATACAAAAGAAAAATAAATATTTTTCATTAATAAGATCGAGTTGGACTCGTGCATGAAGGGTTCCGTACCATAATGGGAGCCCCTCGGCAAAAAAATTACATTTGTTGTATGAGAGATATTTAAATATTTATTTTATTCTGGTTTTATAATCCTACCGCTTAACTTAGTCATCGCCTGCGCGGTACAGGGGCGCGGGGGAGACGTCAAAGGGGGACTGAGACAGGTGCGGGGGCGGGTCCCCGGCGCCTTTGTAAGTTAAGCGGTAGGATTATAGTACTTGTTGTTATCGCGGCAACTGAAATACATCATCTGTGATAATTTCAACTCTCTAGTTATTACGGTTCATGAGATACAGCATGGTGTCAGACAGACAGAGGGACAGACAGTGGAGTCACAGTAATAAGATCTTGTTTTTAACCTTTGGGTACAGAACCCTATAAATGACACTGATGACCGATGGGGTCAAAAAGAGACCACATACTGACAAGCGCAGTAAAGGAGGTCCACCCACAAGGTTGGATAACTTCATTAAGACAGCGGGATAGTGCTGGATGCAAGCTGCTTTCACCCGGTCTTCAGTTCAATTCTTGTTTCTGGCTTCTGTGAAGGTGTTTAACAATTTTGCCAATGTCTTGTGTTTCACTGCCATCAAACGTAGAGAATTTGAACGATTCCAAAATGATGTACTGTATTAATTACTCTAGTTTTTGGATTTTATACCGTTCACCTCTGAAACAAACACAGTATAATCTATAAACACACAAGACGAGCCCACACACACATAACATATACTTATTCGATGTGGGGGCGATAAGTCCTGCACTGACGTCCCGCATGGGGTGTTTTGTGCATTCCCCCCTCCAGCATCTACCCGAGCCAGCCCAGCTCCTTAAAATAACGGAGCGTGGCTCTGGGCCGCTGGCATAACTGTTCCAGTGGCTTGGATGGTGTAACATATACTTAATTATAATATAAATTATTAGTTGTCACCCGGTCTTATTGGACGGATGGAAAAAGAAACAACCGACTTCTACCTATTTAAAAATGTATTGTGGTTATTACTCTCGCTAAAACTGCAAGTGAAGTCCCTCCGCACGGAAGAAATGAAACTTCGATAATACAACAGTACAACAGTGCTTTCATAACCCCTCCATGATAGCGTTAAACGTTTAACGCAACTTTGCTGGAAGTCACATTAGAAGTTTCACTTCAAAAACATGAATTATCCCGTACAAAATATTCCTGCATGTAAAAGTTGTCATTGGCAGTTGACAGATGGTGAGATGAAGTTCACCGGGTCAGCTAGTCTACAATAATAGGGTTTGATTTTGATGTACAGACTCCACTGGAGGACTCTCCTAGGATTAGCGATCTGTGGCGATGCTACAACTGACTCTTGGCATGTTTCCTTGTTTTCATTGGCAACACTGACCTACAGAGGAAATAAGGTAACATGGTGGTAGTAGTGTAGCTAGTGTGTATACTACTAAATAGCAAGGAAAATATTTGCTCCAGTCTAGTAAGAGAAGCACCCTACGAATATTTGAGCAAAATAGTAAGTACTTTAACGTTACAATTGACAGAAGTCATATTAAACATGGATTTTACAGATTTTATTACGAACATAGTGACGCAGTTGTTAGGTTATATTTTACACGGAAATTCAGATAAGTAGAGCTTATATATTTAACTTACAAAGAGAGAGCCCTCCATAGTATTTGTATGCACCATTTTATTTTATTGGAATGTACTATTTAATAAAATAAATTGTTTGAAAATAATGATATCACGGCACAAGAATGTTGACGTGTTTTGTATTGTTTTCCACAATTGAGTTACCAGTGCTAAAAATATAATCTCCCGCAAACCAAATAAAAATCTATTTTTAATTTTTTTTTTACTTTTAATATTTTAGCACACAACTCGTTCTTCATTCTTCATTTCTTCTTCTTCTTCGTTCACATCTTCAACAAAATCTAAATGCGTCGCACTTCATTTCGCCAAAAACAACAATAACTCACTTTTGGATTTATAATATTAGTAAGAATTTAAAGTAAATAAGAACTACATTATTTTGCCTACTGAATGCAATATAATTATTCTAAAGCGTCTGATCCACGTATAGAAGACTTCGACGGTATGAAGGTCTTTACGTTTCATTTGACACTTTTCTGTTTTGCAGCTTACCGATTCTTTTAAAATAACAGTGTTCAGTATTAAAGTGGTGCTTGAAAAAAATACAGCATTCTTTCTTTAGTTACAATTATCAATTTCACGTAGCGTTTTAGTACTGGACATGGCTATTTTATAAGAAACGGCAAACTGCAAGAGCAGAAAGCGTCAAATGAAACGTTAATTAAAACCGACAACATTGCTCGCGGCTCGTCAAGGTTTTATTTTGGCTCGCCACGCAGTGTTACCAACACTATGACTGTGACTACGTTCTATGACTTTCGCTTGGTAAATGTCTTCGGACATTTTTTAATAATTTCTGCAGTCTTTTGCTTATACTGTGAGTTCATGGACTACATTTGTGTCTGAGAAACCGATATCTATTTTTTATTCAACTCCTAACCCACATTTTAGGACATTTTGGATATTTTCATTAATTTCGTTGAATGCCATAGCGAGGTGACGTAAATTTTCTAACTTTGAATATAACAACATTTTGTAGAGTCGCGGTTTTAAAAACCGACAAGTGTGACTCGTCAACAGTAAAGCTGTGTTACCGTTTTCAAAACCTGTAGACTACTAAACGTAACCATTTTTTCTAATAAAATCTATTGGCATAACTTATTCTTCTCCTAATTCTACCCCGCCGCTATCCGAAATCACATAAGCCACGCGGGCCCCAAAAAATCACATTTATGAGATCTAGTGAAATCTACAGATTTTTCAAAACCTAGTGAAAATCTATCACACTACCAATTTTACATCGAAAATCTACTATAATAGCAATCAGTCCACTAAAAACGGTCACACTAATCACACCAAACAGTCTTTAAAACCGCTGATGAGCCAAACAGTCTTTAAAACCGCTGACGAGCCAAACAGTCTTTAAAACTTACGTGGATCAGACGCTTCAGACTATGTAACGCGCCAGAAAATCATTGTAGACATTAACGTGGTTCTTGCGTACATTGCAGGAATAATATAAATAATTAAATCAAAAACTTTGTAATTGTTTTTGATTGTCCGAAGCATATTAACCTCTGCTACTGTGTTTTCATTTGCAGACTTCACAATGGCCGATCAAGTTGATTCAATGTCAGATGCCGAACTGCGAACAAAACTGACAGAATATGGGCTGCCAATCGTGCCGATAACGGCATCGACTCGAAAGTTGGTCGTGAATAAGCTGAAGAAGCTGATGCTAGACAGTAAGGCTAAGCCAAGAAATAGCGCCGACAGTAAGGCCAAGAACAGACGTACAAGTTCCCTGGCACGTTACTCTAGGGGTGAGGAGTCTAATTTGGATAAGAGCGGCACGATATTGCCACGCGCGAACAGTAAAACTCCTCGCACACCTTCCAAGAAGCGCTCGCCTGCCGAGCTTGACGATAAAGGCTCTGAATCAGAAGAGGAAAAGTCTCCTGCACGTACACACAAGGAAGTCGGAACCGTAACCAAACGTCGTCGCGTAACCCGTACTTACGCAGGGAATGAACAGGACGACAATGAAACTAGTTTACACAGCAAAATGGATACAGGCATAAAGATATCATCTCCATTCGGAAGCCGCTCCACACTGAGTGACCGCATTTCAAGCACATTTTCTTCAAATACTCGTACTTACCAGCCTTCAACTTTTACCATAGATGACGAAGATAGTCCATATCAAAGCGAATTCGTACGTTCGTACTATCGAAAGCTGAAACTCCAAAACCAGCATCAATCTGTATGATAACGAGTATTATTCTATAACTTTAAGAGGTGGAAACACTCAGATTTGACGAAAAATTAAATGTTTCTATCATATCTCTTTTATTAAATTGTTTGATACCACAGGTTGGCACTCCCAGTTGACACTGTCATTATTGTGTGCTAGTTCGTTAAATAAATGTCAGCTGGTAGCCCTGGCTGTCACATGAGACAGGGCCAGGGCCAATGCTACCAGACCTAATGTTTTTGTAATTATGAATAAACTGTTGTGATTTAATACAAGTACAAGTTAGGCACAGGGCATAAGTAGATAATATAAGTCGAACCAAACTTCTTATCGGTTGTGAATTTAAGTGCAAGCTGCGAAAATCCCAATTTTAACCGAAGCTCACAGAACTGCTGCGCGAAGATTGGATTTTGCGCATCTTGTACATAATTTCACAGCCGCCGTGAAGTTAATTCAGCCTATACCTGTCCTAAGTGTAGGTAAGTACTTGATGCCATAAATAAAATAAAGTAATATCAATGTAGACACGTATGTATCTATTTTCTTGATTGATATATTTCAAAGTAATTCAAAAGTTCATTTTTTAATGCTGTTTAACACTTAACACGATTCACACCCAAATTAGACTATAAAAATACTTTTTCATAATTCCTCACATCCCAGGAAACTCATCATAAACTGGTAATCCCAGTTGAAACTGACATTTTATCGACGAGCTGGCAAGTGACAGCCAGGGCTGCCAGACTTAAACTTTTTCGTAATTGTGGAGAAAATTAGGAAATAAATGGGAACTATAATATATATTTTACGTAAACAAATTATTGATGCTATGAATAAAACAAATTGATATCATTGTAGGTAGTACGTATTTATTTTCTTGGTTTATAATATCTTACAAGGTAGAATTAACTTTTTTAGCTCTAAAGTAAATAATTTTCAACGGAAATTATTTTCGATTCCGCGTGGCTCAATAGGTGGGTAGGTACATACATCTTGTTGTTGCCAGCGATACTTAGAATTAGAATTAGAATTTTTTATTGACCTTATAACTACATATGTTACATTAGGTACGACAAATTTACAAACAAAAGAAAATCATAATTATATAAATCTGAAAAAATAATAATGTCAATGTTAAGTAAATATAAAGTTAACTAAAAAAATAAAAGACTGTAGAAAGTGAATTAATACAACCACTAGGTACCTACTTTTTGTTTCCGTTGTAAATTCATACAAAATTATTATGATGGTAAAATATTCTGATGGCAGTCTCTTGTTCGGTGCCGTCGGTGCGGCTACTCCTCAGAACAACAGTAATTGTTCTGAGAAGTTAAAGTCTGGCCAACGAAAGCTGTCCAAGAAAAAAGGCGGGACTTTAAAAAAATCAAAAGCTGTTAGCTTGTTTTCTAGTACCGCTCAGCTGATCTCCATGAAATTTAGCATGCACGTAGTTTATAGAACTACGTGCATGCTAATTTCAAAAAAGGTAAACTACGTGCATGCTAAATTTCACCCACTTCCCCCTACGCAAAACTTGGACTCAAGGGCTCAGAGCTTTTCGTAGTTTGGGCACAGAACAATATTACTAGGAGAGTTTGGGGTTCAGGGTCAGGTTTGTGGGTCAGGTTTTGCGTAGTTTTGGGTACCTACCTGCATAAATAAACTTGCGCGTTTGCGTGTGTACATTTTTGTTAGTTCTTCCTCGTTTCCGCCAGGCGCTGTACAAATAGGTATATGTATTAAGCTATACGGAAACGACAAGCTGCAGTTTCAATTTACGTGTAAATGTAAACCTGGACTAACCCCTCTGAACAAATAAAATCAATTCAAAATTTGTTTATTTGTCAGAATATTGTCTTGTAGATGTTAAAGGAACAAAGTGTCTCAAATATTCTACCTTTACAGGTGTACAAATATTTTTAAAAATTTAATAAGGTTTTTAGTTTAACATTAATTATACATTTATTTGCTTAACAACATTGTCATTATTCTGATTAACCCCACAGAGGCCATAAGAACCCGGGTTTGTGGTGTTTGTGGCCCCGAGTATGGTTCCCACGGCAGGTAACTGTGAACAAACAAATTCCAAGCTTTGAACATGCAATAAATAATGCAGCATAAGTATCTACAGTAAAAATAGGTAGGCAGGTAATAGGTAGGTAAAACAAATAACGGCTGTGATGTTAGCTTAAATCTGCAGATAACCCAATCCTGACTGAAGAGGATTGGGTTTCACGTAGTTTGTAACTGAGTAGGTATAGGCCGCGTCTCACAAGATGGTGGAAATGAAGTTAGCTACAAGCTGTGCAACATCCAATCAACGCGCGGTTTTGTGTGAGCTTCAGTCAGGATGGGATATTGCACAGCTTGTCCATGCATCCATCAGCCATAGGACGTCCACTGCTGGACATAGCCCTCCCCTATAGATCTCCAATAAGACCGGTTGGTAGCGACTTGCATCCAGCGCTACATTGCGCTTGTTTTAGCATCCTTTTAGGGGCTTATTCTGAACATCAAAAACGTTCATCAAACGCAAAAATTTATAATAAGTACTTAAATGTTTTTCTATGGAACAACATTTTTATTATTAGTTTTGTTAAACCTCGCAGAACAAATGTTGTTAGTTTTGATGTACAGAATAATCCCCTAAAAGGATGCTAATTGATAACAATAACCCTGTAAAAGTAGGTATTTACAAGCTGCGCCAAATTCAATCCTGGCTGAAACGCACAATATGGTTTAAGAATATTTATTAATCTCAAAAAGAATTTACAAAAATTCACTTACTGAGATTACACACTCATCTATGTACATATTACGTTGCTACAAAGCGCAGCGCGCAGACTAATATAAATCAATAATATAAAACAAAAACACACTGAAGTAAAGACAATATTTGACTAACAAAAACAATATTTCAACCTATGATTTTTACAATAAAATTTTTCATGACATCTTGAAATTGTAAATGCGTTAATTAAAATCAAAAGTTCAACATAAGATATTTCAAAATCAATTTAGGAAAAACAACCTAGAAAATCATCAAAAGTAATTCAAAATACACAAAAGTACCCAAAAATCAGTTGCTCCATTTTTTTTATTTTTTTTACCTATGTGAGGTAGTTCTACTATTTACTTCTGTTGCCGGCCGACGCGGCCCGAAGTATAGGTAGGGTAAGTGTACACAAAGTCGACAATGTCCCAATGCCCGTTAAAATGAAATAAAAAGACTTTTACTAAATTATACCTAAACTTACATCAAAACTTTTTATGGCAACAAATTCTCGGTAATATTAGCTTCAATTTCAATGGAAACTCTTAGTCATATCTGTTATGGCCTAGGCGCAGTGTTTATCTAAAGTGCAGCACTCCCAAATTTTGTGTTTTTTGCAAAGTTTAGCTCCTGAACCTGACGACTGACTTGCCGTGTTCGATTCAATGTTTACTGGATCAGTTGTTCGTTTTTGTAAGCGAAATTATAATGAGATTAAAGCTTGATTAATATTCTAACATTATAACCTATAAAATTGTGCTTTCTTTAATCATAGATTTTTTAATTACGTGTGTCAGGTAATGGTGCGCCGTAACTCCGATTTGTCCCAATGCTCGTCATAATAATTAATAAATTAACGGCTATCGGGACACACTTGATATTCACTTTGAAAGGTGCACCTTATGTCGTTATTTTTTTGAAATTAAACTTTAATAGAGACGACATAAGGTACATTTTTTTATGGCTCAGTGTCAAAAATATGCATAAGATAATTTATAATTTAATAAGCTATTTTTGATCTAGATATGAATAATTATACTGACGTTTACAAAATGCGCGCGCCTATTGTGTTTTAATGCATTTTGTCGGAATATTTTTGTCCTATCATCTATCAAGCTTTTCGTTTGTATTTCGGTACTTGGCGGTTACGTATAAAGCAAGTTTTGTGTTAAAATAGGACGCGCAAATCTTTTCTAAGTCTTAGGATTTAGGCCGTAGGTCCGAATGTTTGCTGCTGGATACAGATTTCCAATACCAAAACCAGTCGGAAGTAGATTTCATCTAGTGTATTCCTGCGGAAGCAGCTTGAATCTGGTCTGTTCTTACAGTTATAATCAGAGCACCGTACCTACTCGTAGGTACATTCGTCAGAGCCACCTTGTGATCAACGTTCGACCTAATAAGATTTTTAGTTTTCTAGTTTAACCCAGAAAAAAGGATGCCCGTAGCTCATACATATCATGATCTGACACTAGGGATGCCAACTCTAAAATTCGGCAACCAGGACAAGTCGCGTGAAAATCCCGGATTTTAGAGTCTAGAACCCGGACCAATCAACCCTACCTGACACATGTGTTTTCTCTAAAAGTTTCTCATGACAATGTTATGTGCATCAGACTAGTTTATGATGTTTCTTAATTTATGTGCAATTTATACCTAAGCATTGATTGACAACATTTAATTACATCAGTTTGCTTGAATGATAATTTACAGATCATCATGGCCGAGAGAAAATACACAACAGAGGCTATGATAAAGGCTATGGAAGCTGTTGCAAAAGGCATAGATAGATAAACTCTTAATTGCACACCAAGAAATAAACAAAAAGAAGAAACAAAGATACATAATCGGCCAAGTACGAGTCGGACTTGCACACGGAGGGTTCCATACTGTATGGGAGCCCCCCTTTAATATATATTCTATTTTTATTATTGATGGGAATATAAAACTAAATATTCTGTGAAAATTTCAACCTGGTATCATTATTAATATAGAGCGAAAAATGTCTAAAAATTCAGGTTTGTTGTATGGGAGCCCCCTTAAATATTTATTTTATTTTGTTTTTAGTATTTGCTGTTATAGCGGCAACCGAAATACATCATCTGTGAAAATTTCAGCTGCCTAGCTATCATGGTTCATGAGATACAGCCCGGTGACAGACAGACAGACAGACAGACGGACAGAACACATCGAAGTCTTAGTAATAGGGTCCCGTTTTTCCCTTTGGGTACGGAACCCTAATGAACAGTGTAACAATGGGCGGCCTTATCGCTGATAGCGATCTCTGCCAGACAACCTTAGGATGGAGAAGACAGAAAGCGTATAAAAATGGACAAGGTGCGCATTAGTTAAAATATAAGTTTGATTATACATCATAAACATACATACTAATAAAATTGATATAAATACTTAAAATACCTAAAATTAAAGAAAACAATACATATAAAAAATTATAAAAGAAACCTATGACTAAATAATAAACTAATACATTACAATATACTAATTACATAAAACAACATAAATAACAACAACAACAGTTAAATAGTTAAAGAATTGACAATTTCAGCAGGTTTTTAACCTGATCTTTAAATACGTTGAGTGATTAAGCTTTTCTGACAGTAACGGGCAAGGCATTCCATAACTGGACTGCCTGAAAGACAAAAGACCGTCCGTAAAAAGTTTCACACCGTGCGGTAGGGGTCTTATGGGAAAGGTTATCCTTGGATCGGATGGGAAGGGAATATGCATCTTGCCAGAAGGAAAAAGAGTCTTTAAGATAGCATGAAGTAGAAGGATTAAAGAGGATATTATCAAGGAGATTAAGGATATGAGCATTCCGACGAAGACGAATTGGAAGCCACTTGAGCTTAGTACGAAAATGAGAGACGCGGTCATATTTGCGTAACCCAAATATAAACCTAATGCAATAATTTTGGAGACGCTCAAGCTTATCAAGTTGGACTTCAGTAAGATCTAAAAAGCAGGCGTCAGCGTAATCTAAAATAGGAAGAAGAAGAGACTGTGCGAGCGCAACTTTAGTAGCAGTAGGCAGGAAGTTTCGGAGCCGTCTTAGGGAGCTACCAGCAGCAAACAACTTGCAGCTGATTGTTTTTATATGAGTATCCCAGCATAGCGTACGATCAAACATGACACCGAGGTTTTTCACAGATTTATTATATGGCAAAGTGACTCCATCGAACTCTACGCAAGGAATTTCGGACCAGTCGATTCTTGTAACATTATCTTGTATTTATCTTGTAATATTATAAGAGCTGCCAATTATGATGACTTGTGACTTTGCGGGGTTGATCTTCAAGCCAAATGATCTGCTCCACTCTGTTACTTGGTAGAGATCAGAATTTATAGCAGCTATCGCTGAATCTAGATCATCTAGCCGAGCTTGCAAATAAATTTGGAGATCGTCTGCATAAAGATGAGGGGAAGAAGTAAGCCGTTGCGATATAGAATTAATGAAAAAAGCAAAAAGAAGAGGAGATAGCACGCCGCCTTGTGGCACACCAGCAGTAGTGTCACACCAGGAAGAAAAAGTATCTCCAAGGCGAACCCGCTGCCGGCGTCCGTACAGATAACTGTGAAGTTAGTCGATTGCTGATGGAGACATGTTAGAAGAGCGCAATAATACTAATAAAATGTCGTAGTCAACGGTGTTGAAAGCATCACTGAAGTCTAACAGGGTTAGAACAGTAAGCTTACCGTCATCCATACCCAAGCGTATGTCGTCGGTGATCTTAATGAGCGCAGACACAGTGCTATGCCCAGGACGGAAACCAGATTGGAAAGGATTGTGGAGATCATGTCTATTAAGGTAATCGTTCATCTGTCTGTGGACAAGACGCTCCAGAACTTTGGATAAGAATGGAAGGATAGAGAGAGATAGGTCGGTATTTGGAAAAGAATTTGGGATTGGATTGTTTTGGTAGTGGTATAATCTGTGCATCTTTCCAGGATGTAGGAAATATTCCACAAGAGATGGAATTATTAAAAATGGTATACAGGATAGGAAAGATGATGTCTAAAATAGGCAAAAGGATGTTCCGGCTCACATTGTCACCGCCAACCGCGTTGGAGGATATCGACATTAGAATCCTCCTAACATCACATTCAGTGAAACGATTGAACTCAAAAGGAGGAAAGTCGGGAGGAGTTATGGCAGCAAGATAACGTAGAGTATAGCTTTTATCAACATCCGACATAATGGGAGCTGATGAGAAATATAAATTTAAGGCATTAAGGTCAATATTGTTAGCAGAAGTGTCTGATAGAGAGATTTGCCAATTCCCACAGACTTGAGAAATTTCCAGGCTTTAGCTGGATTCCCATCATCATCTGATGCATGAACATAGCGACGCATTGCATCCCTACACACCTTATTGCAGCGATTTCGGGCCTGAACATATTTATCATGGTTGACCTCAGTAGGGCGCGACTTCAGCATACCTCCTTCTTCTGCTGCAAAAGAATTTGACGTACCAAGATTGACTTTGATTGATAAAATTAATGGCAGAAGTTCGGTCGACTGCTCAATAGGACCGCCTATTGTGTTGACAAAAGAAGAAGAAGAGCATTTAAAAAAAAGAAACCCACATTTTTTAATATGATTAAAGTGAAACTGAAACCTAAGGTTTTGTAAAACAAAAGTCATAGGCCATAGTAGCAAAAGACTGTTGAATTATATATTTAATTTATTATGTTTAAGATTATAAAGATTTAGGTACATTTTTTTTCGCGGGCACTTAGAGAAGCATTGCAATAAAGAATAGACTATCCGCGTAGAATCAAGACTATGTATTCTAAGAACTTATAATTTAATTTATGTGCAATAAAAACAATATTACCCCTCTCACAATGAGCTTACTCATTGGGTGATAACGTTTCATATTATTGATCACCAGATCTCAGATTTTTTTTGAGTGTCGCTACCATACAGTTTTATTAGATGTTTTTAATATAAATAATTATGACAATGTTGTTTTAGTAAAAATGTTTATTTATTGTATCACATGTGCCTAACAACCGGATTATTGTTGGATATAAGACAAGGGACTGATCTAACGTATTCCTTACGTATTTTACTCAAAGTAAATTTTGAAATAATTATTTTTTTGTTGATTCAGGATACCTGATTAAATAATAAAACAATATATTGCGTTTTATTATTTTACAAATTACATTTAGAGGACAAAATAATTAGACTCTATTTAATAGCGAATAAGGTTCAAATTCAGTAAAAAAAATCACGACTTTTGGGTCACTTTGACGATAATTACCTCAAACGTGACGGGCATTGGGACATATGGGTCTTTTTTACTATTTTAATATTTATTTCGATCTTATTGTTATTATATTATAATTATAATATATTCCACGTACAGAATGATAAGTGTATGACCTCTCCAAAAATTTTCAGACCTCAAAGTTAATTACCTTCAGCATGACAGAGCTGCAAAGTCACCGAAGTTCAGAAATTCACGAGTATTGGGCCGTTTACCCTAGCTAACAATCGGCTGCGATATAAAGCCTGTGGCACACTGTGTTTGACAATATCAAACATGTACCTATAATTTTAGTATGACATATTTTATTTTAGATTAAGTTTTATGTTTTTAATTTACTTTTGTACATGTATTTAAGTATTAATATTTTAGTAGGTATAAGTTAGAAAATATATATATATATGTTAGTTAGTTTTCGTGAGTAAAAATTTGAGAAGTTATTATTTAATAATATCTAATATAAGGGTTGTGGTATGTATACTTTTTTATTTTTATTTATTTATTTATTCCATAATAATTATTATGATTGGAGTAATGTTATACTGAGAAACTAAGGAGAGGGCTATGCCCAGCTGTGGGCATCAAATATATATTTAGTTGATATTTATTATATTACGAATTTTAATGGTTTATTAAGAGTGTTATAATTGCCTAAAATAAACAATTTTTTATTACTATTATTTGACATGCAAATTTATACATACGAAGCATCTTTTAGCACGTGTAGTTTTAGTAACTTTTTAAAGGTTGGTAATGATTTAGCTAGTTTAATATCTTTCGGTAATTTATTGTACAGGTAAGCTCCCTCAAACTTTATATTTTTTATTCCATAGTTTGTTCTAGGGTTTTTTGCTAAACATAAGTTATTCGCTTGTCTCGTTAAAACTTTTTGGACATCAATTCTCTTTGAAAACGTTATTTGAGTATGTATATCTTTTGTTACAATTTTTCTAATAAGAATACATAATAAGAATACAGGTAACCTTTAGGGATAATTTAAGTAATATTAAGACAGGGCGGGCGCGGGACGGGCCGGACGGGGCCCGTCCCCGGCCCGTCCCGCGCCGGCCCCGTCGTAATATAAGTAACAGTATTGTACTATCAGTTACACAAAGATTGGGTTTTGCGCAGTTATAGCTGCTTTAGAACCGCCAAGAAAATTAATTCGGCGTAATAATACTTGGATTTCTAACTTCACAATGGCTCCAACACCCTTCATCCCCTAAAAGCCTACCGTTATGAGCACAGGGCCAACCGCCCGTGTGGTTAGCGTTTCCGCATCCGTGCCGCCACCAGCCGGCGACAGGGGGCGCGCAGCTCGCCAAAACTAAAGCTACCACGGCTAATATCTGAAACAAATACATAATCAGCCAAGTGCGAGTCGGACTCGCGCGCGAAGGGTTCCGTACCTACCTACTGTATGGAAATCCCCTTAATATATTTTAATTTAATTATTATTTATTTTCGGGGGGAATATAGGTACTACATTATTCTGTCAATATTTCAAGTACCTATCTTTCTGTTACCGTTTAGGTGTTGCCGAAAAACGAATAATTACACAATTAAATATTTTTCTGCGAATATTTCAGGCGTCAAACCGTTAAGTACCGTTATTATTATCAAGCGAAAAAAGGTTATAACAAATCAGGTTTGTTGTATAGGAGCAGTCCTTAAATAATACAATCACCAATACCAAAAAACATAATCATTAGAGATTTAAAATAAATATTAGAGGCCCTCAGGGCCCTCCCTTAGGGAGCCCTCCCTTACAAACCTGAATTTTTAGCCGTTTTTCGCACGGTGACAGGTAGATGCTTGAAATATTATCAGAATATTTAGTTAAATATGCACTCCAAAAACATAATTATTATAATTAATTTAAAATAAATTAAATATTTATTTAGGCTCCCATACAAGTAACGTGATTTTTTTTGCTCGATATTAATAACGGCAACCGGAAGGATGCTTGAAATATTTACAGAATATTAAGATGTACATACCCTTCAAAAACAAATAACTAAATTGAAATAAAACATATTTTGGATGGCTTCCATACGGCACGGAACTCTTCGTGCGCGAGACCAACTCTCACTTGGCCTATTTAATTTTTTATAAACTCGTGAAACCTATCTCAGCTATGAAAAGTATGTAGGTCTAAATTCTACGGCTATAATAGTAGATTAAGTACCAAGAGAACCAAGTCGTGTTTTACGTAATAATGTTTTATGAAACTCCCTAGCTAGGGAGTAAAGTGATTTAAATTTGGAACTTCTAGTTCGTATAAAAAATTCTTAACTTAGAACATTTATGGACATCAGGAGGTTTTATTTTGTAAAATCGAATAAAATCTCTTCACATTGCACGGCAACGGGCGTTGTAAGGAGGTTTTATTAGATTTTATAGAATAAAACCTCTTTGGTGTCCGTATCAGTTCAATTTTATAGAATAAAACCTCTTTGCAATGCCCATGTTAGGCTATGATAATCAAGCTGGCCATGATCTTATATGTTTTCACGTAGTATTTTAATTATCTATTTTATTAAGGACTCGTGTGCTTTTCTATGAAAATTCGTAGGTAGTTCGTAGTTGCCTAGTGAGTACCTACACTTAGTGAGTTTATGATGTAAGTATTACTCATATTCGTGGGGCTTTATTTTCTCGCAGGAGGTATGAAAATTAGAGTATGAACCACTAGAGCCAAGTTTGTCTTCGTCTTGGGAGACTTGAACCCCTCGCTTCACTCAGGACTCTAAATAATTCCCGAGCGAATACGCTCAGGGTCCAATACTCGTATGTCGCCCGTGACGTAAGACGCGACTTGGTTCTCTTGGTACATAATCTACTATTATTTAATGACTGTTAAAAAATCTTACCAAAAAGGTTTTCTGGAACGAATTATTATTTGTGAACTTCATTTTGCCGTGGCTGAATACACACTGAACTTAGAATGCTCATTGAAATGTAAATAAATCAGACTACAGATGAACGTAACAAGATACAATACGCGTCAAACTTTATGGCGGCTCTGAAGTGCGTAAGTCAATAATTTAGAAGTCAGTTGCGGGACAATAATCTTGTTGCTTCCAAACTGAAAAGCCTGGAACACAGGCGTAATGTAGTGTGTTTGGCAATATTTTTTACAGGCTCCATTTCGGCGAGTGTACACTCGAATTCCACGACCTGATTTCTCCGTCTCCTGAATTTGGACAATGTACTTATTCTTATATTCTTGAAAGACACGGTTACGGTTACTTTGCAGCGACTCGCTTCAAGTTCCGATGTGTCATTAATAATAATAATAATAATAATAATATGTCTTTATTTCGGACTCAAAGATCCATATCTAAACTACAAAATACAAAAGTAAAAATAATACATAGTCCAGATAAAAATATCCAAATAATTATGTGGCAATAGCCACCCAGTGTCGGTAAGTTGCAGTCAGGGGCAATCTTTCTGCAAGGCTTTTTATAATGGTGTTCTTACACGTGTCAACCCTAGACATAAAAGATGCAATTCGCTTTCGCTGTATGGCGTTAAAGGAGTCCACTCGCGACTCCGTGTACATCTCAGGCGCACTACAATACCATTTCAGGCCCATCAGGTGCCTGAAAATCTTATTGTAGGCAACCCTTAACGCATTAAATGCTTTTTGCGTATATTTAGTCCAGAGCTGACACGTGTAAAACGATTGGCAGAACGATTGAAACAACGTAATCTTCACGTCGGGCGCCGCTCTGAAAAACTTCCGAGCGACCATGTTACCGACTACACAGAGGGACCTTCTCTGTCTTTCCATATCTTCATCATCTGATAGGTTGGACGTTATAATATGGCCAAGGTACTTGAAACTATTCACGATGGTCACCGGCTGCCCACTAAGATGGACTGCCGGCACATTGTCGGGCCCCTTTCCCGACCTAAACACCATCATTTCTGTTTTATTTGCGTTATATACAAGGTTGTGTTTACTTGCGTATTGTTCGCAGACTTCCAGAAGTTTTTGCAAACCCTTAATCGAGGGGCTGAGCAACACCATATCGTCGGCGTAGCTCAGGTTGTTGACATATCTGCCATCCAACCTGAGCCCGACCGATCATTAAGTTTGTATCGAACTATATTTGACACTCGTGTCTAACTGAATTGAATAGACTATGCGTAATAATAGTTGTTGTATATAAAAGAAATAATTTTACTAATTAAAAGTAAGTAATTTTAAGTTCGTATAGGCCAGGTGGCTAGCCCTGGTGTCAGAGTTTTTAGGCCGCCTGAAGGCCTCTGACATGGCTAAACGGTTAAAACAACTACAATTTAACGTGTCATCTGAGCCACGGTAGCGCTCAGTTGGAAAATGCCACCCGCGGTCACCCATCCAAATACTGACCGTGCGGAAAGTTGCTTAATTTCGTTACCTTTAAATAAAAAGAACTTCATAATGAAGTATAAGACTGTCGCCAACAAAGCGTCTACAAGATGATGGCTATCTATGTGGAGACTGCAGACCCAGGACACCAAACGCCTTAACAATATTACCTAAGACTCGGCCAAAGCCTCCCTATATCTTTACATAAAACACCAGTGGCCAGTTGCACTGTGCGCCCTGCAACTAGTTTTTCAAAAACAAATTCAGTTATGCGAGCTATATAAATTAAATTAAAAATTTAAACTAAATTTAAAAATAATTTTATTTCAAAAATTAGTACAAACATGAAAGTGCAGCCATAGCCATGCAAACTAGGTGAGTACACACCTGTGTGTTGATGTATAGCCATCCCTAGGGTGAAAAAGGGTTATTTCTAATCTATTAGCACCCTTTTAGGGACTTATTCTGTACCTACATCAAAACTAACAACTTTTGTTCTACGACTTTTATTAATTCTAAAAAAAAAATTGTGTTGTTACATAGAAAAATATCGTTCACCCTAGACAAAATGTATGGAACAGCTGTTTTTTTTTTTTTTAGTTTTGACAAAGACGCAGAACAAAAGTTGTTATTTTTGATGCATAGAATATGCCCCTAAAAGGATGCTAATTGATTAGAAATAACCTTGTATTATTAATGTTAAAAAATAATAATTTGTACCTAATTATGCTGATTCCATTTTTTTTTAAATATTTTGTGTAATTTGTTAAGATTTGGGAAAAGTTGTATAACAAAAGATGTTTGTTTTGATGTACAGAATACATTATGCTCATTGATTACCAGTGTACAGTAGGTATATCTGAACACTAGGTCAGACTTTCAGAGTCGTATATGAACAATAGAAAAGTATTGTATGGACAAATGGCAAAAAACAGTTTTTACTAAGGGACCAACTGCAAAATGCGTATTTTACTGAACCAACTATAAAAAATGTATTGCAGGCACAGACCCATAAATAAAACTTAACCTAATTTAAAATTTGTTCACAGTAAAGAGGTGTTTGACTGAAATTGAACAGGGTTATCTGCTCACCATAAGTCTACTGTATAAGCCAAAAGGGGCTGATTAAGACCATCATCACGAACATATAATATTTTACCATGAGGTTGACACAAATTTCGAAAAAAAAAAATCTGCAGTTCCATACAAAATTGCAACTCGGAATTGACAATATGTATGGAAACAACTGATTTTTTTTTTATCGAATTTTGAGTTGGACCCACCGTAAAAGTTGTTCGTTACGATGATCTTAGTCACCCCTTTTCGACTTAGTACACCAGTTCTGGATAACCCTGTATTATGATGTGTTAGCCTTGGAACTTTGGACACACCAAAACATTATGATGTTGTTATTGTACCTATTTTAAAATTTACTAGGTAATTTTAGTCATGCTTATCACACATGAAAACAATTTTCAGAATACACTCGCCATTCTAGAAAATCTAGACACGCGGAAGCGTGTCCAGCCAAGACTAAGAAAAAGGAACTGGCGACGCGACGTGTGTAATATTACACGAACCATTTCGAGACACTTTTGACCCCTTCATACTCGTAACTCGAAAACTATTCAACCTATATCTTCTCTCTTCTCTATTATATAAAAATGAATCGTGGTTGTTAGTCTCGCTAAAACTTGAGAACGGCTTTACCGATTGAGCTAATTTTGGTCTTGAAATATCCGTGGAAGCTAAGGGAAGGTTTAAACTGTGAGAAAATATAAAAATATAGTGAGTAAAATAATTAAGACATTAATTGAATTTTCCCATACAAAATGTTCCTGCATGTTGCAAGTTGTCATTGACAGTTGACAGATGGTGAGATGAAGTTCACCGGGGCAGCTAGTATTTTATAAAATTTAGCAAAATTTATTAAAGTTATTTAGCTTATCTACTTCATTTCTAATTTCATTAATTTCGCTCCAAAGTTAATAAAATATTAACGTTTAAAAACCGGGGTTTCATTGACTGATTCACTGACTCACTGACTTATAGATCACAAACCTAACCCACTTCCAGATGACCTAGAAATTTGATATTTGGCATCAAGGTACAGCGTAGAGTTTGTGGAGTAAGGACTTGTAGAGTAAGGCGTGTAGAGTTAGAAGCGTGGCTTTACGTGAGATCTCACAACTTTTTGATAGTGGGAACTGTGATTTAGTCTTGGCTACATTTCACATTAAAATGTTTTTGTTGGATAGTTATTTACGTAAGTTCATGCACAGGCAAACATAAAAGAATTAATTATTTTGCTTTCAAAATCATCTTACATTTGGCTAATCATTCACTTTTGGCAGAATAACAACGCTCCAAGGTTTTCAATACATTTCTGTTTTGCTAAATTAACATGTCCCTCAAAAGGGGGAAAAGCTGTAGTGCTTTTTTACCCACTTCCGAAAAGGAGGAGGTACCTACTATGTTCGTCTGTATATTGTTTTTGTGTAACATCGATATTTTCGCTATATGTGAACTAATTAAAAAATATATTTTTAATTTCTTAATGTATTTGATCCTCCAGGGGTGGTTCCATTTAAATAATAATTGGCAAGCCGATTTTGACAATATGTGGTACTTTACTATACTGTACCAGCCGTTTTAATAGTCCACTGCAGGACGTAAGCCTACCCACGAAGTGTGATTGGGCCATATCCACCACGCTGGCCCAGTGTAGGTTGGTGTATTCACATACGCATTCGAATTTCTTCTACGGACGTATGCAGGTTGCCTCACGTTATTTTACTTCACCGAAAAGCCAGTGGTGTGAAATTCCGTACATAAATTCCAAGGAATTCATTGGTACGGGGCCGGGATTTGAACCCACGACTAAACGATTGTAAGGCGGGTGTCACTACCACTAGACCACCATGGCTCTCAATTTGTGGTAAGATAGTTTAATATCGAAATCATAACAAGAACCGAATCAAAAGGTTGTAGAGACATAGGCTTCACCATCATCATCAGCCTGTATCGACATAAGGTGAGCGTCGACCGGATCACGGACGTCGTCACTCACGTTACAGAAATAAAATGCCGTGTCTCTGAGAGCAGAGGTCTTTTAATGTCCTGTATTTACATTTGGAATATTACAAAATAATAATGCAACCCTAAGTTATCGCAAGGAGGTGGCAGTACCGTGCGAGAAGATTCAAACTTCTTGGTACAATGCTGCCACATACCCATTGCTGGGTACCTAAAGGCCTCCTCATCCCTATGCCACCTTTTCCTGTCTTGGGCTGATCTCATCCACGCATGTCTCGCGATGGATCTGATGTCGTCGACCTATCAGTCTGACTGGTAGTCTACCTTTTGAGTTTATTTTTGTAAAATGTGCAATTCATAAGAACAGATTAATTGAAATAGTACCAAAAAAAATGTGTAAAATCGGTTTACGGAAGATCATTTTTAGGGTTCCGTACCCAAAGGGTAAAAACGGGACCCTATTACTATAACTCCGCTGTCCGTCTGTCTGTCACCGGGCTGTATCTATCTCATGAACCGTGATAGCAAGAAAGCGGAAATGATGTATTTTTGTTACCGCTCTAACAACAAATACTAAAAACTGAATATAAAATAAATATTTATATTTTCTCTCATAGAAAAACGTGTTTGTTTGCTCGATATTAATAACGGCATAAGTTAGATGCTTGAAATATTCATAGAATGTTTACTTGTTTAAAAAATAAATAATTAAAATTAAATATGTTAAGGGGGGCTCCCATACCTACAGTATGGAACCCTTCGTGCGCGACTCGCACTTGGCCGATTATTACGTGATAACGTCATAATAAAACATTATTGAATCAATAACTGAAACATTCCGATCGTGCCTTTCTAGGTATAGCTTGTTCCGCGCTCTCGCTTGCACTATCGGCTGAGGCAGAACGTGACACTTTTTCGTACGTGCAGCTGGCGTTCTTCGATTTGACGTTATTACGTCAAAAATATACTTGCGAGGACTGCTGTTCAAAGAGCTACTAGTAAAAACATGCTACAATATTTCACTAGTTAACTGACTTCCAAAAAGGAGGAGGATGTAATTTTTTTTTGTGTATGTTCATCGATAATTTCGCCAATTGTGAACTGAATGGAATTTTTTTTTTTAGTTCGAAAGGGTATACTCTCGAGGTGGTCTCATTTAAATTTTACAGAAATCGGCTGAGCCGTTTTTTAAGAAAACCAACAATAATGTAAGCAATTCGAGCGAAATATCCAATTTTGTACACGATGAACATCGATAATTTCGCCAATTGTGAACTGAATAAAAATTTGTTTTTAGTTTGAAAAGGTAATGCCCAAGATGGTCCCATTTAAATTTTACAGAAATCGGCTCAACCGTTTTTGATAAATCAACAATAATGTAAACAATTCGAGCGAAATATTCGAACTTTGTACACGATGGAAGGCGGTTTTGCCATTTATTGCGAAAAATAATTATTTAGAGAAACAACTACACAACAGATCTCTACATTTTTGTATAGGTACGAGTACATGAAATAAATTCAAAACAGTCACGTCACAGAGCTGACATTTCTATTCAATAAATACGATGTGTCGAATGTGTCCATAGTGTGGTTTGACAGCTGTATGATTTGTATGACTGATGTATGAATGTGTATGACAGCTCACGTGTTCGGTCCAGCTGCTTCTTGTTGGATTATCTTTGATTGGTATATAAGCTTCCTCTTTTAACGAATTGGTATCATTCTACCAGAAGACATCATGAAGTTCTGTTTGGTAAGCATATACCAATAATTATTTAGTTTTTTCCGTTTTTAGAGTTCCGTACCCAAAGGGTAAAAACGGGACCCTATTACTAAGACTTCGATGTCCGTCTGTCCGTCTGTATGTCTGTCACCGGGCTGTATCTCATGAACCATGATAGCTAGGCAGCTGAAATTTTCACAGATGATGTATTTAATAATTATATTACATTTTATTATAATATTATATTACAGATTATAAACTATATTATGTTCTGGAATCTGAAATCCATGGATTGAGTTGATTTTTGGCATGGACACTTGTCATTATGGGTTCAAAGATAAGTTTAAGTATTTAGTAGTTAATTCAAAGTTCGGAAACTGAAATGCTATTTTTTTACTCCGGAAAACAAAATGTTCCCACTAAAAAATCATCAAAATGTTCCTGATTCCTTCATCTCCTTTTCACAACAGAACAAGCCGGAAGTCGCATAAATACCATCCCTACATAGTCGACGTACCACCTGCTCGTACTAAGCGATTCGCTTCTTCCTTCATAATGCGGACCGCCAGGGATTGGAATGCCCTGCCTCCGTCAAGTTAGGAGTGAAAAGGTATCTTCTAGGTCAGGGGTCACCAAATGGCGGACCGCGGTCCGCATCCGGACCGCGGAGCTATCTTATGCGGAACTTGTGTTATTAATACAAAATATTTTACATTAAAATACTTAACTTGAGTAGGTGCGTAAATTGATAATAGTAATTCGGATGAGTATAAAGACTATCATTGAGGATCTTAAATCAGAATTTAATAACTGATTCCTCGACATTAAGAAAAATGAGAATGTCGTCGACATCCTCAGTAACATTTTACTCTCTGAATCCTGGTGATGAATGGAGTAATGAAGCTGCAAATATTAACTTTGACTTTGAAAACAGGAAGTTTCTTGTAAAGTGTTTTGGACAAAAGTTTGTGCTAATAAATACCCAGAATTGAACTTTTCTCACTTTGTTTGGGTCAACGTATGTTTGTGAAACAGCATTTTCTAATGTGAATGTCACTAAAAGTAAATTCCGGAACAGACTCGCCGATGAACATCTCCAAGATTTAATGACAATAGCTTGCACACACTTTACTCCAAACTTCGGACGGATAGTCCAAGGAAAAACTGACATATTTT
This sequence comes from Hypomecis atomaria, assembly GCA_964007245.1. NCBI lineage: Eukaryota > Metazoa > Arthropoda > Insecta > Lepidoptera > Geometridae > Hypomecis > Hypomecis atomaria. Next base: position 12,790,792 of record OZ023308.1, on the reverse strand, counting down.
AAATTAATATTCTAAAAACCCTTGTTAGGTACTTATTTTCATTTATTTAAAACATTTGTTTATTTTTTAATCAAGTAACTGAAACTATGCGTTTTAAATACTTATACGAGTATCTACACATACCTATTATTTAAATAGTACAGTTTATTTTACTCGCTTCCGGACCGCGTTGGTCAGGTTTTTTGGAAAACGGATCCCCAATGAAAGTAATTGGTGACCCCTGTTCTAGGTCTACATACTCCATCTTCGGCTACAACTTCGCTTTCCATCAGGCGAGTTGGTGGCCAAATGTAACCCTATTATGCATAAAAAAATAAAAATTATACAAAAGTCAAAATATCACGCGGACAAAAACTAATCTGTACAAAATATGTGTGTTTTTAGGTTGTAGCAGCATATGCGGTGTTGGTGGTAGCGGTGAGCCAGGCCCAGGGCGATGGCCAGGGCCAGGGCCAGGGCGAGGGTCGCCCGGGGCAGCGAGGCTCTCAGGATGGTAACCAAGGCTCTGGGCAGACTGGCTCAGGCGGCAACCAGGGAACTGGACAGAGTGGTGGTTCAGGCGGCAATCAAGGTGGGCAAGGAGGCAGGCAGGGTGGCGGTCAAGGCGGGCAAGGAGGCAGCCTGGGTGGGCAGGGTGGCAATCAAGGTGGGCAAGGAGGCAGGCAGGGTGGTGGGCAAGGTGGGCAAGGAGGCAGCCTGGGTGGGCAGGGTGGCAATCAAGGTGGGCAAGGAGGCAGGCAGGGTGGTGGGCAAGGTGGGCAAGGAGGCAGCCTGGGTGGGCAGGGTGGCAATCAAGGTGGGCAAGGAGGCAGGCAGGGAGGTGGTCAAGGCGGGCAAGGAGGCAGCCTGGGTGGGCAGGGTGGCAATCAAGGTGGGCAAGAAGGCAGGCAGGGAGGGCAAGGTGGAATAACAAGAAAATAAATGGGAGCCTTTTTTGGACCCCAACTAGCGATGTAATACATAATCACTACTTGCTGAAATATGGTGACTGTATATGCTAAATTCACAACTTGTACCTACATTACTGAATATACCTAACCAATTAACAGTATTTCTGCGTTATTATTGTTATCTACAAAATACTGTATAACATACTGTTAGAACATTGTAAAAAACTGTTATTAAAGTCAATGTAACCAACGATGTTTTTAGTTAAATTTATTACCTGTTAACAGGTACCTAAACTCAATTAATACTTATGAGGATTTATTAAACATTTTAATCAGTTCAACAATTTTCTTTTTGTTTCTTTTTTGCTAATCTTTATTCCCATGTTGACAATAAATTGGTTTTACGACAGTAAAATAAGTTACCATAATTATCATCAGCTAAGACAACCCTTAAAGTTGTTTTAGTAAAATTGATGGAAGTAACTTACGTATCTTACCTACGGCTGCATTAAAAAAATTTATAACGACGGCTCCTACGTATACCAGTGTATCTGCAAAAAAACCTAATTTTTCAGGAGAGCCATATAAACATTTATAAAACTTAAAATCATCATAACTTTCTTCTCAAATGGACTAAAGTAGTGAAACTTTGCAAACTGTTTTATAATAGGATTTTATTTATATAGAACTAAAAAATATGGTCTAATACTTATCAGTTTTGGTGTTATCACACATAAAAGTAAGTAAAGTTGTGTATTCAAAAGTAAAACTCTTTATATACCACTTACTTAAAATTGAACTTACAACTTTACAACAGTTAGGAGTCCGATCGCTCGGATAGAAAACAGCCATGTTGCTTGACAATGTACCTCTATTACTTTATTTTCTCTATTCTTATCCTTATCCTTACATAGTATAAAATAAAGTCGCTATTTTCGTTTGTTTGTTTGTTTGTTTGTTTGTCTGTATGCTTAAATCTTTAAAACTACGCAACGGATTTTGATGCGGTTATTTTTAATGGATAGAGTGATTCAAGAGGAAGGTTTATATGTTGTAAAAATTCCCGAAATTCCCACGGGAACGGGCACAACGCGGGTAAAACCGCGGAGGTGTGCTTCTACAGATATGCTTTCGTCCGATCCAGTTGTCGCTTCACGAGAGAATGCCCGAAGAATCTTGGCATGCTTCCTTCGTAGCACCCCAATTCCTTGCAATAACCGACCACAGCTCGTTTCCGCTTTAATTTATTTATTTTAACGTGTGTTTATGGTAGCGTGTTTATCGGCCTTTTATCGGATCCACTTCGGAGAGTGCGCCCAGGAGTTGCACAATCTGGTCCCACCTGATTCTTTCTTCTATCGTACGGCTAGACAGACGCGACCAAAGCGCCACCCTTTAAGAGAAAAGCTGAGCGCCAAGGAATTTGAGAAGTAGGTATTTGGCTAAACTATTGCTGTCGCGATGCGCCCAAGCCAGGGAGCTTCTATGTGTGGTGTGATGCAATTGTATTTGTGTGTGTGCTGCGCACCACTTCCGCCCGCGCCCTTCCCGCGCCCGCCCGCGCTCCTAGCTCAGGCGGACGGCTGGTGTATTCTTTTGAATTGTAGCAAAATATGGTAGGTACCTACATAAGCTCCGGTTTTTTGGGATAGCGCATAGCAAACGAAAACCTTTATACTGAATATTTTTTATCGAATTAGAAAGCTACATTATTTTTTTACACATATAGGCGAAGTAGGTATATTGATTTTAATTTTCTTTCGAATAATATTTTTTGAAAAAACCTTATAAATAGCCAACTTTACACAATTGACCTCAATCCTAAAGCTGCGAACAAAAATAGCTATTTAACTAATTGATTTCTGTAGGCGCTGCATAATACATACTGAAAATTCTACCAAATACCTAACTTAAGATATACCAAATAACTTTTTTTAAGGAAAACACGCACATAACTCTTCAACAGACAATAAACAAAGTGTAAAATCTTATTAAAAACAAGCTTTTATTTAAATTAAATAGTCCAAAAAGAAGAATCTAAACTTTAAAATTAATTCAACCTATAAATTTTCGAATATTACACAATTTTAGGGGTATAAAATCTTTCAAGTGATTTAGGTACGTAAAAAATAACAGATAGCTTCAATATCTGCTTCAAAATTGCGTTGCATGGTTTGACCCAAAATAATATATTATTTACATACATACATTGCAAGTTAAACATAAACTTGTAAAAACAAACTTGAGAATCGGCTCGGAAAAATCGAATATGTGAAGTAATTAGTACCTATTTTTAAGCCCTTGAATTACCTAACAGTTTTAAATTTTTCTAATTTTATAATAGTTGTTTCTACCTAATTGATGTTGAATTACTTAAGTTTTGTTTTATTTTTATTATTATTTTTGAATTTTATGCATTGTGATTATTTGTGATACAATTGTAAATTTGACTTGCCTAGTGTAACGTTTGTAGTTATAAGGCCAATAAATATATCTTATCTTATCTTATCATACACGAATTGCAAATCCCCTTCTTTTTGTAGGTCAGTCAAAATGAAAGGTTTCTCAATTCATCATCATCATTTCTGTCACGTGACGTCTACTGGTGGATACATGATACCTGTGTACAAGGTCGTGTTTTACAAAGTGAAGGAGGTTTCAGAGGTGTACCTACCTATGACCTACACGTTCGTTATTATGAACAAAGTTTACTATGTTTACTATATTTTGTTACAAATTCATATTTGTTAATTTATTAACTATGCAATTTTTGTCATTTTAAGTTTTGATATTGTAGCATTGTTCAGATTTATATTGAATGATTATCGTTTTGTTTTTACAATTTAATATTTAATCATTTTTTTATTTAAATATATAATTTAATTAATTTAACTACAGCGATTATAAGTTATTGTAATTTTAAGATAATTATGTTTTGCTTTAGCTAAGCTGAAATTTTAAGGATATTATAATTATAACTAGAATTGTAATTGATTTGGATTGACTTGTATCTTGTATTTTGATACCAATAAAATTATATGAATATATGAATATGGGTCTAGCTGCGGATTTCGTGAACTAAAAATCAGCTGTTCCATACAAAACTGCAACTTGGACTCGAAAAAATGTATGACACTATTGGTTTTTTTCTCGAATTTCGGTTTGGCCACATATATTAAAAGTTGTTCATAATAATAGCCCGAATCACCTCCTTTCGGCTTAGTACACCAGTTCTGGATAACCCTGTATATCTGGACATATAAAACTTCTCGCCTTTTATATTGTAACTATTCCCGTATATTCATTGCGCGAGTAGTCCAGTAGTATAAAAAATAATTAAGAATTCAATCAAACAGATGCAATGCTTACTGTTTGGAGAACTGCTTGTCATACTTAGGTTCTACTTTGAATAAGTTTAAAAAAGTTGAAACTATTAGCAAATTAAAGCAGCAGTGGTTAGCACACACCATATAAATACAGGATAGAATATCCACAAATTACTACACACTTTTCAGCAAAACTCAGCGGATAGCCAAGTTAAAATGACAAAGGGCAAGGCACATAGTTCAATGAACGGATAGCCAATGGGGCTGTTTTCTCGAATGAATCTCACGTATAATTCGCGCCACACAAGTCAGCGGATGGAAAGTTAGGTGCAGAACGCTGCGCAATAGGCAAAATATAGGTATGTGCAGGAGCCAGAGAGACAAGACGCCGCACGGACACAACCGCCTCATGTCTCCCGCGCGCACGCCCGTGCTTACCACTACGCCACGCGGCGTCGGCATTGTGCGCACATGCGCAATAATTAGCGAATTACGGCAAAGTGTCATCTGCGTCTTACATCTCATCCGCCGACTTGTGTGGCGCTACCTATACTGGCAAGCACAGCATAGAACTTATTTATTTTATTAGATATAGATTTATTTATTTTGTTGTATTTGTAATGTGACTGATTATGTGTTTTTTAATTATTTAATGTTGTGTCTTTGATAATTTAATAATTTAATAGAACGTTTTTCGCTTAGGTAAGTGGACTAAGGATAATTATATTTATACGTTACAGTTATTACACGATCATTTTGAGAATTGGGCATTCATAGAATTATGCTTTCGTAGAATTGAGCATTCCCAGATTAGTTGGGCATTAAGAGAATTGGTTATTCTGCGCCTAACTCATTTACTCGTAGATGTCTGCGGATACAGCACGATATTCTGTATAATCGCTGCAACATAGCAACTAAACGCCTATATTCCATACATACAATCTTTTCTTCAAAAGTAACAAACATACAACGGTCAAATCACAGGATTTGAAAAATAACTAATCTTTTTAATAAACATCGATATCGATGGACATCACTAGAGCATCGACAAAAATATCGACTATTACTACATCCCTAGTGCTTGTGTACGTATAGGTTTGAACCTCCCTCACCTCGACCCTACCCCCGCATCGTGCGATAGGGACAATTGCAGCTCAGAGCGATTTATACCTACAAAAAACATGGCGAGACAACGTTTCGTATTACGCTGTTTTCTTCTTCAAAAACAAGATCAATCAAGTGTTTTTTATGTCAAAATTTAAAAAAAACATGTGTTCATGATTCTGTCATTTTATATTTCGTTAGATATTATTAAGTCTCTTCTGGTAGGTCTCTAAAGACGTCAGTAATAATGGTGAATTTTTTTGTGATTTTGAAGGGTCATATTTTGCCTGATAATTAATTTATCAAGAAAACGAAAAGACAGGGTAGTCTAAACAGCTAAATTTAATTTTATGACAAAAAATTGAGGCTCTAAAAGTATTTTCCAGGAAGAAAACAGCGTAATACGTTTGTATGGAAAATTACAGACCATCCTTCCTCTTAATGGTGGACATTCCGCGCGTTAGAAGTAGAACTAAGCGTTTCGAATCCTCATACGAACAACCAGAATGTGGAACGCTTTGCCTGGGTCTGTCTTGGGTGTCTTCAAATCACGAGTAAATAGGTATCTTCTAGGTAAGCGTGTATGGTACTTCCACAGCTGAACATAGTCCTACATCAAGGGCAATTGGGCCATTTCCTTCCGCGCTAGCTCAGAACGAGTTGGGATTTCAGCAGGGGATTGCAGAATCAAACACCAAATAAAAATATTTGTACTTTTTTCACGTAAGTCTTTTTACAAATAATAATAAATTTCTTTATTTGTTCCAACATTAAATTAAATGTGTGGTACTATTAACTACTAACAAACAGTGGGCCTTATAAGAATCGTAGTTAGGATAACGTTAAAGTACCATTAGAATACTTGAACCATGGACTAGGTCTCATGGGAGCCTGTATGGCAGGGTACAATTTACCTAGATAATTTGTACCTGGTCTTTTATATAAATCTTACATTCAACTTTAAAAGCAGTAAGACCAACGTGCAAATAGGTATTTTTGATATTTCTGCCATTTTTGACAGACTGCGTCCTTTCGAAATCAAGGATACAAAAAAGTGTTAATGTAGCATTTTTCACATTATTGTTGATTTATCAAAAATGACTCAACCGATTTCGATAACATTTAAATGGGACCAATTTCGAAGTATCTCTTTCCAATAAAAAAATAACTATCGAAATCGGTCTACATTGTAAAAAGATGTGCGTGGATATACGTAAAAAAAATATACGCATCGCTTTGAGTACTTACCTTCTTTTTCGTCGGTCAAGACTGACTTTATTGAAGTAAACTTGTGTCAAAAGGCTGTGCTGAAAATATATCACTGCTAAAGCCAATAATTCCATAGTACGAGCTCGCTCGGACCAAGTGCACTCAGATGACCACTTAGGACTCTATATGTCGAATTATACAAGTCAGCGGATGTAAAGTTAGCTATAAGCTGCTCAATATCCAATCCTGACTGTAGCTGCGCAAAGCTGCGCGCTGATTGGATATTTCGCAGTTTGTAGCTAACGTTATATCCGCCGACTTGTATGATTCGGTCTATATGTACTTGTACTGTGTAAAAACAATTTCTCGCCATTGCCGCGTTGGTAACAGATGTAACTGCTGAGGATGAATAAGCATAGGTCTCAGTTTCAGGATCTCAGCGGTTAATAGTCGCGTTTTACGGCGTGTGCTATTCTATTTCTAGTCTAATGCCTCTCTATAACAGATATTGGGGTGTCGTGGGGGTTGGTAGCGTTCGAAATGTCACACAGTTGTTGATCGCCTTACTTCGCTTAGTGAGAGGGCAACTCTTGACAGCGCTGTCAGCCACCCACAATCTCTCCACTAGTGGCTCCACGTAGCTGCAGTGTACGCAGCGGCCACACCCCGGTAACCACGTCGATCCGTGGGCTAAACCTAGTGGAGGGGGCTGAACAACTGTCTCAGCTAATCGGGTGATCCCCCGAAAAGTACACAAAGCCTGCATCGGTACGGAAAGCGGACACTGTCGATAGGCAACTGAACCCGATAACTGTGGCGATGTAGCAAGGTGTTGTGGTACGCCTCAAAGGGCGCTAGCCAGGATCTTTGAATGGTTAGCGGCCAATCCACTGCATCTCTTCTAACACCGATTGTACCAGTTTACTGGTCCATCGGGCCCTGTTAGTATGAGGCGAGAGAGTGGGTTTGCACCAGCGCAACCGCTTACCCACTTTAAACATATCACGCGCAGATGAACCTTGGCTAGAAATCGGACGCTGATCAAAAGACCTATGGCGATGGGGCGATGGTGGTGAGAATTCGGACTGCGGTGTGTCTGGTTCTTAGCTGTTTCCCTGCACATAGGCGGTCAGATGATAAGTGGTCGCTCCTGGATTCGACTGGGGCGGGAGGACGGGTTCGGCAGCACATCTGACGACTAAGCAGCCCTATTTAGGATCGCTCTGCTTACCCCTGCATAGGGGAGGGGCCTAGAAAAGGTGGCCCAAACATAGTCCGCCTCACCCTTCACCCGGATGGCAAACCGCGGTCATCGGGCACCGACTTAATCGCGGTCGAAATAAGAAAAATCAGAAAAACATAAGCCCTCAAAATTTTAATTTTGCGACATGGAATATTCGAACACTTCTGGACAATCCAAACAACCTGTGTCCTGAGCGGAAGACTGCTCTTATTGCGAGAGAACTGCTAAAGTACAACATCGATATAGCTGCCTTGAGTGAAACCCATCTTGCTGACAGCGGTGAACTTTGTGAAGACCGCGGTGGGTACACGTACTACTGGATAGGCAAACCATCACATGAGCGAGCGAGCAGCGGAGTAGGCTTCGCTATTAAGAACAACATTGCTAAAACTTTAGCAGAAAAACCAAAAGGTATTAACGATAGACTAATGACTCTACGTCTACATCTCGGTACCAACAAATACCTTCACCTGATAAGTATTTACGCTCCTACCATGACATACAGCGACGAAGTAATATTTCAGTTTTATGAAGATTTAAAAAATGTATTGAAAGGCATTCCTCCCAGCGATAAAATCATCTTACTTGGTGATTTCAATGCTCGAGTCGGTTCTGATCATCACGTTTGGAAGCAGGTTCTTGGACGGCACGGAGTCGGTAAATGTAACAGCAATGGCGAGCTGCTGCTATCTCTCTGCGCAGAGTTCAACCTATGCGTTACCAATACATTCTTCCGTATGGCTGACAAGTTTAAGACATCTTGGATGCACCCACGCTCCAAGCACTGGCATCTCATTGATTACGTCATTGTGCGCAGAGCTGATTTGAAGGACGTGTTGATTACCAGAGCAATGCGGGGCGCTGAGGGCTGGACGGATCACCGTTTGATAAGGTCCAAAATCTACCTCAGCTATAAACCTCCTCGCCGAGCTAAACATAAGATACCAACACGGCTGGCCTTTACAAAACTTGCAAACTCATCTAAAATTCAGGAACAATTCAACGCAGAGTTCAGTGCAACACCTCTTATTACAACTGGCTCAATTAACGAACATTGGCGCAGTCTGGCGCAATCACTTCACAATGTAGCTCAACGAGTAGTTGGTAAGCCGGAAAAGAAAAACCAAGATTGGTTTGATGACTCTGAATCTGAGATCATGGCCCTAGTCAACGAATCGAGGCGTTTGATGCATGCCTCCTCGAGCAATTTACAACGAAAGGCTGCCCAGAAGAAGCTAAAATCTAAAGTTAGAGAACTCAAAGACCACTGGTGGGCTATGAAAGCGTTAGAGTTAGAACATCTCGCTAATATTAAGCAAACTGGTCTCTTCTTCCAAAGCCTTAGAACTATCTTTGGCCCCCGCTACAAAAAATCCTCTCCAGTCTATTCACGTGACAAAACAAAGCGTCTGACAGACCACGGTGACGTACTTAACCGATGGGCTGAACACTTCAGTGACGTACTGAACCCAGCCAGTCATGGAGCGGATCTCTCTTACATCAACTCTCTGCCAAGTTCACCCATAACCCCAGAACTTGGTGACCCGCCAAGTTTTGAAGAGTTTCTTCGGGCAGTGAATCGACTCAAAAATGGAAAAGCAGCTGGCTCGGATAGTCTACCAGCTGAACTGTACAAATACGGTGGGCCCAATGTTCAAAATAGACTATTTGAGCTAGTGTTGCGAGCTTGGGATACTGGTGAAATTCCTCAGGATTGGAAAGACGCCACTATCTGCAAACTTTATAAAGGTAAAGGTGATGCTTCCGACTGTGGTTCCTACAGGGGCATCACATTGCTCAGTGCGGCAGGCAAAATACTAGCCCATATTATAAATCAACGAATAGGAGAACTCGCGGAACGCATCTTACCTGAAAGCCAGTGTGGGTTCCGTCCGGGCAGAGGCACGGTTGATGCTATCTTTATCGTCAAACAGTTACAAGAAAAATCATTAGAACAACACCAACCACTTTATATGTGTTTCGTCGATTTGGAAAAAGCTTTCGACCGCGTGCCGAGATCTGCTCTATGGACAGTCCTCCTAAAATCTGGTTGCCCTGAAAAGTTTGTTAACTTGGTACGTCAATTTCATGATGGCATGAAAGCCCAAGTGCAGCATGAAAACGACTTCACAGACCAATTTTCAGTCACCAGTGGTGTCAAGCAGGGATGTGTAATGGCTCCGTCTCTATTTGCACTCTACTTTGCCGTCGTACTGAGAGACTGTTTCGGGGACAACATGGGACAAATATGTCTGAGCGTCAGAACTGATAAGAGCGTTTTCGACCTAGGTCGGTTTAGAGCAAAACGTTTGGTGCAAGACCTCTCAATCGTGGACGCACTTTATGCGGATGACGTTTGTCTGATGGCCAACGATGCCAGCAGCCTGCAACAACATTTAAATTGCCTCAATCAATCGTGTCAAAGGTTTGGTTTAGTCATAAGTACCTCGAAGACTCAAGTGCTGAAACAACCTGCACGTGGTACGACTCCAGACCCAACACCGATATCATTGGGCGGGAAGGCACTAGAGGAAGTTACATCTTTTCGATATCTCGGGAGCGTTGTCCGCGATGATAACCGCCTGGACACCGAAATCTCCTCACGAATTGCAAAGGCGGCTGCATCATTTGGCATGCTTCGTGGGAGAGTTTGGGACTCACATGACTTGCGACTACACACAAAATTAGCAGTGTATAAGGCAATAATCCTACCAATATTGCTTTATGCCACTGAGACCTGGTGTCTCTACAAAGGCGATATTAAGCGCCTTGATACTTTTCACATGAAGTGCCTAAGATCGATACTTCACATTAAATGGCAAGACCGAGTATCAAATTCTGAAATACTCAGACGAACTAAATTAAGTGGCATTGAGTCTATGCTTATAAGAGGACAATTGAGATGGTGCGGTCATCTTGTACGTATGAGTGACTCCAGGCTGCCTAAAGCTGTCTTCTATTCACAGCTGAAGAAGGGGAAGCGCACACCTGGTGGTCAATACCTACGCTATAGAGATGTCCTAAAGCGCCATCTTTCCGCACTAGACATCCCGTGCGAAGGTTGGGAAGAGCTGGCGCAACAGAGGCAAGAGTGGCGCAACTCTGTCTATAAGGCTGTCACCATCTTTGAGGAAAAGCGTCTACAAGATCAGGACGCCAAACGCCTTATCAATAAGACCCGCCCAAAGCCTTCCTACACCTACACATATAACGCCAGTGGCCAGTTGCACTGTGCGTCCTGCAACAGGTCATTCAAAAACAAGTTCGGTTTTGCGAGCCATGTAAGAGCTCATAACCGTTAAAAGCTAGCCAGGGATCGCCATTGACGGACACGTCAAGGAGGACGATATTATATATATATATATATATATAACAGATAATGGTATTGAAACCCCATTTTCATCTTGCACATGTGAGGGGGAGCATATCTGCGGTAGCGCTTGTAGTGGAATTAAATGTGAGGTGGGAGGCACAATGCGAGCGAATTCCGTGACAGTTTGTGGTCCGCGCGGGCGCGGCAGAGCCACCGCCAGCTTGTGGTAGAACCAGGGGTCCCCCCAGCGCAGGTACGTGTGTGTCGCGATGTAGCGCTGCAGCTGCTCGTCCAGAGCCAGCGCGGCTGGGTCCTCCAGGAGTATCACGACCAGCCGCGGTCTATTGTCCAGCATCGCCGCTTCATGCGCTTCGCGGATCTCTACGCGCGCCCACATACTCTCAAGGAAATTCCGCGAAACTAGCGCCAGAGTCCGCCGCGACTCGCGCACAGACTCCACGATCTGGTCCGGGATCCGCAGCCCCGGGACCCAGTCGCGGTGGTGCACACACAGCCGGTACGGCGGCTCTAGTCGTGACATCAACTCGCGTACTACATCTTCGTCCTTGTGCGAGAACGTGATGAAAGCGTCGTAGCGGCGATCGTCTTCGTCTGTTGCGACGCAGCAGAGGCAGCCCCACCGGTGCAGCACCGCTTTGGCGAAAAATCGCCGCTCGCGAGACGCGAGATATGCAATCACAGTGACTGCGAGCGTGAACAGCGCCGCGAGACTGGCCACGTATGCCGTGATGGACGGTGGACATTCTACAACCGGCGCGTCTACGATCGCAGTTCCATCGCTGCAGGTTATGTCTCCAAGGTCTGTATATCCCAGTGCGCGGTTGTGAAGTGCCTGCAGTAGCGATGTGGCGCTGCAGTCGCAGTCCAGCCTGTTGCCAGCCAGCAGCAGCATGCCGGTCATGTTGCCGAGTCCTGACGCCGTTTCCTTGTCTACTGTCTTTATAGAATTGTTTCTCAGATCAAGCGTCTGTAAACAATCAATCAAAGTTAATTATTATCGACTAATTAGCTGCTTCGTTTCAATGGAGTCTCTGCATTCACCTAATATTCTGTTTGACAGTAGGAAAATTAACAGTTATATCAACCACCAACACTGCACACCACATCTTATCAAATGGAGTTATCTACAATTGGAATAGGTTGCCTGAGGATGTAATCTCTGCAAGAAAATAGACTGTACCTTTGGATAAAGAAGGGAAAAAAATCCTTATCAGATAAATACTAATTTTATTCGACTCTGCTTGATAATATGTACTACAGTATAAACTGCACGCCTATAAACAAATAAATAAATAAAAATAAAAACCAATTGCTGGACACATGCCAGGTCAAAATGCAATTGGGTAACATGACTAAGTAATTACTTGGAATTATTAATAGGCGGAATCACATACGCCATTATTGAACGTACGCATGTTCGCAAACTTGAAAGAGCCAAGCAGAAGAGTAAAGGTGTAATACTGACCTTAACGTTATCTAAATTGCCGGTGCTCACGTTTGTTATCTGGTTGTCAGCTAGAAGCAGCTCGTAGAGTCTGTTCTCTGAAGGTGACATACGCGGCACGTGGTCCAACGCAGCACGGGTGCAGTCCACTTGCAGCAGCTGCCTGTCTCGCGTCGGGTCATCGTCAGGTCTTTCAGAGCAGGTGCACGTCTCTGGCAGCGCGGCCGCTGCGCACTCTTCAGGCCGCGCGCAGACCATATCCTCTGTCATTAACTCGTTCAACATCTTCCCGTCCTTGCATTGCAGCTCGGTCGGTCGAATCCGCTCCAGTATGTGAGGAGAATCTTCCAGTACCCTCCGCGTCCAATACATGTGACAATCGCACTAGAACCGAGTATTGGGATCGAGGTGTACAAGAGCACCCTGCGCCGTATGCTTGGCTTTCTTGAACTCTCGGCCCGTCATCTCTATCAACGTCACTGGTGCGCCTTCCAGAAACACTTTTGCTGAAGAATCTCCTTTGATGTGCAGGTCCTCGATCTGCAAATCCGACAATTGCAGTGAATAAAAACTGCCGATCATTCTGTATAATACCGAAGCCGCACTTTGGCAATGTTGGTTACAAAATTAAATTATAAATCAATTAAATAAATATTCGAGGACATCTTACACACGGTCTCTAAACCCAAAGTAAGCAAAGCTTGTGACACGGGTGCCAGACACTTATACACTACATGTACATAATATTTTTTTACATACATACTTACATAAATACTATGTTAGTATTACTAACACTCAGACACAGAGCAAACACCTATGTTGATCACAACAACGCTTGCCTTGAGTGGGAATTGATCTCACGCCTCTTTGATCCAGGAGTCAGGGTCACTAACCACTGGGCCACTGAGGCAGACAGTATAGGTAGTCTTGGTTCCAACACATAAATGTGTGTATCATGGTTGAGTAGGAACCAAAACTAAACTTTATAGCCAACGAAGCCAATGTGTGGCCCTGGTTTTATACCGAGAGATTTCAATCAATCGTTTATGTCGATCCAAATGTCAATGGTCAAGAAAAGAGGTTTGTAAGATGCAATTGTATATTTCACAAGCGTAGCGAGCGCGACCTTTTTCAGTCTTTCGACAAAACAAAAGGAAGCAAAAGAAATCATTCATTTCAATAAGTCCGAGCGCAAAAGTTTTGAGAAAATGTTAAAAATCTGGAGGGAGGAAGAAACCAATAAAATATTGTTCAAGAATAACTTATACATTAAAGAAATGGTCTCACCGACAATTTGGACACCTTTGTATGACTCAGGTCTAGCTGTTCAAGAAGCGGCATGTCTCTCCAGTCACGACACACGCGCGTTACATTGGTCTTATTTAGAAAAAACTGCTTGAGCGTTTTCATATTTCTGATCGGGGAGTACCCTGCAACCAAATTCATCAATTTAAAATCTTAAATATTCCTTTAATACGAGTATTATTGAGATCGCATGTCTACTATTTTTGAAAGAGGATGTACCTACTTACTCGTAAGTAGAGTTTATTGAAGGAACCATTTTAAAATAATCAAGGAGTAAAGTCAAATATCTCATTTGAAAGAATGACAAATTTAGCTCTAGTCTTAGCTAGTCAGTTCACACTTAGCTATTGCCACTGCTCCTGCCCCTGCCAATAATATTAGCGTATCTCACATCTAGCTCTGCTGTTCTGTGCTCACAGGCGTACCTACTCCTAGGGGGGAGACGTAGAAGAACGACCATCACCCACGTCATAACCAGATGATTCATACTTTACATGTATGGGAGTTACGGACAGACGGACAGACGGACAGACGGACAGACGGACAGACGGACGGACGGACGGACGGACAGACGGACAGACGGACAGACTGACAGACGGACGGACGGACGGACGGACGGACGGACGGACGGACGGACGTGCAGACGGCCAGACGAACAGACGGACAGACGGACGGACCGGACGGACACAAATAAGTTATAAGAGTTCCTCTGTTCCTCGTTCACTCACCATATTTGCCACAAACGTTTTTGAACCTTGGGTTATCGGCCAAGTTGAGGATGCGTAGTTCGCCACATTCTTCAGCCACCACTTCCAGCACTGCACTGTCCAAGTCATTAGCTGATAGATTCAGGTTCTTCAATTTAGTTGGTAAAGTTTTACTGAAATATAATACGTTGGTTCATTAATTCCAAGGAAAATTAATGTGCGAAATATTTTTGAAATAATTGAAGGTAAAGAAGAAATAGGCACAAGACACCATTGAATGCCATAAATAAAAGGACGGCTCAGTACTCGGACGGCTGTATAAATAGTCCACTGCAGGACGTAGGCCTACTCACGAAGCCTGGGCAATTGGGCCATATATCCACCCCGCTTGCTCAGTGTGGGTTGGTGGATCCACATACGCCATTGAATTCCTTCTACGGACGTATGCAGGTTGCCTCACTATGTTTTCCTTCACTAAAAAGCCAGTGGTGAAAAATTCCGTACATAGTTTCCAAAGAAGTCGATTGGTACGAGAGCGGTATTTTAACCCACGACCTCACGAATTTAAGGCGGGTGTCATTACCACAAGAACACCGACAATCAAGTTGTAGTAGACGACAATCAATAAAATCGGTCAAGTGCGAGTCGGACTCGCGCACGAAAGGTTCCGTACCGTATGGGGCCCCATTCCTCTTGCCGTTATTAATAGCGAGCAAAAAACTCCTAAAAATCACGTTTGTTGTATGGGAGCCCCCCTTAAATATTTATTTTATTCCGTTTTTAGTATTTGTTGTTATAGCAGCAACAGAAATACATCATCTGTGAAAATTTCACTTGCCTAGCTATTATGGTTCATGAGATACAGCCCGGTGACAGACAGACAGACGGACATCGAAGTCTTAGTAATAGGGTCCCGTTTTTACCCTTTGGGTACGGAACCCTAATAACTAAAATAATCAATTGAAATAATAGATGACACATAGCATGCGGTACTGAAGGTTGATGGACTGTAGAATTTTTGCTTAGAAAACAAACAAAATATTAAAAAAGCGCTGGACGTACGCCCTGAATTTCCTATTGTATAATATGTATATCTGGAAGTTTTTCGTCTAACAAATTAATTAAAATCAAAAATGATCACCAACTATGGAATTCCTTTCAACCGGTTGTCGTTGAGTTCTAGCGTTGATATAATCAGCTTTCGACCATGTTTTCCATAAAACTGCCCTTCATTTAATGTTTTCAGCACCCCTTCTTTGAAAGCGAACCTTTTGATAGCAGATTTCCACAGTCCAAGTGATTTAGGTAGACTGGTCAGGTTTCGTGCCTTTTCAATCACGATCTCTTCTAATTTAAAACAACTGTCCAGCCACTGATCTGGCAGGGTCTGTATCGCGGGTGCTGCCAGATGCAGCTCTCTGAGATTCCTGCACCTCGCAAGGCACTGAGGTGCAGTCTCCATCCAGTTAGTAATTAAAAGTTTTTCAATCCCGTGTACCGACCACTTTTTGGGTAACTTTGTTGCGGGAGATTTTAGCTCCAGCAGCCGGAGATTTAGCGGTATCATCGCTAAATCAAACGCGATATCACTCTCAACAATCAAAGTAACCAAAGTATTCGATTCATAAATTTCCTTTGGAACATATTTTACGCCTGTATATCTCAGAATCAGTTTCTTTAGCTCGGGTTTAGGAGCGTCCAGTTCACTTTCTGGTAGGTTGACATACTGAAGATTTAGTTCTCGTAAGCTATTCAATTTGGCAAGAAAATTAGGCTCTGCGTTCACTCTGTTCTCGATTTTTCCAGCGATTTCTAGATTCATGAGAGTTTCGAGTCCGTCAAAGTGCCTTACTGTCAACTGTGAGGATGGTGGAAGCCTTAAAGACAGATCTGTGTAGTCCGCATTTAACGTTATGTCGATGAAAAAGAAACCAAGTTTATCTACGATCCGCCTGTCGGTAGATAGCAAGCAGTTGATCAAAGAAAGTTTCGTGACCTGCCACCAGTTAATGGGGCGCGGCATGCCTCCTGACTCTAATACTTTGGATCCATCGCACTTCAGCGTCAAAAACTCTTCAGCTAAATCGAATTGGACGCTGAACTCGTTACCTGTAAATGATGTTTGATATCACGTTTCTCTTAAGCAAAGTAAAATTTAAAAACTCCCCGACACAAAATAAACTCTATGTCCTTTCAATATCATTGAAGTACTTAATACGGTACCAAATTTCGAATTGATAAGACATATGGAAGGTAATCAGATCCCCTCATCAACTAGAAAAGAGCTGATGATCTTCAAACGTCTGAACAGATTTTCATGAAACGTGGCTAAGAACACTCGGGATAAAATTATTTATGACACAAAAAAACTAAACGAAAATCGGTTCATCCGTTTGGGAGCTACGAACTACGATACCACAAACAGATACACAGATAAACAGACACGTTAAATTTATATCACCCCTCTCTTTGTCGGGGGTTGAAAAGAGAAAAACAAACGCGTCGCCACTATGCCATAGTCGATCAGTTAAAATTAGTTTCACTTTTTGGCCAATGAAATTATTTCGTGAAACGGCGTTCTTAGTTTTGACACAGTAATAGTATTTATGCAGTAGTGTGACTCGGTCCTGTCCTTGAAATATAATAGATACAACCGCGTGTGGCCACGCAGTACGTAACGCGCGCTAGGGCTGCCCGCCGGTAGGTAAATCGCACGCTTACTGATTTCAAATCACACGTTCGTTTGTCACTACGGCGCGCCCCTGCGACTGTTGTATACCGTCGGAGTTCGGCGCGAAGGAATGATTCGAGTTCCGACCGTTTGTATTGAGATGGAATACTACATAGATTACCGTTATCACTACCTTTGTATTGTAGTATTTAAAGAGGTTTTATTTTAGACCGATGAACCGGAGGTACTATATTCGACGCGAATTTTTTTTTAATGTGTAACCACGCATAACTTTTTTCGTAGTAGTCCGAATTCAATGATTCTTTTTTTTTGGAAAGAGTATACTTCGAAATTGGTCCCATTTAAATTTTATAAAAATCGGCTGAGCCATTTTTGATAAATCTACAATAATGTGAAAAATGCTACATCGGGTGAAGTCGGTCATGCTTTGCGGAATAATAATAAAAGTATAGGGTTCATAAATGAAGCCCCGTGTAAGTACCGTCTACTCTGTATCGGTGTTCCTTGTTCACGGCGCCCAAGTGCCGGCAGCAGTGATATTCTTTATACAAGCCAGGTGTGCGACGGCCAGCCCAGGGTTCACAGCGGGTGTGGGTGTAGCGACAGTTTACTGGTGATTTCCCTTCAGCCGCGGCCGTCAGCAATAATGCCAGTAGCTTCCACATCTGTCAAAATACAAAAATGACGGAAAAACATTAAATTAAATCATAATTCTTCCCAAGAAATGACATAACCGACTTCAACCGTGTACGGAATTCGCGAATATTTCGCACGGTTCGACGTAGCATTGTTCAGATTATTGTTGATTTATCAAAAATGGCTCAGCTGATTTCAATAAAATTTAAATGGGAACAACTTAGAAGGTCTTATAAGGTTGTTTTTTTTAACCGTTTTTTGCTTGATAGTTATTAATAACGGGTCAGGATCAGGTTTACCTGAAATGGGGCTAAGGGGACTCTCATACGCATACGGTACGAAACCCTTCGTGCAAGAATCCAACTTGCATTTGGCTGATTTGTATACTTATATACGACAAATTCCATCACGGTTTCGTGAACAGTTAAAATATTATTGAGTGGACTTGAGCATTTGGATTATAATAAAATATTTCAACCTTCAAGAGTTTGTGGAAGATCCAATTGCTTTTTATGTAGTCGCAGTATAATTACCTATGTAGTTTTTGTTTGAATATGTAGTATAGTATTTTTTGTAGGTAGATAAAAAGCCTTTTTCTAAAATATAAAAAAACAGAACAGAACAACTCTCTAAACGACGTAAAAATCTGTAAACGACAAAAACTCAAGCAAATTTGAATTTCGCGCACTGATCTAATATCACTAAGACACATTTAATTATTTTCGTGTACGTATTGGAATTAAATAGCTTCTAAAATTTTCCTTAAATCACAAGAAATATATATAAATCGATTCACTGAACACAAAATACCCTCCTGAGGCCCACGGTACTACAAGAAGGCCTTCTATCGATGAGGGGTAAAGGCCCAGCGAATTTACCAATATCATCTTATAATGACCCACGGTACTCTACAAAGGACCCTTTTTGTAATCCAATATTAGAGTTTGAAATTCCCGCTAGTGTACAAAATAAAGTTTTTGAACGCATCCGTTGTTTTTTTTTAATTTGATATTCTAAAACAGTTGTGCCAACAACAAAAAAATATATCTGTCATTTTGACGTTTTCGTGAACAAGATGAGTACTGTTCGTCGACGATGTAAGTAAATCCATATATATTTGAGTAATCTTTAGTTCTCTGTGTATTGTTTTTAATGTAAATTACTGGTTAAATACCATTCTCAAAAAATACCAATAAATTTTTCGCCTATCGATTAGTTTTATAAAAATCTGATATGATGAAATTTGAAAACCTTTCTAAAGGCCCTCGGATCGCAATCTTTCATAAAAAAAATTAAAAGGCCCTTGGGTTCCAGTGTATTTTAATATATTTTCTAAATTTGTTGTAGCTTGTGAAAATAAGTTTTATTATGATTTCAGACCTGCGAGATGAGGAAGTAGAAGAAGAGTTGATAAATCATTTAGATGACTCGGACTTAGAAAATAACGACCCTTTCTCGAGGGGACGCGATGACGATGATGAAGATGAAGACTATCGCCAGGAAAATATAGAGGAGGACTCATCCAGTTCATCATCATCAAACTCAGATATTATTGATGTGTGGCTTTGAAAGCCAAGTGTATTTATTTACAAAATGTTTCAAAGACTTAATAGAATAAGAAAAGACTCGTAGATTAGATTTTTGATAATCTTTTTAATATTTTAATAAGAAGTAGTAAT
Source organism: Hypomecis atomaria (assembly GCA_964007245.1). NCBI lineage: Eukaryota > Metazoa > Arthropoda > Insecta > Lepidoptera > Geometridae > Hypomecis > Hypomecis atomaria. The sequence goes on along the minus strand of OZ023308.1, from coordinate 12,771,223 downwards.
TTGAGAATCAGAAAAGACTGGTAGAATAGATTTTTGATATGAATACTGTGTTCAGTTAAAAGTTCCTATTAGGTAATTAAAACTTCTATGATATTGAGAAAGGAAGGACTTATAATTAAAACCGTAATTTGATTTGATTTCTTTGCTATTTGTTTATTTTCGACAAATTTTATGTCAAGTTTTTAGTTTCCACTTCAGATAAGAATACATAAACATTTCTTGATTATTTCTTTTTTTGATAATTTTGAACAAAATATAATAGCGTTTACTTTAATTTTTACGTTTAATAAGCGAATTACGCTTGTTTTTAAGATTTGGTATAATTTGATTGCAGTTTTGTTAATAATTTAAGAAGAAATGTGTAAAATAAGTTGGATTTGTATAAGTTTTCACAAACTTACTTGAGACTAATCAGTCAAAGTCAATAATTAAAATTAAAATAACTTGTGATTATAATACTTTGTTTGTATTTTTACTAAAACACAATAATTTATAACATACTATTATGTAAAAACCTAGAAATACATGTTTTTAATAACATCTTAATTTATAGATACTGCAGCCCAAAGGCCTTTTTAAAGGTATTACAATTTTCCACTTTTTTTTACCTTACACAGTACTTACATACCCAAGCAAGTCACCAAAAAAATATGGAGCGTATTTGATCACATTAAAGTAGTTTTTCATTTGTTCAAAGTCCTGGGCCTTTACCATTAAGTCCTACGAGAAGTACCGTGGGCCTTTAGCTAAAAATAGGATTAAGAGCTCTGGGCCTCAGGAGACTAGTTTTAAACTATTATCACCGGGTTTTTCCTTATTTTCGTATATTATTGCAGATTTATCAAAAATAATGTTTAAAGTTACAACTTACTACACACTTTGCAATAACATAGTTTATTATTAGTAAATATCAGCGTAATGTCATGTACCTATGTACGAGTATATTATCTTATCGCATGTACAAATATAAATATGTGTTTTATTTGAGAACGAATCTTATTATTGCTATAAAATCTAATAAATATACCTATCCATCCACCCGTCCATCAGCCTGACGTCCAATGCTGGACATAGGCCTCCCCTATGGATCTCCAATAAGACCGGTTGGTAGCTGCTTGCATCTAGCTCGATCCTTGAAATCATCCGTCCACCTTGTGGGTGGACGTCCTACGCTGCGCTTGCCGATTGCCCAATAGCCCAGCGATTGGCAAGTTGAAATGGCAATGGGCTGGGCACAATCCGAAGGACTGATGACTGATGGGGTCAAAAAGTTCTCGAGTGGAGACCACGTACCGGATATGGTAAGCTGAAATGTGATGGACCCAGAACCATATCATTACTAACAATGTTTATTGACGTGACAACGTCTAGTAAATCGATGAACACTGGCTGCATGCACGAAAAAGGATGATTATTTATTTATTACTAGCGTCCCACCCTGGCTCTTCGCAAAGGTGTATTATACATATAAACCTTCCTCTTGGATCACTCTATCTATTTAAAAAACCGCATCAAAATCCGTTGCGTAGTTTTAAAGATATAAGCATATATACCCGGGGGACAGACAGCGAGAAGCGACTTTGTTTTAAATTATGTAGTGATTCACTAAGCCCGATTACAGAGGTGCCATCGTAATTATATTAGCTAAATAGCATAGTTCTGTTTCTTTTTCACTTTAGACATTCGATAGAGAGAACCCTTGTTACGTTGCTATTAAATTTACGCTGGCACCTCTGTAATCGGGCTTATTGTCCCGTTACGCTTATTCTGCCCTGCAGTCCTTAAAACGCAGTATCAGACTTTTTGACGTTTTTGAGTTAAATATTGATCCGTAATGGGCACGCCATAAGGAATCGAATGATGTAATCGGTTTTTGATTATCGCAACTACAAGATAGTAAAAAACAACTACCTCAACGCAGTAACTAGGAATGTTTTATGCAAACTGTAACGATAAACTATCTAAAATACAGTAAGAGCAATTACTGTATTTTAATAGCTTTGTTTTCCCAGATAAAATGCAGTAAATGTCGTCACTGCTACAAAAAAACGGTTAACATAACCTTAAAAATATGGTGAACACATAAACTAAAATGCAGTAAATAGATAATGTACTGAAAATATGAATACTGCAAAGTTTATTTTTATTACTTTTCAACATGATTACAGACTAGTCTGCAGTAAGTTACTAAGACGCGGTGTTTAAGATAGCATTATCTATTTTTTCCATACGGTCAAAACAGAGTAAAATGCAGTGAAGTTAATTGAACTGTCTTTTATTTAAATCATAGGTTACTTTTTGTTGTCAATGTTACTAATTAAATTGCAGTATTTTGGTTATTTACTGCAGTATAATCGATAATATCTATAACTTAAATAATTACATTTTACAGCCTAAATTGCAGTATAAGTCGTAATTACTGCATTTTAATTGGTAATTCGAATCAAGACATTGTATTCCACTGTTTTCGTGGAGTTTCCTACTGCATTTTAGCTAGTATATGTCGCTCAATCAGTCGCGTGCCGAACGCCGCGCCGTGGAAGGAGGACGTCGACAGCGCGTGGCTACTTGTTTTGTGTGGTAATTTCGATGTTTTTAAGGTTTCTAAATAAATTATGATAACACATTTACATTTATCCAAATCTATCACATATTTCTTAAAACCTAATTTTTACATAATACTTGTTACATTGACATGAATGTACAATGATAGATCACTTAATTTTATTTTATGGAATACTAGACGACCCGCCCCGGCTTCGCACAGGTGTATTTACATATAAACCTTCCTCTTGAATCACTCTATCCATTTAAAAAAACCGCAACAAAATCCGTTGCGTAGTTTTAAAGATTTAAGCATACAGACAAACAGACAAAAATAGCGACTTTATTTTATACTATGTAAGGATTGGTTACAAGTATAATCCTACCGCTCAACTCAGTACTGAGACAGGACTTAACTCAGGACTGAAACAGGTGTGGGCGGCGGGTCCCTACAGCCCATCATCATCATGCGGGTTCTTCCCCCCCGTGTTTGGCGAGGGTTAGGATGCCAACTCGAGCTTGCGCTCTCTTCGGCGGCTGGACGCTTCAGCTATCGAGCTGAGGGGCATTGTTGGGAGGATGCGAGTACCTTTTCCGTCCGCGAGGACGGGCCGCTTTTCTCAGCACCCTCGCTAGCCACTTGTAAGGCCATCGCTGGCCACATCTTGGCTTGGTTGTACTGGGGTGGCCATTCTTTGGTTTGGTAGTACTCTCTTCTTAGTTTAGGCCTCATCTCTATTTTGGATGCCGCTTGGTCCCTCAGAGTCCCGCTCCGTGTCCGAGCCAGCCAAGAGGAGATCTTTAGGGAGGGCACGCCATGTACGTTCAGCAGGGAGGCGTGCGTGAAGCGGCGCAATGTTGTTCAGGTGGGGTTATGGCCCATTGTCCGCGCGGTCAAACATGCCACGCGACAGACGAGCCACGAACTCCCCCACGGTTTCGATTCGCACGTCCCGGGCTATAACGTCATTGCGAAAGTACCGGCCGGCTCCCGAGATCATCCTCAGAGCGACGTTTTGCACCACTTGCATCATTTTCTTCTGGCTGGCTGAGCAGAGCGCGTACCAAGCGGGTGTTGCGTAAGTTAACTAGGAACGAATGTACCTAGGTCTTGTAAATCCCTACTTTGGTCTTCAGTGGCAGCTTAGAGCTCAGCACGGGCCGCAGCAAGACTCGAACAGCCTTCGCCTGGTGAACGGCGTGCAAGGTCTGCGAGCTCATGCGAAGGGCCCGGTCGATGTAGACACCCAGGTACTTGCAGGTGCTCTCCCACGCAATGTCTTGTCCTCTAAGCTGCAGTGGTTTCATCAATGGTGGTAGTCTTGGTGATCTCCCGGTCAGCTGCGCTGCCGTCTTTCCCACGTTGATGGCAATCCGTCATTTATCGAGCCATTCTGGCAGGATGTCGAGGGCTAGTGGATCCTGCCAGCGGCTATTCTCTTGTTCCTGGACGACGCAATGTTAGCGCTTTCGTCCGCTAAGAGGGCGAGGACGACCGCCGTGGTGCGTCCGTAGTTAAAGCATACGGAAGGAGAGCATTTGTTTTGTTATAAGTATATACTGAGAAGAATACCTATGATTTTTGTTCCTGATAGTTATTTAAGTGTTTAAGTATGTCTGAGCAGTTCTATTGAAAGATCTCATTAGTTTTTATTGCATATTTCAGTTTTCTCGTAAGTATTATTGGCAGGGCCAGATTTAGGGGAGGGTAACCGGGGCTTCAGCCCTGGGCCTCCACAAAAGAGGAGTCCCTACAAACAGAGACTTCGGGAAAAAAACCTTTCAATATCCGACTTATCTGACTAGTAAACAACTCTCCCTTCGATATTTTTTTCACTGTTTTACTTTTACCTAAAGTACTTAATACAAACATGATTGTATTGTTCTTAAATATAAACAGAAATCATAGATCTATATTTGTTCAATCGATATCGATCGATAATCGAATCAAGGCAACCGATAAAATATCAAATGTCAAATGACCCTAATAAGTATTTGCAATTTACTACCCATCTTCAAGGAAGTATTAACTCCCTAGACCGATAAATATTATTTATTTTATTTGGAAAATAATTTTGAGCCAGGTTGCCTCCACTCTTTTGTTGCCCCGAGGCCTCCAGACGTCTAAATCCAGCCCTGATTATTGGCAGTGCTAATCATAAATGTTATAAGTGATTTAAGTTTTAATTACTACCTCTATACTGTGAGTGTGACTAACCCAAATTGCTATGATATCACAAAAGTCTGAGCCATAATAGTCTAAATAATAATAAAAAAGTGATTGTGTTGATTTTTGTTGATGTTGAAGTGCAGTGTTGATTTCTTACTATATCTTTAACTAGACGACCCGCCTCGGCTTCGCACAGGTGTATTATACATATAAACCTTCCTCTTGAATCACTCTATCCATTAAAAAAAACCGCATCAAAATCTGTTGCGTAGTTTTAAAGATTTAAGCATACAGACAAACAGACAAAAAATAGCGACTTTATTTTATACTATGTAAGGATAAAAAATATTTTGATCGAAATACTCTTTCTTACTCCTTAAAATAAGTAGTTTACGTAATTTAGTCAATAATTATTTACATACTGCACCTACATTTTATTCAAGAGACACATTAAAATGCAGTAAAATAAATCTGATACTGCATTTTAAACGGCAAAGTAGTACATGTCCCGCATAATTTTGCAGTACTAACTCAAATTACTGCATTTTAATCTGATTATGCGAACTTTTTCACTAAATTTTATTTGTCGTAACTGCTCTTTTTTGGGATCTTTTTTTTCAAAATCGTTTTTCTTTATCATATAATAATCTAAGTGCGTATTTTCTTTCCTGAAGTCTTTCTTCGAATTCAGACGCGCCCAATGGCATTCAAAACATACGTCATAAAACCTTGTAACATAGAAAAAAAACAAATCAAAAAGTTTTTCGCGTTTTTCTCGAAACCGCGTTTTTGCTCATACTGCATTTTAAAGGCTGCACGGCAGTATTGTCAGTGTGATCTACTAAGCAAAAAAACAATCATCAAAATCCATTCAAAATTAATTAAAAGAAATTATTGATGTAGGTAAAAATACAGTCGAATTGAGAACCTCCTTTTTTGAAGTCGGTTAAAAATAGATAATTCTCTCTTACAATACTTACCTATGTATTGTTTTTAAAAACTATTCACCCTAATGTACTAATTTCTTGTTCAAAGCTGGCAACCCTGGTTGTGATTGCTAGAGCAAGACAACCGATAGTGCCGTCTCACGCGGCTGCATGCCAATTCATTCTGTCATAATGCCTCGAAGTTAAAAAACCTGTTTTCATACAAATAGAGTCCAAAATAATTATTGTTTTGTGATATTAAATAGCACATAGAAGGTACTTTTAATATAGTTTTATACTGTTCAGTGAAATGTTACAACCTAGGTGATTTGTGTCCTTTTAAAATACAAAATATTTTAAGTAATGTGTAAAATATGGAAATACCTGTTTTAAAATGTTGTAAGTATGACTTGATTGTTATTTACTATTATAATTGTATATAGGTAAATTACTTTGAATATCATGTAAGTGCAAATTAATTATGTAGTTTGGATGTATGTAGGTGTAGGTAGGTATAATAATATTGAATGAGTTATCACATTCATATTATAGGTACCTATTTGTGTTTAATTATACCTGTGCGAATACATGATGATTATTTATTATGTAGTCCTGATGTACCTATGTGTAGGTACCTACAACGATAAATTGAATGAGGTAGCACATTCAAATTATCGGTTCTTCTATGTTTTGAATAGCCCTAAACTTATTTATAACAATAATTGTATAGGAATATAATTAAACATAAATAGGCTATGAAATAATTATTTTTCGCAAAAACAGCATGACCGACTTCACCCGTGTACACAGAATTCGCGAATATTTCGCATGGATCGATGTTATATTTTTCACATTATTGTTGATTTATCAAAAATGAATGAGCCGATTTCAATAAAATTTTAATGGGACCTATTTCAAAGTATACTCTTTCCAATAAAAAAAGAATTATTGAAATCAGACTACTACAAAAAAGTTATGCGTGGTTACACATAAAAAAAAAAAATAATTAAATACGCGTCGAATTGAGTACCTCCTCCGGTTTGGTTCGTCGGTCAAAAATGTACCTAAAAATAAGTCGACAGGGAGTGATTCAGATCATCATCACCATAAACAACTGTTACTATGGCACCAATTCGGAATTGTTGGTTATATTGAAGTTGTTCATAGCGATGGTCTAAAACACCTCCTTATAGCTTAGTATATCAGCCCTGGATAACCATACCTATATAATATATCCGTTCATTCATATTAGTAGTTAACTTGGATCCTGTCTGTTAATCGTTCGTTCGTTCGTTTCAGCCATAGGACGTCCACTGCGGGACATAGGCCTCCCCTAAAGATCTCCAATAAGACCGGTTCGTAGCGGCTTGCATCCAGCGCGATCCTGCGGTCTTAATGAGGTCATCCGTCCACCTTGTGGGTGTACGTCCTACGCTGCGCTTGCCGGTGCGTGGTCTCCACTCGAGAACTTTTCGACCCGATCAGTCATCAGTCCTCCGCGCTATGTGCCCTGCCCATTGCCACTTCAACCTGGCAATCCGCTGGGCTATGTCGGTAACCTTGGTTCTTCTACGGATCTCATTTCTGAATAATCATGTCTGTTAATATTGAAAAGTAAATATAGTATGTGCAAAAAGAGAACCGTTGTGGCGTTACGGTGAACTAAAAATAAGATTTTAATCAATAGCCAAGGTATCGAAAACACTTTGTAGACGCGAGTACAGATGAAAACCGAATTAATGTCTATCAAGTATCAAACACTTTTTGTTGTACTAACCTCAGAAGAATGACAAGTAATAGAAGTATTGCTAAATTAAAACTACGTTACAGCTGTCCTATTCGTATCTGGTTATGCAGCATACGCGAGAGTGAGTAGAACAAAAAAATGCAATGTCTGTCGCAAACGTCAAAATCACCGATTGGAATGTCAAAATAGTTAAAATTTGGTTACACTTGGTCTTATGTCTTTTTCGGAAATTTGAACCCTCTAGTTCCAGTAAGAAGGTTCAAATCTCTGAACATTTTTCCTTCCTACTTTTTATCTTTTTTAATTTGGACACCCGAGATAGCTCAATGCTAGTTTGTGAAACCCTTCGAAATTACGTAAGTTTGGGTGTACCTATTATGTGCATCTTTTTCTAACACCGTTAAAATTTCATATTTAAAATAGGACAAAGTGATGTATATCTCTTGCTATTTGAATACGGTTTCTATTACTTTAGTTCTTATTCTGTGGTACTAACAGAGCAGTGTTTTCAAAGTGTCAAAATTAGTAAAATGGCACACGGGTGACATCACCTACGACGCTTCTCTTTTTGCACAAACTGTACCAGATGATCGAAATGCCGAGCTATAAATAGTCGATGATAACACTGGCACAGAATACTGATAAGTACCTACCATACGGACCAAATAGCCTCCTCTCCCTCTAACACATGATGTTGCATGGTTTGGATAAATGTCCATCGTAAACTCAGAATAAGGAAAAACAGTAGAAGTGACATAAAGTAAAAACGTTGGATGCATGGTTCCACAAACATGGCGTCGAAAATCTATAGAAACTGCTATGTAATCTAGACACAAATGACACTTGAACTGCTGATTAAATGTCAAATTTGATTTCACAAAGATGGTGGACAAGCGTCAAACGTCTTCTAGGCAGGGCTTTTATTTTAAACTTTATCGTCATGGCAATAATGCTATGTCATTTCAAACACCGCCCCTGTGATCGTAAAGAAGGATGCAGAGACTCGATCTGAAAAAACATTTTTATTTTATTTTTTTGCAATCTGTATTATGTATTTTTAACTAGTGATATGAAAACATCCCAAAACATCTTTTCTAATAATGATTATGTGCTTCAAAAATATAGTGATTTTTTGCTGTTTTCATATCACTGGAATAACAATTCAATTAAAATTACAATTAGACCACCAGAAAAAGTGTGGTGTGTCGTAGTGACAATTTATATGGCGGTACCAGCTGTTTCACATTCCAGTCTACCCGTGACCACGATCGATGCAACCAAAGAATATTGACTCCTAAGATGCAACTTCAGGATGATGAGGTATTTATGTGTCTCGTAATTTTAGTGCGCGGTTAGTCCCGTGGTTTATAGTAATAACTAGATTTTGCCCGCGGCTTCGCCCGCTTGATATTTCGAGGCCCTACCTGACCACCCTAAAGGAGGTGCAAAATAAAAAACAAAAATAAATAGATTTGACAGTTCTTTTTTGACATTTCTTGGAGCGCACGCTAGAATAGCTCGCAGATGGCAGAACTATATAGTAGTTTGTGTGGCAGAATTTTTCCTACTTATTTAACACTTATTGTTATAATATGGAAAATTTACGCAATATCATTATGATTTGTAGCCTATGTGTTATTCTGATGTATAAGCTATGTAATTGCAAAGTTTCATCTCAATCCGTTCAGTAGTTTTTGCGTGAAAGAGTAACAAACATCCATCTATCCTTACTTACAAACTTTCACGTTTATAATATTAGTAGGATTGGATATGTTCAAACCGCGAAAGTTTAAAATCAGTACGTTACAATTGTGTTCAACTTTTCACTTCTGCCGACACTCCCGGATTGCAACCCGTTGTATTTTTTCAGACGCGTCTTATTATAACTATTTGAATGGAGCATGATGTGGTGGTTGCTGACATTGGTTGGTTGCGTGATGGTGTCGAGGGCGGCGGCGGACGAGGAGGTGCCGCTGCACTGTCGAGACCCGCGCTGTCGGTACACGGGGATGCTGATGTTCGACGAACATCGGTACGAAGTTGACGGTACGATCTAATATTATCTTCTACCTACGATATTAACCAGCAATGTAGACGAACATTCTTTTTTTGACCGACTTCCAAAAAGGAGGAGATTCTATGTTCGTGTGTATGTAATTTTTTTTGTGTATGTTCATCGATAATTTCAGCAATTGTGAACCGAATAATTCTTTTTTAGTTCAAAAGGATATACTCCCGAAGTGGTCCCATTTAAATTTTACAGAAATTGGCTGAGCCGTTTTTGAAAAAATCTTCAATAATGTTAGCAATTCGAGGGAAATATCCGAAATTTGTACACGATGAACATCGATAATTTCTCCAATTGTGAACCGAATCCAAAAATTCTTTTTTAGTTCTAAAGGGTATACTCCCGAGATAGCAGATGGCAGAGCCGTTTTTGATAAATCAAGAATAATGTCTTGTACACGATGGAAGGCGGTTTTGCCCTTTTTTGTGAAAAATAATTATTGAATTTGTTATTTATGCACATGAATTGAACCATAAAATTTGGCAAAGCGGTGATATCAATTTTAAATTGATTTTTGAATGCAAAAATCCGGCAAAAACGGGGCCGTATTAGCTTTCACCCCCTCACATGAAAAATTACGCTGATATGATAGCGCTTTAAGCTACGCTCGGCACGGCCAGTCTTTGTATGGGTGACCAGGGGTTGCATTCACAACGGAGCCTACTTAGTGTCCCTGTGGCAGCACTCCTGTGATAATAACGTCTACGGTACGCACATAAAGATAATAATATCTAACTCTAACTCTTGTTTTTGAAGATAATTACTTAATTATCTACCCGGCCAGGAAATCTAATTTTTATTAGGCTTGGTAAAACCCATTCCTCCTAACCTTACTAAGTGGGACTCCACAACACATTTAAGATTTCAAAAATCTACCTCAACCTATAGAAGATGCAACGTGGTAAAAATCTTCATCATGTCAGCAGTGGATTTGCACTGCTTGATATCTATGATTCCCCAATTCAGACTGATTGGAAGCAGCTTGTATCCAGCGCATTCTTGGTCTATATTAGATCTTGTAGTTGTAGGTACTCTTATGTCTTGTGCTGAGTTTGTCAGCACGAAATCCCTATTCGGGAACTATTTGACTCCGTTGGCAAACAGATCTGTGTACTGAGCAAAAACACTAATGTTTATTTGACCGAATGAATAAGCCTGGCAACATCTAGCGAGATAACGCTGCCATTACATAATTATACTTAATTAACACATTGTATTCAGATAGTTTATTGAATCAGGCGTTACTTTGCGGAAGTTCATCTTCAAATTCTTGTTTTGAATAAATATTTAGTGTATTTCCGCTCTGTCGTAGTCATATAAGTTAAGGGTACTATTCAAAATCCAAATTAAATCACAAACAAAATTAGTAATTAATCATCAAACTGTATCATGGTTCGACTATGGTTAGGTCAGGTTAAAAAAGCTAGGCTTAGGTATGTTTACAAAATATGAATGAACCTGAAACAAAATTTTTAATTAATCCGTTTAAAATAATAAAAAATAATTAAACCTGTAACAAAAATAGTGATTAGTAATCTATTTAAAAAATGTAGTAAACCTGAAAATAATATTTAATTAATATGTTAAAATTACAAATATAATTTATTTATAAAAAAAAAAAAAAAAAAATGGTATAAAATAATTGAAAAAATACTTAGTCAATAAATAGCACCCCTATTCTTACTGTACTCTATTCGACACGTGTTTCGCCTCTAAACGAGGCATCTTCAGGATGTGTTGACTCTTCGAGCTCACTCGCAAGAATGACGGCTCGCCGCGCCGGCGCTTCTTATATACTCGTCGTGACGCACCGCAGTAAAGGCGATGTGACGGTAGTTTGATCGTTCAGCAACTCGTTGTGTGTGTTTTGATGTTTCATTATTTCTAAATGCTCCAAAACATTTAAGCGAAAACCTTTTTCACATACATGTAGAATTTCAAAAGTGTTGTTGTTATCCAAATCGTGTCCAGTTTCTAATAAATGTTTCGCAAAATTCGACTTCTCTGGGTGATTGTTTCTAGATGCAGATTGTTCTACAAAGAACACTTAGCTGCATCTATCGATTTGGATAACAACAACACTTTTGAAATTCTACATGTATGTGAAAAAGGTTTTCGCTTAAATGTTTTGGAGCATTTAGAAATAATGAAACATCAAAACACACACAACGAGTTGCTGAACGATCAAACTACCGTCACATCGCCTTTACTGCGGTGCGTCACGACGAGTATATAAGAAGCGCCGGCGCGGCGAGCCGTCATTCTTGCGAGTGAGCTCGAAGAGTCAACACATCCTGAAGATGCCTCGTTTAGAGGCGAAACACGTGTCGAATAGAGTACAGTAAGAATAGGGGTGCTATTTATTGACTAAGTTTTTTTTCAATTATTTTATACCATTTTTTTTTTTTTTTTTTTTTATAAATAAATTATATTTGTAATTTTAACATATTAATTAAATATTATTTTCAGGTTTACTACATTTTTTAAATAGATTACTAATCACTATTTTTGTTACAGGTTTAATTATTTTTTATTATTTTAAACGGATTAATTAAAAATTTTGTTTCAGGTTCATTCATATTTTGTAAACATACCTAAGCCTAGCTTTTTTAACCTGACCTAACCATAGTCGAACCATGATACAGTTTGATGATTAATTACTAATTTTGTTTGTGATTTAATTTGGATTTTGAATAGTACCCTTAACTTATATGACTACGACAGAGCGGAAATACACTAAATATTTATTCAAAACAAGAATTTGACATTGTATTCATTTACCAAATTATTTTCTTCAGGTAATGAGTTATCGGTCATTTACAGCAAAACCGATGGATTTATCAGAATAAACTGCTTCGGGGACAAAGCAATGGATTCTGCTGCGATGCCTCGAGCTGATTCTGAGCTGGTCGCATGGGCTGTTTTGCTAGCAAGCTGCCAGCTCCCAGCTGCTGGCTCAATACTGGACAAGCTCAATTGGCTCAACGTTACTATGATATTCAACGGAACACAAAGAATCACAAAGAGCGGAAAGTTGACTATTGACCGGCTTCCTCCGCCATCATTCTTGACTGCTAAGCTCTTCAATGGGCTAGAAAATCTCGCCCGCCTAGATATACACCTCTTTGAAGATGATCAAACCACTGCAGAACCTAATTTTCTAACCCCACTGAAAAGTTTAAGCATGTTAAGGATTCAGCACTTGAAACTACAGGACGTAGAGCTAAACGCGACTAGATCCACACTCAAAGAACTTCATTTAATCCAAACTGGAGTCAGAAGGCTTCCAGAAGTAGTTTATTTGTCGTCTTCTCTGATTACCCTGACTGTTGAGAGTAACGATGCTTTAGACGCGGTGACGATACCGCCGAAGTTGCAGTTCCTTCAGTTAACATCTCCTGCGACGACAGTTCTGGTAAACTCCGCTCCATCTCTCGAGAAGCTATCCATTACAAACTGGACGGAGACACAACCTCAGCCACTATCGAGCTGTGACAAACTCAAGATGATATATTTGACGTCGCCGGCGGTACACACGTTGCCTCAACGTTGGCTGGCCAACTGCTCTGACTTGGATGAACTTGTCATTGAAAAGGCGTGGAATTTGACCACATTACCGAAGAGGCTGTTCGGTTCTCATTCGGCACTCACGCTTGTTGCCTTTAAAGAGGGAGTTCTCAAAACGCTGAATGAGGGGCAGTTTGACGAAGACGAAGGTAGCTCTGAGCTGGAGCAGCTCGAGTTGAATAGCAACCGTTTACGAACTATCCCAAAGTTAGTAATCCTATTCTATGACATCAATGCGCCTAAATTCGTTATGTGACTGCATATTATCTCATTTCGAGGATAATTTTATTGATTGTCATTGTACTGAAAATATTGACCTAGTTTTGGTACTCTTCTATTCTTTCTATTACCTTTATATTTCTATTATCTTTTCTATTACCTAATTAAAAGTTTTAGCTTCAAGGATGACAATATAACTAGACAATTCGTTTTGTTAGGGTTCCGTACCCAAAGGGTAAAAACGGGACCCTGCTACTAAGACTCCGCTGTCCGTCTGTCTGTCTCCAAGCTGTATCTTATGAACCGTTATAGTTAGAAATCTGAAATTTTCACAGATGATGTATTTCTGTTGCCGCTATAACAACAAATACTAAAAACAGACTAAAATTAATTATCAAGAGGGGCTCCCATACAACAAACCTAATTTTTTTTGCCGTTTTTCGCTCTGTATTTATAATGGTAACAGGTAGAAGCTTGAAATTTTCACAAAATATTTAGTTTTATATCACTTCAATAATAAATGATAAAATAAATACATAATAATAATGATAAAATTAGAATAAAATAACTATTAAAGCGGGGCTCCCGCAGTACGGAACCCTACCTACGTGCGCGAGTCCGACTCGTACTTGGCAGATTATTTTTATATATCTCGAAAGAAACCGCCGCCATTAATGAAATAACTACTAAGCTTGTAATGTTGGCGATCATCATTGTTTGATAAGTTCATTTAAGGATTTTTTTCAGGGATACTTTACCGTTACCATTGAAAAAGCTGGATCTTTCTTCCAACGACTTGGACAGTGGAGTTCTGGAAATGGTGGGCGCGGTGCAGTACTACCTCGCTAACCTAAATCTTGACGACAACCCGAGGTTCGGCGACGCCTGTAATGAAAATGGTAAATCCTTATCTTATAAAATTAATAATGGAATTAATAAATAAATAAATATTAGGGGACATCTTACACACGGTCTCTGACCCCAAACTAAGCAAAGCTTGTCATATGACTGCCAGAGACTGATATACTACATATACTTATTTTTAAATACATACTTATATACCTAGATAGTAAATAAATAACACCACAGAGAAAACATATAAATATTTGCCCTGGGTGGGGATCGAACCCACGCCTCTTTGGACCCAGAAGCTAGGGTCACCAACCACTGAGCCACCGAGGCAGTCAGAAGAATGTGAGTGAATTTACCAGCAGGCTGAGTTGGCTGGAGCCTAGAGCTGCTAATTTCAGGGGCAGCAAATTTCTGGCCATTTATTTTAAAATAGAAAAAATAAAATTTTAATCCGAATACCCAAATATTGTAAGAAAAAAACAACATATGATTCGTTTTAAAATCAAAGTCTGAAATATTTATTACAATCATTTGCGTAGTCACATATTGGAGCGGTAGGTTTTAAGGGAGGGGGAGCAAAAATTCGACAGCCTATTGGCGGCAAATACGTTAATCCGCCACTGAAAAATGGAGCGTTTGTGGTGGCTTTTAATCCCTGAACTGCTCATTGGTTAACTGTTTGATTGCCTGTTTCAGGGTATTCGGCATTACGTCCAGTGACCATGCTCAAACAACTTTCGCTGCACAACACGAACGTGTCGAGGATCTGTCGTGACTGGCGGGAGGATATGCCGCTTCTGGAGAAACTGGATCTAAGAAATACGAGTGTAGCCAGGCTGACGGTATATAACCACTATTTCAACCTCTGCTATTAACGCGTTATCCGATAAATGACTGCTAAACTAAAAAAAGGAAACGTCTAACATTACGGTCATTGTTGTAGTAAAAAGATAAACACTTCACAAATTTGGCGTGTTCACAGTAAGCGTTCTAGCTTAATGGGATAAAACGCCTGGGCCGGAATCCCAAAGAGATCCAGGTTCAAAACCTGCAATCTCGGCAAATTTTTGAAATGTTTATTACAAAAAGAACAATTCTTTCAATATGGTCATTTTTCACAGTTTGAAGACCTGCAGTTCAAAAGGACTGTACCAGCAAAAGTACTTCTAGAAGGCGCACCAGTGACTCTGTTAGAAATGACTAGTGACGATTTGGAGAAGGCAAAACGTACTCCGTCCAGTGGGGCTTTTGTATACCTTGGAGATAGAACTCAGTTTCACTGCGACTGCCGGATGTATTGGACGCGTCGGGTGCTGGACTTTGCTCCTCATGCGCTGGATCGAATAAGCAGACTGCGTTGCAAGAATGGGAAATTTTTAAATGAGACAATGGCTGAGGATATGGTCTGCGCGCGGCCGCAAGTGTGCGCAGCAGCCGCGCTGCCAGAAACGTGCTCCTGCTCTGAAAGACCAGATGATGACCCAGCTCGTGGTATGCAGCTTTTGCGAGTGAACTGTACACATGCTGCGTTGGACCACGTGCCGCGTATGCATCCCGCTGAGAATAGACTTTATGAGCTGGTGCTGGCTGACAACCAGATAACCGACGTGAGTGCTGACGATCTGGATAACGTAACGGTTAGTACGTGCTTTAGACAAAAGGGGATGCTTGTATCTTTTTACTTTTCTTACTTTTCATTCATGTATTTATTAGGCATTAAACTAGGCTCTTATTAGTGGAGTAAATACCTGGATTCACGGTTTCAGTGCCATTGATTTCGCCTTTCTGTCTAAAAAGGCTTTTATTAGTCTTTATTTCATCTTTTCCATCTTTTTAGCTTATATTTAATGTCTATAACTGATTTTTTTTTATTATAAACCTAGAAATAATAAATATATTATTCAGTTTAGAATTTATCTTCCAAATATCTGACCTGCTTTCATTAATTTCTTTCAGACATTAGATTTGCGCAACAATTACATAACAAGAGTAGACAAAGATACAGCAATCAGACTTGGCAACATCGGTGGTATGTTGTGGCTGGCTGGCAACAGGCTGGAGTGTGACTGTACTGCTGCTCCGCTTCTGCTAGCGCTTCATAGTCGAGTTCTGGAATATACCGATCTGCGACACATCACCTGCAGTGATGGGAGTGCGCTCGAAGATGTGCCTATTGTTCAATGTTCGCCGTCTATCGCGGCATACATTGCCAGTCTCGCGGTGCTGTTTGCTCTCGCAGTCATCGTGATCGCATATCTCTCATCTCGCGAACGGCGGTTCTTCGTCAAAGCGGTGCTGCATCGGTGGGGCTGCCTCTGTTGCCTCGACGTAGACGAGGACGACCGCCGCTATGACGCGTTCGTCACTTTCGCACACAAGGATCAAGATATCGTGCATGAATTGATGTCACGACTGGAGCCGCCGTACCGGCTGTGTGTGCACCACCGCGACTGGGTCCCGGGGCTGCGGATCCCGGACCAGATCGTGGAGTCAGTGCGCGAGTCGCGGCGGACTCTGGCGCTCGTGTCGCGGCACTTTCTGGCTAGTTCCTGGACGCGTGCCGAGTTCCGCGAGGCTCACGCGGCAGCCATGTTGGACGCGCGCCCGCGGCTGGTCGTGATACTCCTGGAGGATCCAGCCGCGCTGGCTCTGGACGAGCAGCTGCAGCGCTACATCGCGACACACACGTACCTGCGCTGGGGGGACCCTTGGTTCTACCACAAGCTGGCGGTGGCTCTGCCGCGCCCGCGCCGACCTCTGTCTGTTACGGAATCTGCTCCTTTAGGACCTTCTACCTCTCGAGCGTGCACGGTCTCGAAACCAAATAAATCGAAGGAAAAACACTCGCCTTCGCATGATAAAAGGATGACTTCGATTCCTATACAATTATCTACTATGGAGAAATGTTAGCCAACGGGACTTTAGACTTTACTTTAGCATTAGGTACGCTATTATCGATGATCGAAGACTGACTGTCAATAAATATAACAGAATACAGAATTTTTTTTTGCAACAAAAATAAGAGGTACAATACATAACGACAAAACAAATGATAAAACACAAAAAACAACAGTATTTTACCTAGTATTTCTGTCACAAAACAGTGACCTTAGTAACTAAGAGTACTATTAGTTTTGGAGGTAACAAGCGCAAAACAATACAAGCATTTTTTCTAAAAGCTGCATTTTTGATATCACATTGCAATGGCGGTGTACAACAACACCTCGGCGTCAGCCAGCTAGGTAAGCGCGTTCTTAAGCGTTTGGCACAGAAACTCGTTTGAATTAAAAAAAAAACGTAATCTGTAATGGTTGACTGACGGCCACTGTTACAAAACAAAACTGGTCACTGACGATTTACGAGTATATTGATTGATAATAAGTTTGTTTGCATTTCTTTTTTTATTTCTCTCCAAAAGGAGGTAAATTTGCTGTCGCGATGAAAATAGTTTTTAGAGTAGAATAGAATGGAATAATTTATTGTTCCAGAAATAATTTTGACAATTATTGTTTTGAATCCATTGGCTCCGAACTAGTATACACTGTATAACGGAGCCAATGGCTTCTCCTTATATAATTGTTTACAATAAATACTAATGATATAAACTAGTTGAATAATATACACTACTAGCAATACAATTAAACATCGCAAGCGACTAATCTATTAACGTGAAAGTATGTGTGTGTGCGTGTGTGTGTGCGTGTGTGTGTAAGTGTTGTTAGAGTAGGTAGATAATACTGAAGTAAGACCATTCGGCTGTCATTCTTCTGAATTGAATCTATTTCCAATCGGCCTTAGTGGAGATTTAGAGGGGAGATATTATTAGATTTATGTAAAGCATTCGTCTACGTTGTGGGTGGACATCCTACTCAGCACTCGCCGGTACGTGGTCTCCACTCGAGAAATTTTCGAACTAAAAATCTACTTCTAAATTTTTAGTTCGAAAATTTCCCACAGAGTATCTTTGTGATAAATTACTGTTTGTTTTTGGCTTAGTTTCAAACAGCTTGTCCGGACTAGCTCATTAATTAATTTTTATATCCATGTGACGTCACCAGCGCAGGTTGGTTTATAACCAGCATACGCTGAGCTGGAGCCGGTTTATCACAGAAATGTAGATTAATTACTTTAGTTTTAATGTTTATCTAATTTAAGTTGTAGGTACTGTTACGTGTTTTAGTTCTGTATATTTGTCACAATAACTATACAGGGTTATTCCTAATCAATTAGCATCCTGTTAGGGTCTTGTTCTGTACATCAAAACAAACTCAAAAAAAAAAACAGCTGTTTTTGTCACGGGTGAACGATATTTTTCTATGGAACAACAATTTTTTGTTGAGTTTTGACAAAAGTCGCAGAACAAAAGTTGTTAGTTTTGATGTACAGAATAAGCCCCTTAAAGGATGCTAATTGAATAGGAATAACTCTGTATAATACTCAAAATTGAATCGAGTTCCAGTGCACGCAAATTAATATTTTTATTTTTGAGGGAGAGACGCGCGGTGTGCTGAATTTCAGACAAGTCAAAACGATTTCCGCGTATAGTCCGAATCTAATTTAGTGGCGTTTGTGAAGTTAGCTACAAGCTGCGCACATCCCTACTCCTTACCGTCGCTGACATTTGAATTTTTTACTGTTCAACGACTCTCCTAGTATTATACGATACTAGCGACCCGCCCCGGCTGCGCACAGGTTTATTATACAAATAAACCTTCCTCTTGAATCACTCTATCTATAGGTATTTAAAAAAAACCGCATCAAAATCCGTTGTGTAGTTTTAAAGATATAAGCATACATAAGGACACGGGGACAGCGGAAGCGACTTTGTTTTATACTATGTGTAGTGATATAACGGGACTCAATCATGTGTACGGATAGTCATAACCACTCAGTGCATTGCGAGACGGCTCCGCGTGCTAGCACTCGCCAACTTGAGAAAGGTCGCCGAACGCGACCGAAACTATAGTCGTGTTATGACTATCCGTACACGTGAGTGAGTCCCGTTGTATATCGTTTAAAATGTGTGAAATCCACGTTAATTGCCATAGACTCTCCTAGTGTTCGTCAGCCGCCATTATTATTGTTTAGTATACTGGACCTACTATAAATAAATAAAATAATAATATTAATTTGTTTTTTTGTTTGTTTCACTTGATTGAAGTCCCCAACCCGCACTAAGCTAGCGCGAAGGATATGGCCCTAATCCCAATCGCTCTTGGTGGGTAGTAGTAGATAGGTACTATGTTGAGCAGTGGAGTATTAAATATCCAGCCAGTATCACGTACCTATATAGTTAAAAAAAATATATATTATATGGTGACAGACTATGATCTGCAGAGAGCTGATGATAATAAAATAGATAAAATAAATAACGGGCTAAGTGCGAGTTGGACTCGAAATAAATCTTGTATCATTGTTAGGTCGGAAACTTTTCGGACTACCTTAGTTTTTTAGGGTTCCGTATCCAAAGGGGATCCCGTCCCGTATCCCGTAAAAACGGGACCCTATTACTAAGACTCCGCCGTCCGTCTGTCCGTCTGTCTGCAACAGATACTAAGAACAAAAAAATATTAATATTTAAGGGGGGCTACTACAAACATGCATTTTTAGCCGTTTTTTGCTCAATATTAATAAAGGTGAAAGGTAGATGCTTGAAATATTCACAGAATATTTAAATAAATATTCGCTTTAAAAATTTATGGTACAATTAAAATAAAATAAATATTTAAGGGGGCTCCCATACAAGAAACGTGATTTTTTTATTGATATTTATGACGGCAACAGGAAGATGCTTGAAATGTTCACAGAATATTTAGTTTTATATTTCCTTCAAAAAAATATTAAAATAAAATATAATAAGGGGGACTTCCATACGGTGCGGAACCCTTCGCGCACGAGTCCGACTCGCACTTGGCCGATTTTATTAATAGTTTCAGTAGATGTGTTTAAGTTTAAGTATACAGTGTTATCTGCTTGCCGAAAGGGAGTCATTAAGACAATCATTATGAACTACTTCTGTAATAGGGTCAATCCAGAATTTGAGAAAAAATCAGCTGTTCTGTACAAAATTGCGTGAATCGACGAAATGTATAATAAATACTTCATAAAAAAATAAATTTGGGGACATCTTACACACGGTCTCTGACCCCAAACTAAGCAAAGCTTGTGATATGGCTGCCAGAGACTGATATACTACATATACATATTTTAAATACATACTTAGGTATATAGATAGTACCTAAATAACACCCAGACACAGAGCAAACACCTATGTTCAACACATATATGCTTGCCCTGGGTGGAGGTCGAACCCACGCCTCTTTGATCCAGAAGTCAGGGTCACTAACCACTGAGCCAACGAGACAGTCAGGTCAGTCAGTATGAAACAACTGATTTTTTTTTCGAATCCCGGGTTGCCTCCATAGTAAAAGATGCTCATGATGGTCTTAATCACCTCCTTTCGGCTATGAACATCAGTTCTGGATTCTGGATAACCCTGTACCTGTATACATATAATTACGTAGTACCTATTATAATTTGTTGTAGTAAATAATAGCATTTACTTTCAGTCAAAAAAGATTAATTGAAGTGTCTCTTTACCACATCTAAATTATAACAGTTCATGGTTTATATTATGTATATACATAAACGATAAGATAATATAAATATAAACATACATGAGATTAATCTGTTATTTTATTGCAGATCGTGTAGTAAGTTGTTACTAAAAATATTGCTAGCAATAAATGTGCCGTATTTATTATTTTGCCTATTTAAATAAGAAAAAAAATTGTGAACGAAAATTATACAAAAACTGTGAACAAGAATATATAAGTGAGAAAGAAGTGTGTTAAAAGTAGTGTATTTGTATTACTTTGGATCTCTTTTCTAAACACCCTAAGTAGGTACAGGAACATCCAGAACGGCTACTAAGCCGAAAGGAGGTAATTGTGAACAACTTTAACTATGGGGTCAACTAGAAAAAAATTACAGCAATTCCCTACATTATGTCGATTCAGTTACAATTTTGTATGGAACAGCTGTTTTTTTTTACTCGAATTCTAGGTTGGCCTAGTAATTAAATGAAATGAAATCATTTTTTGTCAAAATAGTACATTGGTAACAAAATAAAATTAAATATTAGCATCTAATCTTATGTTCCTATTTATGGACTCGTCCAACATAAAATAAAATCATAATAAAATAAAACATAACATTAATAATCAATTAGATCAATTAAAATTCAATAATTAAATAAAAACTAAATAAAACTACAATACATAGAAAATTGAAACTATAGAATGCTGGTTAGTTTGTCCAACATGAGATAAAAGATCATTATATAGCTATAACTACGAATAGAAAAGTTGTAGAATATCAACCAATCAGGAAGACCTTTACTTGTCTTGACCTCGAAAATACTAGAAACGGAACTACGGAACAGAAAAACATTATCATTTTCCTTCATGACTATCTCCTATTAGACTCTTTCTTTCTTTGAGAGAAAGAGACTACGGCGTCCCGCAGTCTATTGTTTTCTCTGTCTACGGTGATGACTTATGTTCCAAAAACTATTTCGTATCTGTGTCAGAAAGCGGTAAATATTTTAAATGTGTGTAGGAGATTTTACAATCTACCCGCAGATGTTCTGCACTTAAAAACATCGATCAGCTGTACTGTCAAGGTCATACCTGAACAAAGTAAACAATAACATTTTCAAAGTAAAGTTTGTGAATTTAAATCCGCTGTATAGGGGCTTCGTTATTAAACAATATCAATAAATCACATATAAAACTAAATTTAAAATCACAAACTACATTAATTTAAAATTATAGTGAAAGTTGTTCATAAAGATGACACTTTTTTGGAATAGTACAAAAAGTAAGCAGATTCTGTATAATGTGGGAAAAGTTGATTTTGAATTTCGTTTGTATTACGAGAAGAGATCGAGCATTTACTCTATATACACAGGCGTTTGCTCCATATACCAGTAAATATTTTCTTTGTTGCTCTTTGTCTGGATGTTACTTTTTTAAATGCAAAATAGGGTTAAATTTGGCCACCAACTCGCTGGAAAGCGAAGTTGTACACGAAGATGGCGTATGTAGGCCTAGAAGATACCTACTAACTCATGACTTGAAGATATTGTAATGTTGCAAACGGGGAAGCCGTTTGCAGCACCACAAGTTAAGAGAGGATTAGAGGACCCGTAATGTGGCAAGCGGGGGAGCCGGTTGCCACACCACAAGTTACGAGACTTCAGAGAACCTAACCAAAGAGTCCTGCCTAGTGGATAGGATTCCTAACGGTTCGGAGAGAGGAGATTAAAATAGAAAACTAACCTTAGTATTTACACATTTATTTACACTAGACACACACTGCACTTATAGTCTATTAAGTCTTCAAGAAGCGGAGAGACAGAGAGAGAGAATTTTGAAAGAGTCCTTGGAATGTTAGCCAAAAAGGGAGAGGGTAGCACTCGTAGAACCACGCTGGAGGCTGGCTGAGGATTTTCTATAGACTGAGCTGGACCCGCCGATAGTGTGACGCCAGCAAGGTAGCGCTAGGTGAGCGCTAGCATGGAGACATCTGTCGACTGAGGTGGAGGCGCCGGCCCAAACCGGCCGACAGGCGCCGGCCCAAACCGGCCGACAGGGTTCGTCGACAGCGCCAGCCCAGTGCTCCAGGGTAAGGGGTCAGTGGCCCCAAAACAAGAGATCCTCCTGTAAACAAAGTCAAAGGGACCGGAGCCTCTCACCCTGACTGTTACCCGACGCTCATGGCGTTTACACTACGGGACTCGTCCACGCAATCTCAAATTCACACAGTCACTACATCTTTATAGAAAAAAATGGTGTCTTCAAGATGACTTCCAACTCCAGACTGCCCGAATTTTACAAAACAAAGATCGCTGATCCTGTCAAAAATAATTTAAATAATTTTATAACTAGAATTGTAAGTTGGCAGTGTTATCGTTGAAAGAGTCTGAATGTAGAGAAGCTAACAAAAAGGTTAGTTTCTCTACATTATCCAAATTGTAATTGTCAGGAAACAATGACGGAGGCAGGGCATTCCAATCCCTGGCGGTCCGCATTATGAAGGAAGAAGCGAATCGCTTAGTACGAGCAGGTGGTACGTCGACTATGTAGAGATGGTATTTATGTGACTTTCGGCTTGTTCTGTTGTGAAAAGGAGATGAAGGATCAGGTCGTGGAGTTCGAGCGCACACTCGCCGAAATGGAGCCTATAGAAAATTGCCAAACACGCTACTTTACGCCTGTGTTCCAGGCTTTTCAGCTTGGAAGCGACAAGCTTATCATCCCCGTCTTTGATTATAAATAGTCAAAGATCCCCGTATTTAAAATATATCATCATCATCTTTTTCAGCTGTACGCCGTGTCGTCCACTGCTAGAAATAGGCCTTCACTATGAATTTCCAGTAAGCCCGGTTTGGAACGGCCTGCATCCAGCACGTTCCTGCAGTCTTAATTATATCGTCTGTGGAAGAGATTGGGCTAAGTGTATCTCATAAAAAAACTAAAGTGTGCGTATTCACGAAAGGTCAACCTAGACTTGTAAGCAGATATAAAACTAATCTAATTTTAAACAACCACAGCATACCACAAGTAGAACAAGTTAAATATTTAGGGATTTGGTTTGACAACAATTTGAGATGGGGGAAACATATCAACGAAACACGAGACAAAACATTAAAATTCTTAAATGTGTTTAAAGTTCTAGCAGGTGCTAAAAGGGGCATTCACCCCAAGCATTTAAGACGACTTTACATAGCAATAATCAGAAGCAGACTAGATTATGGTATCTTTCTTTATGATAATAGTGCCAACTGTCACTTAAAGAAACTAGACCAAATCCAAAATCAGGCCATGAGAGTGGTGGGAGGTTTTATTAAAACAACCCCCGTACATAGTATGGAAAGTGAGCTAGGTCTTCATCCTTTGTTTCTTCGGCGAAGATACCTTGCTGTAAAATTTTGGCTTAGATCAAAATCTATTGATAATAATCCAACGATTCATGCACTGGAATACCTCAATAGCTTTTGTGAATACGCATACTAGAGGAGGAAAAAATTACCTTTACTCATAGAAACTCATAAAAAGTATAATTGTATTCCTATACATATTGAGGCAAAATTCCCGATGTACGCTCTTAACTCTTGGATTAGTAGTTATGATTTAACCGATTGTATTATAACTAATGTAGACGGTGTTGCAAATGCAAAAAGATTTTATAATACCGCTGACTTGCGCGAAATATGTTCTCAATATATAGATAGTAAATATAATTCATTTCACAAGCTGTATACAGATGGATCCAAGGAAAATGATAAATGCGGATCAGCATTTTATGATCCACAAGCAAACATCTGCATCAAAACAAAAATTGAATGTGCCGAGACATCAATAATGCACTGTGAACTAACCGCGATTTTTGAAGCCTTGTTATATATTGCATCTTTAGAATTCAATAGATATGTTATCATATCCGATTCAAAGAGTGCCCTTTATCATTTGGCTCGGTTACCCTCGAATTTTCGAGGACTCCCGATAGCCTATAAAATCCTGGAGTCCATTTGTAGACTTCGTTCGTTAAGTAAGGAGGTAGTAATCCAATGGATACCCTCGCATGTAGGCATCCCAGGTAACGAAGAGGCAGACAAAGCGGCCAGAGAAGCGTCGACGGACGGCATCCCATTGTCTTCCATTAATGAATGAACTGCTGAGTAAAGTAAAGATAAGTTGTAGATTGATTTGGAATGAGTATTTCGACGAGCGCTCGCTGGCAAAAGGAATATGGTATAGGACGATTCAGAGCCTGCCTCCTCGTTATCCGTGGTGTGATGATGTAAAATTAAATAGGCTAGATGTGGTACTGATGATGAGACTTCGCACCGGACATATTCCATCGAATAAGTTCAAACATCTAATGGGGATATCAGATTCTCCCAACTGTGATGAGTGTGAAGTAGTAGAAGATGTGCAGCATGTGTTGATGGAATGTGTCCGGAACGAGGCACAGAGACAGGATGTAATGTACTATATTAATAAGCTTAATGTAGGCTTATGCAATAGCATTTTAGCTTCCCCAACGTCTGAGGAAGCGAAAATGATGTTAAAGCTGTATAAGCGAGTGCTATAATTAAGTCGCAATATTTGATCTGTATGTCATTACGGGGGTGACATAGTCACTGCGTGACTGCGAACTGCGAAACCCCTTTACAATTAATAAAGATTAAAAAAAAAAAAAAAAAAATTATATCGTCGGTCCACCTAGTCGATGGACGTCCTATGCTGCGCTTGCCAGTGCGTGGTCTCCATTCGAGAACTTTACTGCCTCATCGGCCAACGAACTATGTGCCTTGCACACTGCCACTGTAAAATATATGCAAGTAGGTATATGCAGCTTATACTAAGCGCCACACAAGTCAGCGGATGAGAAGTTAGCCGCAGATGACACTTCGCCGTGATTCGCTAATTATTGCGCATGTGTGCACAATGCGTAGGGAGCGCGTGGGAGGCATGAGGTTGGCGGGCGGGTGTGCCCCGGCGGCATCTCGTCTCTCTGGCTCCCACGCATACCTATATTTCGGCTTTTGCGCAGCGTTCTGCGCATAACTTCCCAACCGCTGATTTGTGTGGCGCAGTATTATATCAATCCTTGACAGCCATAACTCTCACTTTGCTTAATCTGAGGTCAGAGACAGATGTCCCTTAATATCTTATGTATAATATTATATTTATTGTCGTAAAACTTCATTTATCATTTCTCAGATGTGGAAACTACTGCTGCTATTGCTGGCGGCTTCAGCTGAAGGTAGAATCAACTGCCGGTACAGCTACACCCGCTGTCAATACTTCGGTCATCGTAGAGCAGGAATTTATAAAGAATCTCACTGCTGCAAGTACTTAGGCAAAGTGAACAACGAACATCGATACACAGTAGACGGTACTAATTTTATTATTATAGGCCGAATCATACAACTCGGCGGATGTGAAGTTAGCTACAAGCTGCGCAGTATCCAAATCAACGCGCGGCTTTATGTGAGCTTCAGTCAGGATTGGATATTGCGCAGCTTGTAGCTAACTTCACATCCGCCGACTTGTATGATTCGGCCATGTACATCATCATTGGATTCGGCGATTCGGCCTATAATATTCATTTAGATATATTTAGAGTTAGCAATATACACGGTTATTCCTAATCAATTAGCACCCTTTTAGGGGCTTATTCTGTACATCAAAACTAACAACTTTTGCTCTGCCACATTCAAAACTAAAAAAAAAATCAGCTGTTCCATACATTTTGTCGAGGGTGAACGATATTTTTCTATGGAACAACAAGCTTTATTTGAGAATTCATAAAAGTCGTTGAACAAAAGTTGTTAGTTTTGATGTACAGAATAAGCCCCTAAAAAGATGCTAATTGATTAGAAATAACCCTGTTTAATACAATACAATACTAGCTTTTGTACGCGGCTTCGCTTGCACGATTTTTTCTTTTTAGTGTTATCCATCGACTTGGCATTTTTTCTTACATTTCATATTGATGGTGTTATCATAGGAACCTTTTATTACCGACTTCCAAAACAAGGAGATACTATATACGTTTGTATAGGTATGTATTTTTTGTTGTATATGTTTACCAACATTTTCGCCAATTGTGAACGGATTTAAAAAAAAACTTCTTTATTTTGAAAAATTATACTCCCGTCGTGGTCCTGTTTAAATTTTATGGAAATCGTCTGAGGCGTTAATGATAAATCAACAATAATATACATGGATGTCACATCTATTCGTGCAAATTATTCGAATTCTGAACACGGTGGTTGTCAGTGTGGTTGTGCCATTTTTTGCAAAAAATATTTTTTTATTTAATAATAACTAAACATACTTTACAGGTAAAGAACTAAGCGTCCAATTCGATGAAGGTGATGAATTCTTGATGCTGAATTGTAATGGATCCAACGTATGGGAGTCCGGAGGGATGCCACGCCCTGATAACTGGATATCTGTGAAAAAACTTGCCATAACCAACTGTCTGATATCGACTGACGGCACGATAGCAGATCGACTTGGGTTGTCTGACATGGAGATGATCTTCAGTACACGCTTCACAGATCTATCTTTAAAGCTTGCACCATCTTCACAGCTGACAGAAGAGCACTTTGACGGTTTTGACCTTCTCACCAAGCTAGAAATCAGTGGAAGAGAAGAAGGCAGAGTAAACGCAGATCGTAATTTTCTGTCCAAAATGAAATATCTACGAGAGCTCAATCTTCAGTACGTCAATTTATCAGAAAGAGAACTGGATGTACCTAGACAAAAACTACAGAAACTGATCCTGAGATATACAGGAGTCAAACATCTTCCAAAGAATATTTATGAACTGTATTCTCTGGATACTTTGATTGTAGAGAGTGATATTGCATTCGATTTAGCGGAGTTGCCGCTAAATCTCCGATTGCTGGATCTGAAATCTTCGGCAACAACGTTACAGGTTTTAAACTCATTGAGTTCACTCGAGAAAGTTTTCATTACAAATTGGATAGAGACGCAGCCTCAGCGCTTTACAAGTTGCAAAAATCTGAAAAAACTGCACCTGACAGCACCCGCGATACAGACCCTGCCAGATCGGTGGCTGGACAGATGCTCAAAATTAGAAGAACTTGTGATTGAAAAAGCACTAAACTTGACCAGCTTACCTCAAGAACTTTTTGGATTTTTGGAATCTGCTATCAAACGCCTCGCTTTTAAAGAAGGAGTGCTTGAAACATTGAATCAAGGGCAGTTTTTTGGAAAACATGTTCAAAAGTTGATTATATCGACGCTGGAGCTTAACGGCAATCGATTGCGAGAAATTCCTAAGTTAGTACTTATTGCTGATTGATTTAAATTTTAGTTAGTAAAGTCTCCGCTGTAGGACATCCATTATTAGACTTAAATCTCATCAAATCGCATAGGACCGGCTCTAAAAGGCTTGCATCCATCGCTATTAATTTAGCTGACGCCTTGTAGGAAGACATCAAACGCTGCTGTGTGTGTTCTCTATATACGAAATCCACGGCCCATCAATTATCATATTCATATTTGTTTATTGCATAATATGGGTTTACAAAGTACTTACAGAATATAATTATATAAACAGTTCGCCATATTCAGTCTTTCGGCATGCAACATTAGGTAAGAGTATAGGCATTTAGTTGTTTTTCAATCTAATATTTTACATTTTAAACATTTGTCATACAATTTAGCCACATTTCTTTTAAAAATCATGAAAAAAAAAGTTCTGCATACTCTGCTATCTTTTGATTAGATATCGATTACTGTTTTGTTGAGACGCTCATTTGTTTAAGGCATTGAATAAATGTTATTTATAGTTGCTTCTACATCTTCAATTTTTTCAAAAATATATCCCATAGCTACTTGAGTTCCAATCGATGAATCAACGTGTTTCAGGGAAACTCTGCCAGCGAGTGTGGAGAGCCTGAATCTATCAGCTAACGACCTGGACAGTGCAGTGCTGAATATTGTAGCTGAAGCATGTAACAAACTGCAAGTCCTCAATCTGTCTGACAACCCAAGGATCGAAGACGTCTGTGATGAAAATGGTCAGTGAAAAACACTCACATTACATTCTGTTGGTCTGCTGGTAAGAGAAGGAAGCAGGTTGTAAACGTCTTTTGCGCTGTTCAACCCGTACCGGGTTGAGTAGTATAAGTATAGCTATTTCCATTTAGACAACCATTTATATTTCCTCAAATCAGGACTGCGAGCCATTTTAAATACCTTTGGGGAAAAATACCTTTACTGAAAGGAATTCTGGAGTACCAATGCAAATATTTTCGACAGAGGCAGGAGCAGTGACGACAACAAGTATGACCAAAATTTTGACAATGAAATAATCAAATGATTTGTTCAACTCGCTCCTTGATGATTCTTAAAATAGTTTTTCCTATCACCTACTTTCAGAAATAGTAGACAATCTCAATAATACAACAGGAACACTCTGGAATTCCCTGGATCAACATGCATTGATTGTTGACGTTAAATTTTATTTTATTTTATTTCATATAGGTTTGCGTTTGAATACATATTGTCTGATGTTAAGCAGATATGCTGTCTAGAGTGTAGCACGCTACCCTAAGACACTTTTCGGGATTTGCAAACACCCACATTGTATTTTAGCGGTGAAAGTTTTTTTACTTGCAGGATATTCCCCGATTAGAAATGTGATAACGCTCAAACAACTGTTTCTGAGTAGAACTAATGTAACGCGCTTGTGTCGAGACTGGAGAGACATGCCGCTTCTTGAAGAACTGGACCTGAGGCATACGAGGGTGTCCAAATTGTCGGTGAGATCCATTCTTTAAAGTCATTTATTTAAACGATAGTTTATAGGGTTTTCCCCAGTTTATCAAAATTAACTCAATAATATACCTCTCGCACTTATTTAAAATAATGGATTCTTTTGCTTACTTTTGCCTTTTGTCAAAAAGATTGAAAATAATCGGCCCAGTACGAGTCCAACTCGCGCACGGAGGGTCCCGTACTGCATAGGAGCCCCCCTTAAATATTTATTTTATTTTAACTTTATCATTTATTATTAAAGTGAGTATACAACTAAATATTCTGTGAATATTTCAAGCATCTACCTGTTACCATTATTAATATAGAGCGAAAAACTGCTAAAAAATCAGGTTTGTTGTATGGGATCCCCCCTTATGTATTAATTTTATTTTGTTTTTAGCATCTGTTGTTATAGCGGCAACAGAAATACATCATCTGTTAAATTTCAGCTTTCTAGCTATAACGGTTCATGAGATACAGCCTGGAGACGGACAGACAGACAGACGGACAGCGGAGTCTTAGTAATAGGGTCCCGTTTTTATCCTTTGGGTGCGGAACCCTAAAAATGTTCGCTCGTTACATTATCGAAACATTTAACTATAACCGTAGTATGCTCATCGTTTGCCCATTACTCCCTACGAACCTTTTTTCTGACATCCATGGCAAAGTCACATACAAAAACTTAAAATTTGGATAGATAAAATTAATTGAATTTTTAGTATTACATCCAAGAGAATTTAAACACTACGTTTATTCATATACGACAGTGAATGAAAAGTTTTCTTTTTCATTCACTGAATTGTAGATTTTATTCACAGTTCGAAGACTTGCAGATCAAGGGAGTTTTATCAGCAAAAGTACTCCTGGAAGGAGCGCCAGTGAGATTGATAGAGATGACGGGCCAAGACTTTGAGAAAGCAAAGCATACGTCCAACGCCTTCGTAAACCTCGACAACACTACTCGGTTCGAGTGTGATTGTCGCATGTATTGGACGCGGAGGGTACTGGAAGATTCTCCACACATACTGCAAAGAATCACCGAGCTGCAATGTGAGAATGGAAAGATGTTGAACGAGTTAATGGCAGAGGACATGGTCTGCGCGCGGCCTGGAGAGTGCGCAGCGGCCGCGCTGCCAGAGTCATGCACCTGCTCTGAAAGACCTGACGATAATCCGGCGCGGGACAGGCAGCTGCTGCGAGTGGACTGCACCCGTGCTGCGTTGGACCACGTGCCGCGTATGTCACCTTCAGAGAACAGACTCTACGAGCTGCTTCTAGCTGACAACCAGATAACAAACGTGAGCGTCAGTGATTTAAGTAACGTTAAGGTCAGTAAAATACCTTTACTATTCTTTTTGGCTTTCTAAACTTTGCAAACCTGCCGGGCTACGATACGAACCACGAAATATTTCTTTCGACGTGTCAGAACGAGACAGCTACGGCGAAGTATACAGGGTTATTTCTAATCAATTAGCATCCTTTTAAGGGCTAATTCTGTACATCAAAACTAACAACTTTTGTTCTGAGACTTTTGTCAAAACTAAAAAAAACTGTTGTTTCATAGAAAAAATATCGTTCACCCGCGACAAAATGTATGGAACAGCTGTTTTTTTTTTTTTTTTGATAAAATTCGCAGAACAAAAGTTGTTGGTTCTGATGTACAGAACAAGCCCCTAAAAGAAATATTTATTGATTAGAAATAACCCTGTATATCTGTCTCTTTTTCACACGTCAAAAAAAGTTCTTTTCGTAGATTTTCGTGGTCGCATGCTAAGCTAGCTGCTATAATGTAATATGTGGTTCCGCTTATTAATAATTCCAACTCAATAAGAAGGAGTGTATCCCATCTGGCCCGGTGACTTGGCCCGGCGCCGGGCCACATGGGAAAGAAAAGTTTTATCTGGCCCGGTGATATATTTACCGGGCCAGATGACACAAATCAAGTGCCATCTGGCCCGGTAAGGGGAGAAAAGAGGATACGCCTTGTAATTTGTGAAATACTAACTACATGCATCGATGAAAGGGATTGAACTTATAAACCAATATACTCACAAAACCGAAAATGTACTCACAATACGAAGCCTTAGACTACGCCAAGCTAACTACAACAAGCTAACTACAATCTGCAATGCCCTAGTTAAACCACATCTTCTATACCTTATCGAGATTTGGGGATGCGCTGCTAAAACGAGAATGTGTAAATTACAAAGATTGCAGAACAAAATCTTTAAAACCATTTTTAACAACTACTACCTAACTCCAACTAAGAAAATTTATTCAGCAACTAAAATAATGAACATAAAACAACTAAGTATACAAAGATAACACATGTATCTTTATTCGAAAAACTTTAACTAAAACTATTCACACTAACAATGTTTACAAAACAAAAAAATGTTGTTAACCGCCGAACTCGCCGAGCGAGCTATATCGTCATTCCAAGACATCGAACAAATTACGATAATGCTCACAACTGAAGGTGCCAGACTTAATAACTCACTACCCTCACAAATAAAAAAATGTTAACTCCCTTCATGCCTTTAAAAAAACCTTGGCCGAATAAATCATAGAACATGTATCGTTACTGTTATAACTAAAAGAAAAGAAGTGTGAAGTAAGTCTGTATTATGTTATTATATGTTCAATTAGTTAATTTATTTTGATAATAATAGGTACGACTAAAATTGTAAAATATTTTGTAATTATGTTATCATGTAAGTGACAAACTGTTTGTCTATATGATAATAAATATCTTTAAACCTAAACCTAAATCAAACTGCTTAGTACACAATAATTAGTTTTTATTGTGAATGACGCGATCAATTTCTTTGGACGCGATATCAACTTCTGTCATAAAACTCAACCTGAAATAGACTTTTTATAAATACCTATATCTTTTTGAATTTGAATATACTAACAATATTTTTATAATAATAATAATCAACGAAGCCAAAATGCTTTGAATCAAACAAAATTATTAATAAGTATTAAATACCTAATATAACTTACACACAGTGTACAATATGGTTTTTTTTTTATAAACAATCAACAGTGTTCATATAAAATCAAGCAAAATTATTAACTAGTAGTCCGCCCCGGACTTAGACCTCGCGCAATTATATATTTTCTTTTTCTTTCAATGTGTACTGGTATCCAGCATGAAGAAGGACAATGCCGCCTCCTCTTTTTATATATTTTAAAGACGACATGTCATTTGAACAACTTTTGTCCACCGTAGCTCCTGAAATCGTTACGTGTTATTTAATCAGTAGTAGCACTACATCAATGAATATTTTTAACAACTCATCATTTTGATAAAAAAAATGTTAAACAAATCAAATATCACTTCACTTACTTAGTTGCAGACGTTGCAGTTCATAAATACCAGGTGCACATTACTGACACTTACCTTGCCTTGACAGTTACCTTGACTGAGTTAAATTCAGTAAATTTTTAAAGCATTTCTTTTTTTTCCTGCCATTTCGTATTTTTCCAGTGTCCCGCAAGTTTGTAATGATTTAACTTCAAAAAGTATTTAAAGTGGTGTCGAATGTTTTGCTCACAAGAATATTTATTTTATTAAGCCACAAATAAAATTAAAATAACGTTAATAGACTTCATGATTAATAAATAATTCAATTGAATGCAAACCGGGACAAATGGTAAAGTATGAAAAGTCCTATTTCTACTAACCGCTACTTTCAAACCAGTAGTAAAATTCAAGGCAATCATACCAATATTTTGCTTACAAATCGTCTTAAAATTAGAAAAGAACTAAATGAGTCTTTTTGTTATTAATTATACATTTGACGCATTTTAAATTATTTTAAACTTGTTCCATAAAAAGTACCAAAAACTGATTACCCATTTTAATGTTAAAAAAATCAATTCTGATACTTTCTATATCACAAGGAAATATAGCAGGAGTCACCTAATTTTGCTATTTTGTTTATGCCTTAGTTGCTTTTTTCACTGCGATCGTTTTAGAACAGCGTTTGAGTTTGGAAGAGCATCCCATACCTGTTTTGTGACCGAATCTAGGAAAGTTGAGTTACAAGGCGTATCCTCTTTTCTCCCCTTACCGGGCCAGATGGCACTTGACTTGTGTCATCTGGCCCGGTAAATATATCACCGGGCCAGATAAAACTTTTCTTTCCCATGTGGCCCGGCGCCGGGCCAAGTCACCGGGCCAGATGGGATACACTCCAAATAAGGAGTTACTAAGTTAATATTGCCCAATCGCCTTTCAATCCGGCACGTGTTCTGCAGTTGATTTGGTGGTTGATAGAGTCATGTGGGTCAAGTGTGCGCATTTAAACTTTGATGCTTCAAAAACTCGAATATTATTAGTAGAATGAATCAAAATCTTGTTAACTAGTAAGATTGTTTATTTGTAATCAACTTAGACACAGCAGTAGTACTATCAGTAGCTTATATTTCAAGAAACTATAGAAAACAAAGACCCTTTCATATCCGCACTCTTACCCCAGTATCGGGGTATGTGTACGCAGCACTGTGGGTAAGTGTACGCAACAACAAATAATATATATTTTAGAACACAAACAATATTTTATTATAATTAAAAAAATTTCATCATAGTAACTTAAAGTAATCATTATGATAATCGTCTCTAATCATAATATGAGATCAACTTGAACTTATAAATCTTTAGTTACTTCGTCATACAGTTATCACAAATAAAAGTGCCGTGTTCGGAGCTGGTGCACTGTTCGTGCCACCAGGCTCCACAAAGGCTGTATTCAATCCAATCCTCAGTTCGTGGATCAGAATACATTTCGCCACATAAGGGGCAGTAATACTAAGTTTCGTCAGTTTTTTGTTTCTTAACAGTCTTATTTTTACTTTCTTTTTTTGGCAGTCTCAGGTGATTTTGTAATTAGTTAGCTTAGTTTTAAGTCTTTCTTTCAAATCTAGTCGTATTTTCTTTTTGGCTAATATCTCTTCTTCCTCTTCTTTCGTCTTACATAGCAACACATGTACAAAGAAATGCAAGCGGGGTAAGTGTGCACATGCGCACACTTACACGACAAGCTTCTGCGCACACTTAACCCAAACCATTGAAACAGAATTATATGAAAATTGCTGATTATTGCGTCATCATAACAACTTAAGCACTGGCAAATAAAAAACTTGATAATATGTTGCATTCGATAGCAAAATGCAAATTTTTAATAAATTTACATGACTACAAAAGATTACGCTTCAATTGTGACAAAATATCGTAAATATTTTAGCAAAAATCTTCATTTACATGTCAATCCAAAATGGCGCGCGAGTAGCCGCTGTAATTCTTGCGCTTCGCAGGACGTCTCGCGGGCTACTGAAAAGGGGGGTTGCCGTTCCTTATGGACCGGCCACACATTCGCCCTACGGCGAAGTTATCGTCACTGGGGCTCATTCATCTAATTCAAACGGTAGTAATTGGTTGTTCACGATTTGAACTACTACCTGAAGCTGGGCACATACGCTGCGATGATCGCATCTATTCATCAGATCAGTCCAGCGAGGTCCTAATATAGTTACATTGCCGGTAGGTAGTTATTGAGGAATCAAAATGACACCCCTATTTTAATCGAAAAAATTGATTTAACAAAAAAATTATTGGCATCAAAGTTGTAGAAAATCAAATTTTAAACAACTTTTGTTCCTATAACTTCTGCTGAAAAATTGAAATAACACAAGTTATTGAAGAAATGAAATGGCACAACCAGCTATTTGAAAAAAATATCGATCCTACAAAAAGTTAATGGGAACTAAAGTTGTAGAAAATCAAATTTTAACCATTTTTTGTTCCCATAACTTCTGCTGGAAAATTGAAATAACACAAGTTATTGAAGAAATGAAATGGCACAACCGGCTATTTGAAAAAAATATCGATCCTACAAAAAGTTAATGGGAACTAAAGTTGTAGAAAATCAAATTTCAAACAACTTTTGTTCCTATAACTTCTGCTGGAAAATTGAAATAACACAAGTTATTGAAGAAATGAAATGGCACAACCGGCTATTTGAAAAAAATATCGATCCTACAAAAAGTTAATGGGAACTAAAGTTGTAGAAAATCAAATTTCAAACAACTTTTGTTCCTATAACTTCTGCTGAAAAATTGAAATAACACAAGTTATTGAAGAAACAAAATGGTACAACCAACTATTTAAAAAAAATATCGATCCTTCAAAAAGTTGATGGGAATCAAAGTTGTAGAAAATCAAATTTTAAACAACTTTTGTTCCCATAACTTCTGCTGTAAAATTGAAATAATACAAGTTATTGAAGAAATGAAATGGTACAACCAACTATTTAAAAAATTATCGATTCTGCAAAAAGTTTATGGGAATCAAAGTTGTAGAAAATCAAATTTTAAACAACTTTTATTCCGATAATTTCTGCTGAAAAATTGAAATAACACAAGTTATTGAAGAAACAAAATGGTACAACTATTTAAAAAAAGATCGACCCTACAAAAAGTTGATGGGAACAAAAGTTGTTTAAAATTTGATTTTCTACAACTTTGATTCCCATCAACTTTTTGTAGGATCGATATTTTTTTAAATAGTTGGTTGTACCATTTCATTTCTTCAATAACTTGTGTTATTTCAATTTTTCAGCAGAAGTTATAGGAACAAAAGTTGTTTAAAATTTGATTTTCTACAACTTTGATGCCAATTTTTTTTTGTTAAATCAATATTTTTCGATTAAAATAGGGGTGTCATTTTGATTCCTCAATAACTACCTACTGGCAATGCAACTATATTAGGACCTCGCTGGACTGATCTGATGAATAGATGCGATCATCGCAGCGTGTGTGCCCAGCTTCAGGTAGTAGTTCAAATCGTGAACAACCAATTACTACCGTTTGAATTAGATGAATGAGCCCCCAGTGACGAAAACTTCGCCGTAGGGCGCAGATGTGGCCATAGCATTAGCGCTATATATTTTTTGAGATATTTAGAATGCGCACACTTAGACGCTGCGCACACTTGACCCACATGACTCTATAGGTATCAAACTGTTCATAGTCATAGTCATTTGTTCATAATAATAGTATTACATGCCACAAAATATTCAAAATAATATTAAAAAAATAATAATAAAACAAATTATCAAAAACAATAATACCCACTTACAAAACAAGTAAGAGTGATATTACAATCATGCAATTTTAATTAGTTCATTCATCGTAACTCTAGAATGCCTTGTTCATTCAATTCGGGTATTTCGTCGTCTCGCCCCGCAAGCTGTTCGGCCCGCGGGGCGAATCGCCGATGACTCTTTTTGAAGGCCCTCTTTCGCCCCGCTTTGTTTGGAGCGGGGCGAAAAGTCATTGTCCTACTGTCAAACAGAACGTTGAGTGAATGCAGATCTAGACCGAGATGCAGATACCGCAGTGGAATCGAAGCTACTTGATGGATAAACTATTGTTGGTTGTTTACAGACGCTCGATCTGAGAAACAATTACATACAAAGAGTAGACGAGGAAACGGCGTCAAGACTCAGCAACATGACCGGCATGCTGAGGCTGGCTGGCAATAGGTTGGACTGCGATTGTAGCGCCCTCTCGCTACTGCAGGCACTTCACAACCGCGCACTGGGATATACAGACCTTGGAGACATAACCTGCAGCGATGGAACTGCGCTCGTAGATGTACCGGTTGTAGAATGTCCACCGTCCATCACGGCATATGTAGCCAGTCTCGCGGCGCTGTTCACGCTCGCAGTCACTGTGATTGCATATCTCGCGTCTCGCGAGCGGCGATTTTTCGCCAAAGCGGTGCTGCACCGGTGGGGCTGCTTCTGTTATGCCGCAACAGACGAAGACGATCGCCGCTACGATGCTTTCATCTCTTTCTCGCACAAGGATGAGGATGTAGTACTCGAGTTAATGGCACGACTGGAGCCGCCGTACCGGCTGTGTGTGCATCACCGCGACTGGGTCCCGGGGCTGCGGATCCCGGACCAGATCGTGGAGTCAGTGCGCGAGTCGCGGCGGACTCTGGCGCTCGTGTCGCGGCACTTTCTGGCTAGTTCCTGGACGCGTGCTGAGTTCCGCGAGGCTCACGCGGCAGCCATGTTGGACGCGCGCCCGCGGCTGGTCGTGATACTCCTGGAGGACCCAGCCGCGCTGGCTCTGGACGAGCAGCTGCAGCGCTACATCGCGACACACACGTACCTGCGCTGGGGGGACCCCTGGTTCTACCACAAGCTGGCGGTGGCTCTGCCGCGCCCGCGCCTACATCAGTCGGTCACGGAACCCTCACATCTCGCGCCTTCCGCTGGTCGTCCAGTGCCACTACGCGCGCTAGAGCAGAATCGCTTGACCTCGCATAAGCTCATTGAAAATGAGGTTTCAATACCATTAATGCCTGTCGTAGAGAGTTGTTAACATAGAAGAATATAGTATTAGACGTGTCTCCTAACGGGTGCCAAATGTTCTTGTCCTTATTTACATGTGTACCTACTTGTACCAGCCTTTTTATTAGTCCACTCAAGACGTAGGCCTACCCACGAAAGGTACTCGTAATTTACACGAGTCTATTAGAGTAACTAGGTACCTATATATTTAGTAGATGCACCGGTTGTGGCCACTGCCCTGGCTTTATTCATTTGGTGTCAGAATTATTTCATAGGTAAATAGAAAACAATGTGGTACCATAAATATTATGTGTACGATGTAAAATTTGTAAATGTGTTAGTAACATTATTTTAACATTAAAATTGTCTACAAAATCGTTAAAAATACAAAGTGGCCCAAAAGGAAACAAAGATGGCCACCACCAGCGCATCTACCTACCCTTCATGTCAAAAATCAAGTCGATCCGTTGCTCCGTCGTCAAACCAGTGTGTTCTTTGGTTTGACGACGGAGTTATAATATTAAGCTAGTTCATATAGGCCGGGTGGCTAGCCCTGGTGTCAAAATTTTTAGGCCACCTGAAGGCCTCTGACATGGCTAAGTGGTTAAAACAACCGGGACCTACAATTTAACGTGTCATCCGAGCCACGGTAGCACTCGGTAAATGCCACCCGCGCTCACCCATCCAAAAGCTGACCGTGCGGAACGTTGCTTAATTTCGGTGATCGTTGACAAACACTGAGTCTAACTACGGTACGATTGCTATTTACGAGTATAATATTAATATCATAGAATAATAACTGTTCTATGATTAATATGCTAAAATTTAATGAACAATAAACTTACAATACTACCACCTACAGCCGTGGTGGTCGAGAGGTAGTGACACCTGCCTTACAATCGTGAGGTCGTGGGTTCAAATCCCGGTACTCAATTTTACACTACTGGCTTTTCGGTGAAGGAAAACATCGTGAGGCAACCTAAATATTACGTCCGATGAAGAAATTCGATGGCGTATGTGAATCCACCAACCTGCACTGGGCCAGCGTGGTGGATATGGCCCAATCACCCTTCGTGGGTAGGCCTACGTCCTGCAGTGGACTATTAAAAAGGCTGATACAGTACTACACACCTACCTTTAAAAATTTAATCATTATCTAAGGTTAATTAATAACTCAAATTGATTACAAAATTAAGTAACCCTTATACCTACATTAGCTTGGGAATTTTGTTATCTAGACACGCGGCAGCGTGTCCAGCCAAAGTGTTCTACAGAAAACTGGCGACGCAGCGGCCGTGTGTAATATTACACGAACCATTTGGTATCTAGACACGCCGCAGCGTGTCCAGCCAAAGTGTTCTACAGAAAACTGGCGACGCAGCGGCCGTGTGTAATATTACACGAACCATTTGGTATCTAGACACGCCGCAGCGTGTCCAGCCAAAGTGTTCTACAGAAAACTGGCGACGCAGCGGCCGTGTGTAATATTACACGAACCATTTGGTATCTAGACACGCCGCAGCGTGTCCAGCCAAAGTGTTCTACAGAAAACTGGCGACGCAGCGGCCGTGTGTAATATTACACGAACCATTTGGTATCTAGACACGCCGCAGCGTGTCCAGCCAAAGTGTTCTACAGAAAACTGGCGACGCAGCGGCCGTGTGTAATATTACACGAACCATTTGGTATCTAGACACGCCGCAGCGTGTCCAGCCAAAGTGTTCTACAGAAAACTGGCGACGCAGCGGCCGTGTGTAATATTACACGAACCATTTGGTATCTAGACACGCGGCAGCGTGTCCAGCCAAAGTGTTCTACAGAAAACTGGCGACGCAGCGGCCGTGTGTAATATTACACGAACCATTTGGTATCTAGACACGCCGCAGCGTGTCCAGCCAAAGTGTTCTACAGAAAACTGGCGACGCAGCGGCCGTGTGTAATATTACACGAACCATTTGGTATCTAGACACGCGGCAGCGTGTCCAGCCAAAGTGTTCTACAGAAAACTGGCGACGCAGCGGCCGTGTGTAATATTACACGAACCATTTGGTATCTAGACACGCCGCAGCGTGTCCAGCCAAAGTGTTCTACAGAAAACTGGCGACGCAGCGGCCGTGTGTAATATTACACGAACCATTTGGTATCTAGACACGCCGCAGCGTGTCCAGCCAAAGTGTTCTACAGAAAACTGGCGACGCAGCGGCCGTGTGTAATATTACACGAACCATTTGGTATCTAGACACGCCGCAGCGTGTCCAGCCAAAGTGTTCTACAGAAAACTGGCGACGCAGCGGCCGTGTGTAATATTACACGAACCATTTGGTATCTAGACACGCCGCAGCGTGTCCAGCCAAAGTGTTCTACAGAAAACTGGCGACGCAGCGGCCGTGTGTAATATTACACGAACCATTTGGTATCTAGACACGCGGCAGCGTGTCCAGCCAAAGTGTTCTACAGAAAACTGGCGACGCAGCGGCCGTGTGTAATATTACACGAACCATTTGGTATCTAGACACGCCGCAGCGTGTCCAGCCAAAGTGTTCTACAGAAAACTGGCGACGCAGCGGCCGTGTGTAATATTACACGAACCATTTGGTATCTAGACACGCGGCAGCGTGTCCAGCCAAAGTGTTCTACAGAAAACTGGCGACGCAGCGGCCGTGTGTAATATTACACGAACCATTTGGTATCTAGACACGCCGCAGCGTGTCCAGCCAAAGTGTTCTACAGAAAACTGGCGACGCAGCGGCCGTGTGTAATATTACACGAACCATTTGGTATCTAGACACGCCGCAGCGTGTCCAGCCAAAGTGTTCTACAGAAAACTGGCGACGCAGCGGCCGTGTGTAATATTACACGAACCATTTGGTATCTAGACACGCCGCAGCGTGTCCAGCCAAAGTGTTCTACAGAAAACTGGCGACGCAGCGGCCGTGTGTAATATTACACGAACCATTTGGTATCTAGACACGCCGCAGCGTGTCCAGCCAAAGTGTTCTACAGAAAACTGGCGACGCAGCGGCCGTGTGTAATATTACACGAACCATTTGGTATCTAGACACGCGGCAGCGTGTCCAGCCAAAGTGTTCTACAGAAAACTGGCGACGCAGCGGCCGTGTGTAATATTACACGAACCATTTGGTATCTAGACACGCCGCAGCGTGTCCAGCCAAAGTGTTCTACAGAAAACTGGCGACGCAGCGGCCGTGTGTAATATTACACGAACCATTTGGTATCTAGACACGCGGCAGCGTGTCCAGCCAAAGTGTTCTACAGAAAACTGGCGACGCAGCGGCCGTGTGTAATATTACACGAACCATTTGGTATCTAGACACGCCGCAGCGTGTCCAGCCAAAGTGTTCTACAGAAAACTGGCGACGCAGCGGCCGTGTGTAATATTACACGAACCATTTGGTATCTAGACACGCCGCAGCGTGTCCAGCCAAAGTGTTCTACAGAAAACTGGCGACGCAGCGGCCGTGTGTAATATTACACGAACCATTTGGTATCTAGACACGCCGCAGCGTGTCCAGCCAAAGTGTTCTACAGAAAACTGGCGACGCAGCGGCCGTGTGTAATATTACACGAACCATTTGGTATCTAGACACGCCGCAGCGTGTCCAGCCAAAGTGTTCTACAGAAAACTGGCGACGCAGCGGCCGTGTGTAATATTACACGAACCATTTGGTATCTAGACACGCGGCAGCGTGTCCAGCCAAAGTGTTCTACAGAAAACTGGCGACGCAGCGGCCGTGTGTAATATTACACGAACCATTTGGTATCTAGACACGCCGCAGCGTGTCCAGCCAAAGTGTTCTACAGAAAACTGGCGACGCAGCGGCCGTGTGTAATATTACACGAACCATTTGGTATCTAGACACGCGGCAGCGTGTCCAGCCAAAGTGTTCTACAGAAAACTGGCGACGCAGCGGCCGTGTGTAATATTACACGAACCATTTGGTATCTAGACACGCGGCAGCGTGTCCAGCCAAAGTGTTCTACAGAAAACTGGCGACGCAGCGGCCGTGTGTAATATTACACGAACCATTTGGTATCTAGACACGCGGCAGCGTGTCCAGCCAAAGTGTTCTACAGAAAACTGGCGACGCAGCGGCCGTGTGTAATATTACACGAACCATTTGGTATCTAGACACGCGGCAGCGTGTCCAGCCAAAGTGTTCTACAGAAAACTGGCGACGCAGCGGCCGTGTGTAATATTACACGAACCATTTGGTATCTAGACACGCCGCAGCGTGTCCAGCCAAAGTGTTCTACAGAAAACTGGCGACGCAGCGGCCGTGTGTAATATTACACGAACCATTTGGTATCTAGACACGCGGCAGCGTGTCCAGCCAAAGTGTTCTACAGAAAACTGGCGACGCAGCGGCCGTGTGTAATATTACACGAACCATTTGGTATCTAGACACGCGGCAGCGTGTCCAGCCAAAGTGTTCTACAGAAAACTGGCGACGCAGCGGCCGTGTGTAATATTACACGAACCATTTGGTATCTAGACACGCCGCAGCGTGTCCAGCCAAAGTGTTCTACAGAAAACTGGCGACGCAGCGGCCGTGTGTAATATTACACGAACCATT
The DNA here is from genome assembly GCA_964007245.1 of Hypomecis atomaria. Lineage (NCBI taxonomy): Eukaryota > Metazoa > Arthropoda > Insecta > Lepidoptera > Geometridae > Hypomecis > Hypomecis atomaria. Next base: position 12,728,795 of record OZ023308.1, on the reverse strand, counting down.
TGGTATCTAGACACGCCGCAGCGTGTCCAGCCAAAGTGTTCTACAGAAAACTGGCGACGCAGCGGCCGTGTGTAATATTACACGAACCATTTGGTATCTAGACACGCCGCAGCGTGTCCAGCCAAAGTGTTCTACAGAAAACTGGCGACGCAGCGGCCGTGTGTAATATTACACGAACCATTTGGTATCTAGACACGCCGCAGCGTGTCCAGCCAAAGTGTTCTACAGAAAACTGGCGACGCAGCGGCCGTGTGTAATATTACACGAACCATTTGGTATCTAGACACGCGGCAGCGTGTCCAGCCAAAGTGTTCTACAGAAAACTGGCGACGCAGCGGCCGTGTGTAATATTACACGAACCATTTGGTATCTAGACACGCGGCAGCGTGTCCAGCCAAAGTGTTCTACAGAAAACTGGCGACGCAGCGGCCGTGTGTAATATTACACGAACCATTTGGTATCTAGACACGCGGCAGCGTGTCCAGCCAAAGTGTTCTACAGAAAACTGGCGACGCAGCGGCCGTGTGTAATATTACACGAACCATTTGGTATCTAGACACGCGGCAGCGTGTCCAGCCAAAGTGTTCTACAGAAAACTGGCGACGCAGCGGCCGTGTGTAATATTACACGAACCATTTGGTATCTAGACACGCGGCAGCGTGTCCAGCCAAAGTGTTCTACAGAAAACTGGCGACGCAGCGGCCGTGTGTAATATTACACGAACCATTTGGTATCTAGACACGCCGCAGCGTGTCCAGCCAAAGTGTTCTACAGAAAACTGGCGACGCAGCGGCCGTGTGTAATATTACACGAACCATTTGGTATCTAGACACGCGGCAGCGTGTCCAGCCAAAGTGTTCTACAGAAAACTGGCGACGCAGCGGCCGTGTGTAATATTACACGAACCATTTGGTATCTAGACACGCGGCAGCGTGTCCAGCCAAAGTGTTCTACAGAAAACTGGCGACGCAGCGGCCGTGTGTAATATTACACGAACCATTTGGTATCTAGACACGCCGCAGCGTGTCCAGCCAAAGTGTTCTACAGAAAACTGGCGACGCAGCGGCCGTGTGTAATATTACACGAACCATTTGGTATCTAGACACGCGGCAGCGTGTCCAGCCAAAGTGTTCTACAGAAAACTGGCGACGCAGCGGCCGTGTGTAATATTACACGAACCATTTGGTATCTAGACACGCGGCAGCGTGTCCAGCCAAAGTGTTCTACAGAAAACTGGCGACGCAGCGGCCGTGTGTAATATTACACGAACCATTTGGTATCTAGACACGCCGCAGCGTGTCCAGCCAAAGTGTTCTACAGAAAACTGGCGACGCAGCGGCCGTGTGTAATATTACACGAACCATTTGGTATCTAGACACGCCGCAGCGTGTCCAGCCAAAGTGTTCTACAGAAAACTGGCGACGCAGCGGCCGTGTGTAATATTACACGAACCATTTGGTATCTAGACACGCCGCAGCGTGTCCAGCCAAAGTGTTCTACAGAAAACTGGCGACGCAGCGGCCGTGTGTAATATTACACGAACCATTTGGTATCTAGACACGCCGCAGCGTGTCCAGCCAAAGTGTTCTACAGAAAACTGGCGACGCAGCGGCCGTGTGTAATATTACACGAACCATTTGGTATCTAGACACGCGGCAGCGTGTCCAGCCAAAGTGTTCTACAGAAAACTGGCGACGCAGCGGCCGTGTGTAATATTACACGAACCATTTGGTATCTAGACACGCGGCAGCGTGTCCAGCCAAAGTGTTCTACAGAAAACTGGCGACGCAGCGGCCGTGTGTAATATTACACGAACCATTTGGTATCTAGACACGCGGCAGCGTGTCCAGCCAAAGTGTTCTACAGAAAACTGGCGACGCAGCGGCCGTGTGTAATATTACACGAACCATTTGGTATCTAGACACGCGGCAGCGTGTCCAGCCAAAGTGTTCTACAGAAAACTGGCGACGCAGCGGCCGTGTGTAATATTACACGAACCATTTGGTATCTAGACACGCGGCAGCGTGTCCAGCCAAAGTGTTCTACAGAAAACTGGCGACGCAGCGGCCGTGTGTAATATTACACGAACCATATGGTATCTAGACACGCGGCAGCGTGTCCAGCCAAAGTGTTCTACAGAAAACTGGCGACGCAGCGGCCGTGTGTAATATTACACGAACCATTTGGTATCTAGACACGCGGCAGCGTGTCCAGCCAAAGTGTTCTACAGAAAACTGGCGACGCAGCGGCCGTGTGTAATATTACACGAACCATTTGGTATCTAGACACGCGGCAGCGTGTCCAGCCAAAGTGTTCTACAGAAAACTGGCGACGCAGCGGCCGTGTGTAATATTACACGAACCATTTGGTATCTAGACACGCGGCAGCGTGTCCAGCCAAAGTGTTCTACAGAAAACTGGCGACGCAGCGGCCGTGTGTAATATTACACGAACCATTTGGTATCTAGACACGCGGCAGCGTGTCCAGCCAAAGTGTTCTACAGAAAACTGGCGACGCAGCGGCCGTGTGTAATATTACACGAACCATTTGGTATCTAGACACGCGGCAGCGTGTCCAGCCAAAGTGTTCTACAGAAAACTGGCGACGCAGCGGCCGTGTGTAATATTACACGAACCATTTGGTATCTAGACACGCGGCAGCGTGTCCAGCCAAAGTGTTCTACAGAAAACTGGCGACGCAGCGGCCGTGTGTAATATTACACGAACCATTTGGTATCTAGACACGCGGCAGCGTGTCCAGCCAAAGTGTTCTACAGAAAACTGGCGACGCAGCGGCCGTGTGTAATATTACACGAACCATTTGGTATCTAGACACGCCGGCAGCGTGTCCAGCCAAAGTGTTCTACAGAAAACTGGCGACGCAGCGGCCGTGTGTAATATTACACGAACCATTTGGTATCTAGACACGCGGCAGCGTGTCCAGCCAAAGTGTTCTACAGAAAACTGGCGACGCAGCGGCCGTGTGTAATATTACACGAACCATTTGGTATCTAGACACGCGGCAGCGTGTCCAGCCAAAGTGTTCTACAGAAAACTGGCGACGCAGCGGCCGTGTGTAATATTACACGAACCATTTGGTATCTAGACACGCGGCAGCGTGTCCAGCCAAAGTGTTCTACAGAAAACTGGCGACGCAGCGGCCGTGTGTAATATTACACGAACCATATGGTATCTAGACACGCGGCAGCGTGTCCAGCCAAAGTGTTCTACAGAAAACTGGCGACGCAGCGGCCGTGTGTAATATTACACGAACCATTTGGTATCTAGACACGCGGCAGCGTGTCCAGCCAAAGTGTTCTACAGAAAACTGGCGACGCAGCGGCCGTGTGTAATATTACACGAACCATTTGGTATCTAGACACGCGGCAGCGTGTCCAGCCAAAGTGTTCTACAGAAAACTGGCGACGCAGCGGCCGTGTGTAATATTACACGAACCATTTGGTATCTAGACACGCGGCAGCGTGTCCAGCCAAAGTGTTCTACAGAAAACTGGCGACGCAGCGGCCGTGTGTAATATTACACGAACCATTTGGTATCTAGACACGCGGCAGCGTGTCCAGCCAAAGTGTTCTACAGAAAACTGGCGACGCAGCGGCCGTGTGTAATATTACACGAACCATTTGGTATCTAGACACGCGGCAGCGTGTCCAGCCAAAGTGTTCTACAGAAAACTGGCGACGCAGCGGCCGTGTGTAATATTACACGAACCATTTGGTATCTAGACACGCGGCAGCGTGTCCAGCCAAAGTGTTCTACAGAAAACTGGCGACGCAGCGGCCGTGTGTAATATTACACGAACCATTTGGTATCTAGACACGCGGCAGCGTGTCCAGCCAAAGTGTTCTACAGAAAACTGGCGACGCAGCGGCCGTGTGTAATATTACACGAACCATTTGGTATCTAGACACGCGGCAGCGTGTCCAGCCAAAGTGTTCTACAGAAAACTGGCGACGCAGCGGCCGTGTGTAATATTACACGAACCATTTGGTATCTAGACACGCGGCAGCGTGTCCAGCCAAAGTGTTCTACAGAAAACTGGCGACGCAGCGGCCGTGTGTAATATTACACGAACCATTTGGTATCTAGACACGCGGCAGCGTGTCCAGCCAAAGTGTTCTACAGAAAACTGGCGACGCAGCGGCCGTGTGTAATATTACACGAACCATTTGGTATCTAGACACGCGGCAGCGTGTCCAGCCAAAGTGTTCTACAGAAAACTGGCGACGCAGCGGCCGTGTGTAATATTACACGAACCATTTGGTATCTAGACACGCGGCAGCGTGTCCAGCCAAAGTGTTCTACAGAAAACTGGCGACGCAGCGGCCGTGTGTAATATTACACGAACCATTTGGTATCTAGACACGCGGCAGCGTGTCCAGCCAAAGTATTCTACAGAAAACTGGCGACGCAGCGGCCGTGTGTAATATTACACGAACCATTTGGTATCTAGACACGCGGCAGCGTGTCCAGCCAAAGTGTTCTACAGAAAACTGGCGACGCAGCGGCCGTGTGTAATATTACACGAACCATTTGGTATCTAGACACGCGGCAGCGTGTCCAGCCAAAGTGTTCTACAGAAAACTGGCGACGCAGCGGCCGTGTGTAATATTACACGAACCATTTGGTATCTAGACACGCGGCAGCGTGTCCAGCCAAAGTGTTCTACAGAAAACTGGCGACGCAGCGGCCGTGTGTAATATTACACGAACCATTTGGTATCTAGACACGCGGCAGCGTGTCCAGCCAAAGTGTTCTACAGAAAACTGGCGACGCAGCGGCCGTGTGTAATATTACACGAACCATTTGGAGCTACTTTTGACCCCCTCACAACTCAAAAACTATTTAGCTTACATACATGAAATTTGGCACATTTACTAAAGTCTTTTAGCTTATCAAGAATCCAAAATTTCATAAATTTGCTCAGTCAGTTATTGATATATTAACGTTTAAAAACTCGTGTTTCATTGACTGATTCACTCACTGATTCACTCACTGACTCACTGATTCACTGACTTATAGATCAAAAACCCAACCCACTTCCAGATGACCTAGAATCTTGATATTTGGCACCAAGGTAGACTATCGGGCATAAATAAAGGAAAAATCTAAAAACTGAAAATTATTGATAAATAGTAGGTACTATTAACAAAGTAATTGTAAAATTTACCTAACCAATACTCCAATAAATGGCGGTAGCGTCGCGAGGCACTGAGATTTTCGATAGATGAACCATGCCATTTGTGATAGTAATATAATAAATACTAGATAACCTTTTCAGAGATAAGTGTACTATGATAATCATGATGTAACTAATAATTATTTCTGAACAAAAAGTTATGATATCTCATCGAAAACTTAAATGTGAAATGGGAGCCAAAGTGTCGCCACCAAAAGAATTGAGATCTAACACGGGGGCCAAGTGTTCTGTAGAAAATCCTAAAGTTTAAGCTACAAGAATATACCTACAACATTTAAAAGAAATTTACTTATGTAATTCAAGCTCAAGATTTTATTTGGCTAGTTTACACGTACAGACAAATGCTTATTTGCACTGTACTTATTCTTAAACTAGCCAAGTCAAATCACGAGCTTGAATTACATAAGACCCTTTAGAATGTTGTAGGTATGATCTTGTAGCTTAAACTTTAAGATTTTCTACAGAACACTTGGCCCCCGCGTTAGATCTCAATTCTTTTGGTGGCGACACTTTGGCTCCCATTTCACATAGTTTTTGATGAGATTAAAGTTAAACAAAAAAGGTTTACTTATTTTTGCTTCTGATTTTATAAGTATCTTAGTTTTACACGACTGTGTGTTTTAAAAAAAATATTTTGTAAAATTTTGTTGCAATAATAAACCAATTATGTACTAGATGCTCAATTTTAGATTATTTTTAAAATAATTACCTACCTTACTAAAAGTCGTGGTGGTCTAGTGGTAGTAACACCTGCCTTACAACCATGAGGCCGTGGGTGGGTTCAAATCCCGGTCCCGTACCAATGAGTTCTTGGAACTTATGTGCAGAATTTCACACCATTGACTTTTCAGTGAAGAAAAATATTGTGACGCAAGCTGCAAACGTCCGTAGAAGAAATTCGATGGCGTATGTGAATCCACCAACCCGCACTGGGCCAGTGTGGTGGATATGATATGAGGTAAGTGACTATTACCTTACTTAGCTTTTAACTTTTATGTAATCCTACATAAATCTGTGAGTGAAAAATCAAAAATCAAATTTGAACAGTAAATAGTCTTTATTTTCCCACCCTTAGGGCATTTATTATTTTTATTTTCAAATTTATACGAAACCAATGAGAAGATTGAAAGTATAAGAGCCTTTCCACTAAAAATAATTATCAAAATCGTACCTACTCTGTAAAAAGTTTTGATTGGTCATAGATTAGAAAAATATACCCGTCGACTTGACCAGGCCACTACCCGTCCACCCACTGGCATCACCCACTGGTGGGTGTAGGGGTAATTTCTATTGACCCATGTACACACTGCGTCAAGTTTGAAGTTATTTTTTTATAAAAATATCGATTTCGTTAAAATGAAAAATAATACGATAAGTCAATTATGTATTGTTTATGAAAACTAACTAATTTCATAGTCATAGTCATATTAGTCATATATCTTTATTGCGTATATGGGTAATACAAGATGGTAAGATAAGAATAATTAACCGCCATATTCTACCTGTTTGGCATGCAATAATAACATCAGTGTCAATAATATACCTAATCAGTGTACCACATAGAGCCAATATGAATAAACCCTAAAAACGGAACTGCATAACATTAAACAATTTAAAGTACGTTACAAAGTAATCACATAAACATAATAATCAAATGTGTGAACGAGAGAAAAACAAGATAGATACCTAATAGAATAAATCATATTTTGCTTGGCTGGACTAGCTCAATATTGTTTTTTTTAATCCACGGTGACGTCACCTGCCGGTTCCACCGGAAGACCAGCGCTGGTTGGTTCCTAACCAGCATACACTGAGGTGGAGCTGGTTTGTGACAGAAATATAGATTGAATTACTTTTGCATAGTTCTTAAGTTTTAATATTTATTATGTTGTACTATATGTGATGTGTTTTGTTCTGTATTTTTGTCACAATAAAAAGCTGTCTATGTCTATATTATAAGACGTTAATAATTGTAAACAAATACCAATCTAGTCGAGCAAACTCACAAAGATAACCTAAAACACATAAAATATCTTAGATCTAAATCATTCATAGCATTTACTCATTTGTTCCGCAGTACATGATGACAGCGGGATTATAAAGCATGCTAATCTCTTCACATAATATTATTTAGATCTATATAAATAATATCTCAATTTGGCACTTTTGTGTCGTAAAACATAAAATCTGATAATATTTAGAGGTAGATAACATTAACATTCTCGACAAAATGAATCCCTATTTTTATAATTAATTCCAACCTTGACGCAGTGGGTACACGGGTAAATAGGAATGTCCCCTACACCCACCAGTGGGTGAGGCCAGTGGGTAGGCGGGTAGCGGCCCGACCCACTCTACCGTTCTTTCTTCGTTAAAAAAGGATATAATAATGCATGTATCGAGATAATAATAATCACTACATAGTATAAAACAAAGTCACTTCCGCGGTCCCCATGTATGCTTACCTATATCTTTAAAACTACGCAACGGATTTTGATGCGGTTTTTTTAATAGATAGAGTGATTCAAGAGGAAAGTTTATATGTATAATAAACCTATGCGAAGATGGGGCGGGTCGCTAGTACACGTATAAAACAGGGGAATGTGAATTGACAGGGTATTGATTAATGATTTATTGCTATTGACAATAGGTATTAGCAATTTTAAGAAAATTTTAGTTACATTTTGAATAGAATACAAGAATCGATGGTTAAGTGCGGAATTATTCACTTAAAAAAAATGAGAAGTATCTACAGAGCATTTAAAAATTATTTTTTGCAAAAAATAGCATGACCGACTTCACCCGCGTACAGAATTCGCGAATATTTCGCACCGATCGAGGTAGCATTTTTCACAATATTGATAATTTATCAAAAACGGCTTAGACGATTTCAATGAAATTTTAAAGGGACCAATTTCGATGTATATTCTTTCCAATAAAAAAAGAATTATTGAAATCGGAATGAAAAAAGTTATGCGTGGTTATACAAAAAAAAAAAAATAAGTATAAACGCGTCGAATTGAGTACCTCCTCGGGTTCAGTTCGTCGGTCAATTAAAAAGTAGCGAGGGCATTCCTTTCATTTCTCCCGTGTTTAATGCATTATCAGTTTTAGAACAGCACAGGCCTGGGCAGCCCAACCGATGCGAACACTCTTCACACATCGAGACGCAACACACGCGATCACTGCGACGGCTAGACTAAAAAAGGCCACCAATTCGATAACGTAGAACCGAGATGACATGACCTTCAATAAAATACCCGAAACTGCCCACACGCACACATACACACACACACACATATCCTTTCGCTGTGTTACGTTTCGTTGTTCATGAAATTTGTAATCGCGTAGATTAAATTAATAGTACAAGTTCTCTACCATATTCAAGTAATCGGCCTCAGTTTCCCGCGATACAGGCTAGCCCTAGTGCGGGGACTGTCAATCTGGATCTGTACATATTTTATGGTACTTAAATAAATATTTTTGTATTTTGTAGATCTGGAACAGCGCTCCCATTATACAACAAAGATGCTCCAATTATAGAGCATCTTTCAGAGTTGTTCCATCTCTGCAAGTGATGCTATTGATGTCTGAGTATCGTGTGGCTCGGTTTTGCAGCGCTTGAAGCAAGAGAGCGGCGCAGTCGCAGTCCAGTCGGTTGCCAGCTAGCCAAACTTTGTCCAGACTGCCAAGTCTCACAGCCGTCTCATTGTCTACTTTTGTAATCAAATTGTAGCGCAGATCGAGTACCTGAAAAATGAAAAAATTGCTTATGTTTTCAATAAGTCCACAAATTATTCAGTTGCGGTTTTATTACTTAAGGGCAAAAAACATTCAGATCATTATTGTAGAAAATAAAATTTCGCATCTTTTGTTTCCAGTAAACTTTTTTGTAAAACTTACCGTTTACGATTTACGGACCATTTAATGTTTTATGGTCCATTTAATTAAATTTCATTAAATGGGCCATAAATAGTAAACGGTAAGTTTTACAAAAAAGTTTACTGGCAACAAAAGATGCGAAATTTTATTTTCGACAATAATGATCTTTATGTTTTTTGCCCTTAAGTACATAGTTTCTGAGCTATCGGCCAAAAACATTTTTTCAAGATGACGTGTCAGGAACGCATTCTCAGAACGGCCGAACTATAGCTAAACTATTGTAGCCAATTTTAAAGGTGCCATCGTAATTTTAATAGCAAATTAAAATATCGCTGTTTCATTTTCAGAATGTGCATTTGATTCACAATAGCATCTTGCGCTCACAATAGAACCGCTTGCGGGCCGAAACGCCGCAATACCCAAAATGGCCCAGATTATATCGCTCTAATTTAATTTGACGTTAAGACAAACAAATTACGTCATTTCAAGAAACAAAATCACTACATCGGAATCACTGATGGTATCTGTTCAGATGCCCTCCATTTCGATGTATTATGAGTTGGACCATTTTTTGAAGCAACATTTTTTACAATTTTCGGTTTTTTTCCTTTACGTCATAGAGTTGGGTAGGTAGGATCTAGCCTCGATGCGGTCGAAATTTTTACTGAAATACTGTCCACGGGTACTTCGTTGAAGGAGTCCGAGTATCTTCGAGGCTGAATCAACCTTCTTGGCGCCTGTGATGTTAGCTCCAAGTTGCGGATAACCCAATCCTCGCGCAGCTGTTAAGTGAGCTTCAGACAGAATCAGGCTTTCCGCAGCTTGTAGGTAGCTATACCTCAGTCGCGGGGCAGGAAGAATTTCGTACAATGACCTGTTATTACCTGTCTCTGTCACTCCCGCGTAAATATAAATAGTCTCGCTCGCACAGATGCAATGATATAGGAGCCGATTATCTCAAGCCCTCCTTTTGCAATGTCAGATGCCTTCAGGCGGCTTCAAAACTCTGACACCAGGGCTAGCCACCTGGCTTATACGAACTTACTTACTTTGTCCTCTCTTTGTCTTGACCTGGCTGTACAGACCAGTTTGGCTTATAAGCAAGCTTTTTATGAAGTACTTGTAGTTCTTCGAACATATGACCTTGCAGCACATGTCTTTAGCTGAATCTTAAAGATGCAACTTGTAGATGAGAATCAACATCCGGACAGACGAAAGCAAAATAGTCAAGCTAAAACAGAGACCTTTAATAATTCGTTTGCTCGGTTCATTAAAGTACTGACGACCTTCATGCTATCGAAAGCAGTGACGTTCATCTCCGCTATCATGTTGTCAGCCATTCGTAGCTCGTAGAGTCAAATCCTCTGAGGGATGGGCCCTGCCCTGCCCTGACCCGCGCGGGCACGCGGGCCAGGGCAGCTCTGGTACAGTCCACTCTTACCCTCCGCGGGTTCCGGATCGAGTCATCATCAGGTCGCCTGTAGCAGCGGAACTGCTCTGGGCCACTCACGCTGAAATAACATGGGTGACTATTAAGCTGCTACTGACCTTTACGCTATCGAGAGCACTGCCGTCCACATCCGCTATCAGGTTGTCAGCCAGTCATAGCTCGTAGAGTCTGTCCTCAGAAGGGGGGGGGAAGCGCGGCACGCGGACCAGACCAGCTCCCGTGTACTGTACTCTTACCATCCGTAGGTTCCTGGTCGGGTCATCTTCAAGTCACACGGTGCAACCGCTCTGGGCCACTGACAAAGGCAGTCAGAACCCGAGTGGCCATTAAGGTGCTACCAACCTTTACGCCATCGAGAGCACTAGCGTTCACATCCGCTATTAGGTTGTCAGCTAGGAGCAGCTCGTAGAGTGTTTCTGTAGAGGGGGGGAAACGCGGCACGCTGGTCAGTGCAGCTCCCGTACAGTCCACTCTTATTCTCCGCCAGGCGCGGGTCGGGTCATCATCAGGTCGCTCGGAGCAGCGGCACCGATCTGGTAGAGAAGCTGCCGCGCACTCTTCAGACCGGCTGCAGACGAAACTTTCCACGTCTACGCGGAATAGGTGTACCCTGTCAATAAAGAAACGCATGTATGCAGGGTGGTTTGATATAACTGCCTCGGTGGCTCAGTGGTTAGTGACCCTAACTTCTGGGTCAAAGGCGTGGGTTCGATCCCCACCCAGGGCAAGTATTTATGTGATGAACATAAGTGTTTGCTCTGTGTCTGGGTGTTATTTAGTTACTATCTATATAAGTATGTATTTAAAATATGTATTATGTAGTTTATCAGTCTCTGGCAGCCATATCACAAGCTTTGCTTAGTTTGGGGTCAGAGACCGTGTGTAAGATGTCCTCTAATATTTATTTATTTATTTATAAGACCTAATGGGTATTTATCTAGATATATTCCATGATGCCATTTTACTCATTGTACTGGAGATCTTTAGGGGGCCTGTGTACTAGTGTGTACCTACAGCAGTGGACGTCCATGGCTGAAACGACAACAACGCCGACGATTGTACTCATAGTAAAATTGTATCGCTCAAAGCGAATTTTGACTAGGTGTTTGTCAGCGATCACCCAAGTTATGCGACGTTCGGCACGGTCAGTCTTCGAATGAGTGATCACAGGTGGTATTTACAACTGAGCGCTACCGCCGCTCGGATGACACCTTAAATTGTAACTGTGGCTTAAAAACTCTGATGTCCAGACTAGCTACCCGGCCTATACAAACTTACTTTTTTATGATTATGACAAATTTTTGCTACGGCACTAATCAGTTTTTCAGACAGATACCTTGATTTATCAAATGTTGTTTTCTTGGTGTTTTCATGATAGCTTAGAAGTGTTGTTTGAGGTTAAAGTGTACGTTAAATCTTTTAAAATGTAGTTAGTAAAAGATAAAACCTATTACCTATATTTGTTGTTGCTTTGTTGTAGTGAAGCGCTTGTAGCGTAGTTTAAATAGGTGTCTATCAGCGATTACCGAAATTAAGCAAAGTTCCGCACGATCAGTATTTTGGAAAGGTTACCGTGGGTGACATTTTCCAACTGAGCGCTACCGTGGCTCGGATGACACGTTAAATTGTAGGCCCCGGTTGTTTTAACCGTTTAGCCAAGTCAGACGACTTCAGGCGGCCTAAAAACTCTGACACCAGGGCTAGCCACCCGGCCTATACGAACTTACTTTCTTACCTATATTTGTTACCTAATCTTGCTATTTATGCTATTATACTGTAAGTACTCTGTAAACCTATATTATGAAATAAATAAATATGAAAATGGATACCTGCCAGTACACCGCAGATTCCTGACTACTGGTTCCAACGTCACCCGCTCCAGTGCCCGCCGCGTCCAGTACATGCGGCAGTCGCACAGCATTTCCGTCTTTGCGTCTAGAAGGATAAGGGCGTTACTCGCTGGCGTACGGTTCAATCTCTCAAACTCTTGCCTTGTTAGTTCTAGCAAAACCACGGGAGCGCCTTCTAGCAGCACTGTCGCTGGTACGCTGCGTTTTATCTGCAGGTCTTGGAACTGTAAACAATCGATTTTAGTGTTTATGATTTCCTCTTCGTCACAATAATGACTGCCTCGGTGGCTCAGTGGTTAGTGATCCTAACTTCTGGGTCAGTGAGGCGTGGGTTCGATCCCCACCCAGGGCAAATATTTATGTGATGAACATAAGTGTTTGCTTTGTGTCTGGGTGTTATTTAGTTACTATTGATATAAGTATGTATTTAAAAATAAGTATATGTAGGATATCAGTCTCTGGCAGCCATATCACAAGCTATGCTTAGTTTGGGGTCAGAGACCGTGTGTAAGATGTCCCCAAAATATTTATTATTATTTATTTATTATTAACTAGCAGCGCCCCGCGGTTTTACCCACGTTGTGCCCGTTCCCGTGGGAATTTCGGGAATTTTTATACATATAAACCTTCCTCTTGAATCACTCTATCCAATAAAAATACCGCATCAAAATCCGTTGCGTAGTTTTAAAGATTTAAGCATACAGACAAACAAACGAAAATAGCGACTTTATTTTATAGTATGTATATATATGTAAGGAAGGATTATAACGTACGCCACATTTTAAGGGGTACGTTTCACAAAATTGAGAGCTTCCTGAAAATGGTCAGAGATGGCGAAAGCAGTAACATGACATCTTCATAGTTCTTAGCGTAGTTTGAGATATTTGTCAACATTCATCGAAGTAAAATCCCGTTTTCATTAGGGGAAACTTGTCCCGGGACCTTGTCGCCGTAGAACTAACGACCCAATTCTACGTGTCGCATGACGTTGCGGGGACATCGCAGGTGACATCTACATGTCGCGTGTTGACGCTCTGCGTGACTCCGTGTCCCGCGACAGTCGACAGAGTAGTGAAGACGCGTGTTGTTCTGGTTCCGTGACTATCCCGTGACTGTGGCAGTAGTAGTTATACAAAATACAAATACAAAATACAAAAAGATTTATTTACCAAAAAAATTACATTAAACCTTAGCACATATTGGTAATTAAATGTAGATTATTTCTAGTTAGATAATAATGATATAATAATTACTACTACTGTTTACTAATGTAAAAGGTTTGCAGGTTGAATTGCGGGCCCTGCAGTAGGAGTAATCCTGTATCGCGAGACCCAGAACAAATAGTTTGCCAAGTTTTAGAGTTTGTGCGGCTTTAGTGCTTAACAACATTTATTCAAGGTTGTGAACAGAAAAGAAACGCCATTATGCAAAATTGTATGTGCAGCGTGTGTGAGTGTGTGTGTGTGTGTGTGTGTGTGTGTGTGTGTGTGTGTGTGCGCCAAAATGAATTACCGTCAAGTGATAATTTTTAATAATTTCTCCGTATCTTCGTACGATAGATTAGATAAGTAGTTTGTAACAGCAATTTTGCATTCTCTTTTTGTTTTAGAATAAATATTAAGCTGTTTATTCATCTTATTTTAGATAAAAGGGGACCTGAAAAGTGGAAGTCGCTGTGCAAATGCTGATTTCGTTGGAGGTTCATTGGCTCGGGGGGTTGCCTCTTTGATGCGATGGAATCAGGTTTAGGGGTCATTTTATTTGTGAAAATTCAACGTAACCTTGAGAATATATAATTGGCGAACGGTTAACACACCTGCTAGGGTAAACAGGTCTTTCGTTGGATGCCGGTAAGGCAACTTGAGCATGACTTTAAGTTTTTTTTTATAACAACACCATTACCTCAGACGACATCTTGACCACAACTCCGGGGCACGGACGAGCGAAATGTTGAGCAACATTGTCGTTGGACAGTCTCACGTAAATGTTCCGCTACTGATCGTGACATGTCGAGCGAATTTGTCTCCTAATGAATACATGGCTCTAAGCAACATCCGCCACCAGCTCTTCTTAAGAGCTGGTGGCAGAGTCCAATATTATTGGTGAGATAAAATCCCATAGGCTCCGCTGGCTCGGCCACTAGGAAAGAATAGAAGAGGATCGCGCCGTAAAAAGGGCTTACTTGGGACTGCCGAAGGGCCGAAGGCCCGTTGGCCGTCCAAAGTACAGGTGGAAAGATGAAGGGGAAAAAGATCTTTGCAAGCTCGGTACTGATGTCTGGCAGGAATTTGTACAAGACAGAGAAGAGTGGCGACACATAGTATCGGAGGCCAAGACACAATTTGGGTCGCTGCGCCAACATAGTAAGTAAGTAAGCAACATTCGCCACGGTCAGTCTTCAGATGTGTGACTGCGTGTGGCATTCACAACTGTTAAATTGTAAGTTACAGTTGTTTTAACCGTTTAGTTTTTTTTAAACGCCTTCAGGTGGCTTAAAAACTCTGGAGTCACGGACTCGGACAAACTACAAACTTGCAAAAGTTTTGGCAGTAGCCTCACCGCGAGCTTAGCCATACTGGCACATCTCATATCCAGCTCCTCCAGTAGACACAACAGTTTTACGTGAGTATCGTATAGTAGCAATCTTCTAAGCGACCCCTACCTCAAACTGACGAGTATTGTAAGCAAAGTTTCGTGGTCTCACCGTGAGCCTGGCCACGCTGGTGTTCCTCAGGTCCAGTTCCGCCAGCAGAGGCATGTCCTCTCTCCAGTCGCGACACAGCCGCGACACGTTCGTGTTGTATAGCAGTAGCTTTCTGAGCGAGCGCAGACGACGTATCGGCGAGTACCCTTATGTAATTAACATAACAAAAATATGATTATATTGCAACTTGCAAGGCAGTCACTACAATCGCCTTACAAGGGTGTGTCGTGGATTTCAACCCAATACAATTTAATCACGCTGCCAACTGGGACTGGGCTTGAGCATTTGAATTATCTTTAGACCTTTTTGATCCAATTGGTAGAAGTAGAAGTTTACTATGTAGTTCAAACAAAAGTAGTAGTGTTGTATTTTGTTGTATTAAATAAAGGCACTTGCTATCTAGAAAAATTTGTTTTTTACTATTAAGAAAAAAAAACATAATTTATTATGAATGTTGTCCTCCATCGTGCCAGTAACGTATAAAGCCGTACTCCAAAGAAGTCGTTTATGGGATCTGGTTTGAATCCACGCCTCACACTTGTAAGCAACCGTGGTGACTGACTTGTAATTCGATCATAAATAAAATATGACTTGTTTGATATTGTTGTGATAATGTGTTTTTTCTAACATTGACATGAATTTTGAATTTATATTCCTAACTTATTATGCATATGACTTTTTGTAATTTTATAGATACGAGTATATATTAATTTTATAAGACACTATCGACCCGCCCCGGCTTCCCTTTGGTGTATTGTACATTTAAACCTTCCTCTTGAATCACTCTGTATATGAAAAAAAACCGTTTTAAAGATATAAGCATACATGGGGACAGACAGCGGGAAGCGACTTTGTTTTATACATGTAGTGATAGACATACACTAACATATAAGAGTGACATACACTATTGCATTAGGTTAAGCCTGTAATAATAGTAGTATTTGTAATAAATAAATTAATGAAATTGAATGACATTTTGTTACCTACAAATTAAATAATTAATTATAACTGCGGTGGCTCAGTGGTTAGTGAACCTGACTTCTGGATCACAGAGGCGTGGGTTCGATCCCCACCCAGGGCAAGCATTTATGTGATGAACTTAGGTGTTTGCTCTGTGTCTGGGTGTTATTTAGGTATTATCTATTTAAGTATGTATTTAAAATATGTAGTAGTATATCAGTCTCTGGCAGCCATATATTAAAGCTTTGCTTAGTTTGGGGTCAGAGACCGTGTGTAAGATGTCCCCCAATATTTATTTATTTTATTTATAATACACATTTTAACATCATCGATTCATCAATGTCCTCTTTTCATGCTACTGCTAAAGACCTCTCTCTTAAAGAGTTAATTGGTCACGGTCATGTGTTAATCGTGTCGAGCCAATCCCTGATTATCACAATATCTTCGACCTTTCTTGCTGCCGGACGACAGAAACACTGCTGACCTTGTTTCGGTTACGCCTCCATAACTTTTTAGGGTTCCGTACCCAAAGAGTAAAAACGGGACCCTATTACTAAGATTTCGATGTCCGTCTGTCCGTCTGTCTGTCTGTCACCGGGCTGTATCACATAAACCATGATAGCTAGGCAGCTGAAATTTTCACAGATGATGTATTTCTGTTGCCGCTATAACAACGAATACTAAAAACTGAATAAAATTAATATTTAAATATCCCATACAACGAACGTGATTTTTAGGAGATTTTTGCTCGTTATTAATAACGGCAAGAAGAATGGGTCTCCCATACGGTACGGAACCCATCGTGCGCGAGTCCGTCTTGGCCGATTTCTACTTTACCAGGCCACAAGTCCTGCCCAATCCCACTTAAGTTTCATGATAATAATGTACAACATGGTTGTTTTACTTTTAATCCATTTAGTCATGTCAGAAAACTTCAGGCGGCTTAAAAACTCGTACAACCACGATTCAATATAGTTATTTTTCGCAAAAAATAGCATGACCGACTTACCCATGTACAGAATTCGCGAATATTTCGCACGGATCCATGTAGCATTTTCCACATTATTGTTGATTTATCAAAAATGGCTCAGCCGATTTCGATAAAATTTAAATGGGACCAATTGCGAAGTATACTCTATCCAATACTACTAGGAAAAAAGTTATGCGTGGTTATACATAAAAATAGATATATATATATATATATACGCGTCGAATTGAGTACCTCCTCCGGTGGTTCGTCGGTCAAAAATGCGATGCAACGACTGTTGTTAATCTTCGGGTGTGTTTGATTTCTCACCATCTTCGTCACAAGAAATGCTGATCCCAGGGTTGTCGCCAAGGTTGAGGTGCGCCAACCCGTCCCAGGCTGTTGCAGCCACCACGGCCAACACTCGACTGTCCAGTTCGTTAGAAGACAGATCCAGTTTTCTAAGAGTTCTTGGCAACGTGTTACTGAAACCACCGTAAAATAACGTGTTACTATCATAGGTAGTTAAGGTAGATTAAATTAGACATAGATATTTATTGGAACAAAATATAAAACATTGCTGTTGTCGTTAGCCTGTCGTGTCCCACTGCTGGACAAAGGCCTCCCCTCGATCTTCCCAGATTTGACGGTTTTGTGTTACAGTGTTTTAGTTTTTACTAGCGACCCGCCCCGGTTTTGCACAGGTATATTATAGATATTAACCTTCCTCTTGAATCACACTATCTATTGAACAAAACCGCATCGAAATCCGTTGCGTAGTTTCAAAGATATAAGCATACATGGGGACAGACAGCGAGAAGCGACTTTGTTTTATACTTTGTAGTGATAAAAGGTGTCAAGATCGTCGGATCATCTCTTTCGTGGCCTGCCAAGTGGCCGGCCCGAGTAAGGATAAATAAAATAAATAAATAAATATTTGGGGATATCTTACACACGGTCTCTGACCCCAAACTAAGCAAAGCTTGTGATATGGCTGCCAGAGACTGATATACTACATATACATATTTCAAATACATACTTATATAGATAACACCTAAATAACAGCCAGACACAGAGCCAACAACTATGTTCATCACACAAATGTTTGCCCTGGGTGGGGATCGAACCCACGCCTCTTTGACCCAGAAGTCAGGGTCACTAATCACCGAGCCACCGAGGCAGTCAATACCACATGGTGGAGTTCTTCCGGCATCCAGCTCACATGGCCGGCCCAGTTCCATTTAAGTTTAGCGGCTTTAGGAGCTAAATCCGTTATTTGCGTTCTGGAGTTCAGTTCAGTATTTCGAATGTGGTCTACTGATAATAGGTAATTATACTGAAAGAATTTAATGATTTATATTTCTGTCACAAACCGGCACCACCTCAGCGTTTGCTGGTTATGAATTAACCAGCGCTAGTCTTCCAGTGGAGCCGACAGGTGATATCATTTATATAAAGCTAGGTAATAACTAGTAGTTCTCCGAACAGAAGACCTTGTGACCACAGATCAAGGAACCTTGTTCCCTGATCTGTTCTCGTGATTAACAAGTGACAAAAAAATCCATTAATAATAAAAAAACCTGTGTACCAAGTTTCGTAAAGAATAGTGGAAAATTGCGAACTTTAGACAAAAATCAACATCCGGACAGACGGAAACAAAATCGCTATGATGAAGCATAGACTCTAGCTTCGCTTGGGTCAATAAAGGGCTAATCCAGATCAGCAGCGTAAAAATAAGACAATGAATATGTAGATATATTAGTACAGGATAGGGGAGGTTAGCCAAAGATAGAGAAGGTTTATACCCTGGACGAGGCGGCCGTTTCTTTTTGCGAACAAGTTATGTTGCAAAAGGAAACGGCGGAGCGCGAAAGGGAGAACCTCTCGGAACTCCCGATGCGCCGCCGAAGAACTGGGCGTCGGAGGAGGATCTTCCACGCTCTCCTTCGACCCCCATAACAGGGAGCTTGGGCAACGGATTCGGGGGAGTCCGTTGCCTGACAAGCGTAGTCCCTGAGGTGGAGCGTGCGGTATTTCCGCGCGCCCCTTAAGGAAAGAAGGGTGAAAATCCACCCTCAAACAGGGCCAGGTCCTAGGGGATCAGCGCTGCTGGAGCCGCGGACGAGTGCGAAAGCGTCCCCGCAGCTCCGGCACATGGGCGCTAGGCAGCAACATCCCAGGGTTTTTAGTGGGTACACCGATCGGGACTCCCACATAACCACCCTGCTCCCCCGGCCCGGCAGGGTGGTATCCATTAAGGATTTTCCCTGGGGAAAAAAAAAAGGTTTAAACCCTGGAGTAGGCTGAATTAGCTGACGATACATCTACACGAGACACATCGGTTATAGAGACGGATCTTCAGGTGTTGCGCTATTTTGTTATACTACGAGTACTACTTAATTGTAATTAAAAGAAACCAGAAAACCAAAAAAGCTATTCTGTATGCATGTAGCTCATTGTCAAATAGAATAGCTTATCTGCTCCCGTAACCGTAACCAAGGTGGAACTTGACCGCTCTGCCAGGGTGCGTGCTGTAGGCTTGCGTGAAAACGTAGCGTTTTCATTTATAGTAGTGTGGTAGGTATAGTAGAGTAGGGTAATGGTACAATCAATACTAATTAGATTTCGACCAAAACTTAGCAACTGACCTTAAAAACTCAAAATTTTAGCGAGAACATTGCCTAGAAATTTATTTTAGCCTTGATTATGAATTTCATTGGTGTAAAATGAACCAGTTTAATTTTGTTCGCAGCTTCGTCCACGTGATATTAAGATAATTAAAATCGGCCAAGTGCGAGTCGGACTCGCGCACGAAGGGTTCCGTACCGTATGGGAGCCCCATTGCCTTGCCGTTATTAATAGCGAGCAAAAAACTCCTAAAACTTACGTTTGTTGTATGGGAGCCCCCTTTAAATATTTATTTTATTCTGTTTTTAGTATTTGTTGTTATAGCGGCAACAGAAATACATCATCTGTGAAAATTTCAGCTGCCTAGCTGTCATGGTTCTTGAGATACCGCCCGGTGACAGACAGACAGACATACAGACAGACAGACAGACGGACAGACGGACATCGAAGTCTTAGTAATAGGGTCCCGTTTATACCCTTTGGGTATGGAACCCTACAAAACGTAGCCTTAATTAAATACTATGGGATCTTTAGACTGCGTATTTAGGTAGGTACATCATCATCTTGCCCTTATCCCACTAGGTGGGGTCGGCACAGCACGTTTCCTTTCGCCACTTCACTCTATCATTCGTCATCTCATCATTAACTCCTTTCTCTCGCATGTCATCTTTCACACAATTCATCCACACTTTTTTTGGTCTTCCCCTCCCGCTTTTGCCATTTACCGTCATATTAAGAGTTCTTTTTGTGACATGACTATCCATCCTTCTCATTATATGCCCATACCAAGATAGCCTGCCACTCTTTAATTTCTCAGTCACTGGTGCTACTTTCAGACTTCCCCTTACATATTCATTTCTAATTTTATCCATCCTCGTCACTCCGCACATCCATCTCAGCATTCGCATCTCCGCTGCATGCAATTTCCTTTCATTTTCCCCTTTGGTGGCCCAACACTCTGATCCATACAATACGACAGGTCTTATGATGCTTTTATAAATTTTCCCTTTTAATTTAAGGGGCATCCGCGGATCGCAAGTTGTACCAGTAACCTGTCGCCATTTCATCCAACCTGCGTTTATCCTGCTAGTAACGTCCCGGTCGATGTCGCCGTCACTTTGAATGATAAAGCCGAGGTACCGGAAGTCGGAGCAGACTGGGAGGGATACACCATTTAAGGCAATCGGGGTAAAACTGGACGGACCCCCGAAATCACAAAACAGATGTTCTGTCTTGGTCCTGCTGATTTTCAGCCCTACTTTTTCCAGTTTCTCTTGCCATTTTTCCAGTCTCCTCTGTACCTCAAGCTCTCTCTCCCCAACGAGCACAATGTCGTCGGCGAACAGCATACACCAGGGTGCCTCCTCTTGTATGTCTGATGTCAATGCATCCATAATAAGTAGGAACAAATACGGGCTTAGAGCCGATCCCTGGTGTAAGCCTACAGCCACATTAAACTCGTCGGTTTGACCAGCCGCGGACCGGACGTACGTAGTGGCTCTGCTGTACATAGCTTGAATAAGACGCAGGTATTTCCCTGGCACTCTCTTTTCTTTCAGAGCCCACCATAAGACATTACGGGGAACTCTATCATAGGCCTTTTCCAGATCAACGAATACCATGTGCAAGTTTTTATGTGCTCGTCGGTACT
Organism: Hypomecis atomaria; assembly: GCA_964007245.1. Taxonomy (NCBI): domain Eukaryota; kingdom Metazoa; phylum Arthropoda; class Insecta; order Lepidoptera; family Geometridae; genus Hypomecis; species Hypomecis atomaria. Next base: position 12,707,486 of record OZ023308.1, on the reverse strand, counting down.
TTTCACAAAGTTGTCTAAGGGCAAATATGGCATCCGTTGTTCCGCGTCCAGGCATGAATCCAAACTGATTCTGGCTCACATCCGTCTCCTCTCTCAATCTTCTTTCAATAACTTTTTCCCAGACTTTCATACTGTGTGACATGAGCTTTATTCCTCGATAGTTGTCACAGACTTGAACATCACCCTTGTTTTTGAAAATGGGAACCAACGCGCTGTTACACCATTCGTCAGGGATTGCTTCTTCTTGTAACAACTTATTGAAGAATAAAGTCAGCCACACCCATCCATCCACTTTCAGAAACTTCCATACTTCAATCGGTATCCCATCAGGCCCAACCGATTTCCCATTTTTCATACTTTGAACAGCCTTTTGTACTTCGTCGACACATATGTCCTTTACAACGCCTATATTTACTGGCGCGCCCTCTAATCTTCCATCCCAATCATTCTCTTCATTCATTAGCTTTTCAAAGTACCCTTTCCATCGTTCTTTAATTTCTTCGTTATCTGTTAATACTTTCCCTAAATTATTTTTGATGCATTTTATGTGACTAATATCTTTTGAACTCTTTTCTCTCGACTTTGCTATTTTGTAAAGATGTTTTTGACCTTCAGGGCTGTCTAGTGTGCGGTATAAAGAATCTTGTGCATTGGCTTTTGCAATAGCCACAGCTTTCTTAGCTCGTTTTTTTGATTCTGTATAAGCGGATTTTTTGTTTTGTCTCTCGATTTGGTTTCTAATGTCAGTACTTTGCCATTTTTTAAATGCATCCTTCTTTTCTTTCAACGCCTTTTGCACGGTTTCATTCCACCACCAAGTTTCTTTATCAATTTTTCCTTTACCCTTTGATTGACCAAAAATTTCTTTGGCTACACTTCGCATACATCCCGCTATTTCATTCCAACACTCATTCACAGTTTTATCGGTTAAATTTTTCATTGCAATCATTTTATCTACTACTAGTTTCCTGAATTTTTCTGCGCGTTCTGGGTCCTGAATTAAATGCCATTTAATTTTAGGAACTGGTATATTTTTGTTTTTCTTGGCTATTATGTTTATTTTAATTTCTAATACTAATAGGCGGTGCTGAGGAATTAGTTCCTCTCCTGGCAATACCTTGCAATCTTTAATTGAATTCACTTTATTCCTTTTTACTAAAAAATAATCTATTTGCGTTTTATGGGTCCCACTTTTATATGTTATCAGATGTTCAACAGTTTTCTTAAAATAAGTATTAGCTATGGCCAAATCAAAAGCAGACGCAGCTTGAAGTAATGATTCTCCGTCACTGTTCCGATTTCCATAGCCCCATCCACCATGGACTCTTTCATACCCAGCATTCATCCTTCCCACATGACCATTGAAATCTCCCCCTATATAAAGCTCTTCATTATCTGGCACATCAAGTAATACTTTGTCGAAGTCCTCCCAAAATTTCTCCTTTATTCTATCATCACATCCACTTTGTGGTGCATACGCACTTACAATGTTCAGCACTAAATCATCTTTGATTATTTTCACACTTATCAATCTATCATTCATCCGCTTAACATCCGTCACGCATTCTTTCAATTCACTGTCCAGTACAATTCCTACCCCATTCTTTTTCCCATCGCTGCCACTGTAATAGAATTTGTACCCTTCCCCAATTTCTCTGGCTCTCGTTCCCTTCCATCTAGTCTCTTGCAAACAAGCTACATTTATACGTCGTCTTTTAAATATATCTGCTAATTCTCTTCCTCTTCCAGTCATCGTTCCTACATTCCAACTAGCAAACCTCATTCTTACTTCCTGGACTCGCTTCTTACGTTGCACCCGTCCCTGATGCAACAACCCTGACCCATTTCCCACAGCTGCCGGGTGCTGCAACTGCGCGTCGCCTCGGGGGTACGCCCTAGCCCTATCGCCATTATCATTATCCCTTATATTCATGGTGCTGTAATGGTTTTGGCTTGATTTTTATGACCGGCCGCCTGCCTGACGTCAACCCTCTTTGGGAATGCGATCGTTGGTGGAATTGCATCCGCCACCTTTCGGAGAGGGGCAAAGGTTCATATGTGCCCCAGTAATCGCGATCGATATCAGTACACACTCAATTATAATTGAGAGTATACTGATACCCATCCGCGACTATCCCTCAGACGGTTCTTACGTCACCCGCGGGAAGACTAGGAGCAACCCTATTCTATGCTTAATGTAAATATCTAAGTCGGTATGTATGACGGCGCTCGGACATTTTTTTACTCCTTTCACTTAGGGACTGTGGCTCTGTAGATATTTGCTCGAAGTTTATAGTATCTACATACGCGCTTGTCTGATTTGTGGGACGAGGATAGCAAAATACGAATTTCTTTGGTGTACATAAAAGAGATAAATTTACTACTGTAGTTTGCTTCGTTTGGACGAAATATAATTTCAAATTTAAAAGGTCTTTGAAATTGGGCCTATATTTCGTAATTTACAATATTCCTGTTTCGTTTTCACTAGGTATAGGTATGCATTTGATAGAGAGAACAATATTTTACGATGATATTAAATTTACGATGACGCCTTAGGTATATCTAGTTATCCTTATCGCACTTACTGAAATAAACCAATGTGTGTCGCATTTAAGGCTCCACACACGAAAGTACTTTAGTTTCATGCAAAAAGAATAACTAAATATTCCAAAGGATTTCGTCTAAGAGTAACTTAACAAACTTAGCCATTACTTTTCGCTTAAACTAAACCCAAAAACCAGATTAAGCGCGTATTTAGATATTATAATCATTTACAATCAAGGAAATAAATACTACTTACAATCTTGTATGTATATTGTACATAGTATGAATATAGCAGTAAAAATGATTTAAAACAATAGTAACACAAAACCTACTTACAATCAGGTAATTTGTACAAAATATCACAATTTAATACATAGCAATATTCATGGCTCAGACCAAATAAAAAAAAAAAAATCAAGACAGAAAGTCGTGAACAGACAAGTGAGACCGGTTTTTTATACATGTGGTGAGTGCGTCGGTGTTGCGCCACCATAGTTCGACCGACAACCCAAGGCGTAGTTTCGTTGTACGTGTATGTGTGTGTAATTGTGTCTGTACACGGCGGCGCGGCGTAGTTTTCCCGGCTTCACTTGTTTGTTCACAACATTCTGTCTTTATTTTTTTCTTTGGTCTTAGATTCATGGTAATAAGTAGAGAAGTAGACAAACTGAATAATCGGCCAAGTGCGAGTCCGGCTTGCACACGAAGGGTTCTGTACTGTATGGAAGTCCCCCTTAACACATTTCACTTTAATTTAATTATTTATTTTTGAAAGGATCTTCTGTAAATATTTCAAGCATCTTCCTGTTGTCGTTAATAATATCGAGCAAAAAATCACGTTACTGGGGTGGGACACCCCTTAAATATTTATTTTAGAGTGCGTATTTAACTTAATATTCTGCGTATATAATATTTCAAGCATATTTCAAGCATATTTAGGTAGGTACTTAGGTAGGTACATTCAAGAAAAAAATTAGTGAAACCATCGCTCCGTTGCTACTAATTGAAAAAATAACAAAGAAACCAACAAACAGTTTTTCTTATTGCTTATATATTTTATTGATGGTGTAGTGTATGGCGGTACCTACATTTCTATTTCATAATAGTGAAGAGAGGGTAAGCCGCGGTGACGGCCCGTTGTGTCAGTCGAAATAAATCTCTGCTACGATCACCAGTGTTTACGTTACCTCGCGCCCTATCCCGGTATTTCCTAGTGGCGACGAACAATTAATTGTGATTAAACTCAACGCGTGTACCGGATATTAGTGGTTAGTTATCATGCCGATTGGGAAAATTTCTGAATTCGACATCAAAGAGGGCGTATGGTCGTCGTACGCGGACCGGCTTGAAAGTTATTTCAAAGTCAATGGCGTCGAAGACGACTTGAAGTTACCAACGCTCATTTCCCTGATGGGGGACGAGGCGTACGAGCTGTTGGTGAACCTGGCCAGTCCCAAGAAACCGGCTGAGCTGACCTACTCCGAGGCAACGGACTTGTTGCGGCATCACTTACAGCCGACGCCGTCGGCGCTCGCGGAGCGCTATCGGTTCCGGCAACGGCGGCAACGACCGGGAGAAGCAGTGAGCGAGTATGTCGCGGATTTGAAGAAGCTAGCCCGGCAATGCAAATTTGGAGAGGTGCTGAACGAAAACCTGCGTGATCAATTCGTGTGCGGCATAGCGAGTGACGTCATCCGCCAACGGCTTTTCGCGGAGTCGGATACGTTGGCATTTGCGAGCGCGGTGAAGATGGCGTGTTCGCTGGAGGCTGCGGAACGCGATGCGGCAGCCGTGGAGGCACGGACGGTGCCGGAGGCGGCGGGAAGCAGTGCGGTGCATGCACTGCGCGCCAGCGGCGGAGGTCGCGGAGCTCGCGAGCGCCGCGGGCGCGGGAACGGCGGCCGGCCCGAGCGGCCGGCGGAGACGCCGGAGACGGGACACGCGCGGTCAGCGCTGTCCAACTGCAGGGGCTGCGGAGCCACGAGTCACGGCTATACGGGCTGCAGATACCGAGACTTCGTGTGCAGCCTGTGCAAAAACACCGGACATCTACGGCGGGTGTATCCGAACGGAACGTCCGGCGCCGGGGCCGGGAAGACCACCGGCGCCGGGGCCGGGAAGACTACCGGCACCCGAAGAACCGGAGTTCATTTTGGAGGTACGGAACCGGAGGAGCCTACGACAGATCTATCTTGGGATGATTGCGTGGATTTGTACCAATTAAACTTGGCAGATTATAAGCCGGTGAGTTTGCCACTATTAATTAACGATAAAGAAATAATTATGGAAATCGATACCGGAACGGCAATATCGTGTATAAGTGAAAATACGTACCTGAAAATATTTTAAAGAAAATGAAATCATACCTTACGATCTGTCTATAAAATTTTACGATGGTTCAAAAATCAGGCCGTTAGGTATATTTCGACCTAATGTTAAATATCGAAGCATTACAAAAGAGCTTGAATTGTTTATCATAAGAGGAGGCACGACGTCTTTGTTAGGCCGGCAATGGCTCAGTGAGTTAGGAATTCGAGTACCTGTATTACCTTGTAACGACTTAAACAGTTTAGGTAGTGAAAGTAATCAGGAATTAAGTGATGAAATAAATGTTTTGTTGCGCAGATATAAACAGCTGTTCGACGG